>VDFB02072274.1:83050794-83120771 GCA_007258455.2 Sequoia sempervirens | reverse complement strand
CTCTCTCTCTCTCTCTCTCTCTCTCTCTCTCTCTCTCTCTCTCTCTCTCTCTCTCTCTCTCCCTATCCCTCATAGGTCTCTCACTCCCTCTTAGGTCTTTATCTCTCCCTCTCTCTCAATTCCCTCCCACTTCCTCTCTCTTTTTATTGTGAATTGGTCGCATATCAATAAATATATAATATATACTATGTATTAAATATATTATATAATATATATTACATAATATTAATATAATATTTCATATATATACTATATACTATATATAATAATTAATATGTATACTATATATAATATATAATATCCTATACAAAATATATGTACTATATAGTATAATATAATAATATATTATATACTATACAAAATATACATACTATATAGTATACAATATAATATATAATATAATAATACATAATATATAATATATTATATATAATACATAATATTATATATTTATGTATTATAAATACATAATACATATTATATAATATTATGTATTATAAATAATTTAATAAAATATAACTAACGGATATCCGTTTAATAACGAATATTCGTCTAATAATGAATATCCATTTAGTAACAAATATTGGCTCAGGATTTGGTTTGGGATTGCCTGACTTGGAAAGTCAACCCAAAAAACATGTTTTTGAAAATTTGTTTAGTTTTCCAAAATTTTCCCTTGTGGCTGATGACCTTTTTTTGACCTGAATTTCATCAAACGAAAAGGGTTTATAGAAAAAATTGTCAACTTTCCACCAATATAAATTTTACCTTATTTTGAATTTAATAAATAATTATTATTGATTTTCTACCTACATTACATCTAAAGTCTTGATTGATAGGCTGATTCAAAAACTTCCATAACTTTCAAACTATTTAACATTTTTTGAATCTACAAGATGCACCACATTTTATGCTTCGCATACTATAGGATAAAAAAAATTGAACTTCATAATTTTTTGACCAAGTTATGGTGGCCAGACACAGACGTTTTAATAATTCTAAAAAATTCTAATAAAAAAATCATAACTAATTATTTACGTGGAAAAAAATTACAAAAAGAAATTTGGCACATTCGGGCATGTGTCCTCTACTTATATTGAAAAATTCAGAAAAAAAAAATATTATGTTTTTCTTGTACTTAGGGTGATTAGACATACACCGACTTCTAGGGAAAACTTTAGTGGCGAATCTTCACCAATTGGCTAATAAATCGGGACTTCCAGAAATGGCTAATAGTACAAGCTAAAAAGGATGTTGAATCGCCAAGTTTTTACAAAAAAAAAAAAATTGTCTCAATTAATTTGCCTCTGTAAACGATGCGTCATTGGAACCGATTCACCAATAGTTTATACTATAATTACAAATATTAATTAAATTCACCAGTAATATTATATTACTACCATTAATTTTGGGGCAATGTCGCCACAATAATAAATTAGCATTTAATTTTAGGGATACTTTAGCCTTGAATAGGGATTTTGTTTATTGTCATTGAATCATCAATTATCTTTTTAATCAAATGGCTATAGGTTGATTTTGTGCCCTAATACACACGTTCCTTTTAAAAGGCTTGTTGAGGCCCGAAATTTTTTTTGGTCCACACGATTAAACCTAATCGTGTGGCCCAAAAAAAATTATGGGCCTCAACAAGCCTTTTAAAAGGAACATGTGTATTAGGTTGCAGAATCAACCTGCAACCATTTGATTAAAAAGATAATAAACGGTCTTCATTGTCGACCTATCACCCAAAACTTGAACCTTGTAACCTATGTCATGGGGTTCTGGAAGTTTGAAACCGGGTGACAGTGTGTTGGTTGAGGGATCGCTAACTTCTCTAACCTTGGAACCTTGTCGCAGTGTTCAAAAGTTTCTTAACTTCCTAACTAGTCGATCTTCTTTGTTGTCGCGGTGTCTTGGAGTTTCCTAACCTCCGACTGGAGGTTGTGAAGTTTGTGGTTTCTCTAACTGGGTGACAAGCTGATGGATGGTGGGACTGGTCTGCGTGGATGGTGATGACCGCGTACGGCAGTGACTTGGATGTCGACGGATGTGGGGACCACTTGGAGGTTGGGAGTTAACTATTTAAGTCTTTTTTGAGAGACTTGTGAATATTGTAGATTCCCATCTTGATTCTCTAGAATTGTACAAGTGGTGTATGCGTGTCTTGGTGGAGACCACAAGGAACAACCGATAGTTTGGTGCGATAGTCAAAGGCGATGGACAAGTGATGTGTCAACACGTGGCACAATTTCATTTGTTGATTTTACATTGCTATTGTAAATCAACAATCATTAGAAAATTTTAAAAGGAGAGATTTTCCATTGTAATTAATCTTTTTAGTGATTATTCGCTACGATTTTCCACTGTGATTATTATTTTTACCAATTATTCATTAAGATTCGCCAAGATTTTACAAATTTTTTTAATAATGTGCATAGATTCGATAGGAAAATTAATTTTTTTTTTCAAATAAAAGGAAAGATTCGCTAGGATTTTACAACTTTGCTGAGGGGGGGTTTCTTAAAGTTATCCCTGCCTGCTTCTTATCTTTTTCCTGAAAATTTAGTACCACTGCATTGAAATTTCAAATTTTCTCAAAACAAATTTACTTTTTTTCCAAAAAAGGACTAGTAGCCTAGAAACTACATTCAATTTTCTACAACTTTTGTTCTTACATATTTTTCAAATTATGTTAATAACCTATTCAATTTTTTATGTCAAGTTGCCTAACTCTAATTTCCTAAATTTTCATCACCACTTAGAGGCCTAGTTTGGACCCCCATGATCCTGCACATACCCTTATTCATTCTGGAAAACAAGGATGGAAGGATTTTTGGAGAATTTGGGATATTATGTCTGGAAATCTGTTAAGGATGGATACACTATGCCTACAAATGGTCTGAGCACTGAAGCTAAACTCAAGGCTTATGAAAGCAATAGTAAAGAAAAGTATGCTCTCTTAAGTAGTCTTAAAAATTTTGAATTAGTGAAAGTTATGGATCTAAAAAACTGGTAAAGCAATTTGGGAAAAGTTGGATAGTATTTATGAAGGAGATGATATGGTCAAACAAGCTAAGATGCAGAACTTAAAGACCACATTTGAGAACCTGTGGATGTCTAAAGATGAAAACATTACAAGCTATATGCAAAGGGTAGATGAAGTTTTCAGCTCCACCAAAGGTCTTGGAGGAAAAGTCAAAGAATCAAAAGGGGTAAAGAAAATTCTTAGAACCCTTCCTAAAACTTACAATCATAAATTTTATGCTATTGAGGAATCTCAAAATCTAGATCAATATTCTAGAGATCAATTGTATGGCTCTTTAATTGCATTTGAAATGAGAGAATTTGGTACAAGTAATGGTGCAAAAGTTGAGACTGTTTTTAAGGCAGCAAAAATAGAGAAGGTTGAAGAACCAGATCAGGAAGATCTTGATGATGTGGAGGATAAATTTGTGAGAAGAATGAGAAAAGAAACTAGTAAGTATAGAGGTAAGTTACCTTTCAAAAAATTTAGTTGTGGAAAGATAGGTCACTATTCTTCAAGATGTCCAAATAGAGTTGTGAATGACAAAAATAAGAACAAAGGTAAGATGATTAATAAAAGCTATTATATTAGAGAAAATGTAAGTATTTCTAATGATGAATATAATTATGGAGATGATGATGATGAATTATTATTCATGGCTTTAAAAGATGAAACTATTTTTGCTAACTCTGAAAGATGTGTGAAGGAATACCCTCCAGAGAAAAAGGATAAGGCTAAAGGTACTTTAGTATCTGATTTAATGCTAGACAAGATAAGAAATATTGGATCATTGGCAATGGTTTCTCTAATCATATTACTATAGACAAGAGTAAGTTTGTTAAACTTGAAAAGTGTGATGGAGGACTTGTTAGATTTGGTGATGATCCAAGTGCTAAAATATGTGGAATAGGTTCAATTAGTTTTGATGGCAAGCATAATACTAAAGATGTTTATTGTGTTAAGGGTTTAATGTATAACCTCTTGATTGTTGGAAAAATGTGTAGCAAAGGATACACTATTATGTTTCAGGATGATGGATGTGAGATCAAAAAAGGGTCTAAAACTGTGATTTTTGTTGGAAGAAGGATAGATGGAAATGTTTATCAACTTAAGGGTGTTGATGGTCATTGCTTCATGACTTATATTAATGAAATTTGGTTATGGCATAGGAGGATGTGTCACATTAATTTTGATAACTTGGTAATAATTAGTTCAGTTCAAGCAGTGAGAGATCTACCCAAAATTACAAATCCTATCAATGTTGTCTGCAAGGATTGTCAAATTGGAAAGCAAACAAGAAGTTTCAAAGGAAAAGAGAAATATTCTACCAAATTACTAGAATTGGTGCATACAAATATTTTTGGTCCTACAAGATTAATAATTATTTAATGTGATAGGTATTTCATGCTTTTTATTAATGATTATTCTAGAATGACATGGGTTACCTTTCTTAGAGAAAAATATGAAGTCCTAGATAGGTTCAAAGCATTTAAAGTTATGGTTGAGAATGAAATGGATATGAAAATCAAGTGTTTGAGGTTTGATAGAGGTGGAGAGTTTACCTCCAATGAGTTTAATATGTTTTGTGATAATCATGACATAAAGAGGCACTTGTCTGCCCCTAGGACTCCTCAGTAAAATGGAGTGGCTAAAAGAAAATAGGATATTTCAAGAAGCTGCAAGGACTCTGATGAAATAATCTAACCTACTAGAAGTCTACTAGAGAGAAGCACTTCATACTATTGTTTACATACTTAATAGAGTAAAAGAAAAGGAAAAAAAACACAAAGACTCCCTATGAGTTGTGGTATGGAAGGATACCTACAGTCACATACTTCAGAGTGTTTGGAAGAAAATGTTATATCAAAAGAGATGAAGAAAATTTGGGAAAGTTTGATGCAAGGTCTGATGAAGGAATTTTCCTTGGATATTCTACTAAAATTAAAGCCTATCATTGCTACAATAAGAGACTAAGAAATATTTTTGAGAGTGCAAGTTTCAAGGCTTATGAAGATCTTCAAAATTCAGTGGTGATAGATGGATATGAATCAAATGATCCTGACTGTAGAGAAAAAGAAAAATCTAAGGAAAAGGAAGTGTGGTTTGAAGAAGAGGAAGAAGCTTCGAAAAAGACCCCTAGAACCCCTAAGTACGTGCAGAGGAATCATTTTGAAGAACAAATCATTGGAGATGAAAGAAAAGGTGTATTGACAAGAAGGAATTTTTTTTTGAAGAGGTAAATCTATGTTTACTTTATGAAGTTGAACCTAAAATACTAATTTAGGCATGCAAAGAAGAACATTGGATGAAGGCTATGGAAGAAGCACTACAATAGATTGAGAAAAATAAGACTTGGGAACTTGTCCCAAGGCCTGCAAAAAAGAATATAATTGGATCTAAATGGGTGTTTAGAAACAAACTGAATGAGAATGGAGAAGTGGTAAGGAAAAAAGTAAGGCTTGTGTGTAAGGGCTATTCACAAGTTGAAGGAATAGATTTTGAGGAGATATTTTCTTTAGTGGAAAGAATGGAAGCTATCAATATGTTTTTGGATTTTGTAGCACACATGGATTTCAAAGTCTATCAAATGGATGTGAAGTTTTCTTCCTTGAATGGAGAATTGGAAGAAGTATACCTGGAACAACTGGAAGGATATCAGTTATCAGATAAACCAAATATGGTTTATAGATTGAAGAAGGCATTATATGTATTGAAGCAAGCTCCCAGAGCTTGGTATGCAAGGTTGGATAAGTATTTGATATATCAAGGATTCAATAAAGGTACCACAAATAGTAATCTCTACTTTAAAGTTGAAAAAGATCAAATCTTGATTGTAGTTGTTTATGTTGATGACATAATTTTTCGAGGCAATGAAGCTATGTGTAAGAAGTTTGTAGAAGAGATGCAAAAATATTTTGAGATGTCTATGTTTGGGGAGGTGAATTTCTTCCTTGGGATACAAATCAATTAAACAAACAAAGGTATATTTATTTCACAATCAAAGTATGCCAAAGAAATGTTGAAGAAGTTTGGAATGGAAGACTCCTAACCGGTATGTACTCCTATGGTTACTAGTTGCAATTTGAGCAAGGATGATGAATCATATAAGGATGATCAGAGTAAGTATAGATCAATGATTGGTGGACTATTGTATCTAACTACTACTAGAGCGGATATCATGCATGTAGTTTGTCTTGTGGATAGATTTTAAGAAGATCCTAGAGAGTCACATGTTGCAGTAGTAAGAGGATATTTAGATACTTGAATGGAACTCTAGATAATGGCTTATGGACTAACTTCACTTTAAGTGCTTACATAGATACAGATGGGGTTGGCAGTGTTGATGACAGAAAAAGTACAAGTGGTGGTGCATTCTTTCTTGGATGTATATTGGTATCATGGCTAAGTAAGAAATAAGATACAATATCTTTATCTACTGTAGAGGTTGAGTACATTATAGAAACATCTTACTACACACAAGTTTTATGGATGAGGTAGACATTGAAGGGTATCAAAGTGGTGTATGATGAGCCTATTTCTATCTTTTATGACAATACAAGTGAAATCAATATTTCAAAGAATCCATTGATGCATTCAAGGAAAAATATATTTCAATCAGATATCACTTTCTAAGGGAGAAGGTTATGGAGAATGAAGTGAAGCTTGAATATGTGCCTACAAAGGATCAAATTGTTCATATATTCACTAAGGCTCTTCCTAAGGATACTTTTGATTATCTTCAGAAGAAATTGGGGGTTATTTCCCCTCTTTCTTTGAACTAGATGCATAAGGAGATACATTAGTCTAGTGGATCTCAAGATTCATTATTTATTATGGACTGATGTTGGTAGCTACCTCTCAATGGGAGTAGGTAGTGGCATTTCTAATTGTTGTAGCTAGAAGAGTGAGTGTTGTCATTATGCAGTGGTTTCTGATTTGGTATAGTTTGGTGTGTGCTTCTAATGGGGAGTATTCAAATTAGTAAAGGAAAGATGTTGCAGAGCAATAGTAAGCAATTTGTTTGATGTCAAAGGAAGAGAATAAATAGTGCAAAAAAAATTCATCCTTTTCCATTGATGTCAAAGGGGGAGAGAGAAACATGTGAAAAAGAATAAGTAATAAGGGGGAGAAAAATTCATAAGCCATTTAGGGAGAGAGAACAATGTGTAAAAGATAAGTTATTCAGGGAGAGAAGTAATATGAAGAGTTGTAGTATGTTGGTATTTAGAGTTGTGTCTTTGATGGTTTTTCACATCATGTGTTTCCATCATTGAAAAAAGGGGAGATTGTTACAAGTATGATCAGTTGGTGTTGCCATTGATTTCAACAAGTCTTTGTTTCCATTAATGTCTATTGATTTTGTTGCAAGAATGCGAGCAGTTGATGCTTTGATTAGTTGCATTATGTTATCGTTAGTAAAGCTACTAGTGTCAACCTCTATTTTTTCTTTGATAATATTTTTTCTATGTATGCATATTGAAGATGGTGAGGATGTGTCTCTAGTTCTTGGTTTCCAATTGCTTTTGAGAAATTTTGATAAAAAGAGGAAACAGTGTGTTGTAGTGATGTTCTAGGTGATAGCGTTGTGCTCTGGTTTTGCTCCACATTTCTTCTATGTTGAAGATCTTCCTATGTGATTCAAATATGTTGGTGAGAGGTTTTATATTCAATATTTTGTGTGTTGTATCATTGTACAAAAGAAGGTGTGTTCACCAGTGTGTGACTGTGGATTGTAGGGGTGTCTAGGAGAAATGTTTATACTTGGTGTTTCTCTGCAGTTATGTTTCAAGTATTGCAATTATAAAGGTGTGTTGATGGTGTTGATAGTTTACCTCAGTCAAGAGGGTTTGAGGTTTTTTGCTTTGGAAGATGGTTTTCTAAATAACAGTGTATAGTAGAGTTGTTTGGGTGTACTGGGTGTGTACATTCTTCAAGTGGAATTTGTTATGAAGGAGTTTGATTTTAGGGTATTTTAGGAATATTCTAGATCATGTATAATTGTGGTGTATGGTTTGCAAATCATCCTTGGATTTAAAAAAGCATGTCCTTAAAAGTTTAATGGTGTTTACATGGGTAACGACTAACCTGGTGTTTACACTACATGTGAAGATTCTTAGTTGTTTGTGGAAGTGTGGTGTGGCATGTGAAGATGGATTTGGGTCCTAGCTAAGGTATTTTGTGTTCCACCTTCATTCCTTTCCATCGTGGGAATTTTTTGGCACTAACCTAATTTGAATTTGCATGTTTGAGATGCATATCCAACCTTGGAGAGGGTTTCAAGGTTGAAGATGATATAAGTATGAGTTGAGTTGTTGAGAGGTGTGAATTATTTGAAGTGCAAAGTTATAGAATGGTAAATTGAGTAATGTAGTGTGATCTTTCATGTGTTGGTTTACTAGATGTAGTGAGTAGAAGGTGGCTAGAATTCTTGAATTAGAGTGTGAAGGTATTGAAGTCATTGTGGTGGACTCTTTATTGCATTGAGATGCTTTTCTCTGTGTAAAATCCCTTCTCTATCTTCTTTTCTTTTTTGGTAGTGAGCCTTTCTTCTTTGGGAAATGAGCCCTTCAGCAGTGAGCCCTATTGTATTTGGTGTTGATATTACTTATATTGTGAGCTAATCCTCATCATGGTTTTTCCCTTCTTGGGTTTTCCACATAAATCTAGTGTTCTCTTTTGTATGGTGTTAAGTTGGTTTTTGTTTTTGTTATTTACTTTTCATTCTAATTCATCATAATATATTTAAGGGTTTAATGAATGAATGTGAGTTTGAATGTTAATGAGTGTTTTGAAGTTTTAAGGTACAACTAATTCACCCCCTCCTAGTTGTCTTGTGCATTCAACATTCTTATCCATATAATTAAATAGTTTTTTAATTATTTAATTAAATCATGCATTATTTATCATCTCTTATAATTAAATAATTTCTAAATTATTTAATTAGCTAATTACTCCTCCAAAATTAAATAAATTATTTAATTTATTTAGTTTGCACATTCCTCTAAAAAAAATAGTTATTTTATTTATTTCCTAATAATAGCATGTCCTATCTTTATTATTTTAAACCCTAAATTTAGAGACCAAGCTAAATTTAGTGGTTGTTCCTAAATTTAGTGAGTGAATTGAACTTCACTTCCCTCCATCTTTCCATGCAAGCTCATGCATGATCCTCTTGATCTCTCATCAATCCTCATCTATTTCTCTAATCTCATATCTCAAACCATTGATCTCATGTCTTGAAAGCCTATAAATCAACCATATTTTGATCATTAAATCCCTCCTTGAATTTCCATCCAAGATCCTACAATGCATCATCATCAATCTTGTTTTTTCACAACAAGGTTATGCTATGTTTATGATAAATCCACATATCATACGAAACAACATAATTCTTATGCTTTTGACAATGGAGTAAGGCTAGGAATTTTTGGGTGAGGTAAAGTAGGTTAGATTTGATTTGATTTATGTTCTTTTGAATCTTGCTTTCATTCGAATTATGCACACGCTTCATTGGTATTAGGTCTAATTTGGTTATTGGATTTAGGGTTTATTAATTTAATCTCCTAATTTTCTATTGAATCCTTCGCTCATCTCTTCCTAATTTAGTCTTATTCACAATAATGTCTCATGTACATTGAATATTAGTACATACTTGTCCTCTTTCTTTTTTGGAAGTAATTTTTTGAAAGAGTTTCTCCACATAAATCTTGTGTCTATATGATTTATTGATTTTATTGTTATTGATAATTTTTGTATCATAATATTATTTTATGGTAATCTTGGAAAAAGAGATATATTTTAAATTTGCATACACTTTGTAGAAGATTTTATTGTATTAGTTTCACCTTGTTTCTCAACAAGATCCAAGAATCATTCAAACTTGTAAATTTCCATGAAAGGACTCATAGAAGCCAAGGCTATTACAAAACTAGATAAACCTTCTACAAAGGAGATTTATAATAAAAATCTATATTTATTAATAATATAATAACTCTCTTCTACAATGAATATCAAAAATTAGCTCTCTATGCTCTTATATAGATAAGGCAAAGACTAAGGATACTATTTGGAGAGTAATTATCTAAAATAATTAGTCTATTTAAGAGATAGTTAACTAGTTGAACTCAACTCTTTAAGAGTAGTTAACTAATAAAAATATATATTTAAGATAGAAATATACTATTTAAATACAAATATCAAGAATAAAATATGTAACAACATAAGATTGTGACAGGTGTCTTAATCTTATGACTTGAAACAAAATGTAATTTTCTTATGTAATTTAGCTAGTTAGTTGTGAAAAAGACCCAAGAGGGTAATTGGTTAGTGAATGACCTTTTTCACACTAACAACTTACATGCCAAAAATATCAAACATAGAAAGGGAATCATATGGATGAAAGTTAGAGGTGTATAGATTGGCTTAACATTATTTACAAACAAGAATCATAAAAAAAACATCTATCTTGAGTGTCAAATGAAACCCATATAATTATATAGTTGGTGGAATCTCGTGCACCCACACAAATTTTAGTGCTTTAGCAGTAACATCCATAAGAAATAGTACACAAAAGTAATAAAATGGATGAAATATGTGATGAAATAATAATTTTAACATTTGGACTATAGAAAATACTAAAAAAAATTAATCTAAAATAGTCCTCAAACACATGAAAAAAGAATGCAATAAAATAGGTACAATTTGAAATGTCAAAATTTCAAGGTATACAATTTTCAGCCTTACACCTACAAACAAGGAACAAACCTTAATTGTATATTAGAAAAAAATATGAAAGAATTAATAACCAAATAAATTGAAAAATTGCAAGAATTTAATACAAATAAATTGCAAATAACAAACAAACCTTAGTTGTAGATTAGAAAAAATGATTAAAAAACATAAAAAAATAAAATAAAATATCTTTTTAAACCCTAGATCTATCCTTGGAGAGAGAGATAAAAGAGAGGCATGGCATGGAATTGTCTCTCCCTCTTCCCTTATCATCTCCCATCCCTTATTATCTTCCATAATGGAGGGCCACAAGGGTTGTCCTAGATCATAGGGTAGGGATTAGTTTCATCAAATGGATATCTAATCCTCCATTTAGTTGAAACCTTAATCCCTTTTTATTGAATTTTAATTATTGAATATATGTGAGTGACTCAAATCATGGGAGGTGGCCACCTCTATTGGTTCATAACTTAAATTAATTTATCTTGTACAATTTATAAAATAAATTTATAAACTAAGTTTCTAGGATGAGATCCAATCCTCCATTTGGGTGAAATACAAATCTCTTTTTATTAATATTTAATTAGTGATTATATTTTAGTAACTTAATTCATGAGCAAGCCTGCAACCTCTTTTGGGTCATAACTTAAATTTATTTATCTTATGTACTTTATAAACTATTTTTTTGTGTAATTTACTCCTATTGACCCCTTGGTTGTAGTGGCCTAACTTAGCCCTCTTTTACCCCAATGAATTTCCCTGAGTGAGTTGAATTGAATGCCCTTCCACCTATGGGTTGAAATTAGAGAGAAATCATTAAATCCTTGAAAGTAACCTTTCACAAATGGATATAATCCTTTGTTCCAATATTTAATACTTTATTCCATTACACATGAATCTACAATTATTTGTGTTGCCTTTGGTGACCATCTACATAGTCAATAGCCTCATGCATTCCACTTACATAATTTTTCATTGAAAAATTATCTATAACTTTAACCATAAACATCTCAACTATCAATGATGTGCATGATGAAACAAAATTATACTAAGAGGGGGGTGAATCGGTATAAGATAATCTTTTACTTTTTCAAAAGTTAACAACCATAACAATATCAATCACACAATATCTAAAAATTATACAACACAAGAAGAAACAATGATTTACGTGGAAACCCTTGCAAGAGAAAACCACAACAAAAGTGTTGCTTATATAAAACTCATCTTTTAATCTCTGTAGGCACAAACCCACTGGATACACCAATCCACACTTACAAGACTTGTAGGCACCAACCTACTAGAGACACCAATCCCCACAATTGAGGATCGACTTAGTAAGAGACACCAATCTATTCTAAATTGGAAGGGACCAACCTCTCAAATGTCTACACCAAAAATTAACTATTTTTTACTCTAATTTTGTCTTAATCTTTACTCCAAATCTCCCTTATATCTCAGCTCAAGTTCACCTTATATATTTGCTCCAAATCTGTCTTATACCTTTGCTCAAGTTCACCTTATATTTTTTCTCCAAAATGATGTAATTTCTTATCCAAATTCTACTCCAAATCAGGCACAATATTTTCTATAAATATGCCTTAAAAGTCTACTCCAAATTCTACTCCAAAGCAGGCACAATGTTTGCTATAAATTTTCCTTAAAGTCCAAATTAGGTAAAATTTCTTTTATAAATCTTCCTTAAAGGTATGCTCTTCTTCTCCTCATATTTTCTCCTAAAAGGAATGATTTTGCATTGAAGAACTTAATTTCTAACCTCCAAAATAACTTGTATTTATATCCAAATCATGCACTTTACCAAAAGTAGGTCGACCATGATTTGACTTAAAATTTATTTTAGATATTTAAAGTCACCTTAGAAATTAGGTTGGTCATCTTTGATAAATATTAATTTAATGTGAGGTTATCCATCCATCAGGGCTAACACTTCCTTAAGGGATTGACCCCTTTAACTAATATTCTATTTTAACTTCTACCTTTAAAATCTAGTGTTGTCATAAGTAGATGGAGGCCATTCATAAATTAAATCAAACTCTTATTATACCTTATCTTCAATCAATGAACTTTTCATCATATAAGTCTTCCTTTGACATCAATGATAATAATTCTAATGATATTGTCTATACACCTTTGACATAAATGACAATATTTCCAACAATACAAATGTTTATGGAATATAAAATGTTTTTTTGTTGTAACATATTTTGTGTGTTTATTCATTTGATTATTGATCATAAGGATCAAATAAAATAGTCTAGGAAAACCAATATGAAGTGATTACCTATTTCGATTCATAGGAATTATTATTCTCAACCTTTCTATCTATAAAAATTCATTATAACCTATTCATTCCTATATCAAATAGAAGTATCAAATCATTTTTAGAATGATTTCATGTATACACAAGTGTATTAGTCAATTTCTTATGGTATCCCTTGCATATTCTAAAATTTTATTTTTCACCAAGGTAGGATTATCCCTTGCACCTCCAAGGACCTAGATTATTGGTATCAAAATGATTTTTTATACATATATGTACATACACAAGTATAATAGTAGAAGAAATTTTTCCCATTTGATTTAACTTTTGATTATCTAGAAAAAATTTAGCAAGAGAAAAATGCCCAATGATCAAAAGGGCCCATATGAGGTGACTTTAGATGTGTTTAATATAATTTGAAATACTCTAATATATAATAACAATAGATCTTTAATAAATTATGTGAACTCATATTTCAATTTAGATTAATGTTGTAGCACATTATCAAACATGTTTGTACATGTAGTGTATAAAATTGTATGCCTTTACAATTTCACACTATGTTTGGGTCCCTTAATTTATTGGACTTAATTAAGCTTCTAATTTTCCAAATTATGTATTCCAAGGCCTTATTCTTACCATTTCCTGGAAGGGGAACCGACATTAAATAAATGCATTTAATAATTAAATTGCCTTGGATCATGTGTGTCCTATAAATATAGGCTAGGACCCATTTTCCCATGGGCGAATGGGTCCCCTTTATGAGCTAGGACCTAAATTAAAATATGTTTTTGATGGTATTTTAATGATCAAAATTCAAATTGTAAGTGCCAAATTTTGGAATCTATTTTTTGGGAAATTGGATAAACACCTGTAAATACCTAGTATTTTTATCATTTAAAAAGAGAGCACACTTTATGAAGCAATACTATGGAGAAAATATTATTGTCAAAAGCATTCAAGAGTAGCATTATCAATCATTTGTTGTAGCAATCAAGATCCTAACATCATGTCAAATTTAATGTGTGTTCATGTTTTCTTATGAAGGCTAACAAGTGTTGTAGGTCTTCATGCATCCAAGCATTCAAGCAAATCAAGCAAATCAAGAAATCAAGATCCAATTCCCTTGAAGTGATTGTAAGGAAGCTAAGGTAGCGGAACAACTTCCTACACTAATCTTGAGAGGAGGATAATGTTAAACTTTTACAGATCTTTAATAGTTACAAAAACTTAAAAATAAATACCATGCATACCACAACACAATGATTTATGTGGGGAAAACCCTTTCAAGAGAAAAAACCCACACTCCAAAAGTTGTCCAATATAATATTTAGAAATCACAAAGATTACAATATACTTGCAGAGAAAGATTCTCACAAGATTACCACCAACCAATGGTCCAGAGACAACACAACCAATATCAGACTCTCAAAATACATCACAATGCACAATTGTAATACTACACCCTCATAAAATAGGGTTGCCTTCTAGGGAAAGTCAAGCCAAAAAAATATCAACCGTTAGATCTAAGACCTAATGATGAACGGTCCAAATTTACAACAATAAAATATACATAAAATTTGGCTTTCGAGGGTGCTTCCCCCAAACCCCCACCAGGGTACATGGCCCCCAGAACCCCTACCAGGGGGATGAGTCCCCCCAGATCCCTGCAGGGAGGTACCCCCCATGTTAATGTATTAATAGTACTTTATCTATTTGCACGATTGAGACACATTTTCCCAACAGTGATGTGTATGTATTCAGTCCTTCAAGGAAGTTATTGAAGGGTGGTGAGTTACAACAATCGTTCATTCATCACTTCCTTTCCATTCAAGGTTTTTATCATTGGAATTTCCATTGTGAAAGAGGGAACACTATTCATGGGGTTTGACTAAGGAAAACCCCTATATGGCACAAACATTTTCCCCTCTTTATGTATGTGCAAGTTATAGGTTAAAGAAGAATTGAAGAGATCTTGAAGAGAAATTTTGCATTGTTGCATTTTTTGTCATCATTCTTGTCAACCTATGGAAACTAAGTCCTAGAATTCGTTTCTGACATTATGAAAAATTTGTAGGTGGAAAACAACGTCTTAGATCCAACACCAGAGGACTCTAAAAATTATTTTTGGAAGCCCTAACAAGGACCCATTCGCTTAGGGGAAAACCAGTCCTTCTGCACATGTCTAAATGAACTTTTGGTGATAGGTACACGCCCTCTGATATATCCTAGATCTTCCTAAAAAGTGTTGTTACAGTCTTCTTATCTTTGAGACTCTTCATTTTACACATTAGGTCATATAGTTCAATTAGTTTCATTAGTTTATTCATTTTAAATCATTATTAATCATCCTAACACCCTAAAGAATCCACCAATCCAAGGCTAATTGGGGTTGAAAGTCAATCTCTTGGCTTTGTGGTTAGTATTCTAATGAAATTTGGGAAGAGGCCCCTTGAATCCTAGGTTCTTTGCATTTAGGGCCTAGGACCCCTTTTCCAAACTTTTCAATACACAACCTTAAAACCATTTATGGTGAAATTCTATTTAGATATTATAATTTTTGAAGGAAATATTGACATTTTTGTGCTATTAGATAATTGGATTTTACAATTCAAGTCATACTTCTTTGTCAACAACTTTCATGACACAAAAATAAATTTATTGGCAACTTTAAAGTTGTTTATTTTAGTGCCTCATCAATTGCACACATTCATTATGCAATGTGATAGGGATAATGATCATATTCAAACATGGAATTATTTTTCCTATGCCTTACAAGAAGAATACTATCCCCTCTAATATTAAGAGGATAATTATATGAGTAATCATCTCAAGAATAGACCAAGTTTCATCAATACTATGTGCACAATATGAGAATTGCATCCCAAAGAAATATAAAATACTAAAATACATCAATGAGTTATTACCTTATATTTGTGCTAAAATAGATTTCTTGACTTTAAACACACTGCGATAATAATTTTGCAACATATCCAATATTAAAGCTAAGTCCAGGGGTTGGGGCCCTAGCTCAATTGGCTAAATCTTTCCTATTGTAGGAGGTTGGTCACGAGGTCTAGTCTCCCCCACCCCCGTGGTATCAGAGGGCGTGTCGTGCTAGCGCCATCGGTCACATTAAAAAGTTTACCAAGCGCACTGTAGTTTATAGGGGGTCATGCTACCCAATTCTTGCAATCTAAAAAAAAAGCTAAGTCCAAGCTTAATAATTTATATTTATTCATGAATGAAAAATATTGCATAGGAATCCACTTCCAAGCCCTTTGTCTCAAAGAAAGATGAATTTTGATGTTAAATTCAAGAATTTATTAATTTATAAGAGATTAGACCTATCTCTTTTATATTTGTTATCTTGATGATGTTTGTACCAAATAAAGATGGCATATGGTACCTCTACATTTAATAACATAATCTCAACAAGATCAAAACAAAAAATAAATATCATATTCCATACATCAACAAACTCTTGGACTATCTCTATGGCACACAGTACTTCACAAATATTGACCACAAATTAGGATTTCACCAAATATTGATCATTAGGGGAAATTTACATAAAAAATGGGCCCCCTAAGGAACTCTAAAAAAGCAAAAATTATCTCATATAATACAAATTATTTAAATATAAAAAATATAAATTACTTAACTACATGAGTTAAGTGGGGACACACGTTTCTATTATAATTCCTTAAAAAACTAAAGTCCATGATTTTTTAAAAGTGGTAACATATATTTCTATTATAATTTATTTAAAAACTCTTAAACTCAAGTTTGGTAACTTATATTTCTATTATAATTTATTAAAAAAGTCGAGTTCACTTTCTTTTCTTGATTATTATTTTTTTTTAATTATTTAAAAAGTGGCAAAATAAAAGATAATGAAAATTAGCAAAAAGGAAAGTAATCTTTTAAACAGTCTTTCTTTAAAAAAAAATATATATATATATTTAAAAGTTTAAAATATATTTTTTTTAAAATATATATTTAAAAGTTTAAAATATATTTTTTTAAAATATATATTTAAAAGTTTAAAATATATTTAAAAAATAATAATAATAATAAGGGGGGCCACTAAATGTGAGCACTCCCCCTTAAAAGGGGGAGTGCATCACATAAAGTGAGCACACCCTTATAAAAGACCACCGAAAAATTTAAAATAATAAAATTTTGATATTACAATATTTAGATGCTAAACATTTAAATATTAGACTATTTGAAATTACTAAAAATAACTAAAGAATTTTTTTATTTTTGCACACTTCATAAATGATTTTATGATTTTTTAATGTTTTTTAAAATGTTTTTTATATTTTTTTCTTAAAGAATAAAAAATATTATTTTGAAAATATAAAAAATTTCTATAATAGAACTTAATAGAACTTAAGAATATAAATCTAAAAAACAAAAGGAATATTTTATATTTAGAAAGATGAATGAGATAGAATAGGATATGTAGAGTTAAATTAACCATCATGAGTTAATTCATAAGATTTTAGAAAGTTTTATTTTATAAAATAAATAATTTTATTTTTATTTTGGATGATGTCACCGTACAAATTGATGTCATCTTTTAGCTAATTTTTGATAACTTAAAAAGCTAATGATGTCATCCTTAGGAGGCCCATTTTTTATGTAAATTTCCCCTAATGCATCCAAAAGACATTTTAAAAATGGAATCTAAAATGGAGGTATTGTATAAATAAATATTTGTGTATTTTAATTTGACCAATACAACAACAATATTCATGATCCTAATGAATGAAATCCTATAACCCTTCACCAAATAATTCATCATTATCTACTTGGATGGAAGAATAATATTTAGAAATATTTTTAAGAGCGTGTAGATTATGTCTCATGTGTCTTGGATACTCTATAATATCACAAGTTTTATGATAACTTCAACATGTGTACCTTCAACAAAACATGAATTTGGTATCTAGGTTACATCATTGATCATGTAAGAAACCATGTAAACCCAAAGAAATTTAATTTTATTCAAGACTAGCCAAATTCATGCAACATCACTAAATTGTGTGAATTTCTTATACTTGCAAATTTTAATACCACAATTTTACTATCTATTTTTTGCATCTTGCTTAGTCTTTTAGTCAAATTATGTACTGCAAAGAACAATTTAGATATTCACCTATGTGGCAACATATTTTTAAGGATCTTAATAAGTGTCACTATACAACACTTTTTTGGTCAATTCTTGGCATGGTGTGACCCTTTAAGATTTAGGCTACTGCATCTTCATATGTACCTCAGTGGAATACTCACACAACATGGGTGTTAGGTCATATATCACTTAGCAATATTTAAATACATGATTTAACATTGTACCTATGAAAATAAATTGAATTTCATTGTTCATGATGTCAAATAAATGTGCCATTATATTATGGGTAAGGATAAAGTAATACATTATGATCATAAGACACTTCATTTTTTGTATACACAAATTAAGTTGTATCATGCATGCCACATCAAGTGGATGAGATATTTATAGTAGTTTCATCTAGTGATCAAGAACAATAAGGGAAAGGGTAATGAATCAACATATTTCTTCAAGTGGTTTCTATTTCATGGGCTTATCACAGTGCTAGATTTGTACAAATAACTTCTCTACCTGGGATACTGTCTACTTTGTAGAATTAGACTTATAAAGGCATAAATTATGTTTTTGCAAGGTAAGAATGGTGGTGAAATATACCTATTTGATAGGATTCTCTACAATCTTGGACATTTTCTATTCTAGAAGGAAAATCTCACTAACAACTCTTCTAGGTGATGTACTATATCCAAAAAAATATCCTTTAGCATTGTCAAGACACCAACAATGCTTTAACAAAATTTATATTGGCCTCATATGTTCATAGATATTGAGCATCAAATCAATTCCTACATTCCCTAATGTATTAACAAGCCCATAAATAGGAATTTGGAGCTCTTAACACATCTATTGGTACTGTAAGGCCTTAGAAATCTATCATAGAATTTATGGGCTACCTAGGTCTATAATAGAAAACTAGAACAACTATGTTTAGAACAACTATGTTTTTTGATGTGGTAAATAGATTTTCAAAAAAAATCATCATAGTTGAATGTAAGAAAATAATTACAATGTAATAGATCACACATCTCTTCTTCAATCATGTCTATGTACATTTTACACTACCAAAAATTGTTATTCCAAACCATGACCTAAGGTTTTTATCACAATATGATAACCCTTATGAAATATTTTAAGTAGACAACTAGATCTATCCACAACCTTTCATCCAAAAAGAGACAAATAGAAAAAGGTAGTTAACTACACATTAATGCAACTTTTATCTATTTGCAATCCACACACCCATACATTTGGGATGACAACCTATTTTATATTCAACATTCTTACACATATCTCTACATAATTTTGTGGGGCATAGCCATTTCTATAGTTTTATTTAGTTTTTGTGAGTGGTACTATTGGATATACCGTATTGTGCATTATCCACTATGGAATCATGCATGTAGGAATACAAAGAAAATAGAGTGTAGAAGTTTCCATAGCACATTTAGAATATACACTAGAAGGTATAGCATATTATCTCATGCTAGAAAAAAAGAATATATTTACATGAAGCACATTACACACCACACTCATTCAATATTAGTGATAAATTTTAGTTGCATATTCAAAAAGATCCATTTAAGGGTCCAAACAAGAAGATGAATTATGTGTGTTATGGTTCATAACAATCATTGCATAGTAAGTGATAAAAAAGATCTTGATTATGCACAATACTTGGCTTTACATCTATTATTCAATGTAGAACTCCTCGACTAATATTTCTCACCACTTATGGAGCCAATTTCAACCCAACATCCTTGAAAATTAAACTTGAACACTTATGCATGATTGTTTGAGATGACCATGTAGATGACCAATACTCATACTCACCAAGGAACACATTGCCTATTTAGATTGATCAAGAAAATGAATTATGTAGATCAAGTAAATGGTACAATAATAAATAGTTCCACATTTAGTTTCCCATTTTCCCAAAGAGGATGGTGGCCATCACTTCTTTAGAAAGGAAAATATCAAAGCATAATTGTGCAAGTCTCAAGAAACTTAATGTAGACAATATAGCCTTTATGCCAATCTACAAAACTTTGTGCCACATTGTATTACTATACAAGAATATGTGACATCACATACCATAGCACGTGAACCTATAATTATTTTTACACCACTTGGTGGTCATCCATATAATTGAAATCCTTGCACATGTGATATGCATGACATTTTTTTTGTACACCATGGAACTATAAGTTCAATTGTTAGTGGTTGGAAGGTTGAATTGTAATGGAATATGAATCACTATCATATTGTAACCTCTTGTAACTATATTTTACATATTTTTATTTAATTCATGAAATTTAGGATTAGATAGCAGATAACAAGAAAATTGATCTAATGTGACTACCCCTCTAATCATGATAATTCTTATTGTTAACCTTGTTATCTATAAATATCCATTATAGCCTATTCATTCTTGTCCTGAATGGAAGTAGCACATCATTGTTGTAATTCTTATGCACATTACAATGTGTTTTAATTAGCCATATCTAGTGTTTTCCCTTATATATTTTATAATCTTATCAAAGTTCACTAAGATGGGATTTCCCCCTTGACCTCCAAGGTTCTAGATCAAGTTGAGTATTTCTACATGGGGATATATGTCACCCATACCCAATTCTCTTGATGAATCCTTTCAAATTCCACACATTTCTTATTAATTTATGTTTTTCAGACCATCTTTCCACTTCATCATATTTTTATGATTCATTGTTGTGTGTTAGCAATGCTAATTTTTACTCATACTTAGTGATATTGCAACCAATTTGATAAAAAAAATGGGCCTTTATAGGTTTATTTTCAGATATTTATGGACAATAAACTTGGTACCAAATTATAGTTATAAAATTGAGAGATATAATTTTTATTTGAGTGTCTTTCATATTCAATGTTTTCATACTTAATAAGATCATGTAGGATGGAATGTCACAGATTGCAAGGATAGCCTCCAATTCATGGAGCCTCTTCATCAATCTAACCAAGGAAAAAATCACCTAAGATTTCAAGTGATGGGGTACCTACTATTCAAACAAATAATCCCCACCTAGAGATTAAAAAATGTGATAGATTCAAGGACCATGTATATTACATTCTACATAACCTTCTATGGTTGGTCAATTTGATGTAGTACAAATTGTTTAGGGTTCATGGATTCCCACTTAGATGAGAACTTAGGAATTGATACCTTCCACCTAACCCTCTATAATAGCAATAATTCTATCTTGATTTGATATTTTTTAAATCCTCAAAGAAGCATTCCAATGCTTATTAAACCTTAATAGTTCGTCCAAGGAGGATTAACAAATATTAGAAAAATAAGTTATATTGGTTAGCTAGAGTTTGGAAAAATTAGGATCAAACTCATGGTACATTTTAGATTCATGATGAGATTGAGCATTTTTCAAAATCATGTTCATAGAAATATGATCATGCCATAAGGTAGAAGGCGC
The DNA here is from genome assembly GCA_007258455.2 of Sequoia sempervirens. Taxonomy (NCBI): domain Eukaryota; kingdom Viridiplantae; phylum Streptophyta; class Pinopsida; order Cupressales; family Cupressaceae; genus Sequoia; species Sequoia sempervirens. Next base: position 83,099,139 of record VDFB02072274.1, on the reverse strand, counting down.
TAAATTAAAATTAGGTAGTAGGAGTATTCAAGAGAGGTGAAATTCCTACTATAGTAGAGAACTTCAATGTAAATAATATATCCACAAACCTTAACCCATAAGGTATGAATTGTATCATTTTCATTCTAATATTGTTTTCTCCATGAAGCTCTAGAGTTAGAAATTTTCTTCTTTATAATTTGTACTTTGTACTCTATTTTGCATAATAATTTTAGTTTCCACAACCTTATCATGTTTTAGGACTCATTTATCCAATTCCTCAACCTCAATTTTTTTTATAAAGATGTCATCTAGATCAACCTCATTTATTATATGTTCCTAATCATTCTAAGAGTTTGTAAAATATCCTATCTACCTAGATGTTGACATAATTATAGTAGTGAATTATGCATGACTACAATCAACATAGTGTTTATGTGCATTGAATAATTTTAAAACAAAAAAAAATCACTATTGGTGGAATTTTTGTACTTTAAATAGCTATAAGCATGTAAATTTCATAAATATTTTATTTCAAACCTCATTTTCATCTTCTCTCAAAATGAATTTTCCAAAAGTAATTTTAGATTTCATTCTCTTATATTTGAATTTTTATTTTTGGATTTCTCTTCTCATGACTATTTTGAACCTCTTTTATCCCCTTATCATAATCCTCCTGAAAATTTTGACATTATTCCATTATCATTGCTATCCCACAATGTATCTACTTACAAAACCTATAACTTCACGCTCCTCTCTATTCCCAAAACCTTGGCATCTTAGCAATCTGTCGTCTCATTTACCACATTCCATACACCAAATCACCACCACACACTCTATAAATAATTTTGGATTTATAAGCATTCAAGAATTTATATTTTCAAGTACTTTTGCACATAGGCTAGTACACAATTTCAATCTCCCATCAGTTGCATGTTCAGGTAAGTGGAATGGTTGAGGTAGTCTACTAAGTGAAACACTATTTTTCCTATATATTCTATAGAATTTGACTTTAATAAATTTTTATGTATCAAATTTAGAAATTTAAGCACCATGGGACTAGAAGATTGTGATGATGACATTATGAAGATTTGAAGTATGTTTGATCAAAGTCATGACTACATTATGCCTCATCATTATTGCAAAAAATCTCTTTATAATTGTTTGCAATTTATAAGTCGGAAGTTTGTGTCATCCATTTTTTGTTGATTGTAGTACTAGGCCATTACTACATTTTTATGGTCATGACTACACTTTAACAATTTTAAATTTAATATTCTTCATTTCTATCTAAAATTTGTTCCTAATATTTTGTGCATAGTTAAAATAGTCTTCCACCATTTTTTTCATTCTCCTTTTGCTCCTAAAGAAGACCTAGGGATGCTCTACTCTCCTTTTTCCATATCTAATAGTTACACTAGTTTCTTTATATAAAACCTAGCTCTAGTACTGTTTAGTTCATATAGTGTTTCATTTACAATACTATTTATTTCCTTTATTCTTAATAAATTAAATTAGAATATTAGTTTAAAGAATATATCTAATTAGACTAAAGAAACCTAAATTTTATTCTACATTTTGGTGAATCTTGACCCATTAACACTTCCTATCTTCTCCCCATAATAAAAAAAACCTTTCCTCCCTAAAAATAAGATAAACACAACAAAAAATTATCCTAAAAAAATTAAGGTGCTTCCTTGAACCCTATTTCACTAAACCTTCCTCACACCGTTCACTTTCTTACCCTATACTAGATTTCCTTCTCATCCCATATTTTTCCTTCCCACCCCATCTTTCTTGATTAAGACTCGTTATTGAATATTTTATCATGGAGCCTTATTACTCTTAATTATTGGGTCCTTATTACATATCTACATCATGAATTATACAATGTTTCCCTACTCTCTTAATTCATACAATTGTGTTATTGATTATATTATCTCCTTCTATGACATGGATGTGCCTATATGGTTCATGCATAAGGTCGCCTTACACTTTTCCAATCTCTCATCCTTTTGTCAACTTGTGCATACCTTCCCTTATGTGTTAATTTATTTTATTTTATTTCTCTCTTGTACCCATTATAGTAATTACACCATGTGATACAAATGTTGTTGATCTAATTTGATTCTTCTAATTCATACAAGTGTCCACACATGTCCTTGTGTAAAAGGTAAATTTTCATCTACTTTTAATTTAAATTTACATTAATATATGTTTAAAATGATTTAAAATGCTAATTTACTACAATCTAAAGTATAGAATTGACAGAAATAATTTTAGAAACATAAATAACAAAAAATAAGGAACCTTATGCCAAAAGATGAAGAACATTATCAAATACACTAGGGTGTTGCACAAATGTTTGTGCTAAGTGTTATTGTCTATATGCATATAATAATTAAAGAGCTTCTAAAAATGTCAAAATATAGTCTAGAAATTCACCCAAATCTATTCAACTAGCCAAGGGAGTGTACCAACAAATACTAGATAACAAAATGTAAAGAAATAAGGTAGATAATAATATCTACATTATTTAAATGAATAATAGAAATGAGTAATGGACAAGAAATCACTTGCAAGCCTTTATTCAGTTGAGCTCTCAAAAAATACCTACAAGTACAAAGAAGAGGAAAAAAATCAAGAATATTTAGGGGTTTGACTTCAAGTCAAACCCTTGCTTTGGCATTTCTACCTCTGTAATACACAATGATAAAGAGATTAAAAATATTGTGTGTGAGTGCTTCCATCCCAACTATGTCTAGGAATGGTCAAAGTTGTGATTGTTCAAATAATGCAAATTAGAATGAAGGAAAGAGAAGGGATGTGAGAATTCCAAGGTGCTCAAGGGAAAAAAAAATTGCATTAACAAGAGATAAATAAAATGATAACAATGAAACAATATCACCTTATCAAGATTGAGGAAGCCAAGAGTGTTGAAGGAGAATACTAGTGTGTTCACAAGAAGGAACCAATGAAAAAGAATTGTAAAGAGTTTGAAATTGTAAGAGAGGTTCAACATGTGTATGAAAGAGGGGGAGAGAGAGAGAGAGAGAGAGTTGTTTGTCCCAAAATTCAAGATAGATCCAAAATAAGAAGAGGCTAGCAATCCATTCAGATTTATCATGAGTAGTTACCACTGAACTAGGAAGTTGACCAGTGGTGAAATGCTAAAAATAGTTACTAAATAGGAAACTATCATGGGAGATTAGCGCATCATGCAGATGTTTATGCATAGTGTTAGTTTCCACATAATTTTGGCTCTAGAAATATGAAACATAAGAAAACACAAGTTAAAGACAATTACACCATTAGTTTGAAAAAATAACCACATGAGGCAAGACCTTTGCACCATGGGAGGAAAAAGGCTAATGCAAGGGTTAAAATGAGCCTAGAGAAATAATAAGGGGATGGACACCAAAGTGAGTATAAAATGTAGCATAAAATTATAAAGGCATGCAACTTTTGAAATTACATTTTTTCCACTTTAGTGGGATTATGAAACTACATGAATATGCATGCTAAATTAAATAAATAAAACTAATATAAATTAAAAACATGGAACCCAAAGAGGATGCTATAGAGGACACAAATATATTCAAGTGAAGGAACAATTCCCCTAGGTTGAGAACCCACAAAACAAATAAATTAGGAAATAAAAAACCTGCACAAGACAATAGTGTTAGAAAATATAAACCTGCAAGACCACTACGTTAGAACATCACAAACATATTTATAAAAACATAAAAAATATACATAGACAAAGGATAAAAAAACATAGTAAACAAGAAAACAAAATTTATGAGTCAAAAAAATGAAAGAGAACTTGATGTGGAAGTTGTCTCAATACATTGTGTCATCCCCAAAATACAAAAGAAAATCGAAACACTACAAATGGATGAATTCTTATACAAAAAAATGAATGTAATGATTCAATTGGTTGATTCAAGGAGGGAATACATACAACTATATGAGGAATAAATCAATGCAAATGAGAGAATACATGACTCAAGCACTAGATTGCTTTGTTGCTAGGGGTCATGAAAACCATAATACCATCATGGATCATGAGCTAACAAGTTGTGTTAGGCTAGATGACCATGAATATAAGAAGGTAGGTCATATGAAGTGCATAGGATATTAAGATGTATTATTCTAGGTGGCTCATATGCTACCAATGATGTAGTGAGTGCATGTTTCAAGGAATGTATCAATGAACAACATCATAGAGAGCATCAATAATACAAGGTGCATGCATGGATGCACATGTGAGTCAAATATATTCCCCCCTTAAAATGTGTGCATGTATAATATATGAATATTTTAAGGTAATGCAAAGGGGAAGAAATAATACAAGGATCCTTAAGAAGAATACATGCCTCAAGAATAAGGTGTACATCCCACCTAGAATATTGGCGGGAATAATTATGATAAAAAAATATAGTGTTGTTACCAAAGAGAAATTATGGTTGCATGTTATATTGTACCACAATGAATAGCAATGAGCAAACAAAGAAAGCTACAAGTGCCACATAGTGTGCAACAAAACAATAGATGAAGGGAGGTGAAAAAAACTCATGAGAAAATATAAGAGAGGAAGATAGAGGTGGGGTCTATATCATGCCCATTTAGAAGAATGCTCTAGAGAGGTAATCACAATGTGATGGTAGAGGCAATATTGGCATTATAATAGAGGAAGAATGATATTTATAGTATAGAATGAACAAGAAAAATATGCGATGCAGGAACATCTATGCTACATGAATAGGTGTGCCATATTGGAGAAGGAAAAATAAAGCAAATGAAATTGATTCCTTGATAGAGTGGTGGAGAATCAGAATTTTGTGAACAATAAAAGAGTTTTGAAGGAAAAATTCTAGGAGGAGGAAGCATGAAGGCATGGGAGGAAAATTTTAGTGTGTTTAATTCAGGTTTGGACTGAGTTACAACAGTCCATGAAGGTTCTAGGATAATGGAATTGAAGTTATAGAAGTTTCAAGTGGTGTTTTAGTGTTGGGAGATGAATTTTTCTTGAGAAAGCTCATATAACTGAGCATATTGATATTTTTAAATGTTTTCTCTTGAATATTTGATGCTTGTAAGAAACATAGTTGTTTCATATCAGTCCATTGATGACTGAAAAACTTTTGGAATCAGATTATTATTAATGGAGAAAATCAATGTTTTTCCTATGCAAACAAATTTTGGGTTTAAGTTAACAATTTCTCTATTTTGTTTGAGTTTGTGTTAAGAATTAGAGATGTATTTGTGAGTTTAAATTCATCTCTTCATCAAGATGAACCTCAATGTCACATATCATTTAAAGAAGAGATAGGCACATCAAAAAAAGGAAGAGTGATAACACCTACATGGAGAAGGTATTGTATTTTATCTTAAAAAGCTCAACATTTATTAGTGGAATGGACAAGCACTTGATGATATGTACAAGAATAAAGTGTTTAGAAACTTTCTTGCATGTAGGAGGAAGAGTGATCAAGTGGTATTTTATAAGCCTCAACAAGACATGATCAAGTGGGATTTTATAAGCCTCAACAAGACATGATCTTGTTTATATAGAAAAGAAGTGGGAAGAGTAGGAAGAAACCCTTACTAATATGGAGAAAGGTTCAATTTTTGAAAAGAAGAAATCATAGATACATTATACAATGGAGGAGGAAATATGGACAAAGGAGGATGCCAATAACCTAAACCCATTATAGATAAGTATAGTGTAGGTTTCACAAGGACCTTTAATCCTTATTCCATGTTCCCTATAGACCATTTCCATTGTACCTCTACTTAGAATTTTGAAGCTAGGATCGTAACATTTCTTCAAAGTATAGAGGAGATTCAACATTACTAGCCTTGTCAAAATGAGATGTATATCCACACATTGAAGAAGCATTAGTAAAATTTGCATAAGAATAAGGATCAATTCTAGCACAAGAATGTGGATCCATATTGAGCGTAGAAATCTTGAAGTTAGACTATTCAAACATATATTCACTAGGCCCATGAGGGGTGAAGTCTAAGGATCCCTAGTCATCACCAAGGCATGCATTAGAGGTATATGAATAGATAATTTTATCAACAACATCATCAATAGGAGTTTATGATGGTGTAATTGGCTTTGGAGAAGATGAAGGAATTGTAATGTGTTGAAAAAGAATTGGGTTGATTTCCAAGTTCCACTTGTGGATAGTACAGAAAGGGATCTAAATTGACTTTAATTATATATAATTTATTACCATCTATAGACTTTATAGACTAATGAAAAGTATATGAAGCTATGCTTATGGTGTGAATCCATGGTCTACCAAGAAGAAGATTATATGATGAGGCCCCTAGCATCACATATACCATAGTGGGAAATATAAGTGGGCTCAACTCAATAGATAACATTACCATGTCAAGAGCTTGCATACAATGTTATCAGTGCCACATATAGATAGAGTTGTAAGAGAAAGATGAGATTTATCTATATTGGTGTGATTCAATAGGTGTACACCACAAAATTTGAGATTCAAAATATGGTCAATGAGAGTATGCTTGATACTAATAGAATTAATAGAAACAATAACTAGTATAGGATCATGTTGATTATGAACCTCAAGAGGAGGAAGTTCATATTGTTGGAAAAAATAATATCAGTAGTATTTGATTTTATATAGTCGATCAAGGCAACTACTTCATTCAACCTAGCAAAAGGTGACATGAGGATCTTCTACAAAACTTCCTAGAGAATGCAATGATAATCAAGAGAAGTTTAAACAAGATCCTAGAGGGATCTTAGCAAGAGTAGCATGAATTTTCTCAATAAAATCATAGTCTTTGATAGTCTTTTGAGGAAGACAAGGAGTTGAAAATAGAATAGTAGGAAGGGAAATAGGAATAGAAGTTTGTGTATTTATGTGAGTATTATACGTGTGGGCTACTGTATCAAAAATAAATAGCCAAAGACATGTTATAATCAAGAGATTTATTAATTTGAATATAATAACCTAGAGGTCAAGGTGTATTAACAACTTTAATAGTTATAAAGTCTAGTTTAGATATTTTTGGTTTTTCTTCACGAAGATGAGCAATAATTTTGGGTTTCACAAGCTCTTGTGTAAATATGGGAACAAAAATTATGTTAATGATATTTTTAAGAGAAGGAGAAGAAGAAATAGAGGGAGAATGCTCAACATATTCCTATCAAGGAGGTAAATAGGAATAGAAGTTTGTGTATTTATGTGAGTATTATACGTGTGGGCTACCGTATCAAAAATAAATAGCCAAAGACATGTTATAATCAAGAGATTTATTAATTTGAATATAATAACCTAGAGGTCGAGGTGTATTAACAACTTTAATAGTTATACAGTCTAGTTTAGATATTTTTGGTTTTTCTTCACGAAGATGAACAATAATTTTGGGTTTCACAAGCTCTTGTGTAAATATGGGAACAAAAATTATGTTAATGATATTTTTAAGAGAAGGAGAAGAAGAAATAGAGGGAGAATTCTCAACATATTCCTATCAAGGATCCGATATGAGGTGATAATCTTCATCCAATGATGTTGCATCATTAAAGAAAAGAGCATTAGAATGAAAAGTAAGTAAAATAATGTTAAGAAAGTGATCTATGATTTCATACTTTTCTACTAAAATATCTTTAGAAGTATGAGGAATTTTTGAAGAGGGATTAAAAAAATAGAGCAACATAGGAAGAGATAAGTGTAACGCCCCGCCACGCAACCCTAGGGAAAGTTGCAATTTACTAAACAAACGAACTATTTTTTTTTTAAACATACACAATTAACATACAAGTTCACTAACCATTGCCAACCAATCCCCTAAGGTTGCGAGACTGTGTTACTCAAACCCAAACATAAAACATGAATTAAAACCATACCATAAAATTACTTAACAAATAAAGTTCACATACATTCCAATCATAAAAATTTACATCCAAGAATATGAGATACCACTTGATTCCAATAATAAAACTTACAACATGATTACAACACTCATTCCTTGAATGAGGTAAATCCAACAAGTATGATTACTTATTACAAATTCCACCTCGATAACAAATGAGGGGTAATAAAATACAATAAGTATTGAGAGAATAAGGCAAGAGAAGAAACTGATTCCCACGAGCTCTCCAACTGGAAATCATGACCACACGAACAAGAAGAAGAACCAACGGATTAAGAAGCACGTTCCACCCGACCATGTGAAACCCAAAGGTTCCACTCCCTCTGTGCTAGGAGATAGTAACAAGGAATTCCTACACAAGACCATCTACCACTAGACACAGGCTACACAAAACTGATACGAAAAAATAAACACAAGTACCTCATCACATGACTGAACGGTCATACGCACAACTCTGGTACAAACTCTCATACCACTGACATAGGTCACATTGCTTCCAGATATAAAGTAGATCGAGAATGTCACAAAGACCAAGTACAAACTGTTGACTTAGGAAGAGTGTCATCGCATAGCTCGTCAAGGGATATCCTCTAGGAATCTTCCTAGGCTCCGGCCCCCACCTTGGGTTATCCTAGTGGCCTCTACCGAAATCTCGGCACCCATGCTCACTCATGCGGAATAAAATACCTCTCGTGAAGACGAGATAGATGATCTTGCCATTCCAGGCCTTCCCGTCTCATCCCAAGTCTAGACAAGCCCTTGGGTCCATGAGCAAGGCATAATTAATCTTGTTTAATGTTTGATGCAACCTAAGCTTCTAAAATTTTATTTAGTTATCACTGAATTAATCAACTTGCAAAGGGTTATCCCTGACACCACTTTGTGCATTGGCCCCCATTGCAAGCCACTCTTCTAAGACAACACACACAGTGAAAACCATAATAGGTAACCAGATAAATACAACCTCTCCATTTCGAGGTAACAAATCAAGGAGACTCACTCCAAACACTGGAGGCAACAAGGTCAAGACCCTCTCCAAACACTAGAGGCAACAAGGTCAAACCCTCTCCAAACACTGGAGGAAAACAAAGTCACAAAAACCCACTCCAAACACTGGAGGAAACTAAAATACAAAACCCACTCCTTCCAAAGGAGGCACAAATTACATAACCCTCTCCTAATCCCAAGGAGGCACACACCATCCCCGTTCGTGAAAAATGGGTGAAACAACCTGGTGTAACTATGCACATTTTCCATGACACATCAAAAGTTGGCTAACATAACAACAACCCATACCGATAAATGAACCCCTATCTGGAAGACTTCAAAACATTTACTCTATTCCACCAACATTGAGAAAGAACATATAAACACTAAAATCATTTCGAGCAGTTAAATAAACTAATATTCGGATTTCCTAAATCCAGTCAATCACAGTTTTCATTTCTTGCAAGTATCCAAATCCAATACACCAATTTCATTTCACGACACGGGAATATTTAAAAACCAATCATTTTACTCTAAGGCTCACAATTAAATTCAAAATCAAAGCATCATGATGATTAAAGTCATTTGACTAAAATAAATCATTCATTAACTCTAAATTTCACAATTATATTCATAATCAAAACACTTTAATAAATGCAGTCATCTGATTAAAATTTAAATCAATCGTTCTCTCTAAGTTTCACGATCATATACTATAAATAAAACCACTTGATTAATAAATCATTTAGATTAATTAATAAGTTCATCATTTACTCTCAGTTCCGCAATCATATTCTATAATTAAACATCTTGAAAATTAAACATTTAGATCAAATCAATTTGCCTTTATTTCAATTTAGCATTAAATAAATCAACTAATTCTTATCTCTACTTGAATACCATTATATTCCAAAACAAATATACTTAATAGTATATATTTAATTATCTAAATCACCTTGTCGACATTAAAGAATTTAAACCAATAATTAATTCTACTTGCTCAAACTACACTTAATCAATTTCAATATTTTAAATAAGAAACGTTTGTTTATTCACCAGTTTCCTTTCCGCTTATACAAATGGGATAATCATTTCAAATTCCTATTTTACATATTAAAACATCATTTAAATATATGCCTCTAACACATTATTTTATATTTTAAAGTTTACTAATTATTCATGATAATTGGAAATGAAATCTCTAAGTAAGGATATTTGTTTATAAAATCAACACTTTCAATAATCAATAAATTACCTAATGTCCTCTTGGCACCATTAAGGAATTAAATCTAATATTTCAATTCTATTTGCTAAATCATTTAATAACATTTTTGGTTTTAGAATAATTAATCATCATTTAAATGCCTTAATTAACGAATATTACCACCATAATCCATTTGATTAAACTTTAATACCTTAGTATTCAACTTATATCTATTATTTTTATGTATATATATATACATATTTTAATAATAAAGTAAAATATAAATTTTATGATTCCAATAATTTAAAATTAAAATCTTAATATTTAACATATTCATTATATATATATATTATATATATATATATATATAATATGTATATTTAAATCTTTAATCCAAGATATTTTCATGAATGAAATATATTAAGTACATATATATATATATATATATATACACATATTATATATTATAATATACAAATATTATAATATATAATATATATACATATATATTATAACATATATAATAAAGTTAAATATTAATACAATGCAAGTTTTAAACAGGGCCGAAGCCCTAAGGGCACGCAGCCCTGCCTCCCCACGGCGGCGTGGTTGTGTGCAAAGCACACAGTGCCGCCTCCCGCGGGCGGCGGAGCCTGTGTGCAAAGCACACAGTGCCCGCCTCCCGCCAGGCAGCGGCCACGCGGCGTTGGTGGTGGGGGTTGGTTTCCCCACCCCACAAAACAATAAAATTTTATTTTGTTTTTTAATACAAAAACTTTCATTTCCCCTATTCTGGTAAAAACCAGAATGAAAAATTTTAACAGGGGAAGAAAATAAAACATTTTCCTTTGAATAGAGAAATTTTCAATAAACATTTCCAGCTCAAATTAAAAAAAAGAGCAATACATTTTGCAAAACTCAAACAAATTTTCCCAAACAACAAAAGGGTTTACATATTTAATTTAAAATGGAGATTTTTGATGGGTTTTCTTCCTCTAATTCACAATTGAATCCAACAGTTTGAACACTTTCAAAAATAAGATTTTCAAAAATAAGAAATGCATAAAATTTCAAACATTGCACCTTATGTTTTCTCCAAGCTTCAAATCCTTCAATGGAGATTTTCCTTTTCCTTTTTCAATTCAGCTTCACCAATCTTCAATCTTTTCTTCCCAATTTCTTCCAAGAATTTCAATCCAAGTTTGCTCTCCAAAATTGCAAATTAAAATTCAAAATAAAACAACAATTACCTTATGCAATCCCCTCTCCAAATTTGTCAAACCCCTAATTTTGAACTCACCCACCAAAATTTATTGCTAAACTAGATATTTTATTTTCGCAATTTAATAAAACAATTTCCATTTTCCATTGAATTTGCATAATATTTATTTAAAACAAAGTTCTATTATGCAACCAAAAGATAATTACATTTTCCTTTTTCCACAAAATTTAATTTACCCATCTACATTTAAAATAAATTTTAATTTTATTTCAAAAAGGAATGCAAGGCAATTTCTATTTTGATTTGATCTCAAAATTTAATAATGCTTACACAACATTTTAATTTAATTTATCAATAAATAAATCTAATCCATGATTAGATTATTTATTGATTGAATTAAACTAACTAATTAATTAATGAGCACTCCTTTATTTATTTTGACAATCAAATTAAATAAAACAAACACCATTTTTCTTGCAAATTTAAATACGCAAGTAAGGAGAGAAGAGGCAACAAAGAAAATAACTTATCCCAACTAACAACTTGACGACACACTATGGCTAGGGTGATGTCACGACACAGAAAACCTAGCTACTATCTCCCAATCGTTTTCTGTTGGACAAGGGACACGCTCAGACCTGTAGAACCAGGTGGAGTCGATGTCCTGTACCTGCATCCTGCACACAATACGAGTGTCGAACATGCATATAATATATTAAAACACACCGTGAAGAGGAAATCGTGGAATCACAGGGCGCTCACACGTGAGTGATGTGATCCCGTCCCCTTCACCAATACAACATCGCTAACTGACGCATCTAATCATCACTGATATAATCAAAGCATGAACATCAATAATTCACACACATGCTAATTTAATCCATAACATGTCATAAAGATAACATCGGAATAAAATAACATCACATCCAAAATATAACTTTCACATCGTTTAACAATTCCGATCACAAGTGGCCTAGTTCCAAAGTCACATCATAACATAACAAAGCATTACAAGGAGAACACTGCCGATCCAAATATCCAAAATGGAGGGGTGTTACAATAAGTCACCATTGCATGCATAGAATGGAGTATCTTGAACCTTTTGAGAAAAACTAGAAAGTGATGTAAAGGAAAATGATAAGAAGGCCTATTTAAAAATCAAATAAAAATTTTAAGAAAGGTGTAGATGAATTTGGGTGAAGACCATTGTATTACTCCTTTAGAACTATGGAATGGGGTTTAAGGCAATGCCTCAAAAAAATGATGTCACAGCATTCAAGCACTTTGACTATCCCACTCATTTCCATTTTCAATTTGTTTTTCTATTTTGAAATTTTGTTGTGTTTTTTATTAGATAAGCAAGGAAGGGCCCTGATCCCATGGTTACAACAATAGAAAAAAAGGAAACAGAGAGAGGTGGGAAACAACACCACTAGCAAACCAAAAAATAGCATCAGTATTAGCATGCAAGACAACATTTAAAATAGTAACCATAGTCCAACCAGTACTAATAAAAAACATAAAGTTTTTACTAGTATACTTAGTTCTACGTAAACCATTAATTAATTCAACAGTGTCCCAGGTGGTATTCCACCATATCATAGCAATACTAAAATAACAGTCTGAGATGTTAAAACAAAAGGATAAAAAAATCATCAATAACAACAAAACAACAACAAGCCATTAATTGGATTTCTTTAATAGGTTCCCATACTCGCCCATGAGAGTAATGTATTCTCTCCAATCAGATCCCTTGGTCTTGTCCAACATCTTCAAGGTATTAGGTTTCCCCTATTTCTTTAGCTTCCTAGTGATTTTTGTTTCTCTGAAAGTAGCTCCCAACATTGCCCTCCTCATCAGTCTATTAGTTACCTTCATGAGCGTAACTAACATCTTCTCCATATCTTCAAACTGAACCTATAGAAAATTTAGTCTACTCTTTAAAAATTCATTACTTAAGTCCTCAGTTTTTTTCTCCCTACCCAAATCCCCAACATCCTGAACATTTTCAACCTCATTCTTATCCTCGAATGGTTCAATTTGTTCATCCTCTTCCTTATCCTCCTCTGAACCATCTTCCCCCATATCATAAGCTAAGTCCTCGAAGTCCATATCCTCAAATTATTCTTCCTCTTGGGCTTCAAACTCTTCATACCCCAGGTCCTCCTCTTCACACACAGTCATTTTATGTTTTCCTTTTTTATCCTTTGAGGCTGCTTTAGCTAGGCAGGCCGACCTTCTCCCCCCACTACCTCCACGCCCTTCCACTTGCAAAGTTTCCTTCAACTCCTAATTTTGATTCCCTTTCTCGGTGATATTAATTGTATCCCTAGGATTTAAGTCTCTTTTAGCTTTCTTAGCCTTGGGGAGTTCCAGCAGCAAAGGTGAATGCTTCCTTTTCTCTGGTGTAGCTCTAATGAGCTCAATCTCAAAAATTCTTTCTTCCTCATTCTTCTGCGACATTGGAGTTGAGGGGTTTGACACATTGGCCATAGGAGACTTAATTTTAGAATGGATAAGCAATCACCTAGCAACAATTGCAGGAGGCTAGTGAGGGATAGGTTCCTCAGTCGGGATTTCAACAGCAGCAGTGTTTTCCTCAACAGGTTGTTCCTCAATATCTTCTTCAAAAAAATCAGGGTTCTCATTTCTACGAGCTAAAGGGTTGCCATGAGGATTCAACACCAGGGAATACTTATACAGGGTTAGAATGAGACCTTGGTGGAGGGGAGGACTGGTGCCCTTTTGGGTAAGTGCAAGAAGTTGGGTTCACATTCAGGGGAAGTGTCATTTTTTCAACTTTAAAATGAATACCCATTCATTTTTAAAAATAGGTGCCCATTTTGAAGTGGGTACTTGTTCCAAAAGGTTTGAAACTCACAAGATATTTTTTTCATATGGATTTAGGCTCAGAAAAGGCATGGTAACCCAACCCTTAGCCTTTGACCTACAACTAAAAAACTAAGGCAGATTGAAGAAGAATGTCCAACTTTGGCAATATGGCTGATAAACTTTTTTTCTTAATCAATATATGAAAATAAAACCCATTAGAGAACACAATGTCTAGTTTCCCAATATATAATTTTTATTAAAATTGGATTATATTTGTTATTTTTTAATTAATTTCTAAGCAAACAAATCCTTAAACTTGAAATATCAAGATTTTTTTGTTTTTTAATAACTTTTTTTGGGTTAAGTTTCTTATAAAACAAATTATATGGAATCAATCTTCAGACAATTCTATACACAATGAAAAAAAAAATCAAAAAATGTTTAGTTTAGGTCCAATTATGTTGTCCGTACACGTTGATTTTTGAAAACAACAATTAAGACAAATAAAAATTCAATAAAAAAATATATTAAAAAAAAATTACAAAAAAAAATCCTCATCAATCTTCATATTTTATCTCTTTCCCCAAAAGGAATTAGTAAAATACTTTCATTTGGGTCAAAAAGTGGTGTCTGTACACATGCATGGTATGGTAAAAAAAAACTTTTAAAAAGTGGTTTTTATACATCCCTATCAAAATGTAATTTCTATCATCTAGGTATTTGAATAAATTACATATTTGGAAACTAGATTCAAAATGCTAAATTTCATATTACTGATTTTTTTTAAGATTCATTGTGTAAGTGCCTCAAATTTTCAGTCCAAGTGTAACAAATTCTGAAAAACAACATAAACACCCACTTTTGAGCTTTTTGTGGACCCAACTTCTCGCATCGACCCTTTTCGTTATTAAGCTGCATGGAGGACAACAAATAGAAAGGATAATTGATTCTCTCACCATGTCGAATGTGGTTTAGAAGGGGGAAATGGTATGCATGTACCAACATAGACCTACCCTCAAGAGTAAAGTATCACATAACAAGCAAGCTAACTAAAGAAAAGGGAGGAGGGAGTTCCAACCTTGCATACCCGTTCTAAAATCTCTTGAGATTCTCCCCTTCATGCAAGAATTTTTCGACAAACTTCTGATAGTTTGCCCCGCTTTTCTTTGCAACTTTAAGCCCATTATTTTTCAGACCCATAGCTTCTACAATGAATCTTGTGGTTACCTCAAACTTCACCACACCAATGGTAACATTTCCCTTCCTCCAGGAGTTGGTAAACTTTTTCGTTAGGTTCTCATTATATCCTTCCAGGGATTGGAAGAACGGGACCATACCAACATTCTCAAACATTCTCCATAAATCCACATTCTATTTCAGGGCTTAACAACTTGGAGGCTCGATTCTCTTCCTTGGTCCTCCCATTTTTCTCTATAAATTCTTTTGTTGCAACAATATTTTCTTCATAATCACCCACTTCATCTGCTTCTTTCCCAAAATACAACAAACACACTAACACCAAATTACACATAGGGCCGATAAAGAGTAGTGAATCGAGAAGTTTCTTATTGAGAAAGCCAGCAGCACATTTCCCAGTACACAAGTCTCATCATTTTCCTTACAAGAATTTAAATCCCTATTAAATTTCATACCTTTCTCCACTTTAGAAATGTGGGAATAGCTAACACAAGGAAAATCAACATGAATAGAAATGACATTCCTTAACAATTTCATTAGCTTCATGTGATTTTTGGTCACCTCCTTAAAAGAAGAATTATTAAAATTACTTCCTGTCAAGATTATCGGATACAATCCCATACTCCAAATGCTATCATTACATGGAAAGCCTAAAGGCGCCACTTGGTACTCATTATTCCCACATAAAACCAACCTTCATTTTTGTATATGATATTCATTTTCAAATTTTTCATTTAGGATTAAGTCTCTTAAAGACTTCGGCATGTTTCCATTAGTCCATCAGGTCCATCCTCTACAACTCAGTGCCACGTTGGCAGAACAGTCGATAACTTTATTTCCTTCTCTATACACATGTTGCACCTTGTAGTTGTTAAAAAACTTCTTAATGACTTGGCATTTATCTATTATATTTTTTAATTCCCATGGTGGCGCAGCTTCTTCATTTAGAATTTCCACAATTAGCTTAGAGTCCCCTTCAATTATGACATTTTTATAACCCAGCTCCTTTAAAGTATTGAAACCCCCTAGAGCGGCCATAGCTTTAGCTTTATTATTAGAATAGACACCCATATTCACTCCAAATATCACAATATAGTCACCTTTATGGTTCCTTACCAGACCCCCTACTCTAGCTTGTCTCGAGTTGCCTTTTGAGCACCCATCGAAGTTACACTTTATCTGATTTTCCTATGGAGGGCATACAATAGTCATTTTGTTAAGCATCTTTGACCAATGGAGTTTGGTTAGATCCTTCCTTATTCCCCAGTTCTATTTAATCCTCATTTCTTTGTAGTTAGGCTAGGTTTTAGAGAAGTTGTATCTTCCTGCCTCGATGTTTTCCTTAATCTGGTTTTTTATAATCAAACTAACCTCCCAACTACTTCTCTCCACTTCCCTAAATATTCTATTATTCCTTTCCTTCCATAAACCCCAGGTGACAAATGGAGGAACTTGGTTCTAGAGGTCAACGATTACATTATGTGAAAAGGGGAAATTTGACCAACTTTCAATAAAAAGCTTCATTGAATTAGGAAACACCCAATCTGGGGACAACAACAACAAGAAGCAGGACCACACTTCCCTCACAAATTGGCAGTGAAAGAAAATATGAGTAATTTAATCTTCCTATTTACAAAGCGAGCACCTATTGACCAATTGGAAACCCCTCCTAACCAGATTGTCAATAGTGGGAATTTTTACATGAGCCACAGTCCACCAGAAATAGTTAATTTTGGGAACTAGGTTCTTTAACGACACCCTATCCCAGAAATGGTCTTGTACAACAACTGAGGCCTCACCAATTCTTCATAGGTCTTCTTGACCGAGAAACAACCAAAAGAGCTACCTTTCCAAAGCCACTCATATTCCCTTTCTCTATCAAACCACTTAGCCTCCCCAATCAGATTATGCAATCTTGTGAGGATTGGGTCCCAATTCACCTGTCTTTCACCTCTTAGATTTTTCCTCCTTAATAACAAATTGAACTCCTTCCATTTAGGTTCCTCCATATCCCGGTTAATATAATCAAAAACCTTTTTACCACAAATCTTGTTTAGGCTAATTTTAAGAGGATTAAGTTCTTCTAAGGAGGACAAAGTTGAATTCTCTATCCAAGGGTCCTTCCAGAAATCAGTATTATTTCCATTCCCAATTCTCTTTCTTACCCCCATCTTCAACACATTCCTCAATCTCACTAGATGATTCCATAAAGCTGAACCACTAGGCAGATCAGATAGTGAGAGAAAATAGCTAGAATTCTTGTTCCTCAAGTATTTTTCTTGGAAAAATTTTACCCAGTCTTTAGATCCTTCCAGAAGATTCCAACCAATTTTAGTCATTAAGAATTTTTTAAGCATGGATACTCTTCTTAATCCCAGACCCCCTCTTCTTTTAGGAGTACACACTTTTTCCCAGCTAACCAGAGACAACTTTTTTTTTTTTTCTTTAGTTCCTAACCATAAAAGTTCTCTGGATCTATTCAATCTTTTCCCCAATAGAAGCTAGGATTTTGAAAGGAGATAGATAGTAAACAGGGATATTCTGAAGGGAGGCTTTAAGGAGTTGAATTTTTCCCGCCAAGCTAAGAAGCTTCCCCTTCCTACCAACAAGTTTGTTTTGGATCCTTTCTATTAGCTGATTCTAGTAATTATTTTCCAACTTCTTAGAGATTAAAGGAATCCCTAGATAGAAATTAGTTAAAGCAGCTTCCTGACATCTCAGGATTTTTATCACTCTATCCTTAATCTGTTGATCAGTATTGAAGAAGTATTTTTTTCTTTTTTCATAGTTTATGCACTGGCCAAAAACAACAGCATAATCGTTGAGAACCTATTTCCAGACACATGCTTTCCCACCGACGCTTCCCTAAACATTAGAGTATCATCAACAAATTGTTGATGGGAATCAAGCATGAGAGATGAGGCAGCTTTAACACCTTTGAGAACTTTTGAGTCCACCAATTTTTGAATATTCCTACCAAGAACTTTAGCAAAAATAATAAGAAAGTAAGGAGAAAGGGGGTCACCTTACCTAAGCCCACGACCATAGGAGAAAAAACCTTGGGGGCCTCCATTAACTAGAACAGAACACATGGGGGAGGTAAAAAAAATAGAGATCATCTTTAGGAATCTTCCTTCTATCCCAAACTTCTTAAGAACAAAAAAAAGGAAAGGCCGAGAAACCCTATCATAGGTCTTAGAAATGTCAATTTTGAAGGCCATGCCAGGACTTTTAGAGTGATCCATTGAATGAATAATTTCATGGGTAGAAATAACAACATCAAGAATATTTCTACCTTGGACAAAACCTTTTTGGTTTGAGGCAATCATTTTACCAAGCACCGGTTTGAGTCCTAACACCAAAATTTTGGAGAAAATTTTATGGACTGTGTTGCAAAGACTGATAGGTCTATAATCTTTCATGGCTAAGGCATCAACAGATTTAGGGATAAGAGATATAAAAGTAGCATTATATTGATTCAACAACCTGCCCGACCTAAAGAAATCCCTAGTAGCATTAAAAAGATCAATTTTAACAATGTCCTAGTAGATTTGGAAAAAGGCAGGAGGGAACCCATCAGGGCTAGGAGCTTTAAAAGCTCCAAATGAAAAAAATTCCTTTTTAACTTCTTTCATAGATACGACATTAGTCATCATCTTTAAGTCTATATCAGAAATTACATTAGGGATCACTTCAAGAAAGTCAGCATTTACCTGAAGAGCATTGCCATGAGTCGTATCATAGGTAGAGAAGAAGTTAACTACTTCCCAAGCAATATCTTTTTCATTAGTCGCAATAGAGCCATCCTCTTTCACAAGTGATCTAATTATGTTTTTTCTTTTGTGTTTCAATGTGGATTGGTGAAAGAATTTAGTGTTCCTATCCCCTTCCGTTAGCCATTGGACCTTATAATTTTGTTTCTAGTAGATTTCCTCCTTTTTTTCTATCTTATACCATTGGGATCTTAGGTCTCTTTCCTTAGCACATATCTCTTCGTCCACTTGACCAACCTCCATAATATCTTGAACCTATTTTATACTTTTTCCCAGGGTGTTCTTTATTTCAAAGATGTTTCCAAAAGTCACCTTATTCCACCCTTTCACTTTTTGCTTTATTTTGCTTAACTTTTCCACCAAGCAATACATAGGTGTGCCAATTATAGGTTCCTCCCATCAAGTTTTAACCAGAGTAGCAAAATTTGGGTGGAGACTCCATATAGCTTTGAATCTAAAAGGGAAAGGTCCCTTATTATGGTCCACATTTCTTTTAAGCACCAAGGCATTATGATCAGAACCAGACCTAGGAAGAGCTGAAAGAGAAAGGAATTGAGATATATGCCAATTAACAGAGATCAAAACTAATCCAATTTGACTTGGATTAGATGGTTTCCAAGCCTTCTGTTGGACCAAGTATACTTAGTTCCTTAGAGGGGGGTATCAATAAGACCTTCCAAATTGAAGAACTCAACCAACTCCATCATACTGTCAGAATAATCATCCAACCCTCCCAACTTTTCTAAAGGAAGGAGAGGAGAATTGAAGTCCCCTCTAAGCATCCAGTGGTCATCTTTCCTAACAGAAATAGCATCACTTAATTGTTCCCAAAGTAGAACTCTATCCCTCTCTCGAATTCAGAGCATAAATGTTTATAAGATTCCATTTCTCCTGAGAAACAATGTCTTCAGGGGTAATCGAAAGACTATTTTTACAAGCTGAGCACAGAGTGCCTTTCAGTTTAGAAGGATTCCAAAGGGTAGCAATACCACCTGAAGCTCCTTTTTCCTCACTAAAAAAATAATTATCCTCAGGCTAGATACTCAAAATAACTTTATCAAAAGTCTCTTTCTTCATCTTTGTTTCCTGTAGAAGGAGAACATCCACTTTATTGTCAAGAATACAATATTTCACCAAAAACTGTTTATACGGGCTATTGAGGCCCCTTATGTTCCAGGAGAGGTACTTCATTGATAAGAAATAATTCAACACCACCTCCACCCCAAAGCAGTAGTTAAGGCTACTTCTTCTTGGGCTTTGATCCTGCAATCGAGTCTAGGGTTCTCTATTTTCCAGCTACCACATCCCTCACAGTATCTTTAGTCCTAGAATCCTTTTGGGAGGGTCTTCCCACCTTATTTCCCCCTCCCACATCTAGTTTCTTTTTCTTTTTGGCCTTTTTGAGCTTGGGACCATCCCTCTTCATCCTCCTTATCACTAGACCCTTGAGGGAAGCCAAGAAGATCCAACGAATCACTCAGGTTTCTTGCTCTAATTTGGGATAAGGGGTTTATGTCCTCTAGAGACAAGTCTATATCAGCCAGAACATACTCACCTTCTTCAAGTTCTTTTCCTACACCATGAGTTTGAACCTTCACCCTGTGAGCCAACACATTTTTCTCCATCAGGGAATCCTCGACTTGAACATTCTCCATATTTACATTTTCCCCTCATGTATTCTCCATTGTAGGAAAGCCCAGAGTTGGAAGGGAAGAAGCATGGATAACCACTTCAAGATTTAGGTAGACCAAGTCATTTTATTCAACAAGAGGATCAAAAACAGACTTCGTGTCTAGATTCAGATTATCTTTCAGGAGGGGAACATACACCTCCTTAGCTGGAATAGGAGTAGGCTACACACCAGAAGCCATTTCATTAGCAAAGTTATTCTCTTCTAAAAAAAATTCCTTAGCCTTTGAACCCTCACCAGATTTATTCCCACAAGAATCTATTAGATGACCAAACTTCTTGCACTGTTGGCAAAAGAGGTGGGCATTTTTGAACTCGAGGGGTTGAGTCTAGTTACCAAACTTAGACTTAAGTAGGATTGAGGAAGGACTGTATTCACTACCACATTTACACAAATACAGGAATACATTAGTCTTGATCTCTCTTGAGTTATCTTATCTATAGCCAAAAGACTCCCAAAGGAGTTGGCTATGCTCTTTAAGATTTCCTTCTCCCAAAATTCCAGTGGGAGGCCCAGAAAGCGAACCCAAGTAGGAGCTGAGGCCCCCAAGTCATCCGATGGGTCAAAACCTAGTTTCCATTTGTAGAGGGAGAGAAAGTTTTTAAATATCGAGTCAAAAGCCCAGGGACCACCGATTAAAACCTTTAGCATGTCTTCATAAACCATAAAGGAAAAAAGAAAAATACCTTTGGGCATAGCATTTATGGTGGCGTTGCCTTTCAGGTTCCAAGTGGAAGCAACCCATTGACGAACCAATTCAATATTTGGCTTGTACGCCAAAAAAATTCCAACAAGTGCCATTTTGAGGCTATCCATCACCTTCAACATCAGAACCTTAGGGGCATTTACTTCCCAGCCAATCATCAAGTAGGAAGCAAATTCCAATAGCCTTTTACTTGAAACTGGCAAGTCAAACCCCACTATTTTGTCCATGTAGAAAGTCGGTGCTTCCTCTGAGAAGAAAGAGTTAAGCCCAAAATATGGTGAAATAGACGACTTCCCAGAGATTTCATCTGTATTTTCCCTAGGGGAAATGACTGAAGTACGAGGACGGGATGACATATTGGGAACAACTAGACTAGCCGCTGCCACCACAGGCACAACACCAGGTAAGAGGACAACATTCTTGGAATGGGGATCCTTCTCGAGGCCCCCTCCCGACTGACACATGAAGCATTCAAATCACAACAGAGGCCGAAAATTCAAAAAAATAGCTAGAGTGAGAAAGTCACAGCGGAGCAGAGCCGAGGCAAAGATTTTTTTCTCTTTATCCCACAAATTTTGTTGTGTTATTTAAAACTGACAATAAAAATTTCATGTTTTTGGGAGTTATTTTGATGATGCCTAAAATAATGTCAAGGAGACAATTTTGAAAGATAGATTTAAATATATTAAAAACTCTTTTATGTTCTTTTATGGGCACTTAAACTAGGCGATTTATTTTCTCAAATCCATGAAGTTTAATAATTTGGATCTGCATCATTGATATAGAGCAGGGGGTTGGATCACAATCCAACTCAAAACAACCACCGATCAAAACCCTAACACATCAAACAAAATATTTTCTTCACAAATTGCCATTTTGCCTAATAGCACAACAAACACCCTTTTTCTGACATAATTTACAAACAAGGCCTCAAACCCAAAAATAAATCATTGTTCTAGATACCCTTTTTGGCATTCAATAACATATTAAGAGTGCAGGTATGATTTTTTTGAAACAAATCCCTCAAAAAAGTGACTGTTATGCTTCTCACAAGGCCTAATTAGGCTCACTCAACAAGGCACTTATTGGT
Source organism: Sequoia sempervirens (assembly GCA_007258455.2). Lineage (NCBI taxonomy): Eukaryota > Viridiplantae > Streptophyta > Pinopsida > Cupressales > Cupressaceae > Sequoia > Sequoia sempervirens. Next base: position 83,076,536 of record VDFB02072274.1, on the reverse strand, counting down.
TTTGCACCCTCTCAACCTCAATTCTGCATTCTAAAGCCACCAACACATCATATGGGGTATACACATGCAAATCCTACCAAGTAGAATGGTTTCCAAACACCTTTTCTACAAAACCCTACTCCTATGCAACCTTTTATGCCCAAAACAAGAGGTTTTCCACCTAGGGCATCACTTAATCTTCATAAAACCTCCTCCCCTGCTCCTACCAACACCATAAAATCAAAACACACCCTATATAACCCAATCCACAAATTATCAAGCATTTTCATCAGTGGAATGGGTCACAAATCATTTTTTTGCACTCAAACCCTCAAAACCAGGGTTTCCAAGCAGTTTTCAAAAAATTTGCTTAACTCACACAAATCCTGATAAAAAAAATGAAATAAGAAGAAAAATAACAAGGATTCAGACCTCCATCAATTCCAAACAAAATATGATCACTTACAAGCCGTACAAGGCCGTATTGTTTGTTGTAGCAGCAAATTTCTCCTTGAAAATGTAGAAAACAAAGCTTTGTTATTCAAAATTTCAAAATTACATCAACCTCCTCCAGCGATGAAATTAGGTTTTTTTATGCATTTCCAAGCCTTCGCCAATAGTTACAAACTAAATTTTAAACTCCTCGACCGTTGAACTTCCCTTGAAGCCAAAATTGCAAAATTGCCTTGACAACTTTTTCCAATTTTGCAACATTTTACAAAAATGACTCAACCATCCACCTAGAAACCTAACATTGACTCAAAAAACCTTAAATACATTTTAAATGGTCTTCAAGACCTTATTATCAACAAAATGACCTAACATCTAACACTTTGCATCATTTTCCCATTAAGAGCTATGGTGCCCTGCACCATACTCCCCCGGAAAAAGGAACTCAAGTCCCCTTGAGGACAGTGCTGCCACATCAAATCCAGGCTCGATTCCATCATTCCCTAATCTCCAAGTGCTTACTCTAGCAAGAAATCCCTTCCAATGAGCCAAAAATGGAAAACATGCTTCATCCTTTGTCTTGTTGAACTCTTTGGCACCCAAGTCATGCTTCAACTACAAAAGTTTGTTTGGTAGATGTTCCCTGACCTATTCCTTACTTGGAAATGTTGTTAAACTTTCCTCTTTACCTGCTACCATGTCTCTCCCTCTCTTGCAATGAACTCCCTTTTGTTGCTTCTTTGGTGTATGTTTGAATTTTCTCTTTTGTCTTTGTAGTGCAACTCTGATCTCTTCACCTTTACCTTTCATCTCTTCCATCTGATGCTCTACCCCTATGACTTTTGCTTTCTCAGATTGATTGACCTCTGATTTGACAGAAAGAAAATGACCACTAGCATCTTCTAAAAGAAATGAATGAATCACCTTTTCTATCATCATATCAACACACTTCTTAAGTCCTTCTTGAATCCCCAAGATCAATTCATCCTTGACCTTCAACAAAGTAGATTTTAACACCAACTTGATATCATATTCCCTTCAAAATTGAATCATTCTCCAATGTTGCTATCTCAGTACCTTCAAGGTTAGAAGTGGTTGCAAGGCCTTTATCCTTCTCTTGTTCTACTTTTATGAACTCTTTCCTACCAGACATCATCACATTAACTTGCTTAACTTGTCCTTTATCATCTTCCTTCAAGGGTGTCAAAGTAAAAGAGATTCCATCTTTCTCTATCTCATAGGTATTTCTTCTACCATCATACTTACCATGCCTATCAAATGCCAAGGCCTCCCTAGCAGAAAATGGCACACATCCATAGGAAATACATCACATAAAATCTTATCCTTATACCCTCCTATATTGAACTCCATCCAAGCTTGCTCATTTACCAAAAGAAATTGACCCTCATTCAACCAAGAACTTTATAAGGAGTATCATGTGGTATTCTAGGCAATCTAAGTTTCTCAACCATCTCATTAGAAATCGTGTTATATTGCTCTAATACCAATTTGATGCAAAGAAGTGGGTGGGATCGCAATCCAACTCAAAACAACCACTGGTCAAAACCCTAACACATCAAACACAATATTTTCTTCACAAATTGTCATTTTGTCTAGTAGCACAACAAACACCCTTTTTCTAACATAATTTACAAACAAGGGCTCAAACCCAAAAATAAATCATGATTCTAGATACCCTTTTTGGCATTCAATAACATATCAAGAGTGCAGGTATTATTGTTTTGAAACAAATCCCTCAAAAAAGTGACTTGCTACGCTGCTCACGAGGCCTAATTAGGCTCACTCAACAAGGAACTTATTGGTTTTGCACCCTCTCAACCTCAATTATACATTCTAAAGCCACAAACACATCATATGGGGTCTGCAAATGCAAATCCTACCAAGTAGAATGGTTCCAAACACCTTTTCTATAAAACCCTACTCCTATGCAACCTTTTATGCCCAAAACAAGAGATTTTCCACCTAGGGCATCACTTAATCTTCATCAAACCTCATCCCCTGCTCTTTCCAACACCATTAAATCAAAATACACCCTATTTAACCCCATTCCACCAATTATCAAGCATTTTCATCAGTGGAATGGGTCACAAATCATTTTTTTGCACTCAAACCCTCAAAACCAGGGTTTCCAAGCAGTTTTCAAAAAAATTGCTCTAACACACACAAATCCTAATGAAATCAAATGAAATAAGAATCCAAAGAACAAGGATTCAGGCCTCCATCAATTCCAAAAAAAATATGATCACTTACAAGTGTACAAGGCCATACTATTTGCTGTAGCAACAAATTTTGCCTTGAAAATGCAAAAAACAAGAGCTTTGTTATTCAAATTTTAAAAATTACATCAACAACCTCCTCCAATGATGAAATCAATATTTTTATGCATTTCCAAGCCTACCCCAATAGTTACAAACTAACTTTTAAATTCCTTGATCGTTGAACTTCCCTAAAGCCAAAATTGAAAAATTGCCCTAACAACTTTTTCCAATTTTGCAACATTTTACAAAAATGACTCAACCATCCACCTAGAAACCTAGCATTGACTCAAAACACCTTACATACATTAGAAATGGTCTTCAAGACCTTATTATCAACAAAATTACCTAACATATAACACTTTGCATCATTTTCCCATTAAGAGCTATGGTGCCCTAAACCAATCATTCCAGCAGTAGATGATAAAAATTAAAATATTCCAAAAGGTTGCGTGAATGTGTGCAGAAATAACGAGTTGGGCAAGCTGAAAAAAAAAAAAAGTTTAATCGCCTAGATAGGAAGAGGGACGACAAAACAAACTTTGGGGGTGCAGGGAAAAATGAAGACAAAGGGATCGACCTTTAGAGAAAAAATATTGATGCCAGTAGAAGTCTGTAGCTAGAGGTAAATGTTGAGACAAGAAAACTTTTCCACATAATACATTTGAGAAGGCGAGTCAAGGTAGAAGAGAGTGGCATAGAAAATCGAGCAAAGTAGGCCTTTCATTCTTTTTGGCTGAAAAAATAAACATGTGTATTTGCAGCATAAACTAAGGTGTGGCTACTTGAATATAGCTGGAAGTGGATATTGTTTTCAAAATATTGTGCAAAATAGGGGAAACAAGTGAAATTTTGTAGCTATCATTTGTGTCAATAAAATCTATAGAGCAAATAAAGTATGGTGAATTCTTAATTGGTTTTGTGTGATTAAAAATCAAAGAGAATTTCTCTATTAATTGTATGAGTTGCTGCATATAATCCCAGTTTGATAAAACTCAAATTCTTTGAGCTGCATTATTTGGTATCAGAGCAAGCGATAGGTCATGTTGAGAAGGTGAAATGGCATATAAAGGATGGGGTCACAGAGGTAGAGCACCTAGAGGCATGGAGCCTGAGATTGCGGAATTAATAAGAAATTGCACAATAGAGGTAGTTAGAGTTCTCATAGCATGAATGGAGACCATGGAAATGGCACAAAGAAGAGGATTCCATAGAGTGGACATAAGTGATGATGAAGAAGAGAAGGCTGTTGAAGGTGGAGAGGAAGTGAACCAACCAGGTTTAGACCTAGGAGAAAAGTGATTCATTAAAGCCATTACAAAAGTAAGTTCCAAGCCACGATTTGATCCTCCAAATTACAAAGGTGGGTTAAATGTAGAAGAGTTGTTGGATTGGATTGGAAAAATGGATAAATATTTTAAATACAACAATATTGAAGAAGAGCAGAAGATGAAATATGCTCGCACCAAGTTGAAGAGGCACACATTCCTATGGTGGGATCACCTGCAAGAAGACATACAATGAAAAGGAAAGGAAAAAATAAAATCATGGGATCGAATGGTGACGAAGATAAAATTCAAGTTTCTACTAGAAAACTACCAAATTAACTTGTTCAAAACACTTCAGAATTTAAAGCAAAAGGAGAGCAATGTCGAGGAGTATACTGAAGAGTTTTACTGGTTAAGCATAAGAATCGATCGTGAAGAAGATGATATGGAACAAGTTTCAAGATATTTGAATGGTTTGCACATCTCTATTCAAGATTAAATCAGTATGGTTAATATTCATAGCGTGGAGGAGGCATATCAATATGCCTTGAAAGTGGAAGAAAAACTCAATAGGAAGCGAAAAAATAACTCGAGGTAGAGGAAAATTTTCGCATGGAAGAGGACCATCAAACAGTGGAAGAGGCTTCCAAACCAAGCAAGAGGAAGCAAGCTTGTCAAGTGCAAGTATGCAAGAAGGCAAGGGAAGAGGAGATTTCCCTAGAGGAAGAGGAAACTACTCTCATGGAAGAGGGTCATTTGGAAGAGGTAGAGGAAGAGGTTTTAACTTCACATGTTTTCAATGTGGAGAAGTAGGCCATCGAGCATTTGAATTTCCGCAAATCCAACAAGATGTTGAAAAGGGAAAAGAGTCAAGAGTGCATGTTGCACAAGCTGAAAATGAGGAGACTTCAACAAAGCATGTAGTAGACCTCGAAGATGGAGAGTCATTGATGTTGTAGAGAATTTTGTTGAATCCAGAAAAATTGAAACTAGAGCCAATTCAAAGAAGAAATTTGTTTAGAACAAGGTGTAAGGTAAGTGGAAAATGTTGCAAAGTTATTGTGGACAGCAGTAGCACTGATAATAGTGTCCAAAGAAATGGTGAGCAAGCTGAAATTGAAGAGAATAAAACATCCCAGTCCATACAAAGTTTTGTGGTTACAAAAAGAGCATCAATTGTTGGTGAATGAGCAATGTATGGTTAATTCTCAGATTAGGAACTACAAAGATAAAGTCATGTGTGATATAATGCCAATGGACACTTGCCATATTCTTTTGGGCAGACCATGGCAATTTGATAGACAAGTTGTTCACGATGGGAAAATGAATACATACACAATTAAGAAAGGTGGATGAGAGTACATATTGACCCCCTTAAAGAATAGAGAATGAGAAGATGAAGACAAACCAAAGGTATGCTTGGCTTCCGAAAAACAAGTTTTGAAAGAATTCAAAAAGGAGAAAGCATGTTTTGCAATAATTCCCAAGTTTGCAGCAGTTAGGACAGCAAACAAAGAAAGTGAAACACCCATGGAATTTCAAAAAAAGTTGAAAGACTATGTTGATATATTAATGGAGTTACCTAATGGATTGCCACCCATGAGGAGCATTAGTCATTGCATGGATTTGATTCCTGGTGCAAGTTTACCAAACAAAGCACCATACAGAATGTCACCAAAAGAAAATGAAGAGATGAATAGGCAAGTGCAAGAGTTGTTGGATAAGGGGATGATTAGAGAGAGTTTGAGTATGTGTGTAGTTCCAACAATGTTAGCACCAAAGAAAGATGGGGATTGGAAAATGTATACGGATTCGAGAGCAATAAACAAAATAACCATAAAATACCGGTTCCCATTACCAAGAATGGATGATATGATGGATTGCTTGAGTGGAGCCAAATATTTTACAAAGATTGATTTGAAAAGTGGTTACCATCAAATAAGAATAAGAGAGGCAGATGAATGGAAGACCGCTTTCAAAACCAAAGATGGATTGTATGAATGGTTTGTAATGCCATTTGGATTAACAAATGCTCCTAGCACTTCCATGAGATTGATGAACGAAGTTTTGAAGCCATATCTTGGTAAGTTTGTAATTGTGTATTTGGATAATATTATGGTTTTTAGTAAGACAAACGAAGAGCACTTGCAACATGTTAGAGTTGTTTTACAAAGGCTGAAAGAAGAAAAATTAATGGTGAATTTGAAAAAATGTAGTTTCATGAAAGAGGAATTGGTATGTTTGGGTTTGGTAATTTTCAATAGTGGTCTGAAAATGGATCTAGAAAAAGTGAAAAAAATTGTTGTGGCCTTCACCAAAGAGTATGTTTGAAGCAAGAAGCTTCCATGGATTGGCAATTTTTTATAGGAAGTTTATTAGAAATTTCAATGGGATATGTGTGCCAATTACGAAAAAAATGAAGGGTAATAGAAAAGAATTTTTTTGGATAGTTGCAACAGAGAGGAGTTTTAATATTTTGAAGGAAAAAGAGACGAAGCAGCCCATGTTAGCACTTCCAGATTTTGGAAAAGTCTTCCAAGTTGATTGTGATGCAAGTGGGATAGCGATAGGGGGAGTTCTAAGTCAAGAGGGAAAACCACTAGCTTACTTCAGCAAGAAATTAAATGAGGAAAAAAGAAAATACTCCATGTATGATCAAGAATTTTATACAATTGTACAGGCACTCAAAAGGTGGAGACATTATTTGCTACCAAAGGAGTTTGTATTATACATTGAGTAGAAGGTGCTTGTTGTTGAATGAAATGAGAGTAAGTGTTGTTGGTTTTGATTCAATGGGAGAGTTGTATGAAGAAGATGTTGAATTTAAAGAAGCTTGGGCAATGTGTAAGAATCCAATGGGAGTGGATAGAATTCCATGGTTGGAGTATTTTATTAAGAAAATGTGTTGTTTAAAGGGAAAAGATTGTGCATACCTCAAGGTTCTATGAGGGAAAATTTGTTAAGAGAGAAACATAGCAGAGGTTTGGGTGGACATTTTGGAGCGGACAAGACATTAGCACAACTAAATGAAAGTTGTTATTGGCTCGAAATGAGTGCAGATGTAAAAAGAATGGTGCAAAGTTGCAAAGTATGTCAATATGCAAAAGGAGTGAGATAAAACACCGGATTGTACCAACCATTGCCAATACCAGAGAGACCATGGGAATGCATTAGCATGGATTTCATTTGGGTTTTCCACGAACTCAAAGAGGTAATGACTCAATTTTTGTTGTAATGGATACATTTTCAAAAATGGCTCATTTTATACCATGTAAGTAATGTAGTGATGCTTCCCACATAGCAAATTTGTTTTTCAAAGAAATAGTTTGGTTACATGGATTGTCAAAAAGTGTTATTTTAAATGGAGACATAAAGTTTGTTGGTCATTTTTGGTGTACTTTGTAGAGGAGAATGGGAACACAAGTGGGTTTTAGCTCAGCCTATCATCCACAAACAGATGGCCAAGCTGAAGTTGTTAATCCAAGCTTGGGTAATTTGTTGAGGTGTTTGGTTGGGGATAAACCAAGTCAATGGGATTTGATGTTGGCACAAGCTGAATTTGCCTATAATAATTCAATTAATCGAAGTGTAGGAAAGATTCCATTTCAAATTGTGTATGGGTGCAGTCCAAGAGGTGTTGATGAATTGAGAGATAGTGCAGATTTGAATAGAAAGAGTGTTGTAGTGGAAGATTTTGCTGAGTATATTCATGAGTTGCACAAAGAAGTGGAGGAGAATTTGGAGAAGAGTGCCATTAAATATAAGGAACATGCTGATGTGCATCAAAGAGTGCAAGAGTTTCAGATTGGTGAGCTGGTAATGGCACATTTGAGAAAGGAGAGGTTCCCACAGGAAACATATAATAAGTTAAAATGGAAGAAAATTGGCCCATGCAAGGTTCTACGAAAGTTCTCATCAAATGCATATGAAATTGAGCTTCCAGTTGGCGTTGATATCTCTCCAATATTTAATGTTGTTGATTTATACAAATATCATGAAGGTGAATCAAGTGAACAACAAAGTACATCTTTAGATTTGTCGAATGTGACTGGATGCATCAATTGTTGGAGAAGTGTGAACAGATTGATCAAATCATTGATTCACGAATTGCTAAACACACAAGAAAGAAAGAGTATTGGGACTATTTGGCATGGTGGAAGAATCGTGCAGAAGATGAAGCTTCATGGGTTAGCACTTTAGAATTGGAGAAGTTTGGAATTCCAGTTCCAAACTTGCCCAAATGTTCATGAGTTTTATGCTCATGGAACATTTATCTTACCTTGTGTGTTTGATGTCGGAGCATCTGGGCACTTTAACTATCTGGCTCATTTTCATTTTCAATTTGTTTTGTTGTGTTATTTAAATATGACGGTAACATTTTCATTTTTTTGGGAGTTATTTTGATGATGCCTGAAATAATGTCAAGGAGACAATTTTGACAATTAAAAACTCTTTTATGTTCTTTTATGGGCACTTAAACTGGGAAATTTATTTTCTCAAAGCCTAGAAGTTTAATAATGTGGGGCCGCATCATTCCAATAGTAGATGATAAAAATTAAAATATTCCAAAAGGTTGCGTGAATGTGCGTAGAAATAACAAGTTGGGCAAGCTGAAAAAAAAAAAAAAAAGTTTAATAACCCAGATAGGAAGAGGGACGACAGAACAAACTTTGTGGGGGGCAGAATGAAGACAAAGGGATCGACCTTCAGAGAAAAAATATTGCTGCGAGTGGAAGTCTAGCTAGAGGTAAATGTTGAGACAAGAAAACTCTACCGCATAATACATTTGAGAAGGCAAGTCAAGGTAGAAGAGAGTGGCGTAGAAAATTGAGCAAAGTAGGCCTTTCATTCTTTTTGGTTGAAAAAATAAACATGTGTATTTGCAGCATAAACTAGGGCGTGGCTACTTGAATGTAGCTGGAAGTGGATATTGTTTTCAAAATATTGTGCAAAACAAGGGAAACAAGTAAAATTTTGTAGCTATCATTTGTGCCAATAAAATATGTAGAGCAAATAAAGTATGGTGAATTCTTAATTGGTTTTGTGTGATTAAAAATCAAAGAGAATTTCTCCGTTAATTGTATGAGTTATTGCATATAATCCCAGATTGATAATATTCGGATTCTTTGAGCTGCATTAAAAAATGAGGAAAGAATTATTTTTATTTTTATTTTTGGAATATTTTTTTTGTAAAAAAGGTTTTAAGTTTACTAAGGTGGGTTCATCAAAGTGTAAAAGGTAAAATATAATCTACTTTAAATCTAACTAACTAACTAACTAACTAACTAACTAACTAACTAACTAACTATATATATATATATATATATATATATATATATATATATATATGTATGTACATACACACACACACACACACACACACACACACACACACACACACACATATATATATATATACATGTATATGTACATACATATATATATACATATATATGTACATACATATATATACATATATGCTAATTGACTAGAATCTAAAGCACATAATTGACAATCTGATTTTAGAAACATAAGTAATAGAAAATAAGGAACCTAGCATCAAAAGATGGAGAATGTTGTCTAAGATGCTAGTGTGTTGCATGAACATTTGCACTAAGCATTGTCATTCAAAGTAAGACTATAATAATTAAAAAGATCTCAAAAATGCCAAAATCCAATCCGACAGTTCACCTAAATCTATTCAACTAGACAAGGAAACAAACCTATAAATACCAAATAACAAAAATGTAAATAAATATGCTAGATAATAATATTTACATAATTTAATGAATAATAGAAATGAGAAATGAACACAAGAACACTTGCAAAGCTCCATGCAGTTGAATGCTCTTAGAAATACTTTCAAGTACAAAGAAGAGGAAATTTGTTTGAAGTTATTTTCCTTCAAGTCAAAACCTTTCTTTGGTATTTCTATCTCCACAATATCCAATGATTAAGAGATTGAAAATATTGTTTGTGGGTGCTCTTATCCCAAGTGTGTCTAGGAGTGGTCAAAGATGTGATTGTGCAAATAGTGTAAACTAGAATGAAGAAAATAAAAGGGATGTGAGATCCCAAGGTGCTCAAAGGCATAATTAGATAAATGCTTACATTAATAGGAGATTGAGAAAATGATAACAATGAAACAATATCACCTTATCAAGCTTGAGGAAGCCAAGAGTGATGAAAGAGAATACTATAATTCTCACAAGGAGAAACCAATGACAAAGAGGAGTTGTAGAAATCTACAAAGAGTGTTGGTAGAGAGCTTGAAAATGCAAGAGTTTCAATTTGTGTGTGTGAGAGAGACAGTTGTTCCAAAATGAAAGATAGGTCCAAAATGAGAAGAGGAGGCAAGAGGAAGAGGTTGGCAATCCATTTAGATTTTTCTTAAGTAGTTACCACTAACTTGGGAAGGTGACAAGTCACAAAATGCTCAAAAATAGTCGATGAATGAGAAACTATCACAAGACACTACTACATCATGCAAACATCCACATATAGCACTAGTTTCCAAATAATTTTAGCTCTAGAAAATATGAAACGCAAGAAAATAACAAGGTTAAGACAATTGCAACATCAACTTGACAAAAAAGGACCACATGAGACAAGTCCTTCAAACCATAGGAGGAAAAAATACTAATGCAAGGATTAAGATGATCCTAGAGAAATACTAAGAGAATGGATACCAAATTCAACACAAAGTGTAGCGTGAAATTGCAAGGGTATGTTATTTTTGGTGTTATAACTTGTTCTTGTTACTGTGCTTGGCCATTATATTCTCAAAGCATATATTCCCCATGCCAAAGGGAAGGATGGTTGAGAATCATAGAAAAGGGAAAAATTGGATTGATTCTACACCTTGCCTCCTAGTTCCTTACACTTTTTTTTTAATCTTCTGCATGCATTTACGCTCCATTCCCAATATAACATGGATCCTAAGGTAACTCTTATACAATTAGTATGTTGCTAGTAATATTCCAAAAACAGTGTTAAGGAAATACTTCTCATTTCTTTTTGTGAAGATTTGCATGAGATTCCAACCTCTTGAGTCTTTACTACCTCTCCTAGACAATCTCTTGCTTCATATTGAAGAGAAAATTCTTAATGGCCTACAAGTTTCTCTTTTTTAATTATCTCTAGGGGCTATCCAAGTTGAACACATATTATTCATTGTGGTGGCAACACTCCTTGAACCCTTCTCTAAGTGACCATCTTCTTATTCTTCAAAATAAACAAGAAGATAGATCTTCCACACTATTTGTTGAGCATCTTGATCATATCCTAAAACTCCTCCTAAAGTATAAGCTAAGCACTCTTTCCTCATATTCAATAAACCTCTTAAATATGAGAATTCAATAGTTCTATCTTGTTCATATTGTAGGATGGTAGACCATTCTAACAAAAATATAAATATTTAAAGGACAAAATAAAAAAACTTAATAAAAACCTGGGTGTCATCACCATATCTCCTTATGATACCACTTTCACTTATTTTCATGATAATTATGTTGATTTAGTAGATTAACCTAAAACAATGACACATCTTTCACATGTGATACACATGATGACAATTAGCCTCTTGATATGCTTATAAATACACAAGATGCTACTACATATTTTACACTTTCTCCATCCCCTATGGATGCTCTTGCTCCTTCCCACATTGAGATCCTTTGCTTCCTATGGGTTATACTAGTATGGTTTGGTTTTGTTCTCCCATGATGAGGTCATAAGCTTGCATGGCCTTCTTTTGTTTGCTCCACGTGTCCTCTTATGTTGTAATTCATTTCTCATTTTTATGCTTATGGTCACATGGGTTCCTTTTCTTTTTCCATGTTCTTCACATTTTTTACTTTACTATGTCTCATTTCTCTTTCCTTGGCAATAGTTATATACAAGCATGAATTCCTTCCTCTTTCAGTGTTCCCTAACATATGTCATTGTTATACTTTCCTATGTCGTGCTTATGCTACTCTACCCACAAATTCCTTTTATATTACAACTATTGGCCTTCTTTATTGGGGCATATTCCTATTTCTATCATCGGGGGCAACACTTTTTTTTCTCCTTGCCTATATTGTCATAAATTGGCACATTTCCTTCTTATCTATATACTCATAAAATTGATTGCATCCTCTAGAATACAATCAATTTAAGATAGGGAATATACTCCACCCATTCCTCAAATGATTCTAGATACCCAACTTTGTGGTCCCTAAACCAATTGTTATGATCCCTACACCCCATTATCCTAACTTATTTTGAGTCTAGCCTAGCTTCCTTTCTACCTCTTTTACATTTTTGGTCTAGTTTGTTCCCTTATTACTCATTCTTATTTTTCCTATGTTCCTATCCCAATTTCAATCCAAATCATGTGTCAATTTATTTTCATATGTTCTTGTTACACTTTAATTTCTCCTCCTACCCAATTGAGTTCACTAAAAATGTTGATGATACATAATATATGATGTTTATTTTGTACATGCTTTTATTTTACCATGATGAACAATAATTATATTTTCTTATGGGTATTCCCTAGAAATGAGGAGTGTGTATCAAAAAGAAGAGCAAAGAAAGAGAACGCATTGTTATTAATACTTATGCAATTTTCTTGAGCATACTATATGTTGCACACTCATTTTAATGTCCACATCCTTAGCATAATTTAGGACTTGTTTAGCCAATTCCTTAGCCTAAAAACCCATTGCCAATATTCCTTTTAGATCCAACCTCATCCAATATCTATTCCTAATCATTCCTTACTTTTCTAAAAAATCTTGTCTACTTAGACACTAATGCAATTGTGCTAGTGACTTTGTCATGACTACAATCGCAGTAGCATCCATGCATGTTGAATAGTTTTAAAATGGGAAAAATCCACTTCTTGTAGCATTTTTGCATTTTTTTAATGGAAACAAGTGTGCAAATTCCATAAATATGCCATTTCAAACCTCATTATGTATCTTCTCTCTCACATTGAACTTCTAAAAGTTGCTTTAGAATTTCCTCGTATTTGAATTATGATTTTTGGTTTTTCCCTTCCATAAGCATTATGAAGCTAAACTCATCCATTATTGTAAACCTTCAACAACTTTCAAATTTCTTCCATTACTATTGCTATACCATGGTTTATCCACCTCCAAACCCTATAACCTTACACTCCTCTCCATTTCGAAAACCTTGACATCTTGGCAATCCTCTATTTACTTCATCTCTTTCCATACATCAAAGCACCACCACACATTGTAGAAAGTTGTTAGAATTTGTAATCATTTAAGTATTTCTATTTGCCAATGCCAATGCTTTTGTACTTAGGTTAGCACACACTTCCAATCTTCTATTGGCTACACATTGAGGTTGAAATACACCACCAAGACACTAATTGAGGTAGTCTCCCATGCAACAACATCAAATATTCATGTCCATCCTACAAACTTCAACCTCAATAATCTCTAAAAGTGTATCAAATCCAAAACTTGAAAGTATTACAACACCCAAAATGTTGTGATGACAAACACTATGAAAATCTTGTCTTGTGCTCAAAGGTTCTTACCATGTTGTAACTATCATTACTTTAAAAGGATAGTCTATACTACAATCTGCAACTTTTGAGTAATAATGTTGTTTCTTCTATTTCTACACACTTCATGTTCCCAATATGGTCACTAATAGACTATAACAATCTCCACTATGCTATTCTAGCTTTATGTCATGAAGTTGTTCCTTGTCATCTACACATTAGTGTTCTAGTCTTCCACCACTTTTGTCAATCCCTTTATGCTCCAAATGATGAAGTAGGGATGATCTTCTCTCCTTTGTCATTTCCAATAGTGTGGTTATTTTTTATATATAAAACTTAACTCTAATATTGTTTAGTTAGCATAGATCCTCACTACAATATTGTTTCTTTCCTTTATGTTTAATGAAGTAAACAAACATATTAGTTTAAACAATACCCGCGAATTAGAATAAATACACCTAAAATATATTCTATAGAAGCAACATAATAGGTATAATAACTTCACATAAATGGAATGAATGTCTTCAACCATTATATTCATATATTCATATTTGATAGACATTATAACTTGCATAGCCTAAACTATAGTCACTTAATGAAGGTGTCATTTATTTTCTACCTTTGGGCATTGTTGATGTGTTCTTCGTGACCGCACCAACGCAGAATAAAGTTGCCAACGGCTTCCCTATCCTCTCTTGATCAAAGTATTCCGCACGCTAAGATTGCAAGAAAGTTCGTGCGTTCAACTCCAAGGTTCTTTCAGTGCGAATAGGCTCAGTTGGCTCAATGTGATTTGCTGGTATTTCAAGGGGACTTACGGAATTGTTCGGCAGCGGAGAAAGAGATTCAAATGCTCGAAAGATTTGTCTATGAAGCGCGGGTTTCCTATTCTAACCAAAATACTGAATTGAAATGATGTAAGGTTTAGAGAGTCTAAATCTATTCTAAGGCGTGGAATATGGAGCTCAACTTCAGCAAACTTCAACCAACTTCGCTTGCCTCAGACGGACAAATTTTACCGAGTCGGTGCAATCTTCAAGGGAGATGACCAAAGATGTTCAAACCACCACTTGACATGAAGATACCATCACAACGACGCGCACCATCATTCAAACTGCGGATTGAAGTTAGGCCCACAACGCTTCCAGCTGACACACAAGGCGATTCACCATCAGAAATACACTAGTGGTATGGATAGATCGAAGTTGCTTAGATCAAACACCACATTCCACTAACATCTACTTGCATGGAATGAAAATTATACTACTTTGAACTATTTTACGCTACCATTTGAATCGGAAGGACGAAGAAACCTTGCTAGCTACTCACAACAAAGACGAAATTCACCATCAATGAAAAACTCTTTTATTGAGAGAGTGTTCACAACAATTTCTTACAAAGTTTTCAAAGGGAAAACTTTCCCTCTTCTTCAAACTACACTATCAATCTATGCTAAGCTACTTCTAAGTTGTCCCTCTACTCTCTACTGTCTAACTTCTACCTCTAATGAGATCAAATGAGGGGGACTCCCCCTTTATATAGCTAGCCAAGTCCCAAAAGACGGCTAGGGTTACAATCGGCTGGATGGCCCAGATCGTGCCACCTCAGCCCTAAACATGATTTGCCCTAAAAACCGCTGCAAATGAGAGTGGGGTAATAAATGAGCCATAATGTCCACCATCATCCTTCTAGAAGATTCCGTTCGTAGACGCGTTCACACTGTTCTTGATCTTTTTCTTGACTTTTGTTCTTCAACTTCTTTGTCACTTGAGCTAACACTTAGCCAATTTCTTGCAACTTTTTCTTCCTTCATGTGAAACTCTTAACTTTATCTTCCTCCGAAGGTTGTGATATCATCGTGCTTCACCACTTCCAGACATCGTGCTCTGGCCTCGACATTCCTCCTGCAAAACAAGCGAGGAGAAAAGTATTAGAACACTTCATAATATAAATTCAACTACTTACCTGATTTTCACGCTCTAACTTCCAAGCGTCAACTTCTGCTTTCTTCATGATTCTTCATGCCTTAGCCAAATTTTCAACCCATCTTCCTCAAGGGTGTATCATCTTTGACAATATTAACTTCAACTGCGCATCCTCAAGAAATTCATTTCACCTGCTGGAGCTCTGACAACTTTGATTTTATCCATCTCTGGCTCAAGAAGACTATCATCACGAAGAGTTTGAGCAAATTCACCTAGGCAGTTCCTTTCAAATTCATCCGCCAAGGCATATTTCATCTTGAAAACACGTTTTCTTCCTTGCCTTAGAAAATTTTAAAATTTCCCTTAGGAAATTCATCAACCTGGTGCCCATTTAAAAATCTTCATCCTGAAGGCCGCAGCGAAGCATGGAAGACTTTAAAATCAACTCCTCATCGATAATCTTCTCGATACCCAGAAGAAAATTTCTTTTAGAACGCGTCGAACTCATGGGTACCCAACGAACGGGTTCATTTAATTTTCTTGAATTTTGAACCTTAGAAAATATTCTTTCATCAAATTTATTCTCGTTCTTCGATCCCCTCTGAGAATTTTGCTCTGACTTGGAAATTTTTAACAATCCTGTGGAGCTGGCATTCACTTACTTCACCTCTGGCAACTCTGCTCACGCTTCAGGAAAATTCCATCACCTCTCCAGACTTAGGCGTTTTTCTAAGGGAGAACATTTTGTGCCTTAGAAAATTTTGTATCACTAAGCATTTTGAAAAATTTTCCCTTAGAAGATTTTGGTTCATTCGCCAGTGGTGGAAATTTTATCAACTTCATTTAGAAAAAAAAATTTATTCATGCCTAGCACACTTTTATTTCTCACTCACCATTTGCACTTAGGCGCACATCACAATTCATGAGGAATATTCATCTTGTTTTTTTTTTTTTTTTAAAAAAATCTTCAACATTTAGCACTTTCAACGCCTCTTATTTTGTTTTCACTTCATCACCCTAGCATATTTAAACTTCTCCTCTTTATGTCTTGGGCGCACATTACCCTTGCTAGAAGACTTTCCTTCCAACGCCTAGGCAACATATTCATCACCTTGCAATATTTTCTAACACTTTGGCACTTACCACCTTGGGCGCATTTAACATTTGAAAGATGTTTTCATAAAAAAAAAAATCCAACGCCTGGGATATTACCTCACCTAACCCTCAACACTTTTATCTTTACATGGCGCATATAGGGGTAGCAAGAGGACAAGCTTTATTTCAACGCCTCCTTTGACTTTCTCTTCCTCTTGGCGCATTTGAGGGGGTGAGAGGGATGGGCGCATTTGGCATGTAGTGGAGGACGTATTTCACACTTGGAATATTTTAGCAATTCCTCCCTAACTTGGGCGCATTTCATACTTGGAGGAGGATAAACTTTAAACGCCACCCTTGACTTTTGACTTTGTATGGGCGCATTCAAAGGAGAGAGAAGAATGAAACTTCAACGTGACTCTTGAGCTTCCTCGTTTTGTCTTCACATGCCCTCTTTTGGGCGCATTTGAGCCTAGGAGGAGGATGAGCATTTTGACGCCTTGACTTGTCCTTTTCAAACTTATTCTACCATGCAGCTTGGGCGCATTTGGCATGTAGTGGAGGACAACACATTTCCAACGGCCAGCCTTGACGACTTGACTTCTAAACATGGGCGCAAATAGTATGGTGAGGTGGATGAGATTCTAACACCCTTGACTTCTTGTTGGGCGCATTTGCTACTCGATGAAGGATGGGCGCAAATGGAGGGTGGTGGAGGATATCTCCATGCCTTAGAAATTTTTTTCTCATCAACCTCTTAGAGTGGGCGCATTTAGGCTAAGGAGCAGGATGAAGTTTTAACTTAGAATTTTTTTTTTAGTATGCAAACTCTCAAGGTGGGCGCATTTTTCCTAGGCAGGTGGATGAAGTTCTTGACTTTCCTTGATTTTTTGCAACTTGGGCGCATTTTGCCTCCTGAGAAGGACGAGCTTCATTCTTAGAAATTTTCAGGCCTCCTCATCAACTGGGCGCATTTTGCCATGTCTACTGGATGAAGTTCCAGACTTAGAATATTTTTTTCATTTTTTCGCCAGTATTTCATGCCCTGCTATTTATAGTAAGCCTTTTGATTTTTCATCTCTGAAGCTCAGAATGACTTGAAATTTTGAACGTTGGATCTTCACGCCCTTGTTACCCTGTTGACACTGCCATTTTTAGTCACCCTGCTATTTTTAGCCCATTTCTGGAGGTGATTTACTATAAATAGTAACTGCTTGTTTCTGATAGTTCTACTGCTTCGATTGACTTGAAATTTGAATGGGGCGTTCCTCACCACGTGACCTGACTGTCGATGTCAACGCATGCACCTGACTTACTATTTTTAGCCAATTTCCAAATTGACTTACTATAAATAATAAGTGCTCCATTTGACTTGAAATTTCACCAGCAGATAGCCTGAAGGATGCTGATCGCGATGGTTTACATCGGTTTTTGAAAATTCTGACTTTTTACGCCTCTTTCTGGGTCCCGAAGCTGGAAACCCTAATTTGCTCTGCATGCGTATCAAATGATCTATGTTTCTCTTCGTTTCTGTGGCATTGCGATCAGCTCATGATTCTGAATTGCTGGGAAGCGGCTGCCGGGATGCACCTGCTAAAAATAGTAAGTTCCTTACTAAGTGGTTATCTTCATTTGCATGTCATACCACTGCGAAGCTCTCGAAAAACCCATCAGGAATCACCTAACATGCAAAAGAAACCTTGACATGCAAACCCTAAAAATAGCCTCGGAAGACTGAATTCTGAAAGTTGTCGTCTCGCTTTGCATGTTATACCGTTGCGAAGGTCTCAAAAAACCCAGAAGGAATATGCAGACATGCAAAGAAAAACTCTGCCTCTGAGCCCTGAAATTTGTCCCGGAAGCTGGGCTGCTAAAAATAGTAAGTTGTCTGTTTTCGCTCAAATTTTGCATACGAGTAGCCTGATGCACTCTGAATGTTGTGTGACTGTCGGAATCTCAAAAATGCTGACAAAATGCCTATAATTGCACACTTACTAAAAATAGTAAGTACCTCAGAATCTGATGAAAATCTACTGAGAGCCTGCTGGAAGCATGCTGACAACAAAGTTAGTCTCAATATTCAATTTACTCACTTCGTTCGACTTCGGATTGACCAGAAGGAAGGAAACCCTAATTTTCAGGCTTGGCCAAATTTCACGTTAAAGCTTGATGACGGGCACAATCCCGAAAAGACAGACAGTAGAAAAGAGAGACAACAACAAAACGACCGAAAAGCAAAGCCAAAATTAGGGGGGGTCCCCATTTGCAATGGGGCGATGTGTGAAAAACGTCACAACAGGCATCCCTGAATCTATAGTTTTGTCAACATTGTAGAAGGAACCACCCCCCTACCGATGTTAGCACATCTTGTTTGGTCTACCATGTACTCATAGACCCGTGTTCCTTGACAAATGTGCGGCTTGGCCTATTGAGATCTCCCTATATTCTACTACTATATCAACAATTGGTGACCATTGGTATCTCTTGGCCCCTTGTGGATCATAGTCTAGGGCTTCCTATTCCTTGTTATCTTTGCAATAGTGATGGTTATGCCTAGTATGTTTGGATGCCAACAATTATCACTATATTTAGATGTCTTGTGCATCTTCAACATATCGTATTGTTAGGATTAAGGTTTCATCCACTTTGTAAATCCTATGGCATGGTTCCAACATCCTTGGAAAGTGTCCCTAGGCACTTAGTGTGTATTGGAAAAATATTTTTAATTTTAATTCTCACCATTGCTTGTAATATATTCATAAGGGGTGATGGGTTCCATTAAATATTTAATATTATTTTCCCATGTGGATGCCTAGAATGGGTCAATAAACGATAAGGAAAGGACAAATGAGTGGTTGATAGTATTCTCCAAGTGGGAGTTTGGAATCAGACAATAGGTGTCTATTGGTATTCCATTATTTATTGCATTTAATGTAATTTTTATCTTCCATGTTTGGACACCTAAGTTGGAGGGAAAGTATTAAAACCAAAACCGATGTCCTTTCACATTCCAAGGAGGTAATCCAAGGGTTGGGGATGTTTGGAATGAAAGGTCATCTTTGAGAGCCATGTTTGGGGCAAGAGATGTATTCACAAGTCTATGAATTCAATCTCTTAGATGTAGAAAATATGAGTAATAGTTGGGTGTAGAGTTTTATTGTAGGTACAAGGACAGGTTGAAACATAAAGAGGTTGTTCACAGGTGCACAAGTGTTGTCATGGTGGAGGCAAAGAGGAGAATAGAGGTGATTGTATTGTAATCTCATTTGTTTGAAGATAATGCATACTTGGCCTCTCTTCTTGGTGGAGTTTTTCCCATAAGAGTTTTTCCATGTAAATCTTGTGTTATGTGATGATCTTGTGTTGTTGATTTGTGTCTCATTGCTCCTATCTTATGGTGATATTATTCTTTATATATTGTTCTTATATGTTCACATAAGATTGTGTTAATAAGCATGTTATGTTGGCTGATTTTTGACATCATAAAGAAGATGGATCTAATCATGGTATTTTCATATTAAAGTAACTTAATTTTTAGATTTGCATATAAGTTTTAGATTTTCATGTTGTAGTTCAAACCTTGTATCTCATCCATTGAAGTCATGTTTGGATAGAGATTAAATTTCCCAACAATTGGTATTGAACGTGTTTATTTTTCATCACATACTTGAGTTCCCATCAAGAAAGTGATGAAGTGGAAACAGATATTGAGTAACTTATAGATGAGAGAAGACAATTTTCTAAAACAAAACACAAGAAAAATGAGAAATTCTTTGTTGAGTGTATTGGTAATAAAATCATACATGAGCATAGAGAGTTTTTAGGTTGATAGAAAAGGGAAAGGCCTAAAAAAAGACTCATTTAAACCAAGAGCAAAATTCTAACAAACTTAGAGTAAGCGATGTTCAACTCAATTGAAGTTTAAAGTATCTCATTCAAAATCAAATTTCTAAGGTAGTCTAATGCAAGAGCAACTCTACGCTAACAAATCATCCTACATTTTGGATGTTACAACTCTAAATGATTTTTCACACTTCTTTCCTTAAGGTTTTCACTATTCCTTATCATATAGAAATTTCGAGGAGAAGAATAGTTTAATTGGTTTAAAGGGTAGTTTGCACTTCTCCAATTTAAATTTGCACTTTTTGGCAATCAAAGTAACTTAATTTTGAGGAGAAGTCTAGTTTAATTGGTTTAAAGGGTAGTTTGCACTTCTCCAATTTAAATTTGCACTTCTTTTGCAATCAAAGTAACTTATGCACAATCTGTTCACACTTTATGAGTTATGCACAACAATATTCTATCAACCTTGTATCCTACAAAGTTGGTGATTGGAGCAACTTATTCAATCCTAAACAGTCTTGGGATGTGCTTACACCTTTTCTAAATAATGTTCATGATTTGCAATATCCAAAATCATTCCCATAATACAAGAACTTTAGAGTTGGATTTGCACTAGTCATTCAATCATTGTATTGCCTAACTACCCTGCAGATTGCATAACATTACTTAACTGTTAAAAAATGTGAAATGCGAGCCCTTCGATTGAAATGCACTAATGCCATTATGAATACTTTAACCCAGTTCAACATGTCCAAACTTCAAAACCTAGGAAACATGGTTAAATAATTTGGGCTTCATCATAATCATAAACCATTGTAGTAGGTGGTCAACAACCTTTATCAATCTTTCTAGGCATCTAAAAGTTTGGATTCAAACAAATGTAACTAAAGCAGCATTTAAATCATTGTATAGCTTAGATCAATAGCTTGGTAAAGGAAAATTAATATCATGATGGTCAAAGACGTAGGCAATGTAGAACATACCAAAGGAGGATAATATACAACTAGATTTGCAACTACTTATAGTTGCTTTTACATCTATCTTTTATTGTGTACATCTTTACCGTTTCAGATGATGATTTGAATCCCACCAAACCATCACATGTGGGTTATTTGTAACAAATTCTTGCAAGCAAATGGAAGAGCGCCAATAAGAATTATTATATATTTGAAGGGAAGGGAATGAGGGGTAGAGAGCTCGTGGTGGGGGGTGATGGGGATGAAAGGGGAAGGGGGAGAGGGAAAGGGGACCGGAGAGACAGGAAGCGTCTAATCCATTTTAAAAGAACTAGTTAAGGGGCAATAGAGAGGAAGAAAGCAAACTTTCTACTAAGTTAAAAAAATAAGTGAAATTAGATAAATGTCCAAATTCTAAGAACACCTAGTAGGCCATTGGAGTGTATTTGAATTGGAACAATAAAGCAATTTGGGTGAGTTCTTTGTTTAAAGTAATCCATTAGTGTAAGCTAACGAAATTGAAGCTTGTAAGATTGAATGTTGAAATTTTGTTATTTTCTGTCTCTACTCTTGGTTGTATTGTTGATAGCTGTTTAATTGACCATCGACCATGGCATCACACTACCCTATTTTTAAAAATGCTATGATTGATTAGTTGAGATGATAGTGGCCATCTGAATCGTCATTCAAGAAATTAGGTTGCCAAATGGAGGATCTATAATTTGTCCTCGTTCCTCTAGAGGTGTTCCTTCCAGCAAATCGGCAATGTGTTTGTGTTAGATTATTGAACTTCACTTCAGCTGCTCTGCATGAAGCATCCAAGGTAATTCCACGGGCAATGCTCGATTCAGTATTATGGGGTCTTTTACATTGAAACCTCCTACAGATATTGGTCTAGCGATTTTACTCCATGATATTAAGGAGTATTTAAATTCCTTTTCTTTTTGACACAAAATAAATTCCTCGAGATGTTGATCAGATCCACTAGTACCATTTTCAGAAAAGTATTTGTTAGTAGAAACAGTGGGACTCCACACACAACTTTGTTTAGTTATGTCAGGTCTACAAGCATCATCCATTTGGTCATACATGCATGAATTTGGCTTTCATATGAGTAGCTAAATCCCTTCACTATACTTATGAAGGTTGGGTCTTCAGTGGGAAGCTCAATTTTGAAGGGAAATTTATAAATTGTCACAATTACTCTTTGACGTTGTATTGATAAAAGACCAGTGTCTTTTTCTTGTTCATTCTTTGTACTGAAGCCTGTTGAAAAGTTGTAAGAATGACTTTAGATTCTAGACTGCCCTGTGCTATACTATTCAGAATAGAAGTGCCATTTACAAACTGACTGGATTTGTCCATCTTTCTCCTTCAGGTACTGGCGGTAGACCATACATTTGACTATCCATTTTAGGTTTACACTTTACAGCAATTATCATAAATTTATATACCTAAGCTCCAAAGAGACATAGAGAGTCTTGGGATTGGCAGTTTGTCTTAACTCCAAGATTGTTCACGTCTCCTTCAATTTAGGTAGATAAGTCTAAAGATAATTATATTAAAGATGGTTACTCATTTCCAAACTGTTATGCAATCAATTTTGTGAGGTGGAAGGAGAACATGTGTCAAATGAACATGAAAATGCATGGTGAATATGATAGATAATTTAATGAAGGATATTTGTTTTGCAACGGTAGTAGAAAATTCCAGCTAGAGTAGGGAGTTGTGCCTACTGAGCAGGAACACTGTAATCTCTGTCCTTCAGTATAATTTCCAAGGCATAATAATCAATTTCTCATACATATGTGGTGATGGCTGGAATCACAGGACGAGCTCCCTATTTTAAAGGGAATATTGTATTATATTGCAGCACTGACCATGAAGGAGATTCTTCACGAGGGGTCTGGCTGCCGCATAATGCTTTATATAGGTGTATGTTACATCACGGATAATTCTCATCATTGTTTTTCCTTGATTGAGTAGGTCTCATTGAATATAAATCCTAAACTGTAAGTTTCTTGTCTTTATATGATTGTAACTACTTTACTAGAGTTTTGCAAATGCAAAATTAAGTAAAGATGAATTGTGATTTTATATTTGTAAATACCTAGATAAAAGCATCTCATGATACACCTCAAACCATACAAATGTTAAAGTGAAGAACTAATACAGAGTGAATTCACCTACTGAGAAACAGAAGGTTCCATGATCCTGTCTATGGCTTAAACTTATAATATTTTTACTTCTAGTCTTGATGCTTGATAATTAAAGCTACAACATAATAAATTAACATTATGAACACACACATAACTAGTCCTTGACATTCGGAATCAAAATGTCAGTAAAGGTCACATTTCAAGATCTGAAACAAAGATCATGCATAATTTTCAATTACAATTTTTCTGCAGTAAATTTAATGTTGTCAGAAAGTAGGGTTCAGAATTACTTCACTGAAGGAGAACTAAAATTCTATTAGGATAACAAATAACTCATCAATCTCCAAAACAATGGTATTTTACTATACAGGCATGCGGGAAGAGTCTTGAATTTGATCAATGGAAGGTATTAAAAAATTATCACATTGAAGAAAATGATGATCAGGAATGAATTGCACAAATACAAGGAAGCCTTTACATTTGATACTCTTCCAAATAAACTACAGGAAATGTAAGAATCAAAGAGATAGAATGGAACAAACCCTGTCTTATTTATTTATATCTGTATCTTCATTTGTTTTACAACTCGAAAATAGACTACACACCTTCTGTTTGTCAGGGTTTGTGTTGCCAAGCAATATATTTTCCAATATTTCCATTGCACCCTTTGAATTGTTCAGGAGACCAGTAGGAGGGGTTTTCTCATTTCCATCCATCAAATACTCACTGCTACACATTTCTTGTGCCTCTTTATGTTCTCTGTGTGTACAACAGGAGCCAAGATAATTAGCATCTAAAACCCTATCTGCTGCAGCAAATGCACTTGAAATAAATGTGGGTACTCTGACCAATCCACGTGTTATCAAACTAGCTTCATGGTCAGCTACAGGGGCCAATGCATTGAAGGCAGCCCTGTGGGCAGAAAGGAAACCATCATTTCCGCCCTCATCTTTCAGGAGATCATCAAATCTGTTGCACTCTGGGAATGAGGAAATGCCAGAAACCCATGAACTAGTTCCATTCTTCCTTGGCATATGCTGCTCCTTTGTAATTAAAGTCCCAAAACATTCATTAGAAGTTGGTTTTCCAGAATTCAAAATTGCCGAGTTGGCTCCTTTTTCTTCATACACCTGCTGATTGTTTTCCAGGGAAGAATTGGAAGGCTTCAGAGGATTGAAATTTACAGACTGATTTCCAACAGAAATTGTGTTGTGAACATCAGACTTCTGCAAGCTATTTGAAGCAATCTGTTGGGTAGTACTCGGAAGACTTTCCAACTCACATAAATCTTGTTTTCCTAGTTCATTTTGCTTTAAAATTTTCTCCAACTCATTTACTGTAATTTTCTGAAAGAATACACACCCAATAACAGATAACCATTTGTGAATCAATCCAAAGTGAAGTCTAAATATAAATAGTTCCTAGATATCAATTTTGAAGAGAAAAAGAATATGTTGGATAGCTAGTCTCAATGAGAATCATTAATATGAATTTGAAATCAGAATTATGCTCCCTGGAACAAAGTAATGAGATCCTAAATATATGTTAAATATGGTTATCATTTCTTCTATTTGACTATTTGAGAACGTTACTCTCCATAACAACAAATTGTCTGCAACTTAACAGAAAAATACCTTGTGAGAGAAGCGGCATGCATCCTGATCCAAACAACCACCCTCTGTATGGTAAAATTTGCATGGGAATGTTGAAAGATCATGTGAAAATGGGCATTCATCCCCTTTCAAACAACATTTATTGACAAAATACTTGCATATCTGTGGACAGGAAAAGTATAAAAAGCAAATAAGAATGAAGCGGTTTGTGCTTGAATGATCATTGGATGGATCCAAAAAGTATGTAAGAATGTGGTAAGTTTGTAGAAAAAATGAACTACTCCAAGAATTTTCATTTTGAAACCAACAAAAGGAGCCAAAGCAGGAACTAGATCTACTGGATTTTCTTTTCTTTTAATTCTGAATTTTCTTCTTTTAAAATACATTGAACATAATCAATTAAAAGCAAAACTAAGGTTAAAATTGAGTCCAAATTAAACATAACCATTGTTGAGAAATCAATCACATTTATTAGCTAGGCTTGTTTCACATTAGTTCACTTTCTTAACTTCATATTTGGTCAAGAGTCAATATACGAAATTAACTGCCACTTGAATCTGTCATTTCAATTACTAGAAAGAACACGGAAAAGAGACTTTATTCAGTGTCTGCAAACAAATATGGCAGTGACTTCTGAGGAAGAGTATAAGCTCTC
>VDFB02072274.1:82980403-83050694 GCA_007258455.2 Sequoia sempervirens | reverse complement strand
GATTGTATATATATTTGTATAATCAATTGGAGGAACATTCTATAACAACTTTAATTTTGTTTGGAACAAAAAGTTAATGATACACACACAACATATGAGGATGGCTATTTTTTCAACTATCGTTCATACAGGGATTCCTACTCAAAAATGATATTTTGAGCAAGATCAAGTCATAGAACCCTAACAAGAACTACCACATTCCTAATGGATCTCTCAAAATAGTATAACTTTCCTTCCATTTCTAAGCACAATTTTATTATAATAAAAGAAACATCAATGCAATTGACTTAAATACACATTATAGGTGTGAGATCTATTTGTTTTTTTTTTTCAACATATTGATAATGTATTACACTTCAAAGGGCCATAAAAAATCATGAATAGATGAGAAATTTGAGTTGCACATGATATGATTAATCAATGTTAAAGCCCATAAATGTGGAATTTTGAAGTCCTAATATTTATGCAAGCAATTGTAGTAGAAAACTGAATAATCATGTTAGTAATAAATGAATTATACAACTACCTATAAGTTAATCCAATTTGGGACACCAAATAATCTCGAGACCTTGAATGTTTACCAAGTCTCATGAATACCCTTATGTTCCTTTCTTTTATACACTCCTACAATTCTCTTTATCATTTGATAGATGCATTTGAAAACATTTCACAAATTCTTGATGTTGGAAGGAATTGTACTAGTCATCACCTCTAATGATTTTGAAAATTTAGTACCAATATACATATGATGATCCAAAAATGAATTTTTTTACCTATCAATTAGAGAAAGTCATAGACTTCTACATAAAATAGTTCTAGTCTATTTACAATTTGGAGATTTTACTTTTAATGTCAAATCAAATATTTTATATTGATTTTATTTTATTTGTCTACCAAAATGACCATAAATTCATCTTGCAATGCATTGAAGGTTTTAAATGCACACATGCATTATTGTCCATTTAGTTCTCTCTACAATTCTTGTAGAATATGTTTTATTGCCCAAACTTTATTTAAATACATTCTAATTCATTTAAAGATGAATACAAGTGACCAAACATAACTGAACAATATCAAGTTGAGAAAAAACCAACAATGTCTACTTTCATATATATGCTTTAATTTTCCATACCTTTTGCCATAATTTTATCAATTGCATTTTCTTCTCTTGTTATGGTAACATAGAAATACACACTTTTCTCAATAGAAAATATTTAATTTATTTTCCCATGTTTATACAACACTTAGATTATTAGAATAGTCCAATAAATTTATGCAAAAAAAAAAAATAAAAAAAAAAAAAAAATCACAAATATTCATATGTACGAAAATAGAAGTAAAAAACAAGGATGAGTTGAGATTTTGACAGGCAGTCCTTCCTTCAATGATGGCGCTCGTACTGAGGTGCACAGGGGAGGTCTCCCGCAGCTTGTGAGGCCGTGGTGCATGGTCATTTTTTTCTTGCATGTGTTTGTCGGTGATCAGATCGAGTATGCAGGGGTGTTCTCTATTCGAGGTGAGGTTTGTGCTGCTCTTGGGGGGATTCTTTTTTTCCGTTGCAAATTTTCTTTTCTCAACTGCATTCTGTGGAAGGGTTATGGTGTTGCATTTTGGGGTTGGTGTTTGCTACGCGTTTTGGTTCTTATTTCCTCTCTACTTTCTTCCTTTGGTGTGGTGGTTTGAGGCCTCTTCTTTGGGCTAGTTGTCCCTTTCTGTTGGGTGGTGTAGCTACGAAGTGTATTTTGTTCAATCCTTGGTCTCTTTGATTATGGAATCTCTTAAAAGACTTTCAAATGGTGATGGGCCTTCCTTAATGGGGGGTTTCCCCAAAATTAAAAAGGTTAATGGTTGTTTGAAACATAGCCTAGATCGCTCTATTTCGGTGATTCAGCCAGACTCCATTACGAAAGATGTTATGTACTTGAGAAATCATGCTCTCATCTGTAAATTCATGGGTCTTCATTCTTCTTTACCGATGTTGGAATCATGGACCCATAAGGTTTGGAATCTTGAAGGAGATATGGAGATAATGATGGCTGCCAATAATTAGTTTTTGGTTGTCTTTTCGTGCATGGCTGATAGAAATAAGGCTTTTTAAGGTGGTCCATATTTCTATAATCAGATTGGGCTCTTCATCAAACCTTGGCATGAGGATTTCAGCTTTGTTGAAGTACTTCCTATGAGGGTTCCAATGTGGATTCCCCTGCCTTGACTTCTGTTGGAATTTTGGCAAAACAATATTTTGCATATGATTGCCAAACAGCTTGGAAAACTAATGGGGCCTACTCAACAAACTTTGGACAAGAAGGTAATCCCTTATGCTTGAATTTGTTTTGAACTTGATTTCAACAATCCTTTGCCTAATTCTTTAGAAGTTTGTGTTGGATCATCTTCCTAGATTCAACAACTCGATTATGAAACTCTTCCTTTTCATTGTCATGTTTTTCATGAATATGGGCATTTGCAAAGGAGGTACCCTTGACTTAACCAATCAACTACTACTACTAATTCTTTTTCTAAGTATGATCCTAAGAATGATAATGGAAAGGCTCCTATGGTGGAGGGGGTGCATATGTGGAGGGATTTGTTCCTATTAAACCTCATAATAAGGGGAGGGGTTAGAAGAGAACTCTCAAGGATAGACAAATTGATGGGATCTTTAACCAATTTAATATTTTGGATGACTTGGTTTAGGAAGAGGGGATTCCATTTGGGATTCCTCCTAGTATTATCTCGTTGAAAGTAGTCTTGCACATTTGTGGTGTATAAAATCATTACCAAACTAATTTTGGAAAGGCTGGAGCCTTGGACTAATTCTTTGATTTCTAATGAGTACAGGGGATTTGTGGTTGGTAGGAAAATTTTAGATGGGGTTGTTATTGCTACAAAGGTTATTTCACTCCATGGTCATCTCTAGGGACAAGGCTATGTTTATCAAACTTGATATGGAAAAAGCTTATGACAGAGTCAAATGGACCTTCTTACAGAAGGTTCTCTTAGCTTTTGGATTTGATAGAGAATGGGTGAATTGGATCATGAGTTGTGTGACATCTACTTCTTTTTTGGTGCTTATCAATGGGGAGCCTTCGAATTTATTTGGAGCCTCTAGGGGGCTTCGGCAAAGTGATCCTTTTTCTCCTTATTTGTTCATTATTATGGCTGAGGGGCTAGGTAGGTTTATCAAGTCTTGTGTTAATCATGGGTTAATTTAAGGATGGTGTTGGGGTAACAGTTTGTCACCTTTGTCTCGTCTCCAATTTGTTGATCTGATACAACTTTAATGGGTATGACCAAAATAAATGAAGCTATGAATTTAAGGATGGCTTTGGATACTTATTTGGTAGCATTTGGGTAGAAGATTAATGATAACAAGTCCTATATTTACTTTTTCAATACTCAACTTATCTAGTCTAGGATTGCTTAGATTCTTTCATTTCAAATTGGCACTCTTCCTTTGGTCTATTTGGGGATTCCCCTTAATGTGGGTCCTCAGCCAAAATATTTTTGGAAGTATTTCTTGGATAAATTCCATAGGAGGGTTAGTCATTAGACTCACAGGTGGCTCTCTTCAGTGGGTCAAGTGGTTCTGCTCAAACCATTCCTATTTATAGATGTTTTGTGCAAGTTGCTCCTGCTAGATTTGTTAAGGAGTTTGATTCGCTCACTCATCAATTCATTTAGGTGGGTAATCTTCTTAATATGAAGTGGAGTTTGGTGAAGTGGGAATCTATTTATAGGGAAAAAAAGGAGGGTGGTCTTAGAATCAAGTTTGCTAGTTTGATGGGTCAAGCTTTAGCTACTAAGTTGTACTGGCATTGGTGCAATTTCTAGGATTAGGATTGGGCTAGAATTCTTAATCATAAGTATCTCAGTGGGGTGAATCCCTATGATGTTCCCTGTTATTGTCTCTAGGGGAAAGGGTGGATGATTTGGGATACTCTCAAAAGAGGGGAAAAGTTGATAAAGGAGGGTTTGTTTTGGATTTCAATACAGGCTCGAAAGCTCTCTTTTGGTATGATTCTTGGGATGGTTATCCCTCTATTATTTCTAAGTTTCTTCATTTGTAGCCTTTCTGTGATAGCTTAACGAAAGATGGTTGGTGTAAGGTGGAAGACTTTAAAACTGTTCAGGCCTTGGGATAGGTGGAGGTGTGGTGTTGGAAGGATCCCCAGGATTGGCCTCTAGGAAGTTTTGAGGAGGAGAGGCAAGAGCTTGTGGAAATCTTGGTTGGTAGAATGTGTAGTTCTCTTCAAGACAAGGATATTCTAGCTTGGGGTACTGATCTGAAGGGTAGATTCTCTATTGCCTCTGGATATATGGAACTTGATAGATAATTGTATGGAAAAGTTGGGGTCCCTTGGTGGAAGCAGGTTTAGAATAAATTTTCTTGGCCAAAGTTTAATTTCTTCTTATGGTTGGTTGTTCAAAATAGATGTCTTACTTGGGAAAATCTATAGAAAAGAGGTTTCCAATGGCCTTCTATCTATGTTTTGTGTAATAATAGTGAGGAGTGTAATTTACACCTTTTCTTTCATTGTCCTTATTCTAGAAGGATTTGGAATCTTTGGTGGGGTTTGGGGTCATCCACGTGTTCAGGACTCTTCCTTGATAGAGTTCTCAGAAAGCTTGGAGAGGTCTCCTACTAAGATGACTTTTCTATAGATTGCTTGGATTATTGGCCCTACCTTTATTATTTGGCACTTGTGGCTTGAGAGAAATAGAAGGACTTTCCAAGATGTTAAGTAGGAAGGGGATCTTGTATGGAGGAAGATCTTCAACGAGATTCAAGAGACTATTTTAGCTAAATGTGACTTGTCGGTTTTTATGGATCCTTGGTGATTTTCCTTTTGTGAGGAATCTACACTTGGAGGGTATGTGGCCTAGTTTTTCCACTAGTAATGGCCCTCATTAGGTTAAGAAAAAGATTCATCCGGAGGGTCAGTGGTGCCCTCCCCCTCAAGGTGTGCTAAAGATAAATACAGATGGATCTTCTAGGGGGAATCTTGGGCATGTTGGGATTGGTGGTATTGGCAGAGATGGTAATGGAGAGGTGGTGTTTTTCTTTCCTATTTGTAAGGGTCATCATTCTAATAATCTCATGGAGGCTCTTGCTATTTTTCATTCTATTGAATGAGGGTGTACCCTAGGGTGGAGGAGGATTATTTGTGCATTTGATTCTCAAATTGTAGTTAATTGGCAATTGGCTACTATGATCAAATAGATTGTGAAGCTATGAAATTTTTTAGAATTTGTTTCTTTTTGTCATATTCCTAGAGAATGGAATAGGGTTGTTGATCTTCTAGTGAAGTGGGCCTCTGAGAATGTGGAGAGGTGGATTATAGATGACTGGGGTCTTTTATCCTTAGAGTTCTCTCTGTCCCTCAAAAAGATAATCATGGAAGGCTTTCATGTGTAATTGGCTCCTTTGTTGGGCCCCTCTAGAGACTTTTGTAGTTTGTTGGGTTGGTGGTTTTTTTAGGTTGTTTCCTATTGATCTATAATGTTTCTTTGATTTAATAAATTTTTACCCCCTTTTCTTGAAAAAAAAAGTAATTATGAAAATTTGAACAATGATTTTAATAGAAAAATAATCTCTCCCCTAAATTTGAACAATGATCTTAATAGACATCAATTGTAAACATCTTAGGTAAGAATTTGAATAAGAAAAACATAGAGCACACTAATTTAAATATGTCATAAAATATATTTGACTATAGTATGTCAATATACTCCCTTAATAGTATTAAAAAAGTCACCATTTTTGGATCATTTTCAAGGAAATTTTCTTGAGTATTGGGGATTCCAACATATTCCCTTAATAATGTGAAAGTGTAATTTTACAATTATTATGAAATCTATTTCTTAGAAAAAGAAACACCCTTAAAAGTTGTTGGAGATTGTCTATTTTACATATACATATGCATGTGGATGCAACAAGTGTTTCCAAATATGGTAGTATTATGTAATGCATATTGATTCTATCATTAAATCACTTTGATTAACCAAGTCAAGCCCTATAGTTTTCATTAAGGAATACCATTTGATGCGCTCTTTAACCATATATAGCTCCCTTCTTGAGCATTGATAATAAATTTCTCACCATGATATTTTACAATAACATGGTTGTCAACATCATATAGGGAATTCTAGTTTTCTACAAAATGGAGGTTTATAGTTGAACTTATAAGAATTTTATTAAAAAATTGGTACAACATCAAAAGTGTATACTAAAAATAATTTTTTAGTCCAAAATGTGAAACATATTTACAAATGAAAATGATTTCCACGTCCAAGTAAATTTATGTATATTTTCATTTGTCATTGCAAATAAAAACTAAAAAGATTTTTGTTTCTTACAAAAAATACTAATTTTAAGACTATTTTCCCAAATTATCTTTAAGTGAATAGAATACTATTATCAAAATATTTGAATACATTTTTCTCCAAATATTTTTAAAAAAAAAATCTTTACATATTTCACAAAAATTAACCAAAAAAATCTCTATACATTAGAATTTCTCAAAATTTCCACAACTGAACAAAAACCAAACTAAAAAGTTATAAGAATTTCTCTAAAATATTATTTTTCTCTATATATTGACCAATGAATAGATAATTCTCATATCTAAAAACACATATAAACATATTCCTTAATCAATTCCAAAGAGATTAAATCTGTCAATTATGATAGTGATCTATTAAGACATATTTCTAGCTATCAAATAGAATTATAGTATGATAATAGGCTATAAACATATGTAATAATACTAATATATTAATTTTATATATTATTAATATTTATATGGAATTATATAATAATATTGTTTATTAATAATCTTATACTCTATAAATTCTATAATATAATATGCAGTATTAATAATATAATGTATAGTTGATATACTCTTCAATCAAATCAATTGCACTAAATAATGAATCAAATTTCATGTTGTAATGAAGTGAATTTGGACCCCTTACAAATTCCCCATTTGCATCCTCTCACCTTAAAAAAATTAAATCTGATGATTTTCTTTTCCACTTCATCCATTCTGCTTCCACCCACATGGTGACTATTTGTAGTGTCGGTGGGGGAATTTTTGGCGAGGATGCTAGCACGGCATGTTGTCGTCCTGATAGGATTTCTACCTCTGAAATTTGTAGAGGAGTTACAACTCGCCATTGATGATTTTGTGTAACATTCCTGTGCCTCTTGACTGATCTCAACGGCTTCCTTCCCTCCATTTCACCTTCAAATGTCTATCTTTCACATTCACTTCAACTTCTACACACTTTTTCTCATTTCTACACATTTTTCTCTATCACACTTGTTGTTACACACTCCATTTTCCACCATTGTTGAAACTCTAAGGTGTTACTCTACCAGATTTTAATCTTGTTGTTGTGGCAACGATTGCACTTTCAAGCTTGTGAGCTCACATATTCCTTCATGTGCTTGAGGGAACTTGTTTGGGAGATGATATCCATTTCTTTTAGCATTGTCATTTGATTTCATAGCGTAGTGATGAGTGCCTCAAAAATACTTTTAAATAGTCATTTTATGGTTTAAAAGACTTGGTTATATTATTAATTAACATGACTGGCGATAGACTATATACTTATAGATTTACTTGTTTTACTTTATGTTTGGCTAATTTGGTAAATATATTAGAGGTAATGCTTTATATTAAATGTGTTGCTTTTGTGGTGATAATAATGAGTTAATTATGTGGTTTTAATTTTTTACTGTCATAATTGGTATCCTATTCTTAAGGATCTTATTCAGGGTATTTAAGACTTATGATTGATGACTTACTTCAAAGATAAAGTTAAACTCCCTATTTAACCACATGAAGACAATCTCGCCATTGATCACTCTAGTGGGATGATGAATCACTGAAGTTTGAAATTAGCTCCTCTTAGTCGGTTTAGGAACTTCTCATCCCAACATTGATTTGGCATTTCCCTCTATCTATTTTTAGTTTTGTTTTAGTCTTTAGTTTAGACACCATGTTTTGAATTCAATAAGGATATAGTTATAAATATCCATCGTTAGGTTTTAGAAATGAGTTAGATAATTTCTTGTTACAATTTTGTAATTGCTGCACTACTCTATTTTGTGTCCCTATTTTGATCAATTTGAATGAAAATAAGAAGTTAACTCAAATCACTGTGTTAGAGGTCTCACTCGAGGAAGATCCAGGCTTTCTCAACCAAAGGAATTGACCTTGTGTGGTATTTCTCTAAGTTTATTTTATTTTTGTTCATTGGATATTAAATCTGGAATGTTAATTCTATTTGAATCATTTTCAACAATATGTTTAATAACTTTTAAGCTAAGTTCATCATGGTTAGAATGGCTTATTATATTTGTTATAAAGTTTATTGAGTTAATCAACATTTAGATGTTTTTTGTAGAAATTAAGTTTGGTAATTATCTATTGAGTTTAATGGAAGCAATGATGGAAACTTATAAAGAGATGAAACTGAAACTGATTTGGAATCTATTCATGGAAATTAGTATTTATGTTTTCTAGGTTAATAAGTATTTCCTTGCAATTTATTTTTGTTCTTTAAAATAGCATCTACTTTCCAGCAAACCTTAAAATAGATTTCATTTGAAGTAAATTAGAATTAAATTTGGATTTCAAATTCTAGATTAAGAATTAAGTTAATTTTAGTCTTTTCCATGAATTAGTCTCAATCAAGTCAAGTGAAGTTAGAAATAATTCAACAAAACTTTAAATTAGGAAATAAGATAGAATTAATCCTTAGGAATTAGTCGCTAAAGTTCATCTCTTGAGGGCTCCTGAGAGCTCCTGAAAGCTCCTCAAGGAGCCAATCCGAAACCTGAAGTACTTGTTTACAGTGAAAAAACCCCCACAAATCTGTGACAAACATCCTTATCGCATATAGCTCTGAGACACACTCGGTTCGATAATTAATTGACTAAATGATGCAAGTTGTGATATCAATGACCTTGCCCATCATTTTTGGCACCGTTTTCAGGGATTAAAAGATCTGGCTATTAAGTGTGAAGCCTTAGTGTTGATAAGTAAGATAGATTTTGTCATGTCCTCAAAATTGTGACACTATGATAACAAAGGAATATTTCTTATCATTGTAATTATAATTGTCAAAGACGATATTATAATTACATATATTAAAATATAGATGTAAATAATTTAATATTATAATCATTGTGATATAATAAATATTAAAATATGTGAAATTAATATGCAAAGTAAATAACATTATAATTGTCAAATATAAATTATAAATACTATACGAGCAGTGATTAAATAAGTTCAAATTAAAGATTTGTACTTATCCTTAGCTGACACTTACTTAAAAATCAAAAGATTGAAATATTGTTATATGGTGATTATTTATTGATGCTTTTGTATTATATCATCCACCTTTGTCTTTATTCCCACTGTGGTGACTAAACCAAGTGGTGTTCATGAACTAGCAATGGGATGTGATATGGAGTATGGGATGTCCTATCGCTGACTGTTAATTATTGAATGAAGAGACACGGCTTGGTATGAAATTGGGTTTGCTATTTATCTTCTTCAGCCACCATTTACCTTGTCTCTTTCATAGCATCTTACATACTACCTCTGTATCAACCAAGGAATTGATAATAACTGATTGACTTTGATTATTTTATGCCTTCTATAATATTCATCTGCTTTTAGTTGGTCATCTCTTTGGGAAGGGCCTGGTTCATATGCATCGATAGTTTATATAATATTATGTAGAGGACCATTCTCCAAGGTGGGCATTTCATGAAAGGACATCAAAGAATTTGTGACTTCGTGGCCTGTGTAGCACCACTTAATTCAACTGATGATAATATTGATTGAGGCATCCCCCGTTGGCACATAAAGTCTGGTAGGATTCATTTCAACGATAGCTTCATGATCGGGAATCTTTAAGATTGCAGCTAGAGCATTAATAATTAGTTAGTGGTGTTAAGTCAAGATCAATCAAGTTGCAAAGACGTGTCCAGTGGTAATGTTGAAAGGTCATGACTTTTCTTCCCCCTACATTGTGGATATAAAAAGAAAATAGGATTGGAGATATGGATTATTAGATTGAAACTTAGGAAACAGTAAGAATGGTAAAAAGAAGAAGATGATATATTACCTAAATTAGTAATCTGTTCCAGCCAATAAGATATGAGATGTGGGGAGTGTGTTATAGCAGAATGTACCACAACAACTAGAGGATGCAGAAGATAAGTAACCTTGTTTCCAGTACGTGGTAATTAGGCAATGTGTTAAATTAGTCAAAGACATCTGAATGGAAATAAATAAGTATTCAATAACCAGTTGACAATAATTGGGATTGACACATCTAATAGATATATTTCTGAGTGACAAATTGCACTTAAAATATATATTAAGTGAATTGATAGAGATAGGGAGACATTTAGTGGCTCATTGATAGAGAATATGTCTGGGAGTAATCCAATATAGAGAAACAAATCTGAGGTAAGGATCTTCAGTCGTCTAAATAACCTTGATGGTTATGTAATCTGGAGAATTTGGATTGCTACAAGCAGTAGAGGATTACGGTATGTTGACTAACCCAAATCCCTTTATATTAAATACCAGTGAATGTTTAAAAATATTTTAATCTATGATAATTTGCAGATTCAATTAACTACAATATGATAAATGAATAAATGACACAGTAGATGTATATATATATATGGTTAGTATATTGAGTTTCACCTATACAACCTAAGTGAATGACAAATTACACATCAAGAGATAAATGTATATTATCAATTTCTCAATAATGATCTACTTATTGCAATTATTGCTCCTCATAAGCTATTATGACTTTTACTATGAGAATAGACTTCAGGCCAAAATTCCCTTTCGCTAGCACTCAATAAGGATAGGGAGTTTGTGGAGGGAAAGGCTGGTAAATCGGTCACTTGATGTATGGTTCCAAGACAGGTAGGAAACCTTGAGGGAGTCCACTTGGAGACTGTTCATGCGCCCTTGGCACAGTAAACCTACCATCCAATGAGGTTAGGAAAGAGGAAATAAGGTGAAGATCTATTCCGATCAAGAGTAATAAGTCATATCAAATTATGATAGTTTTATGCACTTGATGATAATGCATTTATCTTATACTTAAAATGTTCAATATGAAATGGTCTAATTTAATCATGAACAAGGAACTATGTGTTTTTTTGATAATACATGATGTGTGTAGGTCTTAAAGAAAAATTACATGAGCAAAATTATGTGTAGATAAATAGAAAACCTTTTATCCTAGCTTGTGCATTTTATGTCTTTAATATGGGGACATTACAGTGCTATTAGAGCATGTTCTTGTCATCCTGTGTATACTACGTGTGCCTTACATGTATTCCAGTGTGTACTTTGAGATAATGTATGTGTATTCAAGTGTATTCAAAGGTTTCCCTTGTGAATTATATGTATTCATTGTAATATATGTTCATGTGAATACTTTATGTATTGTGTGTATTCGTGTGTATGCTTCATATTCATGTGTATACTTGATGACCTTGGGATGGCAGATGGGACAACGGTGTAGTATGGGATGCACCGAATTCCCTTCCCCATTGTATGATGATATATTTCATTCAATTATATTTGTATTTGAGTGTATACTATATGTCGTGTGCTTGTATTTGAGTCCATAATCTATGACCTTACATTTGTATTCAATTGTGTACTCTATGATTTTAATTGTCTTCGAGTGTATACTCTATGACTCGTATATGTATTCAAGTATATACTCCATAACACATTTGTATACCTTGTGCCCTTGAATTCAAGTGTGTACTTCATGATGATGTATTCAAGTGTGTACTCTGACCTTGTATTTTTTGTAACTTGTATTCAAGTGTATGCTTTATGACTTACATGTTGTCATATGTATGCTTTGTGACTTCATGCACTCGTGCGTATACTTCATGATTTTATGATGTTTTGGTTTAGCATCTTACTTGTCCACTTCATGAAAAATGTACTCTAATACATGACTACTCTGCTCTTAAATGTATACTTTGTGTTGTGTAATTCATGCCTTATATGTATCTGCTGAATGTATCTATGAGAATTCTTATACCTATGTTCTACATGTATGATAATTTTGTGCTTTATGTATATTCAAATGAATGCTTCATAGTGTGTATTAAATGCATGATATGCTTCTATTCCATGCATAGAAGTAAAATTGAGTGCACGTGAATGCTCTACATAGTCATGTCTTATGTAATGACCTAATGCTTCTCACTCTATGTGTGTAATTCCTATATGTAAATACTTCATGCCTTATGTATTCAAGTCAATTTATGCTCCATGTATTTCTCATGGCATGTACGGCTTATGTGTGTTCAAAGGTATGATTCATATCTTATGAGTGTGTCATATGTCTTACATACTTGCTTTATGCCTAATGTGCTTTAGCATGTCTATTGTATGTGTATATTCCTGTTATGTATGTTCTATTTCTTGAGTGTATACTTCCAACTGAACATGTATACCTCTTCGAGTGTATTTGCACACCTTGAGTGTATTAACATGCCTTACTTGTAAATTCCTAAGTATATGTATCATAGCTTGTGAGTGATTATATTTGATGTGCCTTCAATAGGATTGTTTCATGAAAGCTTTGTGTGTGATCAATCCATGTTTGATACATGAGTTCCTTCTTAATACCTTGAATAGGCTTCATAACATGACTTATGTATCCTTCAACATGTTACTAGCTTCATTTATGGAATGATTGTGGTTTACAATATCTTATGTTCCTACCTTGTAACTATTTCCTATATGACCATTTGCTCCATGTATGATATGTATTCAACATGAGTGATTATATGCATACATATTGTATGTTGTTGAAATATTTTATTGATATTTGATGTGTATTTAGCATATGTGATCCATGTGAATACTTGCACATATATGATTCTTGCCTTGTATAAATGTATGACTGTATATGTATTCATGTGTGCTAAATATGAACACTTCATGCTTCATGTGTCCTCATGTTCTCATGTTGGTATGTACTTTGTGTTATGATCTACATATCTCATGTGTATTCATGTATGATCTTCCCAACGTATATTACAATGTCTTGTGTGTATTTCTATGACTTATGATTCATCCTCTATTCTCATGTGAATGATTCATGCTTATATGTATACTACATGACTCCTTGAAGTTTCTACTTACATCAAATGTATTACAAATACTCCATGCATATGTTTCATGAGTTTATGATATCCTTCACTTATTCTATATACTTAGATGTTTTCTTATGTCTTAAATACTAACTCCATGAATACTCTTCTCATGTATGTGGGTGCTTGATTCATGCCTCGTTTTTAAAAAAATGCAATTCAATACTTGCGTGTATAGATGTATGTCACTTACCTTTGTATTCAGGGGTATGATCCTTTCCTAGAGTAATTGCCTCATGTCTTATGTGTACATCATTTTATATGACTATGATTCATACTCTAAGTATATTCAAGTGTGGCTTATGAATTCAAGTGTATTCAAGTATGACTCATGTGTGTTCAAATGTATCCAAGTACATCTATGACTTACGTGTATTCAAGTGAATATTTTGTGGCTTACATGTGATCATAAGTATTCATGTGTAAACCTTGTGTCTTACTTGTATTCATGTGTATATCTTGTGACTCACATGCATTCACACTTTGCGACTTATGTGTATTTATGAGCATACTTTATAACCCACATGTATTCTATCATATACTACACATATTTATGTTCATGCTTCACTGAGTATATCCATGTGTTTGCTTCATTCCAGGTGTTCCTTCAACAATGATTACTCCATGGGTATTTATGATTACTATATGGTATAAGAACTATGCCTATCATTGAATTATTATCAGTATCCAAATGCAATAATGACAAGTAACTATCAATTAGAAAAGTGGGATTCCCTCAAACTCAAGATACAAAGGGGATTGAAGAAACAAATTAAGAATAGAAACTTAGTTAATTTTGTAGATTAGGTTGATGTATGAACGGAATTTAATGTTAGGTACCTTAAATAAATGTGATACAAATCAAGTTTTAACAAAATTGATTATGTAAGTAGAAGTTAATTAAATAATGATCCCATAAACCACAAACCCTAGCATCATTCTCACTTCAAAATTGCTTTAAAGTGATTGCATGAGGAAAAGCAATCTTGGGTGGGGTGGACTATCATGTCCCTGAAATTGTGACACTATGATAACAAAGGATTATTTCTTATCATTGTAATTATAATTGTCAAAGACAATATTATAATTATAGATATTAAAATATAGATGTAAATAATTTAATATTATAATCATTGTGATATAATAAATATTAAAATATGTGAAATTAATATACAAAGCAAATAACATTATAATTGTCAAATATAAATTATAAATACTATACGAGCAATGATTAAATAAGTTCAAATTAAATATTTGTACTTATCCTTAGTCAACACTTCAAAATCAAAAGGTTGAAATATTGGTATATGGTGATTATTTATTGATGCTTTTGTATTATATCATCCACCTTTGTCTTTATTCCCACTATGGTGACTAATCCAAGTGGTGTTCATGAAATAGCAATGGGATGCAATATGGAGTATGGGATGTCCTATCACTGATTGTTAATTATTGAACAAAGAGACACGACTTGGTATGAAATTGGGTTTTTTATCTATCTTCTTTAGCCACCATTTACCTTGTCTCTTTCATAGCATCTTACATACTACCTCTGTATCAACCAAGGAATTGATAATAACCGATTGACTTTGATTATTTTATGCCTTCTATAATATTCATTTGCTTTTAGTTGGTCATCTCTTTGGGAAGGTCCTGAATCATATACATTAATAATTTATATAATATTATGTAGAAGACCATTCTCCAGGGTGGCCATTTCTTGAAAGGACATCAAAGACTTTGTGACTTTGTGGCATGTGTAGCACCACTTAATTCAACTGATGATAATATTGTTTGAGGCATCCCGCATTGGCACATAAATTTTGGTAGGATTCATTTCAGTGATAGGTTCATGATCGGGAGTCTTCAAGATTGTAGCTAGAGCATTAATAAATAATTAGTGGTGTTAAGTTGAGATCAATCAAGTTGTAAAGACATGTCCAGTGGTAATGTGGAAAGGTCACAACTTGTCTTCCCCCCCATCATGGATATAAAAAGAAAATAGGATTGGAGATATGGATTATTAGATTGAAACTTAGGAAGCAATGAGAATGGTAAAAGGAAGATGATGATATTGAACCATATATTTTTGGCACCATGCACTTCCTAGCTCTTCTAGGGTTTTTCACCTAAAATGAGAGAGGTAGGGCCAAAAATGCTAAAGGGTTCATCCAAATTATG
Organism: Sequoia sempervirens; assembly: GCA_007258455.2. Lineage (NCBI taxonomy): Eukaryota > Viridiplantae > Streptophyta > Pinopsida > Cupressales > Cupressaceae > Sequoia > Sequoia sempervirens. The sequence goes on along the minus strand of VDFB02072274.1, from coordinate 83,035,282 downwards.
CAATGTAGGATGTATAAGATGTTAATTGGACTAAATGAGATGATCTAAATGCAAATAATCCATGAAATTGATTGAATATGAATTCAAAACCTAAGAAACAAATGATGTTTTAAAACACATTGTGTAATACAACAATGAACTAGAAATAAATGCAAAGCTAAATAGAAATGATTGAAACTTGAAGTATGCACCTAAAGGCTTGAAGGAGACTATAAATTGCTTCTAAAACACTACTGATATTGATTTTTTAGGCCTGGAGGAACTCATTTGCCATTTTGGGTGAATCAATCCCAATTCTGGTAAACTAAGTTGAAACATGTTTCTCTCATAAGGGTGTTAGAAAATGTAGAAAACACAAAACTGACCTAAAAATGGGACTCATTCGCCACCCATGGAAAATGAGTCCACTTTTGAATTTTTGGATTTTCAAAGGTGGATTCTGAAGCTTCTGATCTACACTTTGACTTCCTATAGGTGTCTATTTTTGAAACTCTGATTTATAGATCTGAAAATGGATTTTTGTTATTTTGAATTTTTGAATGATGATAAGACTTAAGAAACCTTGCAACTTGATCTTCAATGACTTCCAAGCTTCCAAGAGACCTAAATCTACAAACACACAAGAAGAGAAGAAGAAATTTTGAATGTTAGGGCATGGGGTTTTTCCTTGGTCAAACCCTGTTTAGGTAATTAAACCAAAATGATGAAAGAATGAAATGAAACATGCAATGATGAAGTTGATTACCTTGCCATGATGATTGATTTTGAAATTCTATAGAAAAACATGAAGATTCAACCCTTGAATGTCCTTAGAAGCTTTCTTGATGACTTGCAATGACAAAACCCTAAGTTGCTTGACTTGAGATAGAAGAATGATGGATGATAAGAGATAAGAGATGTGAAAACGAGTTAAGACTTATATTTATAGGAAATTCACCTATTTTACCCATTAATACCTCATCATAGGATGACATGAAGTAAAATTAAACTTAAATTTCACTTCTTTCCCGCTTAAATGGTCAAAATTGAGCCAAATGCGACTCATTCACCACCCATGGTGAATGAGTCCCACCTGGATGGCATTGATTCACCATGACTAGTGAATGGGTCCCACAGAGGCCAATTTGAAAGCTTAGATGCTAAGAAATAAGGAAATAAGGTTTAAATTGCAACAAGTTGTCAGATATTTGATTAATTTAAGCCTCAGGATGCACAATATGGGTTCCTAGGGGCCTATTAGTGATGATGTGAATGTCAATTAGGGATTGGGACACAAAATTCAATGTGAAAATGTGATTAAATACACTTTAGAACACTAAAATGAGGTCCACATATTGTAAGAAGGTACAAGAACCAATGTGAATGTGTGAGACACATTACAACACTAGTTTAACATTAATTTTATTTCAAAAACCTTCTAGATTGATGTGATAATGTTATTAAACACATTTTCTAATGTTGAATTAGGGAGAAATAGGTTCATTAAGTCTAGAAAAGATTGAAAGCACCTTACAGCACATTACAACACCTTTACAAGACATCATTAAAAGCATGTTATTTGATTTGTAAGGGTCCAAGACCTAGTGTGGATGCATAAAATGCCTGAAAAAACCTGAATCAAGGCCTCATTAAGTCCAATTTATCATGAATTAATCTCATGTCAATCAAAGGGCACTTTTTTCTATGAAACATTTAGCCCCCACTTTAGTGATAGGATGAACTTGGTTCAAACTCACACTAAAGTAGAAATTCAAGAGAGATCGATGTGTATAGATGCAGATAAAAAAGAATGACAAAGATCAAGGAGGTTGCACAAGTCCCCAAGATCCAAGATTCTAAGTCAAACCAACAAGATACAAATCATGCAATGGAAATAATGAGAAAGAAAGATAGGGTGGAAAGAATGTACTCACTCTGGGGCCACAAAACTTTAGGTTGTCTACAAGGTGAGAAATCCCAAAAGTATACTCACTCTAGGGCCATGAAACTTCTAGTTGTTTGCAAGGTGAGAAAGCCCAAAAAAGGGAGATACACACACTAGTTGGTATGGACTCACAAACACAAAGGTGGCTATGGAGAAAGTCATGCCACTAGATGGGCTTCTTGCTTAACCATATCAAAGTTATACCTCCTGATAACTTTAATAAGGTGCCACAAAGGAAAAATGATTTTCGAGCTTCATGAGGTAAGTAAAACTTTGTATGCTTGACACTCATAGACATTGCTGATGCAAGATAGTGTAAGGATTGTTAAAAGGGATTTTTCTTAATTTTTGCAAAGTCTCATCTTAGGGAACATCATGCTTAATGTCTCCAAGAGGGGATGAGTAAAAGGATTATCACATTCTTGGAGGGAATCAAGCCCAATGACTCCACAAAGAAAAGGACGCATGGCAAGAAGAAAGAAATTGCACTTGATGAGATGTGAGTGGTGATGTATGCCCCCACTTTAAAATGGTTGCAAGCACCAGTTCTATGCGAATTTTTTCTAAATTAGAAGAGGAAGGTGGTGTGAGAGCTTACTCAAAAAGCCCTATGCCAAATCATATGTTTTCGATAAGCTGCATCGTGAAGAAAGGGAGTATGTTACATGTGAGTCAATCTTAAGACATTTTATCCACATCCCAGGCTTGTTTTTATATGTTCATGTGAAAAGTTAACAAACTAGTCAAAAGATACAATGACAAGTGACATATAGGGATAAGGCTTTCAAACCCCTTGCCCCCACTTAGTGCAGGACAAAGGTGAGCTTGGAATGGATGGAAGGAAGTATTAGGTAGAGGAATGAGGTGCTCTAATACAAGGAAGAGCACCACAATTCTTGAGAGTTTGAATGTTATTGTTGTGCAAAGTCTTTGATGAAAGGGGAGAGAAGTATGATATGTCTGATTTATTCATGTGTGTATTGCATCCATTTGTAGGAGGAAGGTTGTAATTGATACCATAACAATCTTCCAAGTGAGATGAAGGGTGTGTGTGTTTGTGAGAAGGATTGGTTTCTTTACAAGAACACAAATTATTTTTAAAGTTATGTGTTGTTGCTTCATGAGAGATGGGAGTTATATTGCCCCCATCACCACCATGGGATAATTGGGTAGAACTAAATTGAACTAATGGAACACAAGGTTGAGATGGGGATATTGCACACCATCCCTTAAAGGTAGGTTTGAAACTCCAATCACTACTAGAACTTGTGTCTGAAAATGAATCATTTGTATATGACTCTTTGGACCATGAGGGTGAGATTTTGGAAATGTTATGGAAAGGAGATGTAGAATCTAATGCCCCTAATTATCACTAAAGATTGTTGTTGTAGGTGAAGAGTTAACATCGACATGTATAGGTTCAAATTTTGATTTAGGAATGAAAGGATTAGGGGAGTTGGAAGTGTTGTGATTAGTTGACACATAGCTTCACTCATCCGCATAAATTGTGTATATCTTGTTGTTGTATTCAAACATCATGACACATGTGGTGAAGGGTAGATGGGACTACTTTCATAGCATGAATCCATGGTCTCCCTAGGAGAATATTGTATGGAAGGGGTCCTTGCATGATATGAATAGAGATAGGAAACACTACAGGTCCAACCTCAATAGGTAATGTGATCATCCCAAATGGTTGCCTATGAACATTGTCAAAGCCATAAATATGAACATTAATTTGAATGAGATTTTTGTGCATGCCAATCTTGTGTAGGAAATCCATGCTAAAAACATTATTTTTGATCCATTGTCGATGAGAGTGTGCCTAACTAGAGTTTCATTAATGATCACCTTTATCATCAAGGGATCATTTTTGTTTTGAATCTCAAGTGAGGGTAATTCATGTTTAGGGAATGTTATTTCTGACTGGGTGGTTTGCATGGGATGAGGGGAGGATGTTACATGAGTTGATTTGATGTAACATTGGATCTTGTCCTTTTGTATTTCCAACATTTTATGAAAGAGAAGTTTCACTATCTGTGAGAGTTGAACAAGTTCCCATACAAATATATTAGGAGTATTTTTAAGATCTTCAGCACTAGGTACTTTTTGAGGAAATAGTGTAGGGGTGTTGTGTGGTACTCTAGAGGTTTGAGCTACTAAGTTACAACTTAGTGGCTGCAAAACACTATTATGAGTAGAGTACATCATGGATTTCAAGACAACTCATTTTTTTTTTTGTTTTTCACTAATGGAAGGTGACTTAGGAATCTCACTAGTTAAAGGAGATCCCACTTGTGTTGTCATAACTTAATTTTTTTTGTCTTGATTGGCATGATATGTTGGTGAAGGGGATTCTAATGCCATTGGAGTACCCTCATCTAGGGAAGGTTTAGTGGTTGAAGGATATGTGTCAATGTTCATATGTTTGTGCACCATGAGATTCTCCCTAGGAGAAGAGTTTTTTAGGAGAACAATAAGCCAAATATTTGTGACATCCATAGGTCGGTTCTTCTAAAGCAACTTCATCGCAAGTAGGGGAATGATCAATGGTTGAATATTGTTCCTCAAGAGGGGTTTCGCGAGGTGAAGGGGAAAACTAAGATATTCATGACCTTCATCGATTGTGTTGTCTAACATCAAAGTATCTACTTCACAATTAGGAGAGATACTAGAGGAAGAAAACATGTTGTTTTCATGATCATCTTAGAAGGTTGTGTTATGTTGGTTGTGAATGTGTTGTCCACTAAGAGAGGTAAAAGGAGAGAAACAATTAGGATTCTCAAAACTCTCATTAATTGGTTTTTGTACTAAAATATCTTCATCACCAAGAGGAGAGATATTATGAGAAGAATAAGTATGATCATTAGGAATGGCCCAAGTTGTAGTCTCTTTCACTAAAACACTCTCAAAGGGAGGAGATAGAAAGTGTTTCTTAACATGTCTACATATGCAAGGTACTAGGATTGTTTGAATAAGAATGAAAAGCACACATAACCATGTCATGCAATGTTTCAACAATATGAACAATGTATATGCAAAGGTACAAAACATTCTTATCCAATATATATGCAAGATTTGAAAAATGCAAACAATGTACATGTAAGAATGAAAATAAATTTTACCAAACTAATGCAAAGCTTCATGAATAGAAATATTGTGTATGCAAAAGTGAAAAGTACTTTTATCAATGCTATGCAAAATTATAGGAATGGAAGCATTTTCAGATGTAATGGTGTGTGCAAATGAAATGATTTGAAGAATGGGTAATCTAAAATGATGTTTTTGAGCTAAATGCATAAAAAAAATATTCTAGAAACTTTCCAAACTTATACTATATGGTACTAGGAGGCTTAGGAAGCACATAAATGAGGTTTCTGATGTAGGAATAGATAGTAAAAAATCTAGATAGGGACTAATTCGCCCAATATGTAAAATGAGTCCCATTACTGGTTTTTTGCAAATTTTTCAAAAAAATTTAAATGTTTTGATATATTTAGTGTGGTAAGATGCAGACATAAGATGGAGATGTAGAATTTCAGAGATTTTTAAGGAAATTGTATGCAAAAATGCAAGCTAAATGCACTTTTTCTAATACAAAAATTTCAAACCCTAAATGCAAATTAACCAATGCAACTCTAATGAAAATTGAATGCAAGCTAGGATTAGGATGAAAAATAGACTCCAAATCAGAAAATAAGATGTTCAAAAAGTGAGTTCACCAAAATGAACCGTAGATTTTTTTGGCACCATGCACTTCTCTAGCTCTTCTAGGGCTTTTCACCTAAAAGGAGAGAGGTGGGGCCAAAAATGCTAAAGGGTTCATTCAAATTATGCAATGTAGGATGTGTAAGATTTTATTTGGACTAAATGAGATGATCTAAATCCAAATAATCCATGAAATTGATTGAATATGAATGCAAAACCTAAGAAAAAATGATGTTTGAAAACACATTATGTAATACAACAATGAACTAGAAATAAATGTGAAGCTAAACATAAATGAATGAAACTTAAAGTGTGCACCTGAAGGCTTGAAGGAGATTGGAAATTTCTTCTAAAAAACTAATGATACTTATTTTCAAGCCTGGAGGGACTCATTCACCATTCTGGGTGAATCAATCCTAGTTCTAGTAAACTGAGTTGAAACCTGTTTCTGTCAAAAAGGTGTTAGAAAATGCAGAAAACACAAAACTGACCTAAAAATGGAAGTCATTCACCACCCATGGTGAATAAGTCCAATTTTGAATTTCTATATTTTCACAGGTGGATTTTGAAGCTGTTGATTTGCACTTTGACTTCCAACAGGTATTTGCTTCCAAAACTCTTATTTACAGGTCTAAAAATGGGTTTTTGTTGATATTTTGACTTGTTGAATGAGGAGAAGACTTAAGCAACCTTGCAACTTGATCTTCAATGTTTTCCAAGCTTCCAAGGGTCCTAAATCTGCAAACACACAAGAAGAGAAGAAGAAATGTTGAATATTAGGTCATGGGGGTTTTCCTTGTTCAAACCTTGTTTAGGTAATTAAACCAAAATGATGAAAGAATGAAATGAAACATGAAATAATGGAGTTGATTACCTTTCCACAATGGTTGATTTTTGAAAGTCTACAGCAAAACATGAATATTTATCCCTTGAATGTCCTTAGAAGCTTTCTTGATGACTTGCAATGACAAAAACCTAAGTTGCTTGACTCGAGATAGAAGAATGATGGGTGATTAGAAATAAAAAATGTGAAAATGAGTTTAAAGACTCATATTTATAGGAAATTCACCTATTTTACTCGATAATACCTCATCACAGGCTGAGATGACGTAAAATTAAACTTAAATTTCACCTTTTTCCCACTCAAAGGTCAAAATTAAGCCAAATGAGACTCATTCGCCACCCATGGAAAATGGGTCCCACATGGATGGGACTAATTCACCTTGCATGGTGAATGGGTCTCACAGGGGCCAATTTGATGGCTCAAATGCCAAGAAATAAGGAAATAAGGTTTAAATTGCAACCTTATTGGGTGTTTGATCAATTTAAGCCTCAAGATGCACAATATGTATTAATAGGGGTCTATTAGTGATGATGTGAATGTAAATTAGGGTTTGGGACACAAAATTCAATGCGAAAGTATGATTAAATACACTTTACAACACTAAAATGAGGTCCACATAGCCGAAGAAGGTACAAGAACCAATGTGAATGTGTGAGACACATTACAACACTAGTTTAGCACTAAGTCTACTTCAAAAACCTTCTATATTGATGTGATAATGTTATTAAACATGTTTTTCAATGTTGAATTAGGGAGTAAGGTATGTGCAGGATCATCATGGAAAAAATAGGCCCTTAAGTGGCAAAAAATTCAGAAAAAATAGAGTTAGACAACTTGACGTAAAAAATTGAATAAGTTATCTATATTATTTCAAAAATATGTAAGAATAGAATCTATAGAAAATTGAATATAGTTTCTAAACTACTAGGTTTGTTTAAAAAAAAGAAAAAATCTATTTGGTGAAAATTTGAAATTTCAATGCAATGGTGCTTAAATTTAAGGGAAAAAATAAGAAGTAGGTGTTTGTCTGACCACCCTAACCACAATAAAATGATAATATTTTTTTATAAGATTTTAGATATAAGTGGAGGACTCATGCCTCAATGTGATGCATATTTTTTGATAATTTTTTCCTAGTAAATAATTAATTATGAATTTTTATTACAACTTTTAAAAAATATAAAAACTCGTGTGTCTAACCATCTTAACTTGGTCAAAACTTCATGAAATTTAATTTTTCTTTTTTTAATCCTATAGTATGTGAAGCATAGAATGTGACGCATGTTTTGGATTCAAAAAATGTGATACTGTTTGAAAGCTATAGATGTTTTTCAATCAGCCTATCAATCAGGACTTTTATCATAATTTGAATAGAAAATGAATAATAATTGCTTATTAAATTCAAAATAAAGCATAATTTATATTGGTAGAAAGCTGAGAATCTCCTTTAAAAACCCTTTTTCGTTTCATCAAGTTTTGGTAAAAAAATAGTCGTCAACCACATATCCATCATATTGCCACTTTTTGGCCCATCGTGATCCTGCACATACCCATAAATAGGTTCATTAAGTCTAGAAAAGCATGAAAGCATCTTTCAACACTTTACAACACTTTTAAAATACATCATTAAAAGTATGTTATTTGATTTGTAAGGATCCAAGACCCAATGTGGATGCATTAAATGCCTCACAACACCTGAATCAAGGCCTCCTTAAGTCCAATTTATCATGAATTAATCCCATGTCAATCAAAGGTTACTTTTTTCTATGGCACAGATATATTACCCAAATTAGTAATTTGTGTCAACCAATAAGATCTGAGATGTGGGAGAGTGCTATAGTAGAACATACCACAGTAGCTAGACAATGCAAAAGATAAGCAACCTTGTTTCCAGTACGTGGTAATTAGGCAATGTGTTAAATTGGTCAAAGACATCTGAATGGAAACAAATAAGTATTCAATAACTAGTTGACAATAATTGGGATTGACACATATCTAATAGATATATCTTGGAGTGACAAATTGCACTTAAAATATATATTGAGTGAATTGATAGAGATAAGGAGACATTTAGTGGCTCATTGATAGAGAATATGTTTGGGAGTAATCCAATATAAAGCAATGAATCTAAGGTAAGGATCTTCAACTGTTTGAATAACCTTGATGGTTATGTACTCTGGAGAATTTGGATTGCTACAAGTAGTAGAGGATTATGCTATGTTGACTTACCCAGATCCCTTTAGATTAAATACCATTGAAAGTTTACAAATATTTTAATCTATGATAATTTGTAGATCTAATTAACTACAATATGATAAATGAATAAATGACACAGTAGATGTGTGTATTTATATATGGTTAGTATATTGAGTTTCACCTATACAACTTAAGTGAATGACAAATTCCACATCGAGAGATAAATGGATATTATCAATGTCCCAATAATGATGATTATTGTAATTATTGCTCCTCAAAATCTATTATGACTTTTACTATGAGAATAGACTTTAGGTCAAAATTCCCTTTTTCTAGCACTCAATAAGGATAGGGAGTTTGTGGAGGGAAAGGCTGGTAAATTGGTCACTTGATGGATGGTCCCAAGATAGTTAGGAAACCTTGAGGGAGTTCACTTGGAAACTGTTCATGTGCCCTTGGCACAGTAAACCTACCATCCAATGAGGTTAGGAAAGAGGAAACAAGGAAAAAATCTATTCCAATCAAGGTTAATAATTCATATCAGATTATGATAGTTTTATGCACTTGATAATAATGCATTTATCTTATACTTAAAATGTTCAATATGCAATAGTCTAATTTAATCATGAACAAGGAACTATGTGTTTTGTTCTTAATACATGATGTGTGCAGGTCTTAAAGAAAAATTACATGAGAAAAAATATGTGTAGGTAAATACAAAACCCTTATCCTATCTTGAGCATTTTATGTCTCTAATATGGGGACATTACAGATTTAAATTATGGATGAGATGAAATAGAGACCATCTAGGGAGGTTTCTTCCATATAACATTGATTTTTGAAAAAATATTTATTTTGATCAAGAACAAGACATTCAACAACATCAAATAAAAAATTAAGAAGAGTTAATAGAGATCCATTTCAAGAAGAAGAAATGGGAGACCAACTAGTAAGCCCACCAGAAAATAGGACCTTTTCTTATCCTATTAATCTTGAAAGATAGATTGATGAACCTCCTATTGAAGAATATTTCACCCTCAGTTTTTCCTACCTTTAGGGGGAAAATTTCCTAGGAACTTGATAAATTCCTTTTTGAATTCAAAATTTTATGCTAGACCTATGATTATACAAATGATAACCAGAAGTCAAAGTTATTTCCATCTACCTTGAAAGAGTCAGGTTTACGTTGGTTCATGGGTTTAGGTGGAGGAACAATTGCAACTTGGCAGTAAATGGAAATTGAGTTCTTGGATAAGTATGAAGATTATTGTAGAGTAAGGGATAGGAAGGAGGAATTTTTTTGGATAAGACAAATGTAGGACAAAAGTTTAGAGGATTACGCTGATAGATTTCAGTTTGTGCACCAAAGGTGTACTAATGGGTTGGATGGTGAAATTAGTAAAACAATTTTTCTGAGAGGAATTGATGATGAATCTAGAGAGTCTTTGAATCTTATGGGGAAAGGAGACATTAATAAGCTTTCGGGTATGTGCAAGATCATAATGGGCCAAAAAGTGGCAGTATGATGGGTATGTGTAGGGTATGTGGTTGACAACTTTTTTTTACCCAAAATTGATGAAACGAAAAGGGTTTTTAAAGGAAATTCTCAGCTTTCCACCAATATTAACTATGTTTTACTTTGAATTTAATAAATAATTATTATTCATTTTCTATTTGAATTATGACTAAAGTCCTAATTGATAGGAGGATTGCAAAACATATATAGCTTTCAAATGGTATCATATTTTTTGAATGTGAAACATGTGTCACATTCTATGCTTCACATACTATAGGATTAAAAAAAATTATGAATTTTTGACCAAGTTAAGGTGGTCAAACATACAAGTTTTTATATTTTTAAAAGTTGTAATCAAAAATTTATAATTAATTATTTTCTTGGAAAAAAATTACAAAAAAGATATGCATCATATCGAGACATGAGTCCTCTACTTATATCTAAAATATTATAAAAAAATCTTATCATTTTATTATGGTTAGGGTGGTTAGACAGACACCTGCTTCTTAATTTTTCGCTAAAATTTAAGTACTACTACATTGAAATTTCAAATTTTCACAAAATAGATTTTTTTAAATAAACCTAGTAGTTTAGAAACTACATTCAACTTGCTGCAAATTTTATTCTTACATATTTTTGAAATAATATAGATAACTTATTCAAATTTTTACGTCAAGTTGCCTAACTTTGATTTTTTTGAATTTTTTGCCACTTAAGGGCTTGCTAGATTTCCATGATGATCCTGCACATGCCCTTTCCTTGGATGATATTGTTGAAATATGTAGAAACTACTCTAGGACTAGAGTAGGGACTAGAAACTCCCAAAGAAACAAGGCTCATACTACTGATGTGTTTGAAGTAATGGAGGAATTATCAAACATGAAAATCGATTTACTTCTTCATCTCAACATGCAAGGAGATAAGAATAATATTGAGCCTTTGTCTATTTATTGTTCCAAAGTGTAGAGGAGAACATCTTTTAAGAGAGTTTCCATTGAGTCAAGTTGATATCTGTGAGATTTGTGAGAAACAACACTCAACAAATTCCTGTAATCTTTTGGCTGGGATTAAGAGAAATTTGAAGAAACCACTTTTAGTAAAGGAAGAGCTTAATTTTGTAGGCCAAAGACCTCAAAACATAGGGTATAATGCTAATCAAACACAATATAGTTCTACATCTAATTGGAATCAAAACCCTTGGAAAAATCAGAATCAATTGATCCCTCCTTATCAACCACAACCACCACCTACATATTGGGGTCAACTGAATGGATGAATCCTCAGTGGAACCAGACACAATGGCAAGCTAATCAATAGCTACAATGGTAATCAAGTCAACCATCATGGCAACAAAACCATACACAATTTCAACCATGGAAAAATCAAGGGCAAAAGCGTACCTGGGTACAAACACCTCTAGCAATCAATGCCCCTAATCCTGCCAATGAATAGGTAAACCAACCTCAATTTCTAGCCCAACCAGTTGCAAATCCAAGAAATACTCATAATGATGAAAATTCCCCTAATTTTAATGTGATTGATGCTAATGATATTCAGTTGAGAAATCAGTCTATTCAATCTACACCAACAAAAGAAGTTCCAAAAGGTGGGAAAGAAAATGAGAATTCAGAAGAAAAACAAAACTCTAAGGATGAGCAAAAAGTCAATCAAGCACCTTACCTTGAGAGATTGAAGGAAGAAAAAGTCACTCCTAAAATCTCCCAACCCAGTTACATGAATGTAGTTGATTCTCAACTTCTTCATGAATTGAAGAAGATTAACATTGAGATACCATTGTTACAAGCCATTAAAGACATGCCAAAGATAAATCAGTTGGTAAAATCCCTATGCATGAAAACTCTAGGGAGTAAGAAGAAATTACCTCCCACAATAGAAATAGGGACAAAACTCACTGATGTGTTATCAGGAAGATTGCTTCCTCAGAAATATAATGATCCTAGTATTCATATAATAACCTTGAGTATTAATGGAGTAGAGATATCCAATGTTCTAATTGATTTGGGAGCTGCCATAAATGTTATCGCATTTGATACTGTTGAAATGCTATGAATGACAACTATTCAACCAACAACTATTTTACAGTTGACTGACCAATCTACTACCGAACCTTAAGGTAATATAGAAGAGATCATGGTCACCATTGACACATGGGATTATCCAGTTGAATTTTTGGTTCTTAAAGCTAGAAATGAATATTATGGTTATCCAATTATCTTAGGAAAACCATGGTTGGCTATTGTTTCAGCCTTAGTAGATTGTGCATCTAGAAGTATGATCAATTTAAATGGTGAGAAACAGAAAGAGTTATCACTCTATCCACCAACACAACCATCAATTCAACCAAACACTCAACTTTGGGTTGATGAGTGATGCAATCAGTGGAGGCCTTCCACACACTCAAACACAAAATGAATCAAGAAAACAACCATCATATCATCAAGTCTTCAAATTCTCTTTATCTCAACCAAATCCCTCTATTTCCCTGTAGCATTGCAAACCCACTAAATAGAGTATAACTTCACAAACACACCCTTTCAATTCAAAACTTGACCCATTTCAAGGACCCATTTTGACACTCAATAACATACTCACAAATCACCCTTGACTCCTTTTGAACAATTTGCTCAAATTTGGATTTTCTCACCTTTTAAGGTTCAAATTAGCCCTCTTTTCCAAAGAGACCATTTTCAAAACCATCCCTAACTTTGAAAAATCCTTAGGGAAGCAATTCTTAGGTGTTCAAACTTAGGATTCCACCACTACTTTTTAGAGATTCAATTCCCCAATAGCCAAACCACAAAACCCTCAAATTAAGCCTTGAAACCTAGGGCTTACTGAAAATGACACTTCCCAATCACCCAAAAACCTAAAAACTACTCAGATAGGTCTCAAATAGTCTACTCAAGCTTAATTAAACATAAAATTATGCTTCCCATCACAAAATATCAACTTGACTCATCAAAACCTCACTTTTCCTTATTGAAAACATAATTTTACACACTAAGGCTTCACACCTATCTCAATTCCCGACCTCCCCTACTCTTACTCACCATTCTCACACATTTATAATGATGGTATAAACCTTTTCCTCAAGCCATAGTGATCATAGTATGAGGAATGGGTCAATTCTTCATTTTAAAAGACTTAAAAGCCTTAAATTTGTGTATTTAGGCCGGTGTTAGAAAATTGCTTACAAAATGCACCAAATTCAACAAGATGCTTACAAAATGGACTCAAATGAAAGATAAAAAAAACCACTATACTAATCCAAAGCCATTTGATCCAATGGAGTACTTTACGGGCTGTACAGATTCAATAATATTCAAAAAATATAGAAAATTGATGCAAAAACCAAAGTTTTATTAAATCTTCAATCTTCAAAATGGTTTCAACAACCTTTATTTCAAGTTCTAAAAATATTTTAAACTATTTCCATTCAAATCCAAACTAATTCAAATTCCCAGACTAACTCTTGAATGAGATAACCATTGGTCATTCTTTTTAATGCACTTTTACAACCTTACATTATTTCAATTTAACAACTTTGCATTTTTTTGTACACCTTAAAATCTTTACCACCTAGACATCTAAACATTATAAAAAATGACTTATAACAATATCAAATGGTCTTAGTGACGTTATTTTAGACAAAATTTCAAAAGTCCTATAACCTACTCATCATCAACCTTGATAGACAAAATTTACTTAATGGTGCGCTTGCACCATACACCCCAACTTCAAACTTTTCTAATTCTCTTGGAAAGATTAGTGTAACATGTAATCCTTTGTATTCTTCATGTTTCAATCCTCCATGATTTTCTTCATTAGGTTTGTTGTGTCCTTGATCTTCACTTCCCTTAGCATCCTTGAATTTGCCACCATTTTCAACTTGCTCCTCACTGTCACACAACACTGTGGGGTGTTTTCCAACTTTTCCATCTTCAAATATTCTCATTTCACATTTCTTTTCATCTATGTAGTGCCCCTCTATTCTCACCATGGATGTGCAGGTAGTCTAACTTTGAAACTTAGAGATGAAGGTAAAATAATAGGGATAATTAAATGTATGTGCTAATAATGTTAAGCAGTTGATGTTGTGTATAATGAATTTATGGACTATGTGAGAAGGTTAGGATACAAATTATTATATATGTTTAAGGATAAGTTTATTATGATTTGTGTGTGTGTGTTCATACATGACCATTACTAGGATGCAAACTATGAACATATTTGTGCTATGGAAGGGCTTTGGTTATCTTTAGGATTTTCACACGATTTTGACATATTACTACCATGATGATATGATATTATGATTTTGATTATGATTATATTTATTATAATGAAGAGGTATTAATTTGTGTTCAAGTGTTGTGGTTGCAGATGGAACATGAGATTTTCTTAGTAATTTTGTGAGTATGGTGCATATTATTATGTTATTATTATTATGCAGAGATTTACTTGGATAGTTAAGTGATGCAGTAGTATGTTTCTTAGGATAAGTGGAAAGGGTAGAATCATACCACTAGACATATGAGGGACATACGAGAATGAGATATAATTGCTAGAGTTATTTTCCTAGTGTTTTGGCTATTAGGCATGTGTGCTCTAATTTGTATGTTTTAGTGAATAGTTACTAGGCTACGTCTCCACCTGAATTAGTAGGTCTGAGCATGCCTCTAATTCCAATGGTGGTTGAGAAGATTGTTAGGGTTAGAAAGGTAGATATCTAACAATTAAATATAGATTTAAGTAATAAACAAAGAAACTAAAAACACACAGAATAAATTATAACACAAAGAATTTAACGTGGTTCACCCAATCTGGGCTACATCCACCAAGCTGCAGCAATCCAATGATTTTATTATCCAGTGCAAAAACCTATTACAATCTTGTGAATAATCGTGTTTTTTATTATACTGTAACACCCATCCAAACCCCTTTTTAACAAGCTTAGAAGCTTCCAGATTTAGGTTCTACAAAGTTGGATTTTTCTTTTTTCATTGATTTTTTCCTTTTTGGTGATGATGCAAAAAAGTAGGAGGAAAATTTTTCTTGGGGGCTGCCACCCTCGAACCCCCACCCGAGGCCCGGTCTGACCCCAGACCTCGGCAAGGATACATGCCGAGGTGTACAATATAGCATGATCAGTAGCCACATACCAACAATCTCCCACTTGGAGACTGATTAGGCTCCACACCAACACAATCTCCCACTTGGAGACTGATTCTAGATGACACTGCTGCAATTATAGCTCCCACTAGAAATAAGTACCTTAGACCCTGCTGCTCTGTTATACTTGAATTCAACATTGAAGGCCAACTGAAGCTGAAGAGGAACTTAGCTTCTCTCTTGTCACCGCCTTCGTAAACATATCCATTGGATTGACATCTGTATGTATCTTGTCCAGCTTGACATTTCCATCCACCAACACCGACCGAATGAAATGATATCTCAACTATATTTGTTTTGCTTTAGAATACAAGGCAGAATTCTTTGCAAGATGTATAACACTTCGGTTGTCTGTAAACAAGTAATTTCTAGCCTATTGTTTTCCCAACTCATCCATGAAAAGTTGTAGCCATATCATCTCCTTTGCCGCCTCTGTTGCAGCAACATACTCTGCCTCTGTGGTGGATAAAGCAACCACCTTTTGCAATCGAAAAATCCAACTCACTGTTGTCCCACCAACTATAAATACATAACCTATGGTACTCCGCCTGGTATCTATATCCCCTGCCAAATCTGAGTCAACATAGCCTTTTAAATCAGTATTAGAGCCCCCAAAACATAAACATTTATTGGATGTATCTCTCAAGTACCTGAGAATCCATTTTATCGCATTCCAATGCTCAACTCTGGGATGACTCAAATACCTGCTAACAAATCCTACAACATGTGCAATATCCGGTCTTGTGCATACCATGTCATACATTAAACTGCCTATAGCTGAAGCATATGGTACCTTACACATTTTTTTTTCCTCCTCCTGTGTCTTTGGACACATATCCTTACTCAATTTAACATGAATAGGCAAAGGTGTGTTGACAACTTTTGCATTCTCCATATGAAATCTCTACAACACTTTTTCAACATAATTAACCCAAGACAAAAATAATTGTCTGTTTTTCCTATCTCTACAAATTTTCATACCAAGGATTTGTTTTGCTGCCCCCAAATCCTTCATAGCAAAAGATTTTGCTAACTGTTGTTTTAGCTCACTTATGTGATCCATGTTAGACCCTGCTTCAAGCATGTCATTAACATATAAACATAAAATAATGTAGCTATCATTATCCAACCTCTTAAAATAAACACAATGGTCATAATTACACTGGCTGTAGCCTTGCTCAGCCATAAAACTATCAAATTTCAAGTACCATTGCCGAGGTGCTTGCTTCAAGCCATATAATTTTTTCTTCAATCTGCACACTAGTTTCTCCTTACCTTAGACCTCAAATCCTTGTGGTTGTTCCATTTATATTTCCTCTTCCAAATCACCATGGAGAAATATTGTTTTAACATCAAGTGTTCTACATGCAAATCTTTAGTAGCCACAATACTTAAAATAATATGAATAGAAGTCATTTTAACAACTGGAAAAAAAATCTCATCACAATAAATACCCTTTTTCTATGCAAATCCCTTTACAACTAATCTATCTTTAAATCTCTTCTTACCTCCATCCTCCTTTTTCAGCCTATAAACCCATTTGTTTGGTAAAGCCTTTTTACCTCTAGGCAACTTGCATAATTCCCAAGTCTAATTTTTCAGCAAGGAGTCAATTTCTTCTTCCATTCCATGCTCCCACTGAACCTTGGTATCCACCTACATAGCTTCATCATAATATTATGGTTCACCAGCATCAGTTAACAAAATAGTATACAAAGAGGGAGAGAATCTTTCTGGAGGTCTACTTATCCTTGAAGATCATCTAACAAGAGTTTGTGGTATTTGTTGTTGTTGTTGCCCAACATGAGGAACCACTGAAATATCATTGTTTGGAATATCATCCAACACTACATAATCATTTTCTTTCTTCTCATGCTGCAACAATAAATCTTTGTACAACACTTTCTCATTAAATATGACATCCCTGCTTCTCACAATTTTCTGATTTTCAAAATCCCAAAGCCTATAACCAAATTCATCAATGCCATATCCAACAAATATACATTTTTTTGATTTTGCATCAGGCTTGGTTCTAATTTCAGAATATACATGTGCAAATGCTTCACAACCAAAGGTTTTGAGAAAATAATAACTCACCTTCTTACTTTTCCATACTTCCTCTAGAATACCACAACCTAAAGGATTAGAGGGACCTCTATTAATTAAATAAACAACAATGTTTACAGTCTCTACCCACATTTTTAAAGGAAGCCCAACATGCAATCTCATAGTCCATGCACGCTCCATTATTGTTCTATTCATGCGCTCAGCCACTCCATTTTCCTATGGAGTCCTTGGAACTATTTTTTTCCTATGAATACCATTTGAAGAACAAAAATATTCAAACTCTTTACTGCAATACTCACCACCATTATCATATCTGATACATTTTAGATTTTTACCCATCTCATTCTCAACCAAGCTTCTCCATTTTTTAAAAGTTTTAAATACATTAGATTTTTGCCTAAGGAAATAAATCCATACCTTCCTAGTTGCATCATCAATGAATGTAACATAATACAGAGAGCCACTAAGAGAAGATATCTGAGCTGGTCCCCATACATCCGTATGTACAAGCTCCAATTTCTCATCTTTCTTTTGCTTCCCATCCTTGAGAAAACTTACTCTTTTTTTTCCATACACACAACTTTCACAAAAATCCATATTAACACATTTTAGACCTGGTAAAACATTATTTGAATGAAGCAATTTCATACCTTTTGCACTCATATGCCCAAGTCTATTATGCCACAGTGTTGATTTAGAGTCCACAACAACAGTAGGATCTTCTACCTACTAAATTGTAGCAACTGTTCCTGAACATTGACATTTTTCCGTAACAATTAAAGTAGAAGGAATAGTATGACCTGTACAAAGATATAAGGTGCCTACTTTCACACCTTTTGCTACCACTAAGGCACCCTTTGTGACCTTCCAATTTTTATCACTAAATGTAACAACACAACCTTCATTATCTAGTTGCCCTACTAAAATTAAATTTTTGTTTAACTTTGGAACATGCCTTACCTCATGTAGTAGCCAATGATTCTCATTCTGCAACTTAATCTTGATTCTTCTCTTTCCAACAATCTAATAGGGTTCGTTATCTCCTAAATAAACTAGCCCAAAATCCCCTTGGACATAATAAAAAAATAACTTCTATGGGGGTAGCATGAAATGAAGCCCCTGAATCTAACACCCAAGAATCATCAGCATTATCAAGGGAAAGAATCAAAGCATTCTCATCAGATTTATTACTTACCACATTTTCCTCTTTAATTCCTTCTTTTTTGTCTCCTTTATTTTTCTAAGACCAACAATCTTTCTTTAAATGACCCAACTTACCATAATACCAACAATCCCTCTTGTCTCTAGATTGGGACCTTTTCTCCTTTGATTTTCCTCGTGACTTCCCATGATTTTCAGAATTGTTTCTTGTCTCCTCTGTTCTGCCCCTGCTTTCTGCATTCAAAAAACTACCTGATGTGGATGTTCCACTTGATCTTTTCCTATGAATTTCCTCACTCAAAATAACACCAACAACATCATCAAATTTCAATGTATTCGAAGTAGAAATAGAAATGCTAACAACCATTACCAAGCTATTGCAGCTTTCAGGAATAGAACATAGAATCAAAAGAGCCCTGACTTCTTCATCAAAGTTTACTTTTACAGAAGTTAATTGACTGGTGACCATATTAAACTCATTTAAATGATCAATAACTGACCCACCTTCTACCATTTTTATATTATAAAAATGCTTCATAAGAAATACTTTATTCGAAGTGGAAGGATTTTCATATAACTTCGCCAAGGTTTCCATCAATTCTTGAGTTGTCTTTTCTTTTGTAATATTGAACGCCACCAATTGTGCTAGACATAAACAAATACTACTAAGAGCCTTTCTATCCAAAATCTCCCAGTCCTCATCAAACATTGCTTGGGGTTTCTTGGTTTTCCCTTCCAATGGCCGCCATAAATCCTTCTAATAGAGGTAGTCCTCCATCGACATCTTCCATAACTGATATTTCTACCCATTAAACTTCTCAGCCTTCTTACCTTCATCTACCATTACTCCCACTCAACCGTGAGACCTTCCTACAGACGATAATCGAAACACAACCCGCTTTGATACCACTTCTTAGGGTTAGAAAGACATATCTAATAATTAAATGCATATTTAAGTAATAAAGAGAGAAACTAAAAACACACAGAATTTAACGTGGTTCACCCAATTCGGCCTACATCTACCAAACAACAGCCATCCAATGATTTTATTATCTAGTGCAAAATCCTATTACAATCTTGTGAATAATCATGTTTTCATTATACTGTAACACCCATCCAAACCCCTTTTTAACAAGCTTAGAAGCTTCCATATTTGGGTTCTACAAAGTTGGATTTTTCTTTTTTCATTGTTTTTTGCCTTTTTTAGTGATGATGTGAAAAAGTAAGAGTAAAATTTTTCTCGGGGGCTGTTGCCCCTAAACCCTTGCTGGGGGATCAGCCCCGCCCCAAACCCTGGCAACGATACATGTTGGGGTGTACAATATAGCATGATTAGTCACCACATACCAACAAATATGACATCTACGCCCAAGTTATACCCCAACCCTAGCCATTGTCCCCAATTAGGGACAATTGATTTATCGTGTGTCCACATTTCTGAATTATCAAAGGACAATGCCTGATCTCATTTACCTTATGGTTGGAGTGTTGCACATGTGTGAATATTTCTATTGGGTTATGTGCTTGTGTGACTCCAATGTCTAGCTTTGAGTGTGGATGCAGTTCAAATAGTGCTAAGTCCTTTGATAAGTCAAGTTAGTCACTATCGTGATCATTCTCATTATTTATGTTTTGATGTGAATGTCTATTTTATGTGAGAAGTTATTATGTGGTTTATGCCTAGCCTTGGATTGTGGATTATTTGAGTGAAGCTAGATATTGAGTCAATCATGTTACTTGTTATTATAATTGTTATTAATGTGATGAGGTGTGATTTAATGTTATTATATATATATATATATATATATATATATATATATATATATATATATATATATATATATATATTGTTATAGTTATTCTTTGGTGTGAGTGGATATTGGTTATTATTAGGGTATGTGCAGGATTATCATGGAAAAAATAAGCCCTTAAGTGGCGAAAAATTTAGAAAAAATAAAGTTACAAAACTTGACATAAAAATTTAAATAAGTTATCTATATTATTTCAAAAAATGTAAGAATAAAATCTATAGCAAATTGAATGTAGTTTCTGAACTACTAGGTTTATTTAAAAAAATCTATTTGGTGAAAATTTGAAATTTCAATGCAGTAGTACTTAAATTTCAGGGAAAAAATAAAAAGTAGGTGTGTGTTTGAACACACTAACCACAATAAAATGATAATTATTTTTATAAGTTTTTAGATATAAGTAGAGGACTCATGTTCTGATGTGATGCATATTTTTTTGTAACTTTTCTCAAATAAATAATTAATTATGAATTTTTAATCACAAATTTTAAAAAATATAAAAACTTGTATGTCTAACCACCTTAACTTGGTCAAAATTTCATGAAATTCATTTTTTCTTTAATCTTATAATATGTGAAGCATAGAATATAATGCATATTTCAGATTCAAAAAATGTGATACTGTTTAAAAGCTATAGATTTTTTTCAATCAACCTATCAATCAAGACTTTAATCGTAATTCAAATAGAAAATGAATAATAATAATTTATTAAATTCAAAGTAAAACATAATTTATATTGGTGGAAAGATGATAATCTTCTTTAAAAACCCTTTTTTTTTATCAATTTTGAGTAAGAAAAGTCTTCAGCCACATACCCTACACATACTCATCATATCGCCACTTTTTGGCCCATCACGATCCTGCACGTACCCATTATTATTATGATTATATGAAAATAAAGGTATAAATGGGTAAGTGCACCAAGATGGTTTCCAAAGAGGGGGTTTAAGTGGCCACTTTTTTTTTTTCCTGAAATAAGGAAATACTGACCTTGGACATGAAATTGATGATAATTACACTCAAAATTTTGAGATGGAACAAAAACAAGGATTGAAGTGCTCTGAGTCTACTTTCTAGACTACTAATTTATTTTGAAAATGGTTGAGATTAAGGAGTTCAAAAGAGGGACGTACAAAAATTGGTGTTGTTTTTGTCAGAAAAAAATATAACATAGCAACTCTTGTATGACCCTAGCACAGTGAACTTTTTTGTAGTATTTTAAAAATCACTATGGTCAGAATTTAGCTAATAATACCTAGTTGAACACAATTTTTCTAATAATTTTTTAATGAATATTTGATTTTTTACTAATTTTCTAAGTGGACACTTCCTGAAAAGCATAATTTTGGCCGTGCTCCCCTACAAATTTTGGAAAATAATTGATTTTTTTCTTTTCTTTTTTAAATTTGTAGAATGGAGTCTAGTTTCAAAAAATGTAATTTATTTGAAATTTTGATGAACGATTAATTTATAACGAAAAAAATACTAAACACTACTTTTTGGCAAAAAAGAGACATACAAACAAAAGAAATTATGGGTAAAAGGCTTAACATTGTCAAAAAGTGAAAAAAATTACATCGTTGGATAGCTAAAAGAGAACCTAACATTACCCATGTGTTCAATTTTGTCGATATTGAACCGGATGCAATCTTGATGGTGAGCACAGACCTGATTATGTGAAAAACTGTAGAATTTGCAAAAACATGTCTCTGACCTCATTGGGAATGCCCTCCAACCCTTTGGGTTGGTATTCCAAGGAAAATTCTCACTTTTTTATTTTATTTTTAATGTGAAATAATATGAGCGCATTATAATGTGCTCATGCTATGAGTTTTAAAAGTTTTTTTCAAAAGTGGCCACAAAATTGCTACCCAACTTCATGCACCCGCCCAAATATAAATACATTTTAATATTATTTATTAAATATTAATATGTTTATTAGTAAATATTTAAATATTAATATGTAAGCATATGTTATATTTGTGTTTTGATTTACTATTTTGGTGGAGTGGCTATTTTTAAAGAGGTTATTTTATCTTTTATAATATTTTGAATTTATTTGGTGGGAAACACTAAACAAATGAGTTAATTATGTGAGTTAATTTGATTATTTATTTTATTTTAATTATTTTATTAGTGGAATGAGGATGTGTGTTTTAATTTAATATTTTAGTATTTTATTTTATGAGAGGGTTTTATTTCCTTGTTTTATTTTGATAAAGAAGAGTCTTTTGGGGAAAAAGAAAGAAAGATACTTAATTTATTATTTTTTTCTTTATTGAATTTTATTTGTTTTATTTATAGGAAAAATTGGAGGGAAATGAGATTTTCATTTTATTTTTTTTGCATGAATTTTAGAGGATTTTAAAGATATTTTTGGGGGTTTTGAGAATGGAGAGATTTTACATGGTTTTGAAGTAATTTTTCTAAGGTTTTTGAAAAATTGGAGTGGTTTTGAATCAAAATTTGGAGGAGAGTGATTTGGAATTTAATTATGATTTGAGGGGAATGGATTTTGCTGGGGAATTATGGTTTTGGAAGAATTTTATATTGAGGAGTCGGAAGTTAAAATTTTTGGAGCTCAACATTGAATTTTGTCCATACCAAGTGTCGGATCGAGGTTGGATTTTGGGATCTTTTATTTAAAATTTGTTTTTGAATGTATGAATAATTTGATTAACTTATGTCTCTAATTTTTGAAAATAAATTTTAGATAATTTCATTCTATGTGTGAATGAAACATATGTTTATTCTAGAATAAAAATCAATACATGTTTTCATTTTATGTTCTCTACTAGTAAAATGGTCTGATTGTGTCACTCATAAATCTATTTTTATGAATTGGGTTGGTGAGATATTTTAATTTTTTTTACAACTTGTATTTTAAACTCTATCCAAAAATCTCAAAAACCTAGATTGTAGTTTTTGATATGTGGTTGAAACACGGGGCTTATATCAAGCTGCTCCTCCATGATTGCAAATAACCTCAAGTTTTTCCCTGTAACCGGCTAATGAAAGACTAGGATTTTAGATTTATAGGAATTTGAAAGTGGTTAAATTAATTAAAGTTTTAATGTTTGATATTTTGTAAGAGATCTAGTTGTTGGGTTACTCATTTTTTTATTTTACTGTAATTAGGTATTGTTGAAAAGAGGGTTTTTTTATAGGAGTCATCTGTTGTTTTGCATCTTGTGAATCTCTGAGTTATTTTTGGTCAATTTCACTTGCAATTCCGAGTATTCAAGGGAAAATATGAAATGGGTTTTTAACGAATTTTGATTTTGAGTTGATTTAACTTTTTTATGGCTATTATATGGATGGTAGATTTACTATTGTTAAGAGGAAAAATCAGTTCAGTTCTAAAGTTGTATAGGAGGATATAGCTCTATCCTTTGATCTATATTGTGTTATATTATGTGTGCTTGAATGTGTTACTATCTGTATGTTGACAATCCCTTCCCACTTGTGAAAAGTTATGTTGGGACTTTTATACTATGTAAGGATCAATTGTACCAAGGCTAAGTATTGTTGGTCCTGATTATGAATTGCTAAATTAGAGTTGGATATCATATTATAAGATTGTGAAAATGATTTTATGTGTTTCACTGTATGTGTTGTGGTATAATGATCAACTTTTGGGTTTCCTATCCATTTGTGTCATATGATTGGGCCTCTGGAAGTATCTGAAAGTCTTTGTGAAGGAACTTGTGATTTTTGGTTGATTCTTATTTTAGGTAGTCTCTTTTGGATGTTTAGTATCAGCCATTTGTTGTTTATGTTGCTTGCATGTGTGTGGGGCCTATTGTTGTCTCTTAACACGGAGGGAGTGGGCCTCAGGGTTCCACCTGGTAGGGTGTTATTTTCCAACCATCCATTGGGGTTTAGGTGGTGCAGTTCATGTACAACTTGGATTCTTTCCTTCCATTTCATTTCAAAGCTGGTTTTATAGTGCAAATAATATTTCTAAGAAAATTGTGTCCATTATGTATCTTATATATATGTACCACTCAAATGAATGAAACTTGTACAGTGTAGCATTCTTGTAAAGGAGAAGTAAATGAATTGATGTAATCTTGAATATATATTTATTGTTGTTTATTATAAAATGGAATGGTTAACATAATAATGTTATATTTATGATGTATATGAACTTAATTTAGTAGTAGATGTGATATATCTTTATGTACCTATTTCATGGCATTGATTAGGATTAGGTTCATATTAGGATAGTATTAGATGAGGTTTAATTATAATTAAGTTATGCTATCATATGTAATTTGATGTATGAGATTTGATTTGCATTCAAACAATTGATTGGATGTGATCTTAGTGTATCAAATGTTTTTCTATAGGTTTAGTTAGTGTAGATGTATTGTAGTAGCGACGTTAAGGGACCATGGTGGATAAGTTTTTAAGTGGGCTATGATTAATGCTACTTGGAAGTCATAATGTGATTATGATATGATGTTAATGTAATGATTTTATCCACGTTAATTTGTTGAGTGGTGTTAGTGTCACTTTAGTTGATTAAAAATAAACTATTGGGATGATGTTGAAAGTCTTTTGTGTTAATTCACCAGGTCCCTTAGTGGGGTGTTACACTTGGTATCAAAGCCAAGTTTGCAGCATTGGGATCTCTGGTTAATGTTATTCCCCATGTCTAGCTATAGTAACTTTCCCCATGCATGTATTGTCAAATGTTTGAGTGGCTAGAAGGTCATAGGGATCCTTGTGTTAGATACATGTTGGGTGTGATTCCTTGGATGCTTGTAACTATTGATTTTTCTTGTGTGACCTTGTTTCATTTCCATGAATTCTATTTCTTTAAAAGTATAAATTTAGTCTTGAAATGCTAGTGCGGGTTCAGATTAATTAGTTGTCAAGTTGGCATGTGAATTTTATTTGTTTGACTAAATGTGCATAAGGATAAGATGTTATAAAGATGTGGTTGGGCTACTTATGTGGTTCTATACTAGTGGGAATGTATGTTATGTGGGAAGTCCAGCCTGAGTATGTAATCACTTCATGTGTTTTTCCATGGTTTGTAGGAGTGTCTACACCTATATGTTGTTTAGTGCATTTTCATAATGTTAAGAATATACTACATGTAAAGGGGTTGTTAGAACAAACTAAGGAAAGGTGTGTAGGTAGTTTATAAATGAATTATTTTCAATCTTTTTTGATTGCTATAATGCATGCTAAGTGATGTAATGGAATCTTGATCATGTGTTTAGTTATGATTAGAAATGGAAAAACTTGTTTGATGGTGATAGTTAAGATTTGGGTAGAAAGTGTGACTTAATTTTCCTTTGTATAGAAGCTTTGTTTGGAAAGGTTGTGTTTGCAAGTTGAATGCATTGAATTAAATTGTCTTGTTTCCTCTTTCTCTTAACCCACATACAGTTAATAAAGAGAATTATTCTTAAACCACATTATAATAGAAAATAATTTAGGACTTAAAGTTGTATGCTTAAACCTTGATTATGAATCAAAGAAATTATGTCTGGAATTACTTAAGTGACAGATCTTGTGATCTCCTAAAACTGCACTCCTTACTTTTGGTTTATGCATAAAAAATAGATTATGAATGTGACTGAGTGTAGTTGCTAGGTATTTAATCTATGCATTTGGAAGTGAATTTATGTGATTAATTTTTGCTTTACGTGATGTGATATATTTTTTATTGGAAAGGGCTATTTTTGTGGAATAAATAAGATGCTAGTGCATAGAACTAGGTTTCTATTTTGAGAAATTGTGATGACTATATTAGTATTTGAACATCTTGTTTGCTATGTGTAGCTAAAACCTATGATGCAATGTCCTCCTTTCTTACTATTGTATAAATAGAAAAAGAATTATGCATTGGATGTATTGCATGTTGAATTATTATGAGAGGGGTAACATGTGATGTAATTAAGCTTAGGTATCAAATATGGATGTTTGAGTAGGCATAATCACAATGTAACTTAGATTTAGTGCTACTTGTATTGGCCTGGGATAAAGTTTGAGAGAATGTGGGATTGTGTTTTGGAAACAAATACGTGAATTCTTTTGTTTTGTGAAAATTTGAATAACTTGTGATGAAGTAAGAGTTGTTTGAGTTTAGGAAAGGCCTACATGAAGTAGCAAGATTTAAGTAGAGGATCATTATTGTTCTTTTGTAAATATAAAACTTGTGTTTAATCTGTTGAACTTTGGATGCATGAATATTGATGTGAAAGTATTGATGATTTTTTTATGCATTTAGAAATTCATGGTGCTTATATAAAATTCTTATTGTGTGGAAGAAAAGTTATTTTGAATATGCATATGTTATGAGGATAGGATGTTATACCGAATGAATAAAAGTGAACGTGAATTTGTTAAGTGGAGCTGTTAAGTGATCAGGATGATTTTGACATTGACATTTAGCATCATGTGATATATGGAAAAGAGTAGAGTGAAAGAAAAACTGATCAAGGGTTATGGATATATGTAATGATATGAATCACATGGGTTATGGAAGTAAATGTACTCATGATATGTGATCCTTGAGAAGTAATGGAATTATTTATGTAATTGTACATACCCCCTATAAATGTGAGAAACTAGTAACTGTGCATTGGTTGATTGTTGTGAATACCCTGTAGTTGTTTTGTGTGCCCATGGGATAGTGATACTATGTACCCATCCATGAGAAATATGTAATATTTTTTGTGTGTAATTAACCATACCATTATGTGTTCTTGCATGTTTGTTACCTGATTGAGGGCCAACCCATGTGTGATTAAAATTTATATATGTAAGAGTAGCCAAAAGATAGTTTCACGTATTCTTTTCTTTTGGTTATCTAGTCCCTCAATCCATGAAGGGGTAGTAGTAGCCACAAAGTTCCTTCGGTGGAGTGTACAATGTATGTATATTGTGATGCAAAGCAGTCTTAGCTCAACTGATCATGAGGAAACATACTCACTACTTCCCCTTATGATGGATCAGGGTACTTGATGCATATGTGCTAGCATAATCCCCACCATTTTGAGTACAACATTGGTTGTTAGTATATGCTTAGCTGCCTATAAGGGCATTGAACTAGCATTAGTGAGTCAACCTCATTCATATGAGATGTGAAGCTCGAGTAGCCCCATATTGATATACTCATATATGCATTTTATATACTGTATCTATGTGTGTTCTAACATAATTCAATGGATACGATGCCACACCCCACTAATGTTCCAACACAATGTTGATGATGATGTCGTGTTGCTAATGGTAGTGAGTTGGGCTTGAGGACACGATGCCACGTGCATATACATGTGAAAGTGCACTATGAGAATGTGTTATGATAGCCTACTTGTGTGATGAGAGTAATGGGGCCTCACTCACTTGTAGAGTGATACTCATGTTTTCTTTCGATAGTGTTTGGATCGGTTAGCATATGGGTATTTCCTAGCCATGTATACCTTTGGCTATGCTAAGTACCTGAGTGTGCATTCTCCATGAGGTATCACTATCTATGGTGTGTTCTGTGTGTGCCTACTTCCACAGAGCCACAGACACACCGCCATGCGACATACAACTAGTGTGTGCATTTTCTGGCTGGTGTATGACCATGTCACATTGAGATGTGATGCAGGATGGGGGCCAAAGAGTGCATGGGCCACTTGGCTAGTCCATGCCACGTGATGACACGATGTAGGGTGTAGCCAAGGAGTACACTCTAAGCCATGTGGATAGTGTGTTCACTTCACACCACATGAGGGCTACTGTTATAGCCTGACATTGTTCCCTCTTTCCTTGTTTGGTGGTTAGTATCTAGTCATGCAATCTTGTACAGAGTAATTTCAAAGATTGTGGACTTTCTTTATGGTTATTGATGATTTTATGTTGATTGTGAAGGTCGACACCTTGTTTATATTTGTTTATGATGGTTTAGCCACACCTTGTGATCTTATTTTCTTGTAGCCCTCGTGGTTACATTTGATTTAGTGTTGAAATTATGTGCATTTATTGCTTTATTGTTGAAGTTGTATTTTTATTTTCTCTTCTTTATGACTTGGTGGCTAAACTAGTTTATCCTTATTATTTTCAATGTCGGTCATGTGTTGTATTGTGGTTCCTCTCCAAGGACATATGAAGTGTAATTGGTGAGTGTATACGAGGAAGCAGACGTAAAGAACCTTGAGGATGGGGGTATGTGAGGCTTTACATAGCTAGGACCCACTACCCACCTATGTGTGATGACTATCTTTTGGAGGCTAATCACCTTATACAACAAGACATAGGTCATTGTGGCCTTGTTTGGATGGTCTCACCATGTGTGTGTGGCCTAACACCATCAAGCCACTATGTGTGAGGTACAGATCATGTGAGATGGATATTGGATCTTGGCTCATGGATTAGGATGTTGCTTTTTGATGTCCAGATGGACTCTTGTGTAGCCTTATGTTGTGCACTTCCCGATGATGTGATTGTGTATGTATGTGTTAGATGTATACCTCTTATATTTTGTTGCTTATTGATGTAAAAGAGGGATAACCATGCTATCTTAATGTGAGTGTATTGTGAATTTGTGGTATTAAATGGAGTGGATGTTCTTGAAAATTGTAAATTGTAATTTGAAAAATGTTTCTGAAAAATGAGATGGTGTGTATTTTTGAATATAAAGAAACCATTTGATGTGTTTTCCTTGTCTGAGATTATTGATATTTGTATGTATTGGGAATGGAAAATGGAGTTAATTGGAGTACCTGATACATTTGTTAGTGGAAAATCAAGTATCATATTGTAAAAGATGTATGGATTTCTAAATAAAGGTGGTTAGGAAAAATATTACTTTAAAATGTGTAGCTAGATAGTGATTTTAATCAAAATGATTCAAATAGAGGATGTAGATCAATTATAGGGTAGAAAATTTTTGGTACTAATGTGTTATGTTTCCACCCTAGTTTGTCACTTCTAGGAGTAAGTCAAGTTTTAGGGGGGGAGAATGTAGTGCCCCTCCATTCTGATAGGGTAGGGTTGGATGAGACTCTCATAGTCCCATGCTTAGGTATTTGTTCTCAAGAACTTCTAGGTGACTTATTCACCTTAACCTTTAGGTCCTATCATAGATATAGGCACCCCTAGTATTACTGACCAACCCCTCTATCAATATTCCTCCATACTACCAAGCCATTCTTGGTGCTTTGCCACTTTCTCTCCTTGACCCTTAATTCCTCCTAAAGGCCAATTTCCCTCAACATTCAATTAGATACTTGCAGAGGTGTAAGTACGTTGTAAAAGCTTCAAGGAAATCTATCTAGGGTTCTTATGCCAACACAAGACTTCAATTAACCATCACTTCCACTAAACCCTCTTCTAGGGTTAGGAAGGGCTACAAGCCTAGAGCCCCAATTAGGTCTCTTATTCTAGGTAAAATGCAATTTTCTTCAAAACCCACCAAAAGACCTAGGTTCTTTTCTTGGGATTGGTGGGTCCTATGTCCACACCTTGAATATTTTCAGTGTTTTAGAACAAAACTGCCTGTACACTGCTCAAACACAAAAATGGTTAAAAACCTAGGGTTTCCTAGCTTTTCCTGGCTGATTTCAGACTGTCAAAGTTTCCTCTCACCAAATAGATTGGTGGAGCCTCCTCTTGATCACCAGCCCTTGCCAAGACCCCCAACTAAATTCTACAAAAGGAATTTCTTCAAAATCTGAGTACCTCTGCAAGTTGTGTGACTTTTACTCTTGGTCTTTCCTAGCCGGGCCCTGCCTGGCTCGCCTAGGGCAAGACCTTGCCAGCACCTCCTACACTCAAACAAAACCTACCAACTACCAAATGTACAAGCATGGTGTCTAGGAACAGTTTCCAAAATTCCGTACAGTTTGTATGGTGGAAAAGTGCTCTAGCACCCCATTTTCTAAAAATAGTCAAGTTCAGAGCAACAACAGGGCAACAATGAACTATTTACAAAAAGATACCTAAAACTTGAACAAGAAGCTATCTAATGAATACAAAAATGCTTGAATTCCAACTACACAACATCCTACAATAGAATAGAAATGAATCTAATCCATTAGAAGTCTTCCAAAATGTAATGATTCAGAAATTTAAACTCAGAACGCTGTTTTCTTCAATCACATAAGATTTCACCAAAATATTCAAGCTTCCAACCCTACTCCAGGGTCTAGTCATCCCTTAAATAGGCTCCAAAAATATTTGAGCCTCTTGGTTTGAGCCTTTAGATGACCTAATGGTGCAAATTATAAAACCCACTATGTTTTCTAACCTTTTGACAAGGCTGGCAACCTAGCCAAAATGATGTTCTAAACCTATTTAACTCTTGACAACCTCTTTCCCAAAGATAAAAAACACCTCTAAGCTCAACACTAAATGGTCTACATGACCTTATGACAATAAAACAAAAATTAACCCTCTAGGTTTCTTCTTTACCTAAGAAACTACCTGTGTGTTCCTTAGGTGCTCCTGCACCATTCTCCCCCTCTCAGCTCAAACACTAAAGATTGGAAGGAGAGATCAATGATAGGTCAATTCCAAGCTTCTTAAATTGATATTCTTGTACCCATGTAGCTTCTGATTCAGGCTTGTACTTCCAATTGATAAGGTGCTCCATGTACACCTTGTTCCTTGTAGACTTTTGCACTCTTGACTCCAAGATCTACTCTGCCTGAGGCTTGTCCTAAGTAGGTATGGACATGTTGCTGATGTCCTTGAAGATCTCCTTACTCTCTTGAGACAAATTCTTGACTGTCCCCTTATACTTGAACAAATCAACATTGAACACTGGTGAGATTCTTAGATCAGTAGGTAACTCCACCTTGTATGCATTCTTGCCATACTTGGCCAATATCTTGTAGGGACCCACTCTCTTCATCTGCAACTTGGTTTACATTCCCTTCTACAACCTTTACTTGTTAAGGTGGACAATGACATAGTCCCCTACTTGAAATTGCACATCTTTCCTTGATATATTTGCCTTCTCCTTCACTTTTTGTGTAGCCTCGGTGACTGTCCTCTTGACCTGCTCCTGAATCTCCTTCATGGTATGACTGAAATATTTTGCATGTCCACTTTTATTCTCCATAGATCCAAGGTCTTTGAGCTCACAAATGCCTCTTGGGTGCATCCCATACACAACCTCAAATGGACTCTTCCCTGCTGTTCTATTCACACTATCATTGTAAGCATACTCAGCTTGGGAGATAACCATATCCCATGTTTGTCCATACTCCTTGGTTAGACACCTTAAAAGATTACCTAATACCTTGTTAACCACCTCTGTTTGACCATCGGTCTGAGGATGGTAAGCTGATCCAAATGACAGATTTGTACCCAATCTACTCCATAGAGTCTTCCAAAAGTGACTCATGAACTTCACATCTCTGTTTGAAACAATGCTCAAAGGTAGCCCATGGATCCTTACAACCTCCTTGAAGAAAAGGTGAGCTATGTAGCTAGCATCATGAGTAGTCTTGCAAGGAATGAAATGACTCATCTTGCTAAATCTGTCTACCACAACATAAACACTATCAAAACTAGTCTTGGTCTTAGGAAGACCTACGACAAAATACATGCTCACACACTCCCATGGTTTGTTAGGAATAGGTAGGGGTTGATATAAACTAGCATTGCTAGCTCTCCCTTAGCTTTCATGCACACAACACACTATTCCACATACCTTCTAACATCTCTTGCAAACTTAGGCCAATAATAGAATCTTTGTACTAGCTCTAAGGTCTTATTGATGCCAAAATTCCCACTAAGACTGCCATTATGCTTTTCTTGAATCATATTTTCCCCTATTGACCCTCTTGGAACACATAACTGATTTCCCTTAAACAACAACCCACTTTGCAAAGTATACTCTAAGTATTGACTATGGAAATGGTTCTCAAAGTTAGAACATACATTATAGGCCTCTGAAAAGTCTTCATCTTCCCCATATAGATCCTTGAAACTCTCTATGCCAATGCTCTTGAGCTATATTTCTTGCACTGTCAACAACCTTTTGCTTAATGCATCTGCCACCTTGTTCATTTGTCCTTTCTTGTGCTTGATGGTAAAAGTAAAAGCTTGGATGTATTCCATCCATTTCAAATGCCTATTACTTAACTTCTCTTGAGTGTTGATAAAACTAAGTGCCTGATTGTTAGTAAAAACCACAAACTCCTTGGGTAGAAGGTAATGCCTCCATTTCCTAAGTGACTAAACACATAGGCAGTTTCTTAGGTAAAGAAGAAACCTAGAGGGTTAATTTTTGTTTTGTTGTCATAAGGTCATGTAGACTATTTAGTGTTGAGCTTATAGGTGTTTTTGACCTTTGGGAAAGAGGTTGTCAAGAGTTAAATAGGTTTAGAACATCATTTTGGCTAGGTTGCCAACCTTGTCAAAAGGTTAGAAAACACAGTGGGTTTTATAATTTGGACCATTAGGTCATATAAAGGCTCGACCCAAGAGGCTCAACTATTTTTGGAGCCTATTTAATGGATGAATCGACCCTGGAGCAGGGTTGGAAGCTTGAATATTTTGGTGAAATCTTGTGTGATTGAAGAAAACAACATTCTGAGTTTAAATTTCTGAATCATTGCATTTTGGAAGAATTCTAATGGATTAGATTCATTTCTAGTCTTTTGTAGGATGTAGTGTAGTTTGAATTCAAGCATTTTTGTATTCATTAGATAGCTTCTTGTTCAAGTTTTAGGTATCTTTTTGTAAATAGTTCATTGTTGCCCTGTTGTTAACCTGAACTTGACTATTTTTAGAAAATGGGGTGCTAGAGGACTTTTCCACCATACAAACCTTACGACCTCTTGGAAACTATGCCTAGACACCATGCTTGTACATATGGTAGTTGGTAGGTTTTTTTTGAGTGTAGGAGGTGTTGGCAAGGTCTTTCCCTAGGTGAGCCAGGCAGGGTCTGGCTAGGAAAGACCAGGACTAAAAGTCGCATAACATGCAGAGGTGCTCAGATTCTAAAGAAATTCCTTTTGTAGAATTTAGTTGGGGGTCTTGGTAAGGGTTGGTGATCAGTAGGAGGCTCCACCAATCTATTTGGTGAGAGGAAACTTTGACAGTCTGAAATCAGCCAGGAAAAGCTAGGAAACCCTAGGTTTTTAACCATTTTTGTGTTTGAGCAGTGTACGGGCACTGGTGCTATTCTAAAACCCTCAAAATATTCAAGGTGTGGACATAGGAATCACCAATCGCAAGCAAATAACCTAGGTCTTTTGGTTGGTTTTGAATAAAATTGCATTTTACCTGTAATAAGAGACCTAATTGGGGCTCTAGGCTTGTAGCCCTTCCTAACCCTGGAAGACGGTTTAGTGGAAGCGATGGTTAATTGAAGTCTTGTGATGTCATAAGAACCCTAGATATATTTCCTTGAAGCTTTTACAATGCATTTACACCTCTGCAAGTATCTAATTGAATGTTGAGGGAAATTGGCCTTTAGGAGGAATTAAGGGTCAAGGAGAGAAAGTGGCAAAGCACCAAGAATGGCTTGGTAGTATGAAGGAATATTGATAGAGGGGTTGGTCAGTAATACCAGGGGTGCCTATATCTATGATAGGACCTAAAGGTTAAGGTGAAGAAGTCACCTAGAAGTTCTTGAGAACAAAGACCTGAGCATGGGACTGTGAGAGTCTCATCCAACCCTACCCTATCACATTCTCACCGTGGATGTGCAGGTAATCTAACTTTGGAACTTAGAGATGAAGATAAAATAATAGGGATAATTAAAAGTATGTGTTAATAATGTTAAGTAGTTGATGTTGTGTATTATGAATTTATGGACTATGTGAGAAGCTTAGGATATGACTTATTATATATGTTTAAGGATAGGTTTATTATGATGTGTGTGTGTGAATTTAGACATGACCATTACTAGGATGCAAGCTATGGACATATTTTTGCTATGGAAGGGCTTTCGTTATCTTTAGGATTTTCACATGATTTTGACATATTACTACCATGATGATATGATATTATGATTTTGATTATGAATATATTTATTATCATGAAGAAGTACTAACTTGTGTTCAAGCATTGTGGTTGCAAATGGAACATGTGCTTTTGTTAGTACTTTTGTGAGTATGGTGCATATTTTTATGTTATTATTATTATGCATAGATTTACTTGGATAGTTAAGTGATGTAGTAGTATGTTTGTTAGGATAAGTGGAAAGGGCGGCATCGTACCACTAGACGTATGGGTGACATACGTGAATGAGATACG
This sequence comes from Sequoia sempervirens, assembly GCA_007258455.2. NCBI lineage: Eukaryota > Viridiplantae > Streptophyta > Pinopsida > Cupressales > Cupressaceae > Sequoia > Sequoia sempervirens. Next base: position 83,000,648 of record VDFB02072274.1, on the reverse strand, counting down.
ATTTCTAGATTTCATTTCCTAGTGCTTCGACTTTTATGCATATATGCTCTAATTTGTATGTTTGAGTGAACAGGTACTAGGATATGTCTACACCTAAATTAGTAGGTCTGAGTGTGCCTCTAATACTAATGGCAGTTGAGGAGATAAGATCTAGGCTCAAGTTATACTCCAATCCTAGCCATTGTCCCCAATTAGGAACAATTGATTCAGTGTGTGTCCACCTTTCTAGGTTGTCAAGGGACAATGCTTGATCTCTTTTACCCTATGGTTGGAGTGGTTCACATGTGTGAATTTTTATGTTGGGTTATGTGATTGTGTGACTCCAATTTCTAGCTTTGAGTGTGGATTCAGTTCAAATGGTACTAAGTCCTTAGGTAAGTTAGGTTAATCACTGTTGTGATCATTCTTGTTAGTTATGTTTTGATGTGAATCTCTTTTATGTGAGAAGTTATTATGTGGTTTATGCCTAGCCTTGGAGTGTGGATTATTTGAGTGAAGTTAGATATTGGTTCGATCATGTTAGTTGTTATTATAATTGTTATTAATGCAATGGCATGTGATTTAATGTTATTATATATATATATATATGTATGTATGTATATATATTGTTATGGTTATTCTTTGGTGTGAGTGAATGTTGGTTATTATTATTATGATTATATGAAAATAAGGGTATAAATATTAACATATTCTAATGTAATTTATTAAATATTAATGTGTAAGCATATGTTATATTTGTGTTTTGATTTACTATTTTGGTGGAGTGGCTATTTTTAAAGAGGTTCTTTTATATTTTATAATATTTTGAATTTATTTGGTGGGAAACCCTAAACAACTAAGTTAATTATGTGAGTTAATTTGATTATTTATTTTATTTTAATTATTTCATTAGTGGGATGAGGATAGGTGCTTTAATTTAATATTTTAGTATTTTCTTTTATGAGAAGATTTTATTTCCCTGTTTTATCTTGGTAAAGAAGAGTCTTTTGGGGAAAAAGAAAGAAAGATACTTTCATTTTTGTTTTTCTTTCTTTTATGAATTTTAGAGGATTTTGAAGACATTTTTGGGGGTTTTGAGAATGGAGAGATTTTACATGGTTTTGAAGTAATTTTTCTATGGTTTTTGAAAAATTTGGAGTGGTTTTGAATCAAAATTTGGAGAAGAGTGATTTGGAATTTAATTATGATTTGAGGGGAATGGATTTTGCTGGGAAATTATGGTTTTGGGAGAATTTTAGATTGGAGAGTCAGAATTTGAAATTTTCGGAGCTCGGCATTGAATTCCATCCATGCCAAGTGTTGGATCTAGGTTGGATTTTTGGATCTTTTTAAAAAAAATTCTTTTTGAATGTATGAATAATTTGATTGATTTTTCTCTCTGATTTTTGAAAATAAATTTTAGATAATTTCATTTTGTGTGTGAATGAAACATATATTTATTTTAGAATAAAAATCAATACATGTTTTTGTCTTATGTTCTCTACAAATAAAATGGTCTTATTGTGTCACCCATAAATCTATTTTTATGAGCTAGGTTGGTGAGATATTTAAAGGGTTTTTACATCTTGTTGTTTTTTAAACTCTATCCAAAACTCTTAAAAACCTAGATCGTAGTTTTTGAGATATGGTTGAAACACGGGGCTTATGTCAGGTTGCTCCTCTATGACTACAAATACTCTTGTTTCTCCCTATAACTAGCCAATGGAAGACTAGGATTATAGATTTATAGGAATTTGAAAGTGGTTAAATTAATTAAAGTTTTAATATTTGATATTTTGAAAAATATCTTGTTGTTGGGTTACTCATTTTCTCATTTGACTATAATCGAGTATTACTGAACAGAGGTTTTTTTTTTGGGATTCATTTATTGTTTTGCATCTTGTGAATCTTTGAGTCATTTTTGCTCAATTCGACTCATGATGTTGAGTAGTTAAGGGCCAAATATGAAATGGGTTTTTGATAGATTTTGATTTTGAGTCAGACATTTTTTATGGCTATTTTATGGATGGCAGATTTACTATTGTCAAGAGGAAAAATTAGTTCAATTCTAAAGTTGTATAGGAGGATATAGCTCTATCCTTTGATCTGTATTGTGTTGTATTATTTGTGATTGAATGTGTTACTATTTGTATGTTGACAATCCCTTCCCACTTGTGAAAACTTATGTTGAGGCTTCTATACTGTGTAAGGATCAATTGTACCAAGGCTAAGTACTGTTGGTCCTGATTATGAACTGCTAAATTAAAGTTGGCTATCATATTATAAGATTTTGAAAATGATGTTATGTGCTTCACTGTATGTGTTGTGGTATAATGACCAGCTTTTGGGTTTCCAATCTATTTGCGTTATATGATTGAGCCTCTGGAAGTATTTGAAATTCTTTGTGAAAAGACTTGTGATTTTTGGTTGATTCTTGTTTTAGGTATTCTCCTTTGGATGTTTAGTGTCAGCCATTTTTTGTTTATGTTGCTTTCTTGTGTGTGGGGCCTAGTGTTTTCTCCTAGCACAGAGGGAGTGGGCCTCAGGGTTCCACGTGGTAGGGTGGTATTTTCCAACCATCCATTGGGGTTTAGGTGGTGTAGTTCATGTACAACTTGGAGTTTTTCTTTCCATTTCATTTCAGAGCTAATTTTATGGTGCAAATGATATTTCTAAGAAAATTGTTTCCATTATGTATCTTATATATATGTACCTCTGAGATGAATGAAAGTTGTACATTGTAGCATTCTTATAAAGGAGAAGTAAATGAATTGATGTAATCTTGAATATATATTTATTGTTGTTTATTATATAATGGAAAGGTTAATGTAGGAATGTTGTATTTATGATGCATATGAATCTAATTTAGTAGTAGATGTGATATATCTTTATGTACCTATTTTATGGCATTGATTAGGATTAGGTTCATATTGGGATGGTGTTAGATGAGGTTTAATTATAATTAAGTTATGCTATCATATGTAATTTTATGTATGAGATTTAATTTATATTTAAACAATTCATTGGATGTGATCTTAGTGTATCAAATGTCTTTCTATAGGTTTAGTTAGTGTAGATGTATTGTAGTAGTGACGTTAGAGGACCATGGTGGATAAGTGTGTAAGTGGGATATTATTAATGTTACTTGGAGGTCATAATGTGTTCATGATATGATGCTAATGTAATGATGCTATCCATGTTAATTTGTTGAGTGGCATTAGTGTCACTTTAGTTTATGAAAAAAAAAATTATTGGCATGATGTTAAAGGTCTTTTGTGTTAATCCACCAGGTCCCTTAGTAGGGAGTTACAATTTGTGCTCTAACTTCCAACATCTTCCTTCAATTTACCTTGCTCTCCATACATCATCCACTGTCTAAAACTCATGCTAATTGCTCCTTCCTCACTATCAACTATACCATTAGACCTCTTTATATCTTTCAGACTCATACTTGCCTTGTTTACTGTCCTTTCCATTGTCCTATCATCAACACAAAATTTTATCTTTTTTCCTCTGTCCTTCCAACCTTACAAACCTCTGAACTACCATCTTTTGAATACTCTCTCTGTACCAACAACCTTACACTCTTATATCACATCTTCATCATAATTTATTGTCCCCTCCTTATCACAAACCATTGTTCTTTCATTTACTACTTTACCAGTACCACCAACCACTATCTTAATATCTTTTAACTATCTTTTCGCTTTATTCTCTTCCATAGGGCACTTTCCTATCCCAACCACAATACAATCAATATTTCCATACCTTTCCAAAGGCTCTTCAAACTTACACTATTTTGTCTCAGACTAAGACACTCCTCTACTTTCCTTTTCCTTCGACATGAAGATATTATTCTTTCCTTCCATCTACAAATCGCCTTCATCCTTTTTCTACACTCTACCATTCCCTGTATTGGCTGCCAAATCTATACCCTTTCCTTTATCAACAGTTAAAAACTCCTTTCTCCCTAACATGTTGATTTCACCATATTCATTTACTCCCTCATTCATTGGAGTTAAAACAAAGTCTCTCCCATATTTTTCTATGATGTATGTGTTTTTTCTACCATTATGCAAGGATGACCTGTCAAACTTCCAAGGCCTTGATAACAATAAATGACAACAATTCATGGGTATTATATCACAAAGAACTTCATATCTATATGGGCCTATATGAAATTCAACTCTTGCTTGTTCACTCACCATCAAAGACTAATTATCACTAACCCATGACACCCTATATAGTGTTTCCCTAGGTACTCTTTACAAATGCAACTTTTCCACCATCTCATTTGACATAATATTATCAGTACAAATTGAGTCCACAATCACTTTGCATACCTTATTTTTACACATGTAGGCTATCCTAAATATTTATCTTCTTTGAAGCAGCACTTCCTCCTTTGTGGTCTTTAATATTTGCTTCTTCATCATCAGCATCTCTCCAACCTCAGCCCTTGCAATCAATTTATTTGAACTTGAACCACTCTTAGCTTCATCTTCTTGCACTATTTGTGCTCTTCTATTAGGTTTTCTTTCTCCTCCACTTGAAGTTGAACCAACCTTCTTAGGGAACTTCCAATCAAGATGACCATACTCTTGACAATGATAACATCTACCTACAAAAGTGTTAGAATTCCTTCCACCTCCAAATCTACCCCTTGTGCCTCTATATCCTCCTCTAAAATCAACAAGTTGTTCATCTCTTTTTCTTGGTTCTTCTTGATTTTTCGTTACTTGTCTTGGAGTAGAGAAAGATCCTCTTCCTCTCATGGTGTTGCCTCTTCCTCTTATTTTTTTTCTTGTCTTCTTTTCACTTTATCTTTAGCCTTCAATGCCATTTGATAGCATTCCTCCATGCTCTGAGGACTTTTCAAAGCCAACTCATCCTATATATTCATTTTCAAACCACACAAGTACCTAGCTATCTTCTCATCTTCACTTTTGGTATGGTTAGATCTCATACAAAATTTATAAAATTCTTCAGTGTATTCCTTTACATCCATTTCCTTTTGTCTCAAATTTTGCAATCTCATAAACATTTGAATTGAATAATCTAAAGGGAGAAACTTACCTTTTAAAATTGCTACTATCTTATCCCATACCACAATCTTGGACTTACCTTGTTTCCTTCTTTTGTACTGCAAATAATCCCACCATACAAGTGCATGACCTTTTAATTTTTTTTTTGCAATCTTGGCTCTCTGCTACTCAGAAATCTCTTCACATTCAAAATAGTTATCCATACAAGATATCCAATCTAACAATTCCTCTTCATTCAAATTTCCACTAAAATTTTTCACATCAATTTCTACCTTATACTTGTCACCTTTTATTGCCTTCAACAACCTGACCAATCTCTAATCTTTTGGATCAAGCTCTTCTTCAACATCTTCAAACTCTTCACCATCTTCTTCCTCTGATTCACTGCTTTCAATTACTTCTCTTCTCTTATTGGTTTCTAAGGCTGTCAATCTCTCTTTTAGTTCTCTGATCTCTCTTATGTACTAATCTTCAATTCATTCATCTCCTTTTTTGTATTCTTTCCATTTGGAGGAATCTTCACAATCTTGCCTCTTCACCTTCCAAGATTTCTTTCACAATCTTCAATTTTCTTCTATAGGTATCTGGTACCTTTGCTCTGATACCACTTTGATGCAATCAGGGGAGGCCTACCACACACTCAAACAAAAAATGAATCATCAAAATAAATATTAGATCATCAAGTCTTCAAATTCTCTTTATCTCAACCAAATCCCTCTATTTCCTTGTAGCATTGCAAAGCCACTAAATCGGGTATAACTTCACAAAAAAACCCTTTCAATTTACAAATTGACCAACTTCAACAACATACTCACAAATTACACTTGACTCCTTTTGAACAATTTTCTCAAATCTATATTTTCTCACCTTTTAGGGCTCAAATTAGCCCTCTTTTCCAAAGAGACCACCTTCAAAACTCTCCCTAACCTTGAAAAATCCTTGGGGAAGATATTATTAGGTGTTTGAACTTAAGATTCCACCACTACTTGTCAAAGATTCAATTCCCCAATAGCCAAACCACAAAACCCTCAAATTAAGCCTAGAAACCCTAGGGCTTATTGAAAATGACACTTCCCAATCACCCCAAAACCTAAAAACTACTAAAATAGGTCCAAAATAGTTTTATCAAGCTTAATTCAACATTAAACTATGTTTTCTATCACAAAATCTCAACTTGACTTGTCAAAACCTAACTTTTCCTTACGGAAAACATAATTTTACACACTAGGGCTTCACACCCATCTCATTTCCTGACCTCCCCTACTCTTACTCACCATCATCACACCTTTCTAATGATGTTGTAGACCCATTACTCAAGCCATACTGATCACAATATGAGGAATGGGCTAGTTCTTCATTTTAAAAGATTTACAAGCCTTAAATCTGTGTATTCAAGACAGTGTTAGAAAATTGCTTATAAAATACACCAAATTAAAAAAGATACCTCAAAAATAAACTCAAATGAAATATAAAACAAACCAATATACTAATCCAAATCCAACTAATCGAATGGAGTATAGTCTGGGCCGTATAGATTCAACAATTTTTAGAAACACAAAAAATTGATGCAAAAAACAAAGTTTTATTGAATCTTCAATCTTCAAAATGGTTTCAACAACCTTTATTTCGAGTTCTAAAAAGATTTTAAACTATTTCCCTTCAAAACCAAACTGATTCAACTTCCCAAACTAACTTTTGAATGAGATGACCGTTGATCTTCCTCTTTATTGCATTTTTACAACCTTACATTATTTCAATTTAACAACTTTACATTTTTGGCACACCTTAAAATATTTACCACCTAGACATCTAAACATTATCACAAATGACTTATAACAACATCAAATGGTCCTAGTGACCTTATTTTAGAAAAAAATTCAAAATTCCTATAACATACTCATCATCAACCTTGATAGAAAAAATTTACTTAATGGTGCTCCTGCACCAATGAGGATATGGAATCATAAGGTGAAGGTATTGTAGAGTTAGCTATGGTTACTTTGGTTGAAAATGTTAATGAATGTGAAGAAAAAGAGTTTACTTCTGAAGACATTAATTTTATTGAGAAAGGAAACTGTCAAGCAACATTGCATCAACAAAACTCATGTCGTTTGAATACACTTGTTGAAAATTCCCTTGATTCTAAAAATGGTACTAAAAAAATTACAATAGCTGGGGATAAACCTCTCAACATTAATTCATCTTTATCCCCAATATAAGAAAAAGAATTGAAGGAAACTTTAGAAAAACATACTGAAGCATTTTCTTGGGAGTATACAAATATGAGAGGAATTTATCCTTCAATTTGCAGTCATCAAATTTACACTGAAGATGTAAAACCAATTAGAAAAGGTCAAAGGTGAATCAATCATGTTCTTCATGATATTGTTGAACAAGAAATATAAAAGCTGCTAAAAGTAGGGTTCATTTACCCAATATCTGATAGTCAGTGGGTTTCTCCATTAGTTATTGTTCCCAAAAAAATGGTAAATGGAGTGTGTGTGTGGATTATAGGGAATTGAATAAAGCCACAAAGAAGGATCATTTTCCATTGCCATTCATTGATCAAGTACTTGATAACCTAGAGGGTATCAATTATTTTTCTTTTCTTGATGGCTTTAGTGGATATAAGCAGATCCAAGTCACTCCTGAAGATCAAGATAAAACTACTTTTACCTATCCTTGGGGTACATACGCTTATATAATTTTACCATTTGGACTATGTAATGTGCCAGTCACTTTTCAAAGAGTAGTCCTTGCTATCTTTGCAGATTTCACCACTTCGTGTGTCGAAGTTTATATGGATGACTTTACAGTTCATGCAAAAATATTTGAGGAAGCACTTCAAAACTTAGAAAAAGTTATACAAAGATGTAAAGATCACAGGTTATCCTTAAATCATGAAAAAGGTTCTATCATGATGACAAACGGTATTGTTCTAGGACCTCACATCTCAAAAGAGGGGATAAAAGTTGATCCCAAGAAAGTTGAAATTATTCAAAACCTTGAGATCCCTATGAACCAAACTGGTGTTCACAACTTCCTTGGGCATGTCAAACATTATAGAAGATTTATTGAAGGGTTTAGTAAAATTGTTGGACCTTTGTTTACATTGCTCAAATAAGAAGAGGAGTTTGTATGGAAAGATGATTTTCAAAAATATTTTGAGACAATTAAAATAGCTTTAACAACTTCTCCAATTATCAAAGGAGCTGTTTGGGGAGTTCCATTTCACATACATGTTGATGCATCCAATTTGGCTATTGGTGCAGTATTATGACAAAAAGATGACAATGATGTCATGCATGCAATCTATTATGTTAGCAAAAATATAAATCCCACTGAAAAAAATTATACAACAGAAAAAGAATTTTTAGTTTTAGTATATGCAATTAACAAATTCAGGCATTATATTATAGGTTACAAATTTTACGTACATACAAACCATGCTGCAATTAGATATTTGATAAATAAGGTTGTAGTAGGTGGACGCATTATCATATGGTTAGTGTTGTTGCAGGAATTTGATGTGACTATCATATATAAGCCTGTAAAGGATAATCTTGTTGTTGACTTCCTTTCCAGAATTGTTTTACAGGATGATCAAGAACCAATGGATGACACATTTCTAGATGGACATTTATTTGCAATATCAATTCATCCACCATGGTTTGTTGATCTTGTAAATTACCTTGTAATAGGGAAGTGTCCAAAACACTTTAGTCATAAACAAAAAAGAAGGTTAATTTGTGAAAGTTCTAGATTTTAGTGGATTAATGGATTTTTATTTAAAATATGTCATGATCATGTGCTTCGTAGATGTGTTCTTGAGTTAGATGTCTATGATGTTGTACACACCTGGCATCATGAGCCAGAAGGAGGACACTATTCAGTGGTTAGAACAGTTCATAAGATCTTAGGAGCTGGTTACTTTTGGCCATCAATGATAAAGGATGTTTCATTCTTTGTTAAGTGTTGTGATGAATTTCAGTAGATGGGAAGACCTACCCCAACAATGGAGATGCCATTTCAACCTCAAATAGCTCTGGAACCATTTGAAAAAGGGGAATCTATTTTGTGGAACTTGTTGATCCACCTTCTAAAGGGAAACATTATATACTTGTTTGTATAGACTGTGCAACTAAATGGGCTAAGGTGAAAGTAATTTCAGCAGCAAGAGAGGACAAAGTAGAATATTTTATGTACAAGCAAATTCTTTAGAGATTTGGTGCACCAAGATAAATTGTTTCAGAACAAGAAAAATATTTTGTATCAGTGATGATGGAAGCATTTTGTAGATATATGAGGTGACACATATGAAATATTCACCATATCATCCTCAGGCGAATGGACAAGTTGAAGTCACTAACTGAGAATTGGAGAATATCTTGAAAAAGACTATTTCATTAAGGAAAAAGACTAGGTAGAGAGGTTAGAGGAAGCAATATGGGCTTATAATACCACATGGAAAATAACAACTGGATTTTCTCCATATGAACTTGTGTATGGGAAAACTCCAGCCATTTCAATAGAATTTGAATTACGAACATTGAAAACAACATTAGAAGTTGGAATTGATTTACCTGAATCAGAGAAAAGTAGAATTTTATAGCTAAATGGACTAGATGAGATGAGAATGGAAGCTCTTCAACATACAAAGGTGATCTAGAAGCAAAGGAAAGAATTGCATGATAAGCATATTGTGACCAGATAGTTCAAGGAAGGAGATTGGGCAATATTATTTGACTCCAAATTTGAAGAGTTTAAAGGGAAATTTCATACAAGATGGTTGGGACCCTATGAGATAGATAAAATATTTGCAAATGGAGTTGTACAATTAGTACCAATTGATGGAGAAAAGAGAATTATGCTAGTTAATAGCCATTGATTGAAAATATATCATAAGCCAACAACAAAGGAGGAATTTTTATCAGATCTACAACATAGAATTGAATCTTCCATGAGAGAAGATCTTTGAACCTTTGAAGAAGGCATGAATAAACAAGGTAAATTGAAAACTAGCAAATGGTAGTTTACCTTGGAAAAGAAAGAGAAAGTAAATTGAAAACTAGTAAATGGCAGTTTTCTTTCGAAAAAAAAGAAAAGAGAGAGAGAGAGAGATGACTAAAAACTAGCAATGTCAGTCTGTCTGGGTTAACTTCGAGTAGCTCTTGAAAGCTCCTAAGTATTCTTGAGCTACTGAAAGCTCTTGAAGACTTTGAAGACTCCCAAAAGATCCTGAACTCCTAAGAGCTTTTGAAGACTGCTAAAGGGTCTTGAAGGCTCCTAAAGGTATCAAAGGCTTGCAATAAATAAAGGTGTTCATTTAATGTGATTATTATTATTATCCTCGAAATATTATTTTCTAAAGTAGTTAACATAATGTAAAGTGGGTAACTATTTATGAGCTTAGAAACCTCTGCCATATTGTTATTAATAACTATAATAAATTTATTTTAATTATTTCAAAAAGTAGCATAAAATTTGATGTAAGTGTGATGTGACATTCAAATGATGTTCGTAATGATTAGGGGTCATGTTGAGATTCACCTTTCTTTTCAAAATATTTTCAAAATTAAAATGACATGTGTAAGGAGCACCGCCAACTTTGCAAATTGAATTGCAACTACAAAATTGTTGTGTGCGAAGTGTCTGGAGTAGTAAAAGAATTTAATGGAAAGAAATAATGACATGTTGTGTCATTTTTCAAAAGTTCCCCTTCAAAAACAAGATATCATTCTGGAAATTATTTAACAGCTCAATCTGCCATTGTTGAAATCCCCCATTATTGATAGAAAAAGATGGGAAACAAAAGGAGTGTAGAACCAGAGAATTTTACTCTTGATTCTGAAACCAAGAGGTTGCTGAGAGAAGCAGGATGGTTGGAATATGAAGGTTTTCAACAGGAAATTGTGGAGGAATTCATAAGGAATTTCCACGTGAATGTCACAAGAGTTAGGGGTGAAATCTTTGAAGTTACTCATGAAATCATAAGTGAAATTTTAGGTATTCCTACTGAAGCAAAGCTGGTTAATAAGGGCCTGGTAAAGTTTGATAAATTGGTGTTGGCATTTCATCAAGAACTAGAAAAGAAGCATGGGATTCTTTTGCATAAAGGAGATTGACGAGGAATAGCTCAACAGCTTGGAAGAGTCTTCGAGAATTGTTGCAATAAGGGTAGTGAAATTCTTCACATGTGAGGGATAATACGACACTATATTAGGGCTAGGAATGCAAATGTTGATATATTTGAGGTATGGAAACACAAAACCTTTCGCTAGAATCAATTTTCCAGCAATTTTGTTTCAACAAATTGCTTCAATAATTTCCTGGATAAAATCTAGGGGAGAATCTTCCATAAAATATCATGGTTTAATTCATTTGATAATTAAACATTATTTCTTGAAGAAAGAGTCTAGGAAACAAGGTTGGCTTGAATTTTTTTCTGCACCTATTGAAAAATAGAAAGAAAAATCCAAAAAGAGGCCTGCAACAAAAAGGGAAAAAGTAGAAAAGGGAGAATCTTCTAAAGGAGAACAAAAAAAGGGAAAAAGAAAGCTATAGGAATCCACTATAGTGACCCATATTTCTTCTAGAAAGAGAAAAAAATACTTGACTAAAGAAAGCCCTAGTATAGTTGAGACTATTGTTTCGACTCCTGAGGAAACCACTATCTTTGAAATCCATACGGAGAATTTTGAAGTCCATGAAGAAATCCAAATGCCAATGCAGTCCCCTGTACAACCTCATAGCCCTCCTAAAGGCCCAATGCATCTCTTGAAAGAACCCCTGTATTTGAGTTCCATGACTCTATTGAAGAGTTTGAAGCATAGTCAGAAGAAAGGGAAGCCTTAGAAGAATTTGAGGAAGAAGAGGCCAAAAGATCCCCTTCACCTTCCTTGACTTTCGAGAGAAGAAAAGGAAACGAGCCACTAATTGAAGAGGAAGAATTTTAGGAAATACAAAATGAGGAAGAATTAGAAATAGAAGAATTGTTGAGAGCAATGAAAATTTCCAGGATTGAAGCTGAGTTAGAGTAGGAAAGAAGGAACATGCGGTTTCTTGAGGAAAATTTGAAAAGGAGAGAGGAGGAATTACAACAATCCCTCAATAGAACTTAGGAAATGGAAAGAGAAATTGAACAAAAGGAAGCAAGGTACAAAGAATAGCTGAATAACATCAAGGAATCTTTACAACAGGCTAGTGTGCAAGCATTAGCGAATGCAGAGGAAATAATTAAATTAAAAGACAAGTTACAGTTGAAGGAAGAACAATTAAAATAACAGTCCATCAGGCTTTATTCGTAGGAGGCTTCTACTTCCTTAGCTCCACTAGATTACCTTGCTCTACCTCCGATTCCATCTGATATTACATTAGATGTTCCATAGAGAACTCGACCTAGATATCTTTCTTTGGCAATACTAAAATTGAAACATGAAAATGACCAGTTAAAAAGGAAAGAACAACAATTGCAGGAAGAAAGAGATGAAGTAGAAAGAAGATTTGATCAATCAATTGAGATATCCTCAACAATGTTGTCAATGCGGAGTCCATGAAAGATGTATGCATTATCTCTAAGGGGGGAATTTCTGCAATGGAAGCTAAATCAACTGGTTTTAAGAAGAAACATTGATTATCACAATGACAATGATTTTCTATAGGACTATTTCCACAGCCATCCTAACATTCAGAACCAAATGTGTGAATTTTTCTAGCATGGGTTTTTCATGGGGGATAATGATTATTCTTTGTTAATGTTAATGTTGGATAATTACAAATCAGGTCATTTGTCTCTTTAATGCAAAATCATGTTGAATGGTCAAAGAGAATTAAAAAATACAAAGAAGCACAAAAGAGGTACAGATTTCCAATGAGACCAGAAATGCCTCATGCAAAGAAGTATATTACAAAGGTCTGATAAATAGTCAGGCAAAACAATATCAACCCTATCTATGTTTCCAATTTGTTGAATAGTATATCATTTTTCCAAAATGTTGAAGGAACACTTCCTCTAGTGGCAATAAATGCATGTATGGAAAGGTATTACACCATCCCTGAAACATTAAGAAGGACATAACCTATAAGGCCAAATAACATCAAATGGAGCTTAATAAGAGTAAGGCACATAATCTCTTTGATAGAGCAACAAAAATAATTTTGGATTGGTATGCAGTTTAGGATGTTGATCATCATAATGCCTAATCCAAAGCTCAATGCACCTAACAGTATTCCAACAAAGGTCTTCAAAACTTGCTACGAGAAACTGAAGAACAATGGATTTTCACTCAAAATTAAACTACCACCACAATACAGGGAAGGAGTGTTTGACTGTGCAATATGCATTTAAGCACTAAACAAAGAAAAGGAAACCACTATAATAATTGATAAAGAACCATAAGGATATGGTTCACGATAGGTGGGGGAGAATGATGAGTGCCTAAAAAATACTTTTAAATAGTCATTTTATGATTTAAAAGACTTGGTTATATTATTAATTAACATGACTGGCGGTAGACTATATGCTGATATATTTACTTGTTTTACTTTATGTTTGGCTAATTTAGTAAATATATTAGAGGTAATGCTTTATATTAAATGTGTTGCTTTCGTGGTGATAATGATGAGTTAATTATGTAGATTTAATCTTTTACTGTCATAATTGGTATCTTATTCTTAAGGATCTTATTCAAGGTATTTAAGACTGATGATTGATGACTTAGTTCAAAGATAAAGTTAAATTCCTTGTTTAAACACATGAAGACAATCATGCCACTGATCATTGCAACTGGATGATGAATCGCTAAAGTTTCAAATCAACTCCTCTTAGTCAGTTCAGGGACTTCTCATCCTAGCATTGATCTAGCATTTTCCCTCTATCTATTTTTAGTATTTTTTTAGTTCTATTTTAGTATTTAGTTTAGACACCATGTTTTGAATTCAATGAGGATATGGTTATAAATATCCATCTTTAGGTTTTAGAAAGGAGTTAGATAATTTCCGATTAGAATTTTTTAATTGTTTCACTACTCTGTTCTGCATCCCTATTTTGATCAATTTGAATGAAAATAAGAAGTTAACTCGAATCACTATGTCAGAGGTCTCACCGAAGGGAGAGTAGGGCCCGCTCAACCAAAGGAATTGACCTTGTGTGTTATTTCTCTTATTTTATTTTATTTCTGTTCATTTAAAGAACAAAAATAAATTGCAAGGAAATAATTATTAACCTAGAAAAAATAAATACTAATTTCCATAAATAGATTCCAAAGAATTTTTAGTTTCATCTCTCCATAAGTTTCCATCATTGCTTCCATTAAACTCAATAGATAATTACCAAAATTAATTTCTACAAACAACATCTAAATCTTGATTAGCTCAATAAACTTTATAACAAATATAATAAACCATTCTAACCATGATGAACTTAGCTTAAAAGTGATTAAAAACATCTAAATCTTGATTAGCTCAATAAAATTTATAGCAATTGAGATATCCTCAGCAATGTTATCATCCTGGTTAGAATGGTTTATTATATTTGTTATAAAGTTTATTGAGTTAATCAAGATTTAGATGTTGTTTGTAGAAATTAATTTTGGTAATTATCTATTGAGTTTAATGGAAGCAATGATGGAAACTTATGAAGAGATGAAACTAAAACTTGTTTGGAATCTATTCATGGAAATTAGTATTTATTTTTTCTAGGTTAATAATTATTTCCTTGCAATTTATTTTTGTTCTTTAAAATAATATTTATTTTATGGTAAACCTTAAAATAGATTTCATTTGAAGTAAATTAGAATTAAATTTGTATTTTGAATTCTAGATTATGAATAAAGTTAATTTTAGTCTTTTCCATGAATTAGTCTCAATCAAGTCAAGTGAAGTCAGAAATAAGTCAACATAACTTTAATTAGGAAATAAAATATAATTAATCCTTAGGAATTAGTCACTGAAGTTTAGCTCCTAAGAGCTCCTAAGAGATCCTAAAATCTCTTGAAGGAGCCAAACCAAAACTAGAAGTCACTGTTTATAGTGAAAAACCCCCCACAAATCTATGATAAACATCTTTATCGCATATAGCTTTGAGACACACCCGACTTGATAATCAATTGACTAAATAATGCAAGTTGTGACATCAACGACCTTTCCCAACACATAGTGTTGTTACCATTACTTGGTATTACTTGCTTTCCATTACTTTCTTTATTACATTTTCTATCTCATGGCTATTCTAGCTAATTGTGGAGGTGGGAACACCGAAATAGGGGTTTGATTGCGGCAAGCCCTAAAACAACCCCAACCTTTTTCCCCGTTCTACTTTGTTACGTTTTACATTCATTTGGACCTTTTGAGAGGCTAAAATAATCATGATTTTTATTTTCTATGACCTTTCACTCTTGTCAACTTCTCTCTTTTGAGTTAGAATATTCTTCTTGCTTTCCTAGTACTTTAGCTCCTTCATACTTTTTGTCATTATATAAAACTCTATTTGTCATATTATAGTTAGTTCTCTGCTAAGTATTAATTGTATTCTGTACTCTATGTCCATACAAATTCTAATGCTCGACCGAGATGCCAATGCACCATGCTATCATTCATCTTTTGCATTCGGGTCCTCTAGCAAAGAGTTTTTGGGGTCTCAGTTCTAACTTGATAATTAGCTTATTTGGTTCCCTAAACCGCTCGGGTTGATAGAAGGACAGTGGCAGATCAATAGCCCTTCCTTTTCGCCCTCTTAAAACATTAAAATTGCCTTAGAAAATCCTTAGCGTGAGGTAGATTAGGGTAGTTGATGATTCTAGACCCTCTTGTGACCTAAGGTCCTAACCATTTGGTCCCCCTCTACATTTTGGTGAACTTGACATGAACTATTTTGGTTCCATTTTGTAATGCTAAAAGACTCTTCCCTCATGTTCGAGGAGTGTTGTGGGTGTGCATGTTGTAGGGTGACTAGCCTTGCAACCCAATCTATGACCCCTAGTGGCATAGTTGGAAAGGTTTCCTAAGCGTTGCGAGACAAAACCTTGAGCAGGTCACTATCTAATTGTGAACCATTAAGGGAATGAAATTCTTTTCTAGTGTATGTAAGAGATGGCTTCCTTCCTACTTCTACCCATCCCATCTACACAACCTACGAGCGAATCTCCTGCTATAACATTTGTTGAATACCCAAGATATTAAGAGGGGTGTTGAATCAATATATTCTTAAAATTATTGAAAAAATACCATCCAATTACTCCAATGCATATAACATTAAAGATAAGCAAGAGCATTAACAAAACATGAAAGCACACAACACATGTACACCAATATTTTAACGTGGAAAACCCAAAATGGGAAAAAAAACATGGTGAGGGTTAGCTCACAATATATTATAACTGGTTATAAGATATTACAAAAGGCTTGCTCATTTCCAGGACTCACTTTCCAACATGGGAGGCTCACTACCTACAAAAGTTATAGTAACAAAATGGCTTATAACTAGAAATTAAACTGATAAGATACACCTAGCAAGTGTTGATTCATTTCCTTTGATGCTTAGTAAACTGACTTAACACACTTCATCATTTTTCGTACTTCTTCACATTTGCTTCATACTTCACACTAATTCACTTCAATAATCTCAAAACTATCCAACATATATATATGATTCATTTGTGGGCATCAATTAGGTCGAACTAATTAGATGTAGCCCTTATTCACAAAAAAGATAATTATCGGCTTCAAGCATGTACAAAAACTTTCCAAAAACAATTCAAATGTGCAACATGCTACAACACGTTGGCATGGACCTAAGATATGTCACACATACATCTACACTACAAAATAAAGCCATTATGACATCAACAATATATTAGGTTAGCCAAAGATAGACCTAATAGCAAAATACAACAACAGAGTAATGCCATCTCATCATACGGGCACCTGTCCTCATGAGATTCTGAACATACAAGCTTCCAACATCCAAAAACCATTCCCCAAAACTACAAGCAAATATAATCATCAGCAGAGGATTGTAGACCAAAATAGGAGAGGATAGTAATCTGTGTACCAGTTGAGATACTGGTCCAAAATACCGAACCAAATTTGATCTTAAACTTCCATTTGTAACTCATATAACATGGTGACATCAATGACAACACAAAACTACAAAATGATATATTCTTCTTCATTCTTTCAATAATCTCCCCATCTGTCATTGATGGAAAATGAGATACTCTTTTCCCTTTTCTCTTCACAACATTCTCTCCCCATTACAACATTCTCTACCCCTTTTACATCAAGGAAAAAGGGAGATCCAAAAAATATGAAAACTGAAAAACATTACCCAAAGGATGGCGAGCCTTGAAGCTCCTTAAGAATACCTTGCCAAGTTTCCTTACCATTCTCCTAACTCTTCTTAGTAGACAACAACATTCTATTTAGAGGTTCCAATTCCACTAGACTTTCTTCTACATCATCCATAGTATCAGGAGTTAGATTTATCTTCTCTAATTTCTCTGAATTTTCCAAAGCACTAGCAATCGAAGCATACTCCATTCTCACAAGGTCACCCAACTGACTAAATCTTCTGATGATATCTTCCTTTTGCTTTTATAGAATATTTTTTTTTTCTTTGTGAGTAGAGATGGCATTCCAGGTTGTTATGTTTCTATCTTTGGATGCACTGTAGGTACTAGAGACAACAGTCAGCTAGGACTTAATGGAGTCCATGAGATCTTTGATACCTTGAGTGGCATCCAACCACTTTATGCAATAAACAAAAATAACATTTGCTTCAGATTCACAAGCCTACAAAACTTATAGATTCTTTTCAACATTAGTGTGTGCTAGAGAACACTTGTCATGAAGTACCAAAAGTATTTTCTCTACAATTTTCTCCTCAACTTCTTGCTTTGTCTTCTCACCAAGTTCAGAGGCATACTCCTTGAAGGAGTCCAATAGAAGTTTCAAATTCTCTTCCAAAGTGAGAGATGTATCCATTGATGTACAAGAAGTGGCCTCTTGCAAATATTTTAGAGCATCATCAATAAGCTTTGTTCATTTCTATTGTGTTTCCAGAATTTCTCTTCTTTTGGATGAATGCAATGCATCCCCTAACACCAACTTATGCACAAGAGAAATCTTATCTAGATCTATGCTACCCTGAATCATGGGAAGTTGTAGAAGTTCCAATGGAATCACTAGCTAGAACCTAATCTACTTGAATAGCAAGCCTTTCAATACATCATTGCTGGAGGAGGATTCTCTAGGGGACCTTTGAGATTCTACAACCTGCCTTTGATCTTCTTCATTCTTTTGGTAAGATTCCCCATTTTTCTTTTCTTCCTCTTCTTTTTTTGTTTCCTCTTCCTTCTCTTCTTCTTTTCCATCTTCTTCTTTTTCATCTTCATTCCCTTCACCTTCATCTTTATCCTTTTCACCTTCATCATGCTCTGGAGGATCAGCATCATGCTTCTCTAGTTCAACTTCTTCCTCATTCTATTTCTCCATCTCTAGAGAATCATTTGCAACACCTATATCTGAAGGGATATTTGCATCATTTGTTTCTAGAGGAATGCCTGTATCACCTTTACTAGAAGGAATGTCTTCCTTAACCTCTGCAAGAACTTCTTCTCCTAACTTAGGTGTAGAACCTGATGGGAGTGCACCAAGCATACCATATTTTTTAGCTATATACCTGATGACTTCTATAGTCTATTTCTTTATCTTTTTTATCTGCTTCTTGTCTTTTGTCATCAAAGAGTTCACTCTTTTCTTCATCCAGAACATTTTTGAACAAACCTTCCTCAAGGTTTTCAAATCATTCAGGGTCAAAGAGGACCCAATTTTCTCAAATGCATCATTTCTTATCTTCTCTTCCAGATCAACAACCTTTGCTCTCCTTTTCATTAGGGCTTCCCACATTTTCTCAGGCACATTGTTCTTCACATAATCCCAACTAACTTCCAATGTGATAACATACTAAATAGTAGCTAAAATCAAATATTTTTTGTCCTCTCTACCTAGTTGATCATAATACTTTGCTATAAACTTCATCATATCTTCAAAATGTATCAAAAAATTGACTATTGCATCTAATATGAAAGGGGAACCAAGTCTTACTGAAGAGTCCTTTTGTTCTTCCTGGTCTGGAGAGGCTTCTTCGAACACTTTTTCCTTCTTTGATTCTTGTTTGGTGTGCACATGAACACCAAATGACACAATATAAAATCTTTTACTACCAACACTAGCTTCCTGAGAAGCACTTTCACTAGAGGACATGCTTCCTCTTCTCTTCCTTACCAATTTTGGTGCAACATCTTCCTCCTCTTCCTTTTGCTCTTTAGTGATGCTAAGGTTCTTTTCTCTTGTAGCTTTTTCTTTCTTTCCTCTCTTTATTGGTGCCACCAGAGGAATCTCTTTCCTCTTACCAAATCTTGTAGTGGGTCTAGAATGAGCTATACCTTCACCTTTACTAGTAACACTAGGTTCTACCTTCACTGTAGGAGCTGCGACTGGTTTTGAAGGAGTAGTCCTACTAGATCTCCTTGGTCCTGATGATTCTCTAGCTACCTACTCTCCCATAGTTCTACCTTGTGTAATTTATTCATCAATGAAGCAAACCCTCTTAACCATTTCATCTACATTCTTTCTTATCTTAGGCTTCCTATGCTCCAAGTGAATTTCCATAGATTTTCTACATAAGTGCCAACTCTAGGTTCATTGGCATCTTTAGGAATTTTCAACAAAACTTGTACATACCCTTCAACTTCATCCTCTGTACATACCCTTGAACTTGTACATACCCTTCAACTTCATACTTCAATCATGCACTCATCAGAGGAGACATGAACAATGATATCATTCATGTACTTCTCAACAACTCTCTTTGGGATCCTCTCTCTTTCATTCATGTTGCTCTTGAACACAACAAAGAATGTTGCTCATAGCATTATCTTAAGCTTTCAAATGACCCAAAATATGCATATAGTCAAAGATTTGATGTGCAACTAGTCTGGATATGTCCCAAAATATCACATCATCTCTTTCGAGTCCAAGTCTCTTAAGAAAATAGAATATCAAACAAACAAACAAACAAGGAGCCAAACCTTAAAGCATACTTCTTCTCCCTTGACATTTTCAAATTCTCAAACAATTGTTGTCGGAGAAGTTCACACAAATCATAATCTTAATGATTAGCTACCATGTCATAACTGGTGTAAATTTTTGTAGCAGATACA
>VDFB02072274.1:82944421-82980303 GCA_007258455.2 Sequoia sempervirens | reverse complement strand
TTATTTTAATAGTCTAATTATTATTATTTTTATTTTTTATTTTTACTAAAAGTAGTTATCATTACAAAATATTAGGTTCATTACCATTCCAAGGAAAAATACTAAAACTTAAAAAAAAAATAGAAAAAAATATGATGCACTAGATAAAAGAATCTATTTCAAGATGGTATATTTTTTCCATTTTAGATAAATATTTAATATGAAAGTTGATGCCCATGGAAATAACCATTTTTTGAATCACACACATTTTAATATTTATTTAAAAATATATATTTATGAAAATTGAAAAAAAAATATATCCATGCACTAAAGTTTCAAGTTATAAATACAATACAAAATTTTTGGAAATAAAAATAAAAATTTACTATAAAAAGATTGGCATCCCATGCAACTTCATTTTTTAGCATTTTATCAACAACTAAATTATAGTGTTAATATATTAAAACGTAGTTTAAAATAATTTTTTAATTTTCTTAAAAAAATACAAACATAAAATATACTAAAAAATACATTTTACTAGTTTATAGCATTTCAAAATTCAAAACATATATGCCACTTTTTAGTGATTCAAGTTTAAAAGTTAGATCAACATTGGCCATTTCCTTTATAAAGTGTGACACAACTTTGTGCTTTTACCCTCCAGTGCCACATAGTATATAGATCCCTAGATTTGAGAAATATGGAGGAAAAGGAGATCCTGCTAATGATGTTAATACCTTTACTACTTTGTGTAGTTATTTTATCTTTGAGGACAAAATTTTGGCTAAGCTTTTTCACCGATCCTTAAAAGATGTTGCCTTGGATTGGTTTTCTACATTACCAAATAGTTCAATTCTTTCATTTAATGAACTTGTTGAAGCCTTTATTAACCATTTCCAAATGTATATGGTTCCTGAAATGACATTAGCTGATTTGATGAGATGTAAGAAAAATGAGGGCGAGAAAGTCACTGACTTGATTTCAAGTTACCAATCGCTTTATTCCCAAATTAGTGTGAAGATTCTCAATTCTCACCTGCAAAAGATGTTCATAGAAAATTTACAAATCAAGACATGAGACAAGATTATCATGATGAGATTTCTTTCATTCACTTATGCACCGCCCTTCGATATTATTAGAATTTTGTAGGTAGTTGTGAACCAAATGCCAACCTCTACTCATCCTGAAAAGTCTGAATTTTCAAACCAAAACACCTACCAGCATTTTAGATGACAAAATAAAAGTTTCCTTCAACTAAATTCCACCTTCGAACCTACCCAGCTAGTTGATACCCAAGTAGCTACTATAAAGAAGAGTAATCCTTATATCTTTGGGGATACACAAAGACAATTTACTCTCTTACCTAGCACACTTCACAATGTCATGACTTAGCTATTAAACAAAAACATGCTTACCTTACCTCTTGTTCGACCTCTCGACCCAAGAAAGTCATTACCTCTAAGCTTTTGACATAATGCCTATTGTGCTTATCACCAACAAAAAGGACACAATACAAAACATTGCAAGTGTCTTAAACATCTTATGCAAGAACTCACATCTCAAAGGTTTATTACTAACAAGCCGACCCAAGGAAAACCCCCATTTACTAATAATCAAAAAGTTTTTCCCTCTTGCATGCTTGTGATTGTACATTTAGGTTGAAGACTTGAAAATCATTTGAAGTTGCAAAGTTGCATTAATTACAAAGTTGTGATCTTCACAAAAACGTACCTACAGGCCTGATTTGGAAGTTTTAGGACTTGAGATCTGAGAAGAAGTGCAGACCTTGAGCCTCAAGACTATATTCAAAGAATTTAGAAATTTAGAATGGAACTAAGTCAACAACAAGTGTGTCTTAGTCCTCCCAAGGGAATTTTTCAAAGATTCTTTGAGATCCTGTTCTGACATTTGAATATTCTGCATTTTCCCCGAAAAATAGTAGCTTGACTAAGACAATAGTAAGAGCATTTTAGTCCTCTATAAGACATTTTGAAAATATTTTTGCATTTCCATAATCCTCATCACATTTCTAGACTTCCCAGGTACATACAACATAACTTTTTGTTGCTTAATTTCATCATTTGCATTCTACATTTAGCTTGCATTACTAGGTTTTGTGATTTGAATGTTAAGTTATCTTTTGCCAAGAGTTTTCTTGGTGGTGAACCCCTCAAATCTTAAAGAACCCCCTCCTAGGTCTTCGTTTTTGAGAGTTGACTCACCTTTAAGGTTGATAGTCAATCCAATTTGAATACCTAGGAAATTATTGAATGACCGAAGGAGAATAAGGTGGGCGTTTCCCCCACACCATCTTCTTTCTGGTTCATTTTGGTGAACCCAAAATTTTAGAGAATTTATTTTTAATTTGGAGTCCATTAATGTCCTAGATCTAGGTTGCATTCATCTGTACATTGCGTCTTGCATTAGTGAAAGTGCATCTAGGGTTTCTCACTTTTGCATTAGTGAAAGTGCATATAGGTTGCATTTTTTCTTTCTTGCATTATTGTATGTCATTAAAAAAATGAAAAGTGTATTGTCAATCATCCTAATTGCATTTAGTGACATTGTTATTGCATTCAAAATTGAAAAAATTTCATTCAACTTTGCATCCAATTGCTTGTCATTAGTTACTTTTTCTTGCATTCATTTGCACACTTTTTTATTTCTAAACATTAGGTCCCTGGGTAGGCAACCTGGGAACACTATTATCAACTCAAAATTTTCTATTTTTATGAAAAAAACCTCTATTGGGACAAAAACGCCCTTCCTGGCGTCTTAGTCCCTCTTAAGGTTTCTGGCTTAAAATCCTATCTCTATTGTTTTCTTTTTGTTTGACTTTCTGGAACTTCAAAATTCCACTAGTGGGACCAAGATGCCCTTACTGGCATCTTATTCCCTATTGACTTTGAATTTCCAGTTTTCAGGATTTGAAATTGCTTTTTTGTGCTTCAGTTTGCTGCTTTCAGTTTTCTGTTAGAATTTGCAGAATTGTTGTTATCTCAATTTCTTTCATTTCAAGTGTAATTGTAAGCATAGGATATTGTTTTAATTGCACTTTATTTGGTTTGGAAGCTATACTGCTTGGTGTCCTACTACTAATACTATGGTGAGATGAAGTGCAAGACTCATGGAATCCTGCAATAAAACACTCATTGTGGATCTTGGGTTATCTAGCTCTCTTACTCGTAGTGTTGGTATTAGTTCACTAGGTATGGACCATACCTTTGATACCTCTTTTGCTCTACCTACCCTACCCACAAGTTCCATTCCAAGTGTTCAAACAATGGTTGATCATATCCCTCAAGAAAACATAATGAAAATGTATGAAGACCTAGCCCATTTACAAGATAGCGTGAGTACTAAAAATATTTCCAACACTATTATACTTTCCATAGATAGTATTCATGACATGTGGAAAGTGATGAAGGATTTGAAGTTGTGTAATATAGCTCAAATATTTGGAGAACATCTTCCTCCCACCAGCAATGGTGCTCAAGCTTCAAACAATGTACAAAGCCAAGGAGGAAATAAAACTCCTCCCCCTTCAGCTATAACCTCCATTCCCACCTACGCCAATCCTCAAGTGACCACAACGATGCAACCAAATAGCAATGTCCTTCCTACCTCGCACATTTCCACTAGTTCTCCTTATACCTATGTGGCATCTAACCTTATATCTCCTTGAATAAGCAATCCATTCACTGGTCCTTCCAACACATACACAACACCACCATTTTCACGTCCATCTCAAACATGCACAATGACCCTATCATTAACAAAATTTTACAAATTATTTCATCCATTCAACGTCAAGTTTCCACCATAAATAAAAATAAAAACGGTCCACCTTCATACTATGCCAAAAGAAACCCACTATCTTTGGAGATATTAAGAAGTCTGGTGCCACAAGATATATAGATCCCTAGATTTGAGAAATATGGAAGAAAGGGAGAACTTGTTAATGATGTTAATACCTTTACTGCTTTATGTAGTGAATTTTTCCTTGAGGGAAAACTTTTGTCTAAGCTTTTTCCTCGATCCTTAAAAGATGTTGCCTTGGATTGGTTTTCTACATTACCAAATAGCTCAATTAATTCATTTAATGAACTTGTTGAAGCCTTTATTAACCATTTCCACAAAATGAGGGTGAAAAAGTCATCGAATTTATTTCACGTTACCAATCACTTTATTCTCAAATTAGTGTGAAAATTCTTGATTCCCACCTTCAAAAGATGTTTATAGAAAATTTACAAAGCAAGATATGAGACAAGATTACCATGATTAAATTCCCTTCCTTCATGCACTTATGCATCGCCCTCCGAGATTATCAAATTTTTTTAGGTAGTTGTGAATCAAAACCCACCTCTACTCATCCTGAAAAGTTTGAATCTTCAAACCAAAACACCTACCAGCCTTTTAGAAGACAAAATAAAAGTTTCCTTCACCTAAATTGCACCTCCCAACCTACCCAACTAGTTAATACCCAAGTAGTTGCTATAAAGAAGAGTAATCCTTATATATTTGGGGATCTACAAAGACAATTTACTCCCTTACCTGACACACTTCACAATATCATGACTCGGCTATTAAACAAAAACATGCCTACCTTACCTCCAATTCTATGTCTCGACCCATGCAAGTCATTACTTCCAAGCTTTAGAGACAATGCCTATTGTTCTTATCACCAAAAAAAAGGACATGATACCAAAAATTGTAAGCATCTTAAAGATCTTGTGCAAGACTTCATTGATTCTAATCATATCCAAATTGGAGGTGTGAATTTCAAAGGGAATAAGTTTGTAGCTCCTAACCATGACTTACTAATATTTACCAATCCCATACTTAACCACGATATTTCATTTGTTAAGTCTAGTGAAAATAAGCCCGATGTGATGAGCATTGACACAAATGATGATAACATGATCAATAACGAACAAAATCCTATGTATGATGATGAACAAACTCTTATGGATACTAATGTCCAAATTCCTATTAGTACAATGATAGGAATGATTGAAATTGAGCCTCATAAACAAGAAAGCATAATGCCCAATGACATTACTTTCTCTTCAGGAGAAACAATAAAAAAATGCACCTAATGGTCCTCTTTACATAGCTAGTAGAATCAATAACAGGCCCATTCCTAGGATTTTAATTGATCTCGTCTATGGAGAGAATGTGATCAAAGCTAAGGAACTTTTATATGTGCATGAACTCACTCAAGATAGATATGATAAATTGAAAGCATGGATTAAAATGCATGATGGTTTTTCTAATGCTACGATGGGCTTGATCACACTCCCTTTACAAGTAGGACAGAAAAATTAAATGTATCATTCTCTATCATCTCTAATTCAAACCAATTTCGTGTGAAGTTAGGTTACAAATGGCTTCACTCCATGAATGCAATCCCATTCGTTGTCCATAAGTACTTAAAGTTTTCAATCAGTCTAGTGAAATATTCATTGTAAACCATAGTGGCTTTAGCCCTCCATCTTCCTGTGAAATTTTTTCCTTAGATTATTTTTGGCCTGATCCCATTGAACCTATAAGACCCTGTGAGGACTTCCTTTTCCTATCCTACCAAAAGTTCAAAGAAAAATGCATAGCCAAGTTATCCCTTGAAACTTTTCCTCCACATATGATTGAACCTTTGCCCCTTGAAGAAAACAATATTGAGCTTAAATCCCTTCTGTCTAACCAAGACCTATCCATCAAAGTCCCTTGCCTATTTCCTACAAAAAGACCAAGGGAAAACCAAACAAGTCCTAATCAGCCTCCTAAGAAAATTTATAAAGCTAAAGAGAAGGTGGTTGAGCAACCTTCCATGGTTTCTTTTGTTCTTCCCTCACAAGGAGAAAAGAAACCTATGGTTGAAAAACCCACTCCTAAACAAAAACAACTTGAAAACCATAATAAAAGAAAGAAAAATGCTAGAGAACGTAGGCATAGATGTCGTGCTATTGCTCAAAAGATAAACGAAGAGAACAACATTGAAAATAAAAATCCAAACTTGATAGAAGCAATAAACAATGAGCCTCCTCCCTTACTAGAAAAAAAAAATCCTATGTCTCCAAGACAACAAGGACCAACACCTCCTATGGATATTATAATCTGCTCTCCTGTTGTGGTTAACTTGGATGACAATGAAGAAACTGCTAAAATTGATGAGCAAGTTCATAATGATTTGAATTTGTTATTTTCATCTTCCACGAGCTTAGACAATAACAACCATGATGATCCTCATAAATTGAGTGATGCACCACATGTTGAACCTAGTGATTCTCCAAGTATAACACTTGATATTGTCCCTCTCGCTAGTGATATGCATTCTGCATATACTGAACAAGACTGTGATGCAGATGACTTGCTAGATGATTGAATTGTATGTGCTTTACTAGTCTTTTCAATTTTCTTTTGCTTTGTTTTTGGTTGATTGGATGTGTGTAATGTAATCCCCCTTATTGTTTGATGTTTCCTCTCTATGTGCATACCTCTATTTGTACCTTGATTATTCTATATGTCATAAGCTTTTTCCTTTTCATTGATCTTTTCCTTTCATTTTCATGTTTGTCTTCTGTTTTCCATTCGGGGATGATGCAAGGCATCGAGGCAACTTATGTATCTTCCATGTTGACCCAAAAAAAATTTCATTATCTTTTCTTTTCCTTTAATTTTTTTCTTGTGTTCTCCTTTTGGGGATGACACAAGGCATCAAGATACCCTATGTCTCTTCCATGTTGACCCAAAAGATTTTTTGTTATCTTTTTTTTTTCCTTTTCATTTTTGTCTTGTGTTTTATTTTTGGGGATGGTGCAAGGCATTGAGACACCCTATGTCTCTTCCATGTTGACCTAAAAGGTTTTTCATTTGTTTATGATCTCTTTGTGTCATTCATCCAATTCTATGTGTATTTGGGGAATGATGATAGTTTTGAGCTCTCTAATATCATTGCAAAAAATATAGATACTGACCCTGAATCCATAGATCCCTTATGTGTTTCTGGGGGGCAACCCTCTTTTCCTTTTTCATGTTTGTCTACTTTAAAGTAATTGCTCACAACATGTTGTTTAGCAATTCCATTAAAGTGGGGCATACATTGGCATTATTTTGGTAGTTTTTCATGTTCATTGATGTGATTTTCTTATGTCATGTGATGTGTTTTTATCTTTGTAGTGACATTGGGATTAATGTTCCTCAAGAGCTTGATGTATCTTAGCATATTACATTCCTCTTAGTGGTGATATGACACACTGCATTCCCTATTGCAAATATTTTATCCTTTGATTGGTCCTCTCTTGGAGACATTAGGAACAATGTCCCCTAAGACTAAGACCTAACATGAACAAAGGAAAATCCATTTGAACATCCCTCTTTCTTATTGCATTGAATTTTTGGCCTTATCATAGTCACTGGGGTATGAGTTTGATATGGACCTCTTGGGGCTCACCTACTGGACAACTAGCTTCACTAGCCTTTGTGAGCATGCATTTTTTTTGCATAGTGGACAACACGTTCCAATTGTAAACTTGTTTTGGTAAAATAACCTATACCCAATCCACAATACATTGGACATCCAATCGAAGCTTGATCTATTGTATTTTACCTTTTTCCTATTCATTTTCCTATCTTTTATGGTGTATGTATGGGATTTAGTTATGGCTTCATATATCATTTGTAAGTGTGTTCATTTGTGCTTATGTTGGTTTTCCATAGGATCTTGATCTTGGGGGCTTGGTCACCCTCTTGGTTACTATCATCCTATCTTACTAGCATTCGTTCATTGTATCCCCTCTTGATTGTGTGGTTGGCTACTTTAGTGTGAGTTTGAAGCAAGTTCATCCTTTCACTAAAGTGGGGGATAAATATAGTGTAGGAAAATGCATACCCTTGCATTTTAAAACTTGTTTGGGCCCACCTTGCTTCATTTATCCTTATTTATGTCTTAATTAGTCCTATTTTGCATCCACAAGCCTAGTAAATTATATCTTTTTATGGCTAATCCTAAAAAACATCAAAGGATGAATGATAATTTAATGATTCTAGCTGCGTGTCCCTAATTTTTGGGCCAGGAATAAGATGTCACCTAAGGCATCTTTGTCCCCCAAAGGTCCTGGGACCTTGATTTCAAATGTGCCTTAAATGGGCCCCTTTTTGGAATCTATGTCCTGAGTTTCATGCCTCAGGGCTAAGATGCCACCTAGGGCGTCTTATTCCCCCTTAGGTTATTTTCTGGATTTAATTTTAAATCTTGGCGATATTTAGCCTCGTTTAATTAATGAATCTATATGTTAGTTTGTTGTGGTGTAATTTTGAGAAATTAAAAATGGATAAGTATAAATACAAGGTTCTTTCAATCATTTTATAAAAATTGTAGCATTGAAGTATTCATTCCTAAGGAAATTTTATGAGATCAAGAGCATTCAAGAGAAATTCATCAAGCATTTGGAGCCATCATCAAGATTCAAGCATCATATCAAGGATATTCTTGCATCATGTGTGTTTTTGAGCTAACATTTGTGATGCAGGGTTTTGATTCAAGCAAACAATTCAAGTCAATATCCATCAAGTACTCCTTTAATTCAAAATACACATTCAAGCTAGCCATCTCACACAAGTTTGTAGATTTCACAACAAAGGTTTGGTGAGTTGCAACATAGCACTTTGTTCATTCATTATTTCCCTTCATTATTCTATTTCATTTCAAGGTTTAATTACCAACAAGGGGTATGACCAAGGAAAACCCCCATTTACTAACAATCAACAAGTTTTTCCCTCTAATGCTTGTTATTCCATATTTAGGTTGAAGACTTGAAAATCATTTGAAACTACAAAGTTGCAAAGTTGCATTACAAAGTTGCCATCTTCATAGAAACTCACCTAGAGGCTAGATTTGGAAGTTTCAAGACCCGAGATCTGAGAAGAAGGAAGTGCAAACCTTGAGCCTTAGGACCACATTTAGAGATTTGAAAATTTCAGAAGGAAACTAAGTTGGTAGCAAGGGTGTCTCAGTCCTCTCAAGGGAATTTTTTAGAGATTCTTTGAGATCCTGTTTTGACATATGAAGATTTCATATTTTCCCTAAAAAACAACAGTGAAACTAAGACAACAATAAGGGTGTCTTAGTCCTCCATAGCACATTTTGACAATATTTTTTCTTTTCCAGAATCCTCATCATATTTTCAGACTTTCTAGGTACATGCATCATAACTTTGTGTTGCTTAATTTCATCATTTGCATCCTTTATTCTGCTTGCATTACTAGGTTTTGTGAGTTGAATGTTAAGTTATCTTTTGCAAGCTTTTGCTTGGTGGTGAACCCCTCAAAGCTTAAAGAACCCCCTCCTAGGTCTTCCTTGTTGAGAGTTGACTCACCTTTGAGGTTGATAGTCAATCCAATTTATATTTCTAGGACATTATTGAATGACTAAAGGATAATAAGGTTGAAATTTCCCCCACACTATTTTATTCCCAGTTCACTTGATAACTTCAATTCCCACTAAAAGTTATTGCTTTGGTTTGGTTGTGTATTTCCCTTCTATGGAGCTCAAATCCTTTTTGTCTTGTGATGGTGGACCCCTTGTCTATGGATCTTGTGGTGCATTTGATTTCCATTGGTAGACATTCTCCCTCCTTACACATGACAACTCAAGTCAAGGTTGTGGTTGAGGCTTGTTTTTCCCTTTCTCCTTGAATTGAGGATCAAGATATTGATGTTTATTGGACTTTGGTTCATAGAAGGAAGAGAGGTCTTCCTCAACATTTTTATGAGTCATATATATGTGAATTAAGGGTGTATAGACTTCAAGGTTGGGGTTTGACATCATGAAGGACAAAGACCCTTTGGCTTTTTGCTTTGTGTGAGCTTCGTGCTTTTGTTACAACTTGGTTACAATTGTGTTGTTTTTGGGTGTGGTTTGAAAAGTGTTTTAGGGCCCCTTCAACAAAATTTTGGTTGTTTTGAGGGTGTCATTTTTTGTTCAAATATCTAGCTACAATTGTGTTGTTTTTTATTAAAAATGTAGGGGAAAGGCCCCTTAACCTAGATAAGAGATCAAAATTCAAGCCACAAGGCGAACAGTTTAGCACCAACAAAACAGACACACCAAAACAGATGGATTGACACCAAAGTAAAATAGCAGAAGGTCATTCAGCTTTGCCATGGTACATCAAAAGAAAACCCATCTGACTTAGCCATAGTACAATTGTGTTGTTAATCATATTGTTTTATCACATATTATTTTGATATAAATAATATAAACCTTTGAAAAAACTTAATAAATTTTGAAAGCATTATTATTACAATTTTATTTTTTTAAGGTCGATATTTTATTATAATACTATCTAAATATCAATTTACTTGTACTCACCACAACCTCTTAACTTTAAATATCCTCCGTGATAAGGTAATTGAAAACAATTAAAATAAAATATCTTTAGAGATAGCGGTAGCCATCAATGAGTTAGGCAGTGTTATGGCACGTGGTATCTACCTCCAAACAAACTGTTTCTTTAGTTAAAATGTACTATTTTTTAACAGCCATCATCTGTGAGGAGGCACGTCCAAATCTTAAATATACAAAATTCATTGCCATTTGTCCCCCATGAGGATCAGATTATCTAATCACTTGTCGTGTGAAGAGAATTTTTTATCTTCACATATAAGCACAATATTCTTTAATTCTACAAACTTCAAGGGAATGCCCTACCATTTCCTCTTAAAATTTGTGTAGAAACCAACGTACTTGTTTAGCCACGTTAGCATGATTTGATTAAGCAAAGAGGCACGCTACTGAACTAGAATGATTATACCCCCTTGCAACTAAACTTCCATATGGTACCCATTTGACATGTTTACTTTCTATTGGATAAATTTTTGATTTGGGTTATATGTTCCAATCTTTTGAAATTGTTATGATTTAAGATTTGGCATGATATAGTTCGAAGATAATTTTTTTAAATATATATATATAAAGCTAAAATATTCTGGTTAAATAAGGTTAAAAGATATTTACAAAGAGTTAAAAGATAAATATGAGAAGTAAAAAATATTAAAGAATATAAAGATTTGTTGTTAGAATAGTTAAAAGTACAAAAAATTGTAGGTGGAATTTAGAAAAAATAAGTGGAGAAAAAGATGCAAGAATGCTTCTAAAAGACGAATGAAATAATGGAAACAACGAATCATTTACACATGCGAAAAAGAGAGTCACAACCCTGTAAAAAAACATGACAAAAAATAGATATTAGTTGAAAGGAAAGATAATCATAGCATAAGATTTGGATAATATGCCAAAAAAATAGACAAATTAAAAGATCTCACATACACTATAGAGATAAACTTTCTAAAGAGAGGCACCAAAATATTTCACATATAAAAAAAAATGATAACCCTTGTAGTAGTGAAGTCATCAAAATTAGAAAGAATATTTTGATGAAAAACCAAATATAAGATATCTAATAAGCTATCACTCACCTAGTTGTCCTATCACTGGAGTCATGATTTTATCTAGTCATCATCTAATTTATTTATCCATCACCTAGTATGCACACATCATCAGCTTGTCACCTAGGATACACATTATCACCTAATGCCTAATAATTTAATTAAATAATCCCTACATTATTTAATTAAATTTGGCTAATATTATTTTTCCATTTAATAAATTAATTGTCCACATGTTTATCCATTTAATAAATAAAATACTCACACATTATCTATTAATAAAATAATAAAATATTAATTTCCACCTCATGTGCACCAATAATTCAATTAATTAATTCCACCTCATCTAGTTGACTGCTTAGTCTAATCAATTCACTCAAAGTCCCTCTTAGTCGCACTCATTAATCAAAACCACTTCATTCATCCATATAATCAGTTAACTCCTCCATGCAATAGTCAACTCCCCTTGATTCTCTTATGCAGTCAATTAACTCCATGTAGCTAGATGACTAATCAATCAAATTTGTTAACTACCAAATCACATTGATTTGGGAAATTATAATTTATTTTAATTAAAATTTAAAATAATAAATGCAATTCACCTATGTGTGCTACATATCCTCATCAATCACTTGAATCAAGGATCATATTTGAGGTTCTAGATTCAATCCTAATCATTCATCAAATATATTGAAGTAATCTTGCAACATCAATCAAGAAGTTCATCAAGCATTCAATCATACATCAAATGTTCTTTCCACTTGTCATTTAGGTAATGTTAATGTCATGTATGCAAATTAAGCACCCATATTATAGAGATGAAAATATTTACACACATTAAATCAGAGGTTTGCATGTGAAATTTTGAGTGTTCAATTTCTTTGATTTGATGTTATTTTGTTTGTTTCATTTTGCATGCTTATAGTCTTCACAATCCAAGGATTGGCTCCATAAGAAATCTCTAGCCTGTAAAACAAGATCCACTATGAGAGGTGAATACAAGTGCAATTTTGTAAGAATAAGAGCATAGGTGGTATGAGAGAACATGATAGTAGCATTATCAACCATAATAAAGTGCCCAAATGAAATACCAATGTCTATATAACAAGAATTACACCAAAAATGATGTGAGAGATTTGGAAGGAAAATACAAACTAGTAGCTAGTTGAAATACTTGGTGAGAGGATTAAAAGAGGCCACCCAAGGATTGAGAAGGAGGGCATGTTGTCCCCAATTTAAACAAGAGTGATAATTAAGGATGTCATCTAGATTAGAGACTGAATCAAAATAAACCATGAAAAAACCCTTTACACAAGGGTAAATATTCATCTTCCCATCCATAATGGGATGCCATTTCTCAAAGATCCAAATGTTTAAATCTCTAAGATGGGGCCATAATCTATCAAACATAAATATCAACCATTTCAGGAAAAAAACCCCTCATTTCTTGAAACTTCCTCCCGTAAAACCTCGCCAGGCCTTGTTGGGAATAATTTACTAGTGATTTTCTTCCCAAGTGTAATTTAAGGGGGGTGTTAGTATGAAAATAGATTTTACACACCTAGAACTTACATTTATCTAGTTCCTAGACCTATTAGACCTTTTCACATTAGCTTAAGTTCACTTAATAATGTAATTGTCTCACCCTATAGGCACATACACATGCTTGTAGACTTGTCCTAAGTGGTTTACATATGTCACACTTCTTAGAAGATTAATCAATATTGCACTCACCCTTTCCTATTTCTTCCTCATCTTATATACAATGAGTTGCTTTGTACATTAAGTCACACTTTATAGATAGTTATTTTCCTTATCTTGTTGCATGCATTCTCTTGTGGAATTTATCAAATATTACATTCATTTTATAGTTTCTCCAACATATAAAATTACTCAATTTTATTTCAAGAAGGTTATAAGATAGTATAAAGTTGATTCACTACATCAAGTCATTAATAATAATACATTGAGTCTTGTATAAAGTTATTGGATATTACATTCATTTTATAGCTTCTACAACATATAATATTACTCAATTTTATTTCAAGGAAGGTGATAAGGCAGTATAAAGTTGATCTAATACATTAAATCATTAATATACCAATAAATTATTATGTCTTTCAATATATATTATATTTGTCAAGTGACAATCCAACATTCTAAATACACTTTTTACACATAATTATTAATTACTAAAATATAATAGATAACATTGGAATTTTAATTAATTTTTTTCACTAAAAAATATATACAAAATGCTCATTATCATTCATCATAATACACTTTCTAAATTTTTTCTTTCATATTTTTAAAGTAATAAAAATTCATAAAAAATAATATGTTAATGCAATCTTTAAATATTTTTAAAAATTAAGGAATCCAAAAGTAAAAATATCATAGAAACAATTTTCCATCAATAATAGATCTATTAACTCCCCCACCTACCATTCATGAAAAAAAACATACCATCTCCCCTCATTTGAGGAGTATATAGTAAAAAAGAAAGAACAATAATCAAGTTGAATGACATCACATTATATAACAAAACCACGTCACATTACAAATGTGACATAAGCAATCTTACCCAAAAATGATGCGAGCATGATGTAGGCTACCAACTTCAACCATAGTATTTACTAACCTCATGTTTTTGAAAAGGAAAAAACAGGTTTTATAGGGACTTGAAACCACAAAGTTAAAAAAAACAAAGATAGAGCAAAAAAAGTTCGAACAAACAGACAGCTGTCCCAAAAAGGAAACGACAGCAAAAAGAGACAACAGGGTCCAAAAAAGGACTGCCAAAAAGCTAGAAACAACCACAGCAGCACTACTCCAAGGTGTTCATCAACTCCTCGGCTTCCTTTTCAACTTCACTCATATCCTGTAACCCCTGCTTGAGTATTTGAACAGTGTGTGGAGAAGTAGGGGCCTTCCTCTTCGTATTAGCCCGGGTGCGAGTCGAAATCCCTTCAACAACAGCTCTGCTACAACCTCTATCCGCATCCAA
Source organism: Sequoia sempervirens (assembly GCA_007258455.2). Taxonomy (NCBI): domain Eukaryota; kingdom Viridiplantae; phylum Streptophyta; class Pinopsida; order Cupressales; family Cupressaceae; genus Sequoia; species Sequoia sempervirens. The sequence goes on along the minus strand of VDFB02072274.1, from coordinate 82,965,872 downwards.
GTCCACGACCAACGAACCCTTTTGATTTTTTTCCAACTTTTCCACCATAGAATTGATGATAATGGTGTTGTGCCTAGCAATTTTATGATTATTCTCCACAGTGGCCCTAATATTTTGGCCAATCTTGGACATATTGCTCTCCAGCCTTGTCAATCTTTCCTCCTGCAACTGTTGTCTTTTCCTTGGTAAGGGGGGGTCCTATCCTTCATTCTCATTACAACTCCAGCTAACCTTCTGCTCCAAATCCATGACTCTGTTGCTGAGATCTCTATTACGACCATTCAAATCACAAATTTCCTTCTGGGCCCACTTAAGAACAATGAAAAAACCATCAGTACTTTTTTCTGCCACACCCATTATGTCCTCAGGCATAAGGTTATTCATGGCAGAATTAATTTTGCCCTGATTAGGGGAATTTTTAGGGGCATTCACAAATCTTCCAGACCCAGGGGCACTAGGGGCCAACTCTTTACTGACCATAGGTTTATCAGAATGAATTTCCAGAGAATTCCCAGAGTACGAGACCAATTTCATAACCGAATTACCTTTAAAACCAGAGACCAAACCTGGGGTAGGGTAGCCAGGAGACGGCTGGGGATTCAGATAAGACGACGATGCAAAACCCGAGATAGGGCAATCAAGCGAAGGCTGCAGATTAGGACAAGAAGGCGGAGCAGAACCGATAAGGACATTCCAACAAGAAAGGGACTAGGGAACAGTGGTTTTAGATCCAACAAGGGAAAAAGCAAGAGGGGCTAGGGGATCGTTCTCCCTGCTACTTTCCGTATCCTCATCGTCCAATTCCCCAACAGCAACATTTTTAGGCAAAGCAGGTAAATTTTGAAAATGCTCAAAGATGAGCCTGACAAGACCAGGGTGAATAATAGAAATCCGCCTAGGGTTTCTTTCAACTTCATCAAGGCAATTCTTCAGAGAAGAGAATAAATAAAAAGGCAAAGAGATACGAACCTTGTGACGGAAGTGGTTCAAAATGGAAAAGTGATAACCATACGCCCTAGTGAAGCGCCCATCAATCGTGATGTACTCCATAATGACTCTCAAAACTTTCCTCTAGATTGATTTAATGGACTCCACATCAAAGTAGCTATTGGCAACCTTAACCAGCTTAGCCCTCTCCTTATCTTTTTTAAGAAATTTGATTACTGCTTCATCAGAGAACTGACGGTCCCGATAAAATTTCACACCCTCATCTGAAAGACTAGTGATCTCACTGACGATTTGCTCGTTCAGCTTAACACTCCTGCCAAACAACACAATCTCACCATTTTTCCAGTTTTTGGCGAAATAGTCCAACACCATCTTGTCAGTTCCATGGAGATTTTCCAAAAACGGGACTAAACCTCCCTTTTCAATTTTTTCCCAAGCTTTAGCATTCCATCTATGCTCCTGAAAGCAGCTCGGCTCAACACATTTTCTCTCTCCCCCCATCTTCAAAGCTCTGTTATACCATACCCTACTATTGCTTTGGGTCCCGTTTAAGCATATTTTCCCGGACACCCAGAAAGCATGCCAGAAACTCTTCTTGAGAAGGAAAATGACGTCGGTCCCATCAAATCTAATGAAATCAATGTACATAATCTTTATCTGCTTCATCATGGCGAAGACAAAATTCTCTTCCATGCATTGAATCATAATAAATTAGAGCTTTCATCTCATAATGGAGGTAATCATTCTTCCTCCACGTGTTTTCCCCGTCCTTCTTGACCCCTTCATTGGAAAAGTAATCCGCCACCTTATTGGCTTCTTTGTAGGCGTGGGAAACTTTCACTTTGTCGAATTTACTTAATAAGGAAATTGTATCTTTGATCCACTTTTTGATGGTCCATGAAGGAGGGGTAAGCCCAAGAATACAGTTTATTATATTCTTAGAATCACCCTCCAACCAAAGACATTTCGTATTCATATTGAAGGCCAAGTTAACCGCGTGATAAGCCCCAACAGCTTCCGCAACATGATTAGTTTGGGTGCCGATGTCCACAGCAAAAGCCGCAATAAAATCCCCTGTATTGTCCCTTAATAACACAAGTATTACTAATATTGAGAATCATTATGTGATTCAAATTGCAATTTTGATGTATATCATCTAACATTTTAATCCATGGTTACTCTAATTGACCCTTTAATAATTTCTTGGGTTTCGACCTTTCCCTATGTGGTGGATCATGGGTGCATTTTCATAAAAATAGGTCAAAAGTGTTCCACATTATCATATTTTCAGTGGGGTCTCAACTTTCCAATTTGGGGGTTGAGGATTCTTGTTGCTCTTTTTCTGGACAGGCTGAGTTTTTTAAGCACCTCTTTGGTTCTACACTAGAGCTCAATAGTTGTGGAATTGGGTTCATGATTTCTTTCAGCCCTTTCGGCTGGAGCCTTTCTCTTGGCATGTAGTGTTGCTAGGAGACTCTTCTTGACTCCTCACTAAGTATACCTAGATTTGACACATTTTTAGGGGGGAAATCCTCTTTAGTATTTGGAAAGATGGAAATTCTTGCATTTTTTCTCACAGTCAGATTGATGAACATATTTATCTTTATTCTAAAGCTATTATTTTTTCTAATGTGCTATTATAGATTCAAGTGCAAGCCAAATAAAGTTGTGCTTGAAGTGGCTCATCTTCAGGAGCTTCTAGACCATTGGGGGAATGCTCCCTGCATCGTGGCTCGTGTGCCTCCTTCTCCCACTTCCTCTCAGGTAAGGTCACCTTTGCGTGGCCAGTGAAGGAGTGGTTTTGCTAGGGATTTTCAGGCTTGGCCCCATTGTCAAGCTCCTCATTATGGCTCACATCCTCGCAAGTGGTTGCCCTCACATCCTCCTCGGACTGACTAGGTGTGTCCTTCTAGAAGAGTGTCTGGACGAGGTGGTGGTGCTTCTAGGTGGCCTTTTGGTGGAGATCCTAGTGGCATTTCTGGTTGGCTGACTGACACTACTAAATGGCTCTTACATTTGGATTTGGTGATCTCTCCTCAACAAGAATATAAAGATAAGGATGATGATAGCTTGGATCCTCTTGACGTTATTGTTATATGGGGTAGGCCATATGACAAGGACCCACCTCCCTCTGTTGGCACTATCATGGCCACTTAATGAATTATTATTATTATTTTTAATGTTTTCTGCTTTTTGGGCGTGATCCAAGTGGCTTTATGCTTTCTAGGCTCTGCCCATGTGACTCTCAAGGTATGCCTTTTTACCACTCAAACCCTTTTTTGTGAATATATGTGTGCTTTTATCTTATATTAATATAAATATAGGCCCTTATTCATTAAAAAAATGAATAATTTAATTAAATTAATTTTCATTAATAAACATATTAGATGTAATATATCATTTGAGGGTCAATAACAATTGAAATTTTCAAGGTTGTGTGTACAGAGGAAAATATGAGGTTGATGGCCGAGCGCCTTCAACAAAAGGTTGTATTGAAGTTAGTTATTTGGGGAAAATAAATTATCTTTTCTTGTGACATCCCATTGACCTCACTTTTACTAAAATTTTCAACAATTCCATTTCTATTCTTAAATTTACAAAAAATATGTTAACCCAATTTTTAATTTTTTTAACAATTACAAGTATAAACTTCATCAAAAGTTTTGCGTTTCATTATTTTACGTCATTTTCAAATTCAAAACATAAAGACCACTTTTTTCTTATGTAGTTGAAGTTAAAATTTTTACTTTTGGTTGTCATTTTATTTATAGCTTAACATAGGATCCTTCTTTTACCTAGTAATTGGCCTTATAACATGTGCTGAAGTAGCTCCTCCTACATTGAGCAATCCATCTCCCTTTTGTGATAAGGAAATCACATATTTATTTCTTGAATTCTTATTTTACGAGTGAAATGGATAGAGGAACCATGAGTAAGGTCTCTCAAAAATGTCCAAAATTCTCCATTCCTATGTTGAATTGTTTCTAGATTTGATAAGTAGACTTAGGTACAACTATAGGATGTGTCATCATGAATGTTTTAGGGGTGGAGAGAGAACATTAAGACTTATATGTACCATAATTACACCTTGAGAAGGTGATAAACTTCATGAGAAGTATCATGATAAAGAAGAACAAGGTCCTCATTGGTGTCATCAAGAATTTAAAGATGGGATTCTACAGATGGTTGTGAGATGTTTGATAATTATGTATCCTAGTGTGGTGGATCCTATATAGATGCATTATCTTTTTGGAGATAATATTTAGTAAAACATATAAGAAGCTACAATCACTTTAAAAGAAATAATGAAAATCATAGTAACAATCATATGTGCAAGACAATTCAAGTGGATCTCCAAACAACTTCTATATGAATTTTGTCCAAGTAATTTAAGGGAGCTTATTGTGCTCTAATTGATACTAGTCACTTACTTTTGTTGTTTCTTGTTGGTACCTCCTATATCTTGTCACATCCACTTAAAGGTTCCATTGTTGCATACAATATTGGATCCCTTTATTTTTCCATGGCCTCATATGTGTTATTCTTTATATCTCATAATCCCTTGATAATGACTTCTATATTGTTTCATTCCACATCCTCCACATATCTAAAACCTAAACAATGTAATTCCACATTATCTGCATGTCTAACAAAGTTCACATGCCAAGGTAGATCACAAAGCTCACTCACAAAATAATGACTTTAGAAAAGATAGAGAATGGGAGACATTGATGTATTCAAGAATGTTTAAAGCATTGAGTATAAATATGAATTTCCAAGCAATTAACTAGAAGAAGTGAGTCTTCTAGCAAGAATTGTACTAGTGTGGCTCTTTGAATCACTTAATCAATCTCACATAAGGACGTACATTATTTGTGAGGTAGAGAAGCACAATAGATATGAGGCCCAACCCCCATTTCAACATAATAATCATAAGCACCGTAATTATAGTGGCATGTGTATATGACTACCTACTATTCCCAATCATAGCATGGATAATTGACGTGAATTGAGGTAAACCATTCTCTAGAGTTAGAGTATAAATATTGTTTACAATTGTGCAACAAATAATTGTGGTACTAGTCAAAGTGAGGCACTTGAAAAATATAAACCCACAATCTCATGAAAGAACCACAATTGATACCCATGAGTGTATTTTGGCTTGTCATACTTAATATATTATTGAAGATATTAGATGTGTTTACATTGGTAGGGTTGAAATTCATATATAAACTAGTGCCAGATTACATAAAGAACTCTTACTCAAACTCTTATTTCAAAATCAGCAACATTAAGAAAAAAATCAAAATACATATATAAATAAATCTTTATACTCTATTATTAAATTTATTTCTACATACCATTTATTGTTTGTTTTCAAAAAAATATTCCACCCTACATTTTTTACTTTGAATGAAGAGAAACCGTCATTAAATAGAAAAAAACATAGATGACTTGTATCTAATAGCATCTAATTCTTGCTAGGAACAAACTAGAAAACAAAGTGATAGTAAGAATAGAAGTCTATTCCATATCGATTGCCACATGACAAATATGATAGTTGTCCAAATTATCTAAAAAATTATATAGGGTTTAGTTGTCCAAAGTATGATAGTGCATTCCACAAATTATTGTTGGACCATAGACAAACAGCCAACAACAAAACAAAGAAAATTGTTCGTTACTAGTTGGAAACCTAAGCTATACCTTTCATTCTTTTAAAAATTAAAAAAAACCATGAATTCATCTCAATTAAATGAGCAAATATTGCCAATAATGGCATGGTGTGATGGTTAAGTTGTGATGTTGTTCTTGCCATCAAGGTTCAAACTCCATTGGGGTTATTGAGTATTTATGTTAGGGATGAGGTCCCCCGATTATAATCTCACCGGTTCATAACTCCCGATCAAAAAGTGTTTACCACTTTTATAAAAAATTTAGAAAACTAAATGAGTAAATATCATAGAAAACAGTATTGAAATGGCCCATTCTTATACAAGACTCTACCAATGTTGGGCAGGTGCAATGCTAGGAAGATAAAGTATCACTCACTTTATCATCTCGCACAGTTAAACTTATCTGTAAACTTGTTGTACATGCAAGTTGTAGGCTTGGATAGTTGATTGATATGAGTGATTGATATGACTAAGAGAAAACAAGTGTCTATATCAATTGGCTCTGCTCTGTTTTTCATGGAAATTGTGTTTGTATCATGCACTCAACTATTTTTAGATATAACTGTTGATCACTACCACTTATCTATTATGACGTGACTAAAGTGGCACTATAGGATTGCAATTATTGTTAATCATTATCTTCTCTCTGATTCGCCATGTGATGATGTTGTACACTCGTGAACTGGAACATAGTATGAATTGGCTTCAATGTCGTGTTCTAATAAAAATTAAATTTGAAATATATATTAAAATATAATCTGAATTCATACGATGGTAACAATTGAGAATACTATTGTTACAATCTTATTTCTTACACATCACGGTGTTGAAGACCATTAATGTGTTGGATTCACGTGTGAAGATAATATTTATTGTATCCTTGTAAACCGCAATTTTTTAATTGTAGAAACTTGAGGGAATGACGACGGCATGTGAAAATTTCAAGCCAGATTTCTTGAAGTGCCGTAGATGATCAACACACTTTCTGGGGCTGATCAGCCTGAATTTTATATAGGACAAAGTAATTTTATAAAAAAAAATTTAAAACAATTCAGTCAGGTATGTAATGTTGAAATTATAAAACTTGTTTATTGATTTGTTAAAGCTGTTTCATAATTTAACATTCTTCTTGCAAAGCATTCGAAGCTGAAGAAAAATGTTAAAGCATATGTGAAGAATATATATGTTTTCTAATGATCATATAATTTTATGGATGATTTTTTATTTTTTGTGCTTTTTTTTAAAACTGTTATTTGTTTTCTTTTGATTAATAAAAAAAAAATTGTTCCCATTTAACAGAAAATACTTGAGTACGTTTAGAATTGTGAATATTAAAACATAAAAGTTAATCCAAACATTAATGTTAATTGATAATAAATCCAAATAAAGTATCAAATTATAGATAGAGAATATGGTGAAAGGAAATCAAGTTACACTCACAACAATTTTAGGGATTAGATATAGATTCAAATTCTTTAGAGTAGAGTAATAAAAATAAGTGTAAGATATATTTGTGTGGGGGGTAGCAGGGATAGTGGGCAAGTGGGGCATGGCGAAGGTAACATATATGTAATATTAAAATAGTAATGTTCTAATGGAGATCAATATTTTGAATTTCATAAATATCTTGATAGTATTATTTTGTATAAAAATTAGTCATATAATGTCTAATATAGACCCTCAATAATTATGTTAAGAAAATTTAAGAAGTCATTGATAGATTTCAAAAATAGAGAACCAAAAGGTCTTAGTATAATTCTAGTCCAAGTTGGAACCATATACCTCTTCAAGAATAGCCATTGAGTGGAAGAAGAAAGATTGTTTCACTTGTGAGCCATTTTTTAAAAATGAGTTTGGAAAGGGTGAAAAGTTTGAACACCTTAAAATGAAGGTTTTCCTTTGTTAGAAATTCCTTCATTTAAAGGTTTTGAGCATTCCACATGTCATTGGACTTCAAAGAAAGGTAAATGACCTTTGCTTGACGGTCCATTTTTTCTTAACAATGAAAAAATTTTATGGACTATTTTTTGAAGGTGACTAATGAAGGACCTTTGATTGAAGGTCCATTTTAACATTGAAATATTTATATGGACTATTTTTAGAAGGTGAAAAATTCAAAGGACATTTGATCAAAGGTCTTCTTCTAATGAAGCACCTTTGAAATGACACTTCTACGACACTCATCACACTTGTTCACCTTTAATTAGAAAAAAAGTGATGATTCAAACCATGTTTTTCATAATAAAAAAGAGTTATCATGACACAATATTTAACACACATGTAGCCCTTAGAGTAAACTATCCAAAATGTATATTTTTTTATTTTTTTTACTGAATAATTATATTTATTTTCTAGTTTTTCAATAAACATAGGTTTTCTATCAAACATAAAGTCATTCAACACACATGAATAATAGAAAAAAGGTTGAACACAATCAATCTATATTGATTTCATTGTTTCGAAAAATTAATAATAATTTGGAATACATATTTATGCGTAATGAGAAATATTTAGCTAAATTAAAAATTAATAATAAATAAAATGTGTAATAAAATATGTGTCATAGACACTAGCTCTAATGATTTTTCTTTACAAAATTTTAGGAAATTATGAATTGATCTTTTTCTAGCTCAATTATGTGTTACGATAAAACATTACTCATTAAAAATAGTATAAAGTATAAGATTCAATTTATCAACAAATATTTAAAAGTTGAGACCAATGATTACATCACTTGTCTCCACCCTAGCCATGTAATAATCATAAGCATCATAGTTGTAGTCATACATGCATATGGTTTCCTACTAGTCACAATCATACAATGAATAATCAACATAGAACAAGGCATATGATTATCTAGAGAGTTGAATTAGGATTAGATTTTCCTACTAGTCATAATCATACCATGGATAATGAACATGGAACAATGCATACCATTATCTAGAAAGACAAAGTAGGATTAGTGTTTGCAATTGTGTAGTAGATAATTCAAACGCTAGTGAAAAAAATACCATTGAGAATTGTAGAATCCCATAATTTCGTGGGGGGCCATAGGTTGTTGTACCTATGAGTGTCCATTGGCTTACCATGTTGAATGTAGTGTTGAGAATATTATATATGTTTATTTTTTGGCTAGAGGATTTCATCTATGGACAAGGGTTAGAACACATGAGGAGCTCTTATCCAGAATATTATTCTTGAATCACTAGCATCAACCATAAGGCCAAGCTCAAGGAAAAATTCAAGTACTTGTGTAATCAAATCCTTTTACTCAATTACTCAATTTATTTGTATATGTCATTTTTTTGGTAAAAAGGATAAAAATATATTAATCAGACAAGTCCGGTAAAATTACATAAAGGCTTCCAAATAGCAATAGTAGTCATGGTAAGTAAAATAAGGAACAACCAAAGTGGACTTCCACCAATCCACCCCCACCAAAACCTAAGAGAACCAATAAAACTAATGAATAAACCATGATCACAGGTTGTGAATATGAAGGATATGGGGAAATTGAGCACCTTGTGCAAGAGACAATGAATCCTAGATAGAAACATTCCATCCTCAATCAACAACAGAGGCCCACTTAGCAAGAAAATCAACAATAGTATTCCATTCCCGAGGAATGTGAACAATAGAAATAGAATGAAAGTAGACAAAAAAATTACAAATTTGAGCCACCAAGGATGCCAATTGTGAAGAAGAATCATCAAATTTTTCCTTGTTCAAAACAAAAAATAGAATCATATAATCCATCTCATGAATAACATTATTCCATTTTCATTTAATAAATTCATCCACCCTTATATATTAAATATTAATGAAAATATATTTGACTATGTAAAAGGTCCCCTTAGATAGAAAGATCTTCATAGAAGAAAAATAGGAAACAAAATCATATTAAGAATAGAGAGTACCACTTAGTATATAGTACTACATAACAAGAGTGGCAATTACCTACATTATCTATAGTTTTATATAGGTTTTAATTGTCTTAGTATTGGACCATAGAAAATAGGCAACAAAAAAATCATGACCATTCCATCAAAAAGTTGATCTTCTCTAGTAGTTAAAAATCTAAGCTATTATTCATTGTTTTAACAATAAAGTCATGAGTTCAACTTAATTAAATTAGAAAATATCACACCAAATAGAATGTAAATGCACCTATTCTTATACAAGTTTCTCTAGGTCAATTCTAGGCAATTGGAATGCTAGAAAGATGCTAGTAATAGGAGATACAATTAAAAAAGTAATTATCAACATAAAGTGGATGATAAAAATAACTCACTCAAACTAGCTTAATCATGTTAATTAATATGTTGTTAATTAATCTCTAAAATTGTTCATATAATTTCTATTGATGGATAGTTAATATGATGAGTGCAATGCTAACACATAGTTGGCTATACATTGGACACCCACAAACTAAAATAAGAGAAATTTTTACTTTTCTCTATTTTTAATGGAAATCATATGTGTATGATAAATCAAACCATTTTTAGATCATTTTTTATTTTTTACCACTTATCTATTATGACATACTCTACTTAAACATCACATGTTTCAATGATCAAATATAAAATATAAATTTTAAACCTCATTCCTACCAAAATATGCTAAATACATGACCTAGTCTTATTGGCCAAAATTTATCTTTGACCATTGAATTATGTGATTTTTATGAATGGTTGTTATGGCACAAATAGTGTGACACAATAGAACCACCTCTGATGAAAAGTCTAAATATCAATGTTGTTCTTTCCATCACTAGCTCATATTAAAAATTACTAATAATATATTTTTGAATTGCAATTCTCATGGTTTATTTTTTATCATTAACTTCTCTCCTTGATTGTCTATGTGATGGAATTGAATACTCCTAGAATAATTAGTAGTACTAATGAATTGGATCCAATGTATTGTTAAACTATTTGTACACAAATATTTTGGCACCCAAGGGCTTTCTAGCACTTCTAGGGTTTTCACCTAAAAGGAGAAAGATGGGCCAAAATGGGCATTGTATACACTCAAAATCAATGCAAGGATGGATGAAATGTGTCTAAATGTAATGTACTAAATGAAACAAACTAATAAAATGAATGACTTATTAATCTAAAACCTAAGAAGTGCAAGTTGTTTGAAAACACATTGTGATATGCAAAAAGATAAAATGAACGCAAGTAAACAATGACAGAATTAAACAAGATTGGAGAGGTGCACCTGGAAACTGAAATTGTTAGAGTTAGGTGTTGTACACCTTGAATAATGCTTATAATTTTTTATTTATTATTATGTGTGTGATGCACCTAGGGATACCTAGATGGATGTGCGTCACTAGGACTTATAATGTTGGGGCTACTTTATGTTATATGTAACATTGGGACTTAATTGTAAAATGTAATTATTTAATATTGGGGAATAATAAAATATAATAAAATACCCAATATTAAATGTGGGGTCACATGATTATAAGTTCATGGTTTTGGGCACATGGTTTATGTAATACCACTTGGTGGTTTTGTGGGAGCTTGTTTCTATAAAAGCAACCACAAAGGTATTTGTTTAAGGTTGGAGAGTTTATTGCAAGTTAGCAAGTTGAGCTTGTGCATGTGTAAGGGTTTGAAGCATGGCATGGGATGTGTGGATTCATGCTTGGTCACATGTAATGCATTGATAGCTTGTGCTTCAAAAGTGTTCATGGAATCTCTAAAGATGTATTGTAATGGGTTTTCATTGTTGAATAATACATGGAGTGTGGATGTTTTTGGAGGCTGGGTTTTTCCTTCTTGAGGGATTTCCTAGCGTATATCTTGTGTCATCTTTGATGGGTATGTTGTATATTCTCTTGCATGTTGATTTTGAGCTCCTTTTTGCATTGATTTTCAGATTTGGGTTATGTGGAAATTGTCATTAGATGGCTGCAATTTTCCTTACAAGTGGTATCAAAGCATTGGTTGTTGATTGGATAACCCTAGGTTGCATGAGAGAATGAAAGACAATGGAAAGATATGAGGGTTTTATAGGTGTTTTATTGCAGATATGAGGGTTTTGGGTTTGTTGTTTTGATATGTAGTTTGCAGATTTGGGGTGTGAATTTTTTTGGAAAAATAGGGTTTCTTGGTTGTGCATTCAAATGAGGGTTTTGTGGGAGAAAATTTATAGATGACCTCCTGGGACAAAATGGACCTCATGATTAGATTCAAGTTGGCTGAGAGACCAATTTTGATATATAATTTGACCTATTTTAGAGAAGTGAAAAAAAATGCAATTTTAAAAAAAAAAACCCTATTTACAGGTCGTACGGATGCCATTTTAATATTTAGAAAATAAATAAAAAATTTGAAAAAAAAAGAAAAATTCTTGTGAAAATTGTATTTACCTACAAAAATAAATAACAAAAAAAATTGAAATCATTAGGTAGTGTAAAAGCGGATGGAAAAGTCTTGATTGAATTTAAAAAAAAATAATAATAATGGGTGGGCATAGTCTGCAGAATCGTACCCACTTCCCCTGTCAGTGTCCGAGCTTGGGTACGTCGGCCTAATATTCCCTTTTCACCACCATGTGAATAACTATTAACTTTGGAATATCTATGAATTATAAACAATTGACACATAATTGTATATATATGTATATACAATCTTTTAATTATTCACTTTTCATTCTAATAATAGATCATATAGTGTGATTCAAAACATTGATACAAAAATTATACATAATTAAAGTAAAAAATACTTTCAACATTAAATAGAAAAAGCTCGCCACTTTTTGGAAAACTTTTAATATTTTTTTTGATTTTGGAGTGGGGCCCATCGAATTTGTGTCTACATGGAGAAATTAGACATTTTTTTTCAAACAGACATAACTTTCGCCCAATATGTCGGATTTTTGGCTTCTTGGACTCATTGGAAAGGTAACTCAGAGCTCTACAATGTGGTTTCATAATTTTTTCTATATTTTTCAGTTTTGATAGTGTTTTGCTTGATCAAATTCAGGTGTTTATTTTGAGCTTTGAGATGTGATATCGGGTGCATATAGAGTCAGATTTTGGACTTTAAATAGTTAGCAGAAAGCTTGTTTAGAGCACTACGTAGTGGATCAGGTTTGGAGTTGTTTTGGAATGGTTTATTTTCTATTTTTTTCACCTTAGTTGATTATGGCTCTTTTTGACTATGGAAATATTATGAGCTTATGGATGATTAGATTTTGGTGATTTGATGTTGGATTCGATATATGCTCAGTTGTACATCTTAGATTATTCTCTCATTTGACATGGTTATCAGTATCTGGTTGGATTTGTATGTTGCATTGTTGTAACTACAAGTTGTGCAATGTTGTAGGTGGTCTATACTTACATGTTGCATTTATGACTTGGACATGGGTTGTCTTTGCCCATTGATATTTCAGTGTTGATGCATATTTAGTTTTGGTGGCTTGGTTTAGTCACTTGGTTTGTTGGTTTTATTGTCATGTTGAGGAGGTGAGATGGTATTACCAGGTACAGTTATGATATGAGACCTATGCAGTTGACTATGATTATGCAAATATGTGGACATGGTTGGGTTGAGGTGTTGGTGCATTTGGTGGTGATCATGGTGTCATGGATGTTTCTTGTGCATTAGAGAATTTGGCATGTCATGATGGTTTATGCAGGTACATTGTTGGTGGTGTTGGATTGGATCTTGATCCAGGTTGTGGCAGTGAATCTTCTTGGTTTGAGGAGACTAGTATCAGAATGTCATGGATAGCTTGGTTACATGGTTTAGTGGGAGCTTGCGATAGTGATGGTTTGACGGTGATGGATATGATGGTTTGGAAGTGTATCTTCTTGCTTTAGAGTATGGTTATCATGTTGTCATTGAGAGCTTGGATTCACAATTTTGGTGTGAGCTTATGAAAGTGATGTGGTGTTGGTTGTGTGCATCATGATGCCATGGGATTGCTCAGTATCATGGTTTAGTGGGAGCATTTAGAAATGATGTGGATCCATTGTTGATTATGGAAGGTTGTCTTTAGTAGGGGTTGATTGGTGTCATGGAGTATTTCTTAGATTATGTGTGATATGGTGAGAGTTCTTTGAAATCAAGTGCTAAAGATGTTGAGGTATTGTTTATGACTTGTTGGTTATGATAGGTGATCCTTGGTTGTAGGATGGTTTTGTTATTATGTCATGGTATACTCTTTATTATTGGTTTAGAGTTGTGGCATGGTACATGTTATGATGATTTGAGCATGAGATCTTCTTTTGAGAAGATGTGAGATCATGATGTCATGTTTATGTTCTTGATTTTGTAGTTGGAGCTATGATTTTGATCTTGGTTGGTTCTCTAAGTTGTATTGATTACTTTGATCATTTGCTTGGAGTTTAGCATGGATTGATTGGTTACAAGTGCTCATGGATGCATGGAGACTTAGGTGAGGTTGGAGTTCTTTTGTGGTTAGAGACATGTTTTCGAGATGGTTAGTCTTGATGAGATTTCAGTAGGAAGTGCAAGGAGCCTACACCTTGGTTGGACGTGAGTTCAACATGGACGTATGAAGAGAGCGTTATTGGTTGAGTCATGATGACTTGGATATCTTGGAGGATCATTCTCATTCCCCACTCTTGGTCTACTCGACTATTCACTTGAGATGTATTGCCCATTTTTATTTCAAGTGCATTATGTTTATGATTTGTCTTCTCATGGATATGGATCTTGAGCCATGAATATTTGGTTCATTTGAGGAGTGTTGGAATTTTTATCTCCTTTTACATGTTGGATTTAGGAGATGGTTTATTGGGCTGATTTCCTTGGTTTGGGAGTGGTTACTTTGAGTTTGATCTTCTTGTTTTGAGATGATTACATTGATGATTAGTTACATGATATATATGTTATTTTTGATCTTGGTGATTAGATAGTTGGATCTTGTTATGAATTTTATTATGGGGTGTTTTGGAGGAGATCATAATTGACATAGTTGGCATTTAGAGGTGTGTGTAGGAGGACATGCTACAGGTGTTTGGTTTGCAAGTTTTTCATATCATTGTGGATTTTCCTTGGTACTACATGTTTACATATTTTATGTGATGTTGTTAGTAGACTTGGGATGCCTTAATCACTTGTGACGGTGCCTTCTTTTTGGAATGTTAATGAAGCGACGTGTTGTATGCACTCATTCCAGGTTTGCATTCATCTGGACATTTCCCATGCAATGAGAGCTCTTGGATGTGTATGTCACTCTTTGACAGGTTTGCACATGGAGTTTGTTATTACAGTTTATGGGTGGATATGTTAATGGCATGATTTTACTATGTTATGTATACCTTGGAGGTATGGATAGTTGGATGTGTTGGCACTTGCTATGGGTGTCATTTCAGCTATGGTGATTCATTCTTGACAACTACTGGTGTATATTCATTATCTTTGTATTGAGTGTTTGTGTTTTGAGATATCAATTGAGGTAGGGCTTATGCTTCGTTGTGACAGATTGTGTGGCTTCTCTTTGAATGTGTTCTTATCTTAGTGCATTTTCATGGTGGAGGATGAGAGCATTCATGGATGAGATGGTGGTCACCTTGGTTCTTGTTACAAGTATCTTGATGGAACACATGGAGCACTTGGATTCTACGATGGTACATGTTGCCTATGGAGTTTATTATCTAGATGTTTGAGGTTACTTGTTACCCCCTTATGCAATGTATACAACAAGTGGGAGATTCTTAGAATTAGGTTTTGTATACCTTGCATAATGCTTATAATTTTTCATTTATTATTATGTGTGTGGTGCACCTAAGGGTACCTAGATGGACATGTGTCACTAGGAGTTATAATGTTGGGGACACTTTATGTTGTATGTAACATTGAGACTTAATTGTAAAATGTAATTATTTAATATTGGGGAATAATAAAATATAATAAAGTACCCAATATTAAATGTGGGGTCACATGATTGTATTTCATGGTTTTGGGCACATGGTTTATGTAATACCACTTGGTGGTTTTATGGGAGCTTGTTTCTATAAAAGCAATCACAAGGGTAGTTGTTTAAGGTTGGAGAGTTTATTGCAAGTTAGCAGGTTGAGCTTGTGCATGTGTGAGGGTTTGAAGCGTGGAATGGGATGTGTGGATTCATGCTTGGTAACATGGAATGCATTGATAGCTTGTGCTTCAGAAGTGTTCATGGAATCTCTGAAGATGTTTTGTAATGGGTTTTCATTGCTGAATAATATATGGAGTGTGGATGCTTTTGGAGGTTGGGTTTTTCCCTCTTGAGGGATTTCCTAGGGTATATATTGTGTCATTTTTTATGGGTATGTTTTCTATTCTCTTGCATGCTGATTTTGAGCACTTATTTGCATTGATTTTTAGATTTGGGCTATGTGGAAATTGTCATTAGATGGCTGCAAGTTTCCTTACAAAAATGTGATGTAGGAAGGCTCTGAAATCCAACAAATACTATTGTTAAAGCCAACTAGGACACTTACGACAAGCTGGGCAACTTAGTCATATTTTGAGGAGATTCTGCTAGAACATGTTTCTACCAAATGGGTACTCAGAAATGTAAAAATCACTTTTTAGTCTTGGCATGGGACTAATTTGCCACAAATGGTGACTTATTCCATCTAGGAATCTCGAGAAATTCGGGATAAGAATATGTAGCTTTCAGTTTCCACTTCCCTTCCTGATAAGTGTCTAGTTTAGATTCTGTAGAAAACGGGCTAAAAGAGGTCTCCAAGCTTCAATTAGGGCTTTGTTGACTTAGGTGACTTCGATGAGTTTACAACACCATTTTTACACCTTTCTCTTTGACAAATCTGCATACAATACCTACAAACACACATTGAAAGAGGGGAAAAAGGGTTAAGGGTTAGAGTATAAGGGTTTCCCTTGGTCAAACGCCTCTTTGGTAATCAAACCCTATAAAGTGAAATGAAAGAGAAAGAGAATGATGAATGAACAACATGCAATGTCACAAACTCACCAAACCCTTGATGTTGAGATCTGAAGATATGCAACAAGATTCTCCAATGGATGAATGAAAGTGCTTAGAATGATTGAGAATAATTAAGTAAATGCACTAAAGAAATTAGGAGATTGTAAGAGATTAGGAGATGAAAAATGAGGGAAAAACCCTTTATTAATACTTGATTTTACAATATTTCCTGAAAATAACACATCATAGGCTGACCTTAAGGTTAAGAGAATAAAATCTTGCCAAAATTTTAAAATTATTTTTATTTTTGGGCCTAGTGGGACTAAGTTTCCCTAGGTGGTGATTTAGTCTCACAAGGAAAATTTTACTAGGTGTTAGGAATTAAAGTGCATTTAATGTTGTTAAACATGAATATTCTCAAAAATACACTTAAGTAGGGCTGAAAAGTGCATTAAGGGGTCATTTAAATATGAGAAAGGGTTGAATTAGTGATGACACGTCTAGAAAAGCATGAGATTTTTTCCATCTGGTTGGATTGTGAAGTGTTGATTGTTCTTGAACTCTTAATTAATCAACCTGCCCATTCGTACTTTTCGCCCACCCCCCCACCCCCCCATTAGAGTTGTGCCTTAGGGGCCTAGGCTCGAATGTTCTTGCTATTCCCCAACTATAATTGCAAGTGGATTCGAGCCAACTATAATTGCAAGTGGATTTGAGCCTAAGGAGCTAGCCCCGCCCCTTAGAATAGTAGGGGGAGCCAAGGAAGGAAGGTTCAATCAGTTCTGGAGCATGCGACACATTTTTCTTCTTTCCTGGGGACTCTTTACAACACTTTGAAATAAGAATTATTAAGTGATAAAAAGGTGTTATTTAAGTGAATTAAAATGAAATGGTCCTAGAAAAGTGTGAAAGTGAGTTACAACACTTCACAACACTTTTACAAGACATCCTAGAATTCTTAATGATTCTCAAGGGTCCAAGACCTAATGTGAATGTGTTGCCCACATTACAACATTAAATCTAGGAAAAATCAAGCCAAAATCCACTAGGAGGGCTTGGACATCAAAAAAGGTAGAAGGGTTACTTTTTCTATGTCCACAATATTAAATAGATCCACACATAAATTGTAGCAACTTTGAAAAGTTGTTATTTTATTTTGGTTCTTCTTTAAGCCTTATCTTGCATACAATTTAGTAGGGTTCCATTAGACATTGTGATTAAGCAGTTTCAATTTTTAACATATTAAAATGCTTTATATAATATTAACATAATAAATATAAACTTGCTGAAAAATATTCTATTAAACTAGTTCACAGTAATAAATTGTATTATATTTAAATATAAAGATATATACCAAAAATATTATATTTTCTTACTCTCATGTGTGTGTGTGTGAGAGTGTGTGTGTGTCATATATATATATATATATATATAGCTACATGCCTACATATTATCATGGTTCATAAATGTTTAAGTACTTCCACTTACTTCTTCCTTGTACTAACATGTCAAGTTCTATCCATGTAACTTTGACATGTTTCTTTTGGAAATTTTAAATTTATTATATTTTTCTCTTAATTAAAATTGAAATCTATACTAAAATATGATTTATATTTATATTGTAATAGCATCAACATCCCCAAGGATTTTTATGGAGATATTTTTCAAATGATGGAAGATAAGGCTTGATCTCAATTGATAGATTATGAGGGTCTTCCCTTTTGGTGCAAACAATGCTTTGTTGTTGGTCAATTGCTTCTAATTAGTTTTGGTTCTATTTTTTGATGGTGCATATGGATATTTAGTGTAAACATACCCTTCCCAAAACTTAACTATGTGTGATTTTTCTTTCTTGGATGATGTTGTTTCCCCTAAGGTCTTTCCAACTATGGACTATATTGAAAAGATGATAGCCTAGGATCCCTCTACGGCTAGTTTGGTTTTCTTGAAGTAGTGTAGGAAAATGCATACCCTTTCATTTTCACACTTGTTTGGGATCACCTTCCTTTGTTTATCCTTATTTACATCTTAATTAGTTCTATTTTGCATCCAAAAGCCTAGTAAATTATATCTTTTGATGGCTAATCCCAACAAACATCAAAGGATAAATGATAATTTAATTATTCTAACTGTGTGTCCCTAATTTTTGTGTTGGGACTAAGATCCCACCTAGGGAATCTTTGTCCCCCAAAGGGGTCATCCCACAATAATGGGTTACACTTTTTGGCCAAACTTGACATTAAAATCAACATTTTCAGAGAAAACTTCACTTTCTGACACTTATAGTAGGTAAACTATTAGGAATTTGAAAATGATATAAACTAGTGATTTGTGAGATTTTGTCTATAGATTTTAAATGTATTTAAAAAAAAAAAAAGAAATTAAATTGTAATTTTTTTGCGTCTCCTTTGATAACTAGGTTTTAATAGTAAACAACATTTTTAAAAAGTGGTGTGTACTTCGGCTCGCATAACTTTTTTTCTACAAAGGCTAAAATTCTAATTCTTTTGAATTTAGGTTGGTAACAAAAGTATCTAGTTCTTTCATTTTTTTTCATAGCATTTTGTTGAATATTTTTCTTTTAATTAAGTTTTGAAGTCAAAACATTTATAATTTAGACATAGGTGCACTTCGGCTCGCATAACTTTTTTGGTATGTATTGAAATTCAATTTTTCTTTTTTTGTTAGAACAAGGACATCGATACCTAGTGGATATATATTTTTCAAAAAAAAATTCCTCAATTTTACTATTTTTCCACAATGATTTTTCATCGAGCTTGATGTTTGGTGAAAAACCTATGTACAATAAAACTAAAAAATAAAATAAAAAATAAAAAATATATATATTAAATTTATAGTTGTTAGAAAGAAAATTTTGATCACTACAATCATCCAGCTTGGTTTATCAAGTTGACACCATTTGCACCTGCTTCCCAAGCTTCGATAGTAAAAAAAATGCATAAATTCTGAAATGGTGGAGGGGAAGGTGAAAAAAGGGGGTTCATTAGAACCCCCCTTCTAATGAAGGGGGTTCATTCGAACCCCGCTTATATGGTGCAAAAGTGGTTTCATTAGAAGGGAGGGGGGTTCATTAGAAGGGGGTTGGTTCATTTGAATCCCCTTCATTATAAGGGGTAAACCATTTTAAATTTTTTTATGAGCATTTCTAATTTTTCTTCGCTCGAAAAATTGTAACCCACTATTGTGGGTTTATCCAAAGGTCTTGGGACCTTAATTTCAAATGTGTCTTAAATGGGCCCATTTTAAGAGTCTGTGACTCGAGTTTCATGCCTCGGGACTAAGATGTCACCTAGGGTGTCTTAGTCCCCCTTAGGTTTTTTTTAGGATTTAATTTCAAATCTTTGTGAGATTTAGCCTCCTTTAATTAATGAATCCATATGTTGGATTTTTGTGGTGTAATCTTGGGATATTAAACATAAATAAGTATAAATACAAAGTTCTTTCAATCATTTTATATCAACTGTAGCATTCAAGCATTCATTCCCAAGGCAAGTTTATGAGATCAAGAGCATTTAAGAGAAATTCATCAAGTATTTGGAGCCATCATCAAGATTCAAGCATCATATCATGGTTATTCTTGCATCATGTGTGTTTTTGAGCTAACATTTGTGATGTAGGGTTTTTATTCAAGTAATCAATTCAAGTCAATATCTATCAAGTACTCCTTTGATTCAAGATCCGCATTCAAGCTAGACATCTCACACAAGTTTGCAGATTTCATAACAAGGGTTTGGTGAGTTGTAACATAACACTTTGTTCATTCATCATTTCCCTTCATTATTCTATTTCATTTCAAGGTTTAACTACCAACGAGGGGCTTGACCAAGGAAAACCCCCATTTACTAAAAATAACAAGCTTTTCCATCTTGCATGCTTGTGATTGCATATTTAGGTTGAAGACTTGAAAATCATTCAAAATTGCAAAGTTGCAAAGTTGCATTACAAAGTTGTCATATTCACAGAAACTTACCTACAAGCCAGATTTGGAAGTTTCAGGACTCGAGTTCTGAGAAGAAGGAAATGTAGACCTTGAGCCTCAGGACCACATTCAAATATTTTAGAAACTCAAAATGGGACTAAGTCGGCAACAAGGGTGTCTTAGTCCTCTTAAGGGTAGTTTTCAAAGATTCTTTGAGATCCTGTTCTGACATCTAATGATTCTTCATTTTCCCTGAAAAACAACTTGATTAAGATGACAGTAAAGGTGTCTTAGTCCTCTATTGCACATTTTGACAACATTTTTGCATTTCTAGAATCCTCGTTACATTTCAAGACTTCCCAAGTACATACATCATAAATTTGTGTTGCTTAATTTCATCATTTTCATCGTTCATTTAGCTTGCATTACTAGGTTTTTTGAGTTGAATGTTAAGTTATCTTTTCTAAGCTTTTGCTTGGTGGTGAACCCCTCAAAGATTAAAGAAACCCCTCCTAGCCCTTCCTTGTTGTGAGTTGACTCACCTTTGAGGTTGATAGTCAATCCAATTTGGATTCCTAGGACATTATTGAATGACCAAAGGAGAATAAGGTGGGAATTTCCCCCACACTATTTTCTTTCCAATTCATTTTGGTGAACCCGACATGGGTATGTGCAAGATCATGATGGGCCAAACAGGCCCTTAAGTGGCAATGAAAATTCAGAAAAATTAGAGTTAGGAAACTTGACGTAAAAATTTGAATAAGTTATCTATATTATTTCAAAAACATGTAAGAATAGAATCTGTGGGAAATTGAATGTAGTTTCTAAACTACTAGGTTTATTTTTTTTAAAACAAAAACTATTTGGTGAAACTTTGAAATTTCAATGCAGTATTACTTAAATTTCAGGCAAAAAATAAGAAGTAGGTGTCTGTCTGACCACCATAACCATAACCATAATAAAATGATAA
>VDFB02072274.1:82728815-82944321 GCA_007258455.2 Sequoia sempervirens | reverse complement strand
ATCCCCAAGATAATCATACCCATACAGACGTGTTGGAATAGTCTGTTTGGTCGTACAAGTTACAGAATGAAAGTTTCACCACTTTGCAACTTTACACTGCTTACATCTGGCAACTTTTCCCTCCACTGAAAAGTCATCACCACAGGAAAACGCCTCCGAGATAGAAAAAACTGAGAGAGGTTTTTGTAGATGGTCCCAACATGATCCCATAGCCTTTGACGGAGAATCTGTATGCCTCACAGTCTTCGAGAAATATCCCTTCAAAAATTGTTGCCTTTTAGCACTTTGGACTCTTAAGGGAAACTAGTGGGCAATAGAGTTAACTTCTTCACAAACTTGGTTTGAAGTAATTTCATTCTTTTTTGTGCATTTGAGAGAAATTTTGACTGGAGGTCGGTCTATGAGCCATGTTCTATGATATTACAAAAAGGTATTGTGGACCTATATTAAGCTACCACTCTTAATATCATACAAATTGAACCTTGGCATCAATAGACTCTGTATATCAAGCTACCACAATTCTATTGATGTTAGTAGCTTCTTTGATCTCTTCCAGCCGTTCCAGAACATGACAGAGATTGGAAAAGAGAGAAGGAAGTCCGCTAGCAAACAGGAGAGTAGAGTCCGCTTGAAGAGTAAAACATGGCACTTGCTAAGACTAAGCCCGCCCAGCCATACAAAAGTGGCATACAATATAGCCAAGTCCGCTCCAAGGAAATAATCAATGGCTTGGTATAAAGCAAAGTCCACTAGCAATACATAAAGGAAAGTTCGCCCTTGTTTCTTGGCACAAACACTCAGCAAAGCCCACCCATGTTAAGAAAGGGATGTGTCAAACATGATTGAAGTCCACCACATGTCTTGGCCATGAAACTTGACAAGGTCTGCGCTTACCAAAGAGTGACATGGCATAAAAGATGGAATCTTGCCAAATCCACTTCAAGAGGATAATGAGTGTCTGCACTTAGAAGAATATGAACATGGAAAGTGAATGAGTGAAGTCCGCTCAGCATGTTAAGTCTGAAATGGCAAGAGAAAAGAGGAAGTTTGCCAGCCTTAAAGTGAAATTGAGCTCACCCCTCATTTGTAAAGGGTGGAGACAGTGTATAGAATTGTTGTGATAGACTATTTCTGATAATAAAAGCTCTTATGCATGATTTGATCTGAACCACTTTTATTGTCAAATAGTGTGCATGGTTGCATAACTTCTTCCACCATAGATTGGAGATAGATTAGAATTAGATTACACTTGGAATAAAATTTTCTTTGAAAGTTTGTTAGATGAATGCAAGATTTGATAAGCATTGATTTATGGTGGAACTTTTGCTCATACTTTCTTTGAACGAATGATTTTCGTTCAATGCGTAAAGTTAGCCTGAGCTTACTCTGTGGATTCTTAACTTCTGTCTAGATAAATATTGTTTGATTGGAAGGTAGTTATTCATGATATGAAAACCATAAGCACATTTCCTTGAAGATTGCAATGGCTTTGCGTAGTTGGCGCGATTCCTGTGTGGCGAAACAAAGTTTGGTTTCATTTCACCAAGTCAATACCATCTCTTGAATTCTTAGGAAGTAGATTAGAACTTCTGACCCCTTGTCTCCTTTTTCAGTTTGTTTGATCTGCAACCCAAATAAAAGAGCTTCATTATCCAGACCTTCATTGTGAATTGAAAAAATCCAGCGTAAGTCCCCTTGTGATTACTAGCAAATCACAACACCCATTGAGCTTACCACACATCAAGACCTGACATAAGAAACCTTGGAATCACCATATGATCTTCTCGCAATCTTAGCATACAGGGTGGTTTTTCAAGAGAGGATAGGGTGTCTCTGGGCATTTTTATTCTGATGTACGAGTGTGTCATAAAACACGCATCAACAGGTTAAAGATAAGGATTTGACAATGCTTGCCCTCAATGGTTTGCCATTGTCTTGGGAGTCCTATATTCAAGGAATTAGTGCAAGGTCCAAACTCTCGAAGTTCGATCGTTTGAGGGCTGATTGCATTCATTATGCATCAAGATTGATGGTTAGAGGTGTTGGCCAAAATTCTACTAATGAAGAGATTCATGTTCTTGCTGCCCAACCTTCGAAGAAGAAAGGAAGAAGTGGAAAGAAGATTCTTCAAGAGGAATCAAGACAAAGGAAATGATGGTGCTCCCACTTCCAAGAAGAAGCGAGACTTGTCCAATATTCAATGCTTTAGGTGTGATAAGTTTGGTCACTTTTCCAAAAATTGTTCAGATAGACCTAAGAATCAAGCCTTTGTTGTAGATGTAGATGATGTTTCTCCACAGAAGAATGAATATTTGTTTTTCTCAGCATTGTCAAGCAATGTACCCACTAACACCAACACTTGGCTGATTGAAAGTGGTTTTCTCAAAAAGAGGGAGTTGATTATGAAGAAACATTTGCTCATGTTGCTCGTTACACTTATGTCAGAACTATCATTGCCCTTGCTGCATCAAGAGGATGGAAGATTCATCAAATGGATGTGAAGACAACTTTTCTCAATGACGTGATTGAGGAAGAAGTTTACTTCGAGCAACTTGATGGTTTTGAGGTTCATGGGAAGGAGTCACATGTGTGTAAGCTGAAGAAGGCCTTGTATGGTCTTAAGCAGGCTCCTCGTGCATGGTACGAAAGGATTGATCGGTACCTGTCTAGTTTGGGCTTCTTGAAGAATGATGCTGATTCAAATCTCTACTTCAAGGTAATCAATGGTGATGCATTAATATTGGTACTAATTCATGCTTCTAGGCTGCATATATATATATTATTTTTACATGTTTTCTCCATTTTTCAGCCCCTACACCGCAAGTAAATGGTTGCATAGTGTGTGGAATGAGGGGCAACAGGCCTGTAATTGAAATATTTTCATCTATCAGCATCTAGTTGTTACTTATAATGTGAAGTAATTCTTTTGAGTTTGAAAGATGTGCAATGCAATGTAATCATTAATCAATAAATTCTTAATTATTAGTTATGTAATGTGAAGTAATTGCATAACTCCACGTTGACTTTGTAAATTTAACTATATTGTAATTGAAATTTTTCATCTATCAAAGATCTAGTTGTTACTTATGATGTGAAGTAATGCTTTGAGTTTTAAAGATGTGAAATGCAATGTAATCACATGAATAAAATCCACATAATATAACCAACTTTATGCTATTGTACATCAAGATATTTAACCATTGCTCACTTGATTAAATTTTCAAAGAGTTTAATTCATGAGGAGGCAATTAAATTTTTGATTGTCAACTTCTATATATCAAATTATCCAATAATCAAGTGTATGTCCATATACAAAAATGGCATCAATGCCAACTAAAACAAATTTTTACAATATGTGGCATATGCTATCTCGGTATCTATTCAAACTTTACATGCCAAAATTTCTATCTCATCCTAAACTACTGGTGGGTCATCAAAATGGAGCCTCTTTGAAGCACTCGTTGGCTTTGAAGGTAGCTGCACAAGAAAAAGTCAAACCACAATTGAGATTAGCTATACTATATAATTTAAAATTGAATAATTAACATAAAAATCAATACACATTAAATTATAATTGAACTCTAAAATTGTAATCTTGATTACCTTGAAATATCTGCCTCTTCAAAGGGTCAGAGTCCTAGAATATGCCCCTCTCAAAGAATCGACCAAACCATCTTTTGTAATTTCAATCTATATAGGTGAACAAAAACATAAAAGTGATCCAAGTTAGCATACAATTGTCAGTAATAGGAACATATAAATACCAAACACAAAATAAAATAAACATATACTACTTTAGGTTGATCTTTTTCTTTATCTCCTTTAGGTGTTTCGACACCTCCTCCTTGAGGTGCTTCAACACCTACTCCAAGTGTTCCAATATGTACTGCTTCGGGCATTGTGACACTTGTCAACAAGGACGTATAGCTCATAAGTCCCTACACATAAAAATGACAAGTACATATGAAACTACCAATCTATGTCGATGTATGTATAATCAATATAAGATCTTAAAATTCTTAATTCGATCAAATTTGAGTTCAATTACCTTCCCCTTATCCAACATTGCACTTCCATAATCTGGACAAGGCTACACCTCACTCGCACTAGGTATTTCCTACAAGAGGAAAATAAGATAAACATATAAGTTATTATATAATTTCATTAATGACAATTCAAATGACAAGCAAGTATATAATAAAAAAATGTAAACAAGTGAGTGCGAAAATATATACTATGTGCATGTTGAGGCCAAATGAAATGGCCCTAAGGGTGCTATCAGTCACCTGTGAGAGCTCCTCCTCAGACATCAACTATTAAATAGACCATGTAAATAAATATTAGTACTTGATACTATCTCTTATTAATATTCATTTAAAACAAATGCAAGTTATGAACGCCAACTTAAATTTTTACCAGGTCACTATTCCAATGTCCCCTCTAGCAAGAGGACTCAGACGGTGTGCTCCACTCGTTTGATCTATACGTCCACATCATGGAAGTCATAATCAAGTGTCCATGGATGCTTCAAATAGGCCGGGCATAAGAGACCCAAGCATATCTCAAGGCACATGGAGCAAGTATGTGTACACAAATATGTGGACCATGAGGGATTACACAACAGCACTCGAGCTTATCACCAACATCACCAAAATGTGGCTAAGCTACAGTAGAAGTATGGGAAACCAAAAGACCACTCAAAGAGTGAATAGCTTGAATATTCTGTGTGGTTGCATCCTCGATAATATTTGGATGATGTACTGGAGGTGGCAAAGGAAGGGGAGGAGGGGGAACATATGGGCACTAGACTACTCTAATTGCCCTTGGTCTATCCCGCATACCTCCACCAATGCCCCGAAGGGGTTTAATGTCAAAGTAATTCGACATGATGCCCTAACACAAACTCTCCGCCAAGATATAATTTTTATAAAGTAAATGGTATATCACAATTGTTGTTCTATAATAAAACCCATACACCAACAATCCTTAAAAGTTTTCTACAATGTCTCTACGAGTGCACCATTTTATAGAAAGTTTTGGTTTATTAACATTAACTCGCAAACTAGTGGGTTAACAACAAAGAGGCTATTTGGGCTTTGGTTATTCCAAGATCTTTCACATCATCATAGGACAATCCACATGCATAATAATAATATTCTTCATGTCTTCTCATGAATGAAAGGCATTATGTTATGAGGAGGGTTTCTATTTTTTAATTATTTCTTTCATTGTGTTTGACATCTCAGATAGTCGAGGACTCTCAGATAAACTTCCGTGAAATGCCTCACTTGTTAAAAATTTTTCTTGCCAAATTAATTTCTTCCAATTGATGGTTGTGGAGGTGGTGGGAGCATTTGGTATTTTGCATTTTCACTGTTAGCAGCCATAATGCTTGATTAAAGTTAAAAACAAATTAATCTAATTAAAATTAGACAATATAAATGAAAATATTATAAAAATACCCTAGTTTTTTTAAAAAATCCAACAAAAACCCTAGTTTTTAACAAAAATCTATAAAATTCTCTAATTTTTAATCCAAATACATAAAAAACACTATTTTTAAATCAAAATCCATTACAAACATTCAATTTTCATCAAAATCCATACTAAACTCAATTTTTTCATAAATAATCTATCAAAAACCCTATTTTGAAAAAAATCTATAAAAAATTAACTAAAATTACACAAATCTAATTGAAAATTTGATTAGAGCAAAGAAAAACCAAGAATCTAACCTTTTGAAGATGGATTTGCATGAAATCAGATATCTGATTTGTGGAATGAAGTTTTCACTATGCTCCCACGGTTAAACAAATGTGAAATGAGTTTTAATCAGGCCGAAATGAAATATATATGTGTGTCGCAAATCAGATATCTGATATCGAAATCTAGGTTTGGGCTTTGCTTCGGTAGTGTGTACTGACACCCAAGCCACATAAAGTCAACTTGACATTTTCACGTTTTTGAGTCGATGAAACATGTAATTTTTTCTCCATTGCCACTTTTTGGCATACCATGATCCTGCACATACCCACATCTTAGAGCATTCATCTTGTGATTTAGAGTCCATTAAATTCCTAGATCTAAGTTGCATTCATTCATACATTGCATCTTGCATTAGTGAAAGTGCATCTAGGGTTTCTCACTTTTGCATTAGTGAAAGTGCATATATAGGTTGCATTTTTTCTTTCTTGCATCATTGTATCTCATTAAAAAATTGAAAAGTGTATTGTTAGTCCTCCTAATTGCATTTAGGAACATTGTTATCACATTCAAATTTGCATCCAATTGCTTGTCATTAGTTACTTTTTAGATTGCATTCATTTGCACACTTTTTTATTTCTAAACATCGGGTCGCTAGGTAGGAAACCTAGGAGCACTGTTAACAACTCAATTTTTTTTTTTTTATAAAAAAAACCTCTACTCAGACAAAAACACCCTTCCTAGCGTCTTGCTCCCTCTTAGGGTTTTTGGCTCAGAATCCCGTCTATGTTGTTTGCTTTTTGTTTCACTTTCTGGAACTTCAAAATTCCACCAGTAGGACCAAGACACCCTTACTGGCGTCTAAGTCCTTGTTGACTTTGACTTTCCAGTTTTTAGGATTTGAAATTTCTTTTTTGTGCTTTTGTTTGTTGCTTTTAGTTTTCTATTACAATTTGTAAAATTGTTAGTTATCTCAATTTCTTTCATTTCAAGTGTAATTGTAAGCATAGGATATTGTGTTCATTGCACTTTCTCTGGTTTATCCCTTGCATGAGTTGTACTACTTGGTGTCCTACTAGGTATGTGCAAGATCATCATGGAAAAAATAGGCCCTTAAGTGGCAAAAAATTCAGAAAAATAAGAGTTAGGCAACTTGACGTAAAAATTTGAATAAGTTATCTATATTATTTTAAAAATATGTAAGAATAGAATCTTTAGCAAATTGAATGTAGTTTCTAAACTACTAGGTTTATTTAGAAAAAACTATTTGGTGAAAATTTGAAATTTCAATGCAGTAGTACTTAAATTTCAGAGAAAAAATAAGTAGGTGTCTGTCTAACCACCCTAACCACAATAAAATGATAATTTTTCTTATAAGATTTTAGATATAAGTAGAGCACTCATGTCTCAATGTGATGCATATTTTTTTGTAATGCTTTCCAAGTAAATAATTAATTATGAATTTTTTATTACAACTTTTAAAAAATATAAAAAAATTGTATGTTTGACCACCTTAACTTGGTCAAAACTTCATGAAATTCATTTTTTTAATCCAATAGTATGTGAAGTATAGAATGTGATGCATGTTTCAGATTCAAAAAATGTGATACCATTTGAAAGCTATAGATGTTTTTCAATCAGCCTATCAATCAGGACTTTACTCGTAATTCAAATAGAAAATGAATAATTATTATTTTTTAAATTCAAAGTAAAGCATAATTTATACTGGTGGAAATATGAGAATCTCCTTTAAAAACCCTTTTCATTTCATCAATTTTGGGTAAAAAAAGAGTTGTCAACCACATACCCTACACATACCCATCATATCACCACTTTTTGGCCCATCATGATCCTACACATACCCTACTGCTAATACTATGGTGAGATGAAGTGCGAGACTCATAGCATCCCATGATAAAACAATCATTATGGACCTTGCGTTATCTAGCTCCCTTACTCCTAGTGTTGGTATTAGTTCACTAGGTATGGACCATACCTTTGATACCTCTTTGCCTATGCCTACCTTACCCACAAGTGCCATGCCAAGTATTCAAACAATTGTTGATCATATCCCTCTAGAAAAAATAATGAAAATGCATGAAGGCCTAGCCCATTTACAAGATAGCATGAGTACTAAAAACATTTCCAACACTGTTGTACCTACAATAGATAGTATTCACAACATGATGGAAAGTGATGAAGGACCGAAAGTTGTGTGTAATATAGCTCAAATATTTGGAAAACATCTTCCTCCCACCACCAATGGTGCTCAAGCTTCAAACAATGTGCAAATCCAAGGAGGAAATCAAACTCATCCCCCTTCAACTATAACCTCTATTCCCACCTACCTCAATCCTCAAGTGACCACAATGATGCAACCAACTAGCAATGTCCTTACCTCGCACATTTCCACTAGTGCTCCTTATACCTATGTGGCATCTAATGTTATATCTTATTTATAGTAAGCAATCAATTAACTAGTTCTTCCTTGGACACATACACACCACCACCATATTAATCTCCATCTCAAAACATGCACAATGACCCTATCATTAACCACCTTTGCAAAGTATTTCATCCATTTAATGTCAAGTTTCCACCATAAATCAAAATCAAAATGGTCCACCTTCATACTATGTCAAAAGCAACCCACTATCTTTGGAGATATTAAGAACTCCAGTGCCACATGGCATATAGATCCCTAGATTTGAGAAATATGGAGGAAAAGGAGATCATGCTAATGATGTTAATACCTTTACTACTTTGTGTAGTTATTTTATCCTTGAGGAAATTTTTTTGGCTAAGCTTTTTCACCGATCCTTAAAAGATGTTGCCTTGGATTGGTTTTCTACATTACCAAATAGCTCAATTCTTTCATTTAATGAACTTGTTGAAGCCTTTATTAATCATTTCCAAATGTATATGGTTCCTGGAATGACATTAGCTGATTTGATGAGATGTAAGCAAAATGAGGGCGAGAAAGTCACCGACTTAATTTCAAGTTACCAATCACTTTATTCCCAAATTAGTGTAAAGATTCTCAATTCTCACCTTCAAAATATGTTCATAGAAAATTTACAAAGAAAGACATGAGACAAGATTATCATGATGAAATTCCCTTCCTTCATTCACTTATGCACTTCCCTTTGAAATTATTAGAATTTTGTAGGTAGTTGTGAACCAAATGCCAACCTCTACTCATCTTGAAAAGTTTGAATTTTCAAACCAAAACACCTACCAGCATTTCAGAAGACAAAATAAAAGTTTCCTTCAACTAAATTCCACCTTCGAACCTACCCAACTAGTTGATACCCAAGTAGCTACTATAAAGAAGAGTAATCCTTATATCTTTGGGGATACACAGAGACAATTTACTCTCTTACCTGACACACTTCACAATATCATGACTTAGCTATTAAACAAAAACATGCTTACCTTACCTCCCGTTCGACCTATCGACCAAGAAAGTCATTACCTATAAGCTTTTGATATAATTCCTATTGTGCTTATCACCAACAAAAAGGACATGATACAAAACATTTCAAGTGTCTTAAACATCTTGTGCAAGACCTCATTGATTCTAATCATATCCAAATTGGAGGTGTGTATGTCAAAGGTAATAAGTCTATAGCTCCTCCTAACCAAAACTCGATAATCTTTACCAATCACATACCTAACCATAATATTTCATTTGTTAAGTCTAGTGAAATTAAGCCCGATGTGATGAGCGTTGAAATAAATGATGATAACATGAGAAATAACAAACAAAATACTATGGATGAAGATGAACAAACACCTATGGATACTAATGTCCTATTAATATAATGATAGGAGTGATTGAAATAGAGCCTCGTAAACAACAAACCATAATGCCCACTAACATTACTTTCTCTTCAAAAGAAACAATAAAAAATGTACACGACGGTCCTCTTTACATAGCTAGTAGAATCAATAACAGGCCCACTCTTGGGATTTTAATTGATCTCATCTATGGAGAGAATGTGATCATAGAGGAACTCTTATATGTACATGAACTCACTCAAGATAGATATGATAAACCAAAAGCATGGATTAAAATGCATGATGGTTTTGCTTGTGCTACAATGGGATTAATCACACTCCCTTTACCAGTAGGACTAAACAAATTAAATGTATCATTCTCTATCATCTCTAATTCAAACCAATTTCGTGTGAAGTCAGGCTACAAATGGCTTTGCTCCATGAATGTGGCCCCATTATTTTTCCATAAGTCCTTAAAGTTTCTAGTCAACAATGGAATATTCACTGTGAACCATAGTGGCTTTAGCCCTCTATCTTCCAATGGAAATTTTTCCTTAGATTATTTTTTTCTTGATCCCATGGAACCTATAAGATCTAATGAGGACTTCCTTTTCCTATCCTACCAAAAGTTCATGGAAAAATACATAGCCAATTTATCCCTTGAAACTTTTCCTCCACCTATGATTGAACCTTTTCCCCTTAAAGAAAATAATATTGAGCTTAAAGCCCTTTCATTTAACCAAAAACCATCCATCAAAAGTCCCTTGTCTATTTCCTACAAAAGGAAAGAGAAAACCAAACAATTCATAATCTACCTCCTAAGAAAATTTATAAATCCAAATATAAGGCCATTGAGAAATCTTCCATGGTTTCTTCTGTTGTTCCTTCACAAGGAGAAAAGAAACCTATGGGTGACAAACCCACTCCTACACAAAAAAAACTTGATAATTGTAATAAAAGAAACATAAATGCTAGAGAGCATAGGCATAGAAGTCGTGCTATTGCTTGGAAGATAAATGAAGAGAACAACATTGAAAATCAAAATTATGAACTTGATAGAAGCAATAATCAATGAGCCTCATTCCTTACTAGAACAAATAGATCCTATGTCTCCAACACAACAAGGACCAATACCTCTGATGGATATTATCATTCCTCCTCCCGTTGTGGTTAACTTGGATGACGATGAAGAAACCGCTAAAATTGATAAGCAAGAAAATAATGAGTTGAATTTATTATTTTCCTCTTCCATGAGCTTAGACAATAACAACCATGATGATCCTCCTAAACTAAGTGATGCACAACATGTTGAACCCGATGATTCTCCTAGTGCAACACTTGATGTTGTCCCTCTCGCTAGTGATCCACATTCTACATATACTGAATAAGGTTGGGATGTGTATGACCTATTGGATGGTTTACTCACATGTCCTCTACTAGTCTTTTCAATTATCTTTTTGCTTTATTTTTGGTTGATTACATGTGTGTAATGTGATCCCCTGTAATTTTTGATGTTTCCTTTCTATGTGCATCCCTCTATTTGTACCTTCATTCTTCTATATGTCATAAGCTTTTTCCTTTTCATTAATCTTTTCCTTTCATTTTCATGTTTGTCTTGTGTTTTCCTTTTGGGGATGACGCAAGGCGTTGAGACACCCTATGTCTCTTCCATGTTGACTCAAAATCTTTTTCATTATCTTTTATTTTCCTTTCATTTTTGTGTTGTTTTTTCCTTTTGGGGATGAAAAAAGGCATCGAGACACCCTACATCTCTTCCATGTTGACCCAAAAAAAATTCATTATCTTTTCTTTTCCTTTGTATTTTTGTCTTGTGTTTTCTTTTCGGGGATAGCGCAAGGCTTCAAGACACCCTATGTCTCTTCCATGTTGACCCAAAAGGTTTTTCATTTGTTTTCGATCTCTTTCTGTCTTTCTTCTAGTTCTATGTGTATTTAGGGAATGATGACAATTGTGAGCTCTCTAATATCATTGCAAAAAAGACAAATACTGACCCCAAATCCATAGATCCCTTATGTGTTTCTGGAGGGTAACCCTCTTTTCCTTTTTCATGTTTGTCTACTTTAAATTAATTTCGCACAACATGGTTTTTAGCAATACTTTAAAGTGGGGGAATACATTGGCATTATTTTTGCATTATCTTGACTTTATTTTAGCGTTTCTCATGTTCGTTGATGTGATTCTCTTACTTCATGCAGGGTAAACCCACAAAAGTGGTTTAAAATTTGAATGAGGAAGGAAAAATTGTAAAAATTGACCCCATGCCAAAAAATTTCATTTTGGGGGTTTGAATGAACTAGTTGGTTCAAGTGAACCAAAAGAGGGTTCACTCAAACTAGGGTTCAAGCGAACCCATTTAATGCATATACAGACCAATCAGCCAAAAAAACAAATGGAAACTCATTTATGGAAGGGGGTTCAAATGAACCCTGGTTCGCTCCAACCCCCTGGTTCGAGTGAGCCCCCCTTTCCCTAATTTTTGACCTTGTTCACAAAAAAAAAAAAAAAATTTGCACTTCAAAGCTCAGGTTGAAGATGAAAATGGCAGAGAATTCACAAACCCAACTAGAATTAGGTAGTCCTTGGAACGAGCTATCCAACGAATATAATTTTAATATGTTTTAGTTTTATTATGTATTTGTTTTTTAAGTTTTATTAAATATAGGTTTTTCACCAAAAATCAAGCTCTTTGTTCTACACATGTGGAAAAATAGTAGATCATCAAAAAAAAAAATTGAAAAATATGAGTGCACCAAATATTGAAGTCCTTGATCCAACAAAAAAATTTGAATTTCGATACATACAAAAAAATTTATGCATTATACGGTCGCGCTATGTCTGAATTGTAATTAGTTTGACTTTGAAACTTGATTAAAGAAAAAATATTCAATAAAAAACTATCTAACCAAGTGGAAGCACTAGATATCAGAGTGACAAATATGAATTCAAAAGAATTAGAAATTTATCCTTCATGGAAAATAGTTATGCACTATATAGTGAGCCTCACTTTTTAAAAATGTTGTTTTCTAAAAAAAACTAGTTTTCGAGGGAGATGGAAAAAGAAGTGCAATCTGATTCCAAATTTTTTGAAAAAAATATGTTTAGAATCTACAGAAAAAATTTCACGAAACTTTAGTTTGCATCATCTTCAAATTCCTCATGGTTTAGCCGCTACAGGTGCCTGAAAGTGAAGATTTAGTTAAAAAAATTTATTTCAGTGTCTAGTTTGGCCAAAAATTGTAAACCAATAATGCGGGATCATGCTGCAATGTGTTTTAATATTTGTGGTGACATTGGGTGTAATGTCCTTCAAGAGCTTGATCTATCTTAGCATATTACATTCCTCTTAGTGGAGATGTGACACACTACATTCCCTAAGTTGTGAATCTTTTATCCTTTGATTGGTCCTCTCTTGGAGACATTAGGAACAATGTCCCCTAAGATTAAGACCTTACATGAACTAAGAAAAATCCCTTTGAGCATCCCTCTTTCTTATTGCATTGCATTTTTTTCCTTATCATAATCATGGGGGTATGAGTTTTATATAGACCTCTTGGGGCTCACCTAGTGGACAACTAGCTTCACTAGCCCTTATCAACATGTGTTTTGTTTGCATAGTGGACAACACATTCCACTTGTAAAACTCTTTTGGAAAAATAGCCTAGACTAAATCCACATTGTGTTGGACGATTAGTCAAAGATTGATCCGTTTCATTTTCCCTTTTTCCTTTTTCCTTTTACTATCTATGATGGTGTATGTTTGCGATCTGGTTATGGCTTCATATATCATTTGCAAGTGTGTCCATTTGTGCTTATGTTGGTTTTCCATAGGATCTTGATCCTAGGGGCTTGGCTACCCTCTTGATTATTGTCATCCTATCTTACTAGAATTGGTTCATGTGAACCCATCTTGATTATGTGGTTGGCTACTTTAGTGTGAGTTTGAAGCAAGTTCATCCTCTCACTAAAGTGGGGGCTACATATAGTGTAGGAAAATGCATACCCTTTCATTTTCACACTTGTTTGGGCCTACCTTCCTTTTTTTATCCTTATTTATGTCTTAATTGGTCCTATTTTTCATCCACAAGCATAGTAAATTATATTTTTTTATGGCTGATCCCGAAAAACATCAATGGATAAATGATAATTTAATGGTTCTAGCTATGTGGCCCTAATTTTTGGGTTGGGACTAAGACACCACCTAGGGCATCTTTTTCTCCCAAAGGTCTTGGGAACCTGATTTCATATGTGCCTTAAATGGACCCCTTTTTGGAATCTATGCCCTGAGTTTCATGCCTCGGGTCGAAGACTCCACCTAGGGAATCTTAGTCCCCCTTAGGTTATTTTCAGGATTTAATTTCAAATCTTGGTGGGATTTAGCTCCTTTAATTAATGAATCCATATGTCAGCTTGTTTTGGTGTAATTTCGAGATATTGAGCATGGATAAGTATAAATATAAGGTTCTTTCAATCATTTTATAATATCTGTAGCATTTAAGTATTCATGTTACTAAGAAAATTTTATGATATCAAGAGCATTCAAGAGAAATTCATCAAGCATTTGGGGCCATCATCAAGATTCAAGCATCATATCAAGGATATTCTTGCATCATGTGTGTTTTTGAGATAACATTTGTGATGTAGGGTTTTGATTCAAGAAAACAATTCAAGTCAATATCTATCAAGTACTCATTTGATTCAAGATCCACATTCAAGCTAGCCAGCTCACAAAAGTTTGTAGATTTCACAACAAGAGTTTGGTGAGTTACAACATATCATTTTGTTCATGTTCATCATTTCCCTTCATTATTCTATTTCATTTTAAGGTTTAATTACCAACAAGGGGTTTGACCAAGGAAAACCCCCATTTACTAATAATCAAAAAAAAATTCCCTCTTGCATGCTTGTGATTGTAGATTTAGGTTGAAGACTTGAAAATCATTTGAAGTTGCAAAGTTGCATTAATTACAAATTTGTCATCTTCACAAAAACATACCTACAGGCCTGATCCAAAAGTTTTAGGACTTGAGATCTGAGAAGAAGGAAGTGCAGACCTTGAGCCTCAAGACTATATTTGGAGAATTTAGAAATTCAGAATGGAACTAAGTCAACAACAAGCATGTCTTAGTCCTCCCAAGGGAATTTTTCAAAGATTCTTTGAGATCTTGTTCCGACATTTGAATATTCTGCATTTTCCCAAAAAAATAGTAGCTTGACTAAGACAATAGTAAGAGAATTTTAGTCCTCTATAACACATTTTCAAAACATTTTTGCATTTCTAGAATCCTCATCACCTTTCTAGACTTCCTAGGTACATACATCATAACTTTTTGTTGCTTAATTTCATCATTTGCATTCTTCATTTAGCTTGCATTACTAGGTTTTGTGATTTGAATGTTAAGTTATCTTTTCCAAGAGTTTGCTTGGTGGTGAACCCCTCAAATCTTAAAGAACCCCCCCTAGGTCTTCCTTTTTGAGAGTTGACTCACTTTTAAGGTTGATAGTCAATCCAATTTGGATACCTAGGAAATTATTGAATGAATAAACGAGAATAAGGTGGGTGTTTCCCCCACACCATTTTCTTTCCAGTTCATTTTGGTGAACCCAAAATTTTAGAGAATTTATTTTTAATTTGGAGTCCATTAACATCCTAGATCTAGGTTGCATTCATTTTTACATTGCGTCTTGCATTAGTGAAAGTGCATCTAGGGTTTCTCACTTTTGTATTAGTGAAAGTGCATATAGGTTGCATTTTTTATTTCTTGCATTATTGTATCTCATTAAAAAAATGAAAAGTGTATTGTCAATCATCCTAATTGCATTTAGTGACATTGTTATTGCATTCAACTTTGCATCCAATTGCTTGTCATTAGTTACTTTTTCTTGCATTCATTTGCACACTTTTTTATTTCTAAACATTAGGTCCCTAGGTAGGCAACCTGGGAAAACTCTTATCAACTCAAAATTTTCTATTTTTATGAAAGAAAACTCTATTGGGACAAAAACGCCCTTCCTAGCGTCTTAGTCCCTCTTAAGGTTTCTGGCTTAAAATCATACCTTTGTTGTTTTCTTTTTGTTTGAATTTCTGGAACTTCAAAATTCCACTAGTAGGACCAAGATGCCCTTACTGGCATCTTATTCCCTATTGACTTTTGAATTTCTAGTTTTCAGGATTTGAAATTGCTTTTTTGTGCTTTGGTTGGCTGCTTTCAGTTTTCTGTTACAATTTGCAGAATTGTTGTTGTCTCAATTTCTTTCATTTCAAGTGTAATTGTAAGCATAGGATATTGTGTTCATTGCACTTTATTTGGTTTTGGAAGCTGTACTGCTTGGTGTCCTACTACTAATACTATGGTGAGATGAAGTGTGAGAATCATGGAATCCAGCAATAAAACACTCATTGTGGATCTTGGGTTATCTACCTCTCTTACTCGTAGTGTTGGTATAAGTTCACTAGGTATGGACCATACCTTTGATACCTCTTTTGCTCTGCCTACCCTACCCACAAGTTCCATGCCAAGTGTTCAAACAATGATTGATCATATCCCTCAAGAAAACATAATGGAAATGTATGACAACCTAGCCCATTTACAAGATAGTGCAAGTACTGAAAATATCTCCAACACTATTATACTTTTCGTAAATAGTATTCACGACATGATGGAAAGTGATGAAGGATTTGAAGTTGTGTAATGTAGATCAAATCTTTGGAAAACATCTTCCTCCCACCACCAATGGTGCTCAAGCTTCAAACAATGTGCAAAGCCAATGAGGAAATAAAACTCCTCCCCCTTTAACTATAACCTCCATTCCCACCTAGGCCAATCCTCAAGTGACCACAACGATGCAACCAAATAGCAATGTCCTTCCTACCTCGCACATTTCCACTAGTGCTCCTTATACCTATGTGACATCTAACCTTATATCTCCTTGAATAAGCAATCCATTCACTGGTCCTTCCAACACATACACAACACCACCATATTCACCTCCATCTCAAACATGCACAATGACCCTATCATTAACAAAATTTTACAAATTATTTCATCCATTCAACGTCAAGTTTCCACCATAAATCAAAATAAAAATGGTGCACCTTCATACTATGCCAAAAGAAACCCACTATCTTTGGATATATTAAGAACTCTGGTGCCACAAGATATAGAGATCCCTAGATTTGAGAAATATGGAGGAAAGGGAGATCTTGTTAATGATGTTAATACCTTTACTGCTTTGTGTAGTGAATTTATCCTTGAGGGAAAACTTTTGTCTAAGCTTTTTCCCCGATCCTTAAAAGATTTTTCCTTGGATCGGTTTTCTACATTACCAAATAGCTCAATTCATTCATTTCATGAACTTGTTGAAGCCTTTATTAACCATTTCCATGTGCATATGGTTCCTGAAATGACATTAGTTGATTTGGTGAGATGTAAGCAAAATGAGGGTGAAAAAGTCATCGACTTTATTTCACGTTACCAATCACTATATTCTCAAATTAGTGTGAAAATTCTTGATTCCCACCTTCAAAAGATGTTTATAGAAAATTTACAAAGCAAGATATGAGACAAGATTACCATGATTAAATTCCCTTCCTTCATGCACTTATGCATTTCCCTCTAAGATTATCAAAATTTTGTAGGTAGTTGTGAATCAAAACCCACCTCTACTCATCCTGAAAAGTCTGTATCTTCAAACCAAAACACCTACCAAAATTTTAAAAGACAAAATACAAGTTTCCTTCAACTAAATTGCACCCCCCAACCTATCCAACTAGTTGATACCCAAGTAGTTGTTATAATGAAGAGTAATCCTTATATATTTGGGGATCTGCAAAGACAATTTACTCCCTTACCTGACACACTTCACAATATCATGACTCGGCTATTAAATAAAAACATGCCTACCTTACCTACCATTCGACCTCTCGACCCATGCAAGTCATTACCTCCAAGCTTTAGAGACAATGCATATTGTTCTTATGACAAAAGAAAATGACATGATACCAAAAATTGCAAGCATCTTAAACATCTTGTGCAAGACTTCATTGATTCTAATCATATCCAAATTGGAGGTGTAAATTTCAAAGGTAATAAGTTTGTAGCTCCTAACCATGACTTACTAATCTTTACCAATCCCATACTTAACCACGATATTTCATTTGTTAAGTCTAGTGAAAATAAGCCCGATGTGATGAGAATTGACACAAATGATGATAACATGATCAATAACGAACAAAATCCTATGGATGATGATGAAAAAACTCTTATGGATACTAATGTCCAAAGTCCTATTAGTATAATGATAGGAATGATTGAAATTGAGCCTCATAAACAACAAAGCATAATTCCCAATGACATTACTTTCTCTTCAGGAGAAATAATAAAAAATGCACCTAATGGTCCTCTTTACATAGCTAGTAGAATCAATAACAGGCCCATTCTTGGGATTTTAATTGATCTCGTCTATGGAGAGAATGTAATCAAAGCTAAGGAACTTTTATATGTGCATGAACTCACTCAAGATAGATATGATAAATTGAAAGCATGGATTAAAATGCATGATGGTTTTTCTCGTGCTACGATGGGCTTGATCACACTCCCTTTACAAGTAGGACCGAAGAATTAAATGTATCATTCTCTATAATCTCTAATTCAGACCAATTTCATGTGATGTTAGGTTAAAAATGGATTCACTCCATGAATGCAGTCCCATTCGTTGTCCATAAGTACTTAAAGTTTTCAATCGGTGGTGAAATATTCATTGTGAACCATAGTGGCTTTAGCCCTCCATCTTCCCGTGAAATTTTTCCTTAGATTATTTTTGGCCTGATCCCACTAAACCTATAAGACCCTATGAGGACTTCCCTTTCCTATCCTGCCAAAAGTTCAAAGCAAAATGCATAGCCAAGTTATCCCTTGAAAATTTTCCTCCACATATGATTGAACCTTTGCCCCTTGAAGAAAACAATATTGAGCTTAAAGCCCTTCCATCTAACCAAGACCTATCCATCAAAGTCCCTTTCCTATTTCCTACAAAAAGACCAAGGGAAAACCAAACAAGTCCTAATCAGCCTCCTAAGAAAATTTATAAAGCTAAAGAGAAGGTGGTTGAGAAACCTTCCATGGTTTCTTTTGTTCTTCCCTCACAAGGAGAAAAGAAACCTATGGTTGAAAAACCCACTCCTAAACAAACACAACTTGAAAACCATAATAAAAGAAACAAAAATGCTAGAGAACGTAGGCATAGATGTTGTACTATTGCTCAAAAGATAAACAGAGAGAACAACATTGAAAATCAAAATCCAAACTTGATAGAAGCAATAAATGATGAGCCTCCCCCCTTACTAGAAAAAAAAAATCCTATGTCTCCAAGACAACAAGGACCAACACCTCCTATGGATATTATAATCCACCCTCTTGTTGTGGTTAACTTGGATGACGTTGAAAGAAACTGCTAAAACTGATGAGCAAGTTCATAATGAGTTGAATTTGTTATTTTTGATCTTCAATGAGCTTAGACAATAACAACCATGATGATCCTCCTAAATCGAGTGATGCACCACATGCTGAACCTGGTGATTCTCCTAATATAACACTTGATGTTTTCCCTCTTGCTAGTGATATGCATACTGCATATACTGAATAAGACTGGGATGCGGATGACTTGCTAGATGATTGAATTGTATGTGCTTTACTAGTCTTTTCAATTTTATTTTTCTTTTTTTTTGGTTGATTGGATGTGTGTAATGTAATCCCCCTTATTGTTTTTTGTTTCCTCTCTATGTGCATACCTCTATTTGTACCTTCATTCTTCTATATGTCATAAGCTTTTTCCTTTTCATTGATCTTTGTCTTTCATTTTCATGTTTGTCTTGTGTTTTCCATTCGGGGATGATGCAAGGCGTCGAGGCACCTTATGTCTCTTCCATGTTGACCCAAAATATTTTTCATTATCTTTTCTTTTCCTTTCATTTTTGTCTTGTGTTTTCCTTTTGGGGATGACGCAAGGTATCAAGATACCATATGTCTCTTCCATGTTGACCCAAAATATTTTTTGTTATCTTTTTTTTTTCCTTTGCATTTTTGTCTTGTGTTTTCTTTTTGGGGATGGTGCAAGGCATTGAGACACCCTATGTCTCTTCCATGTTGAGCTAAAAGGTTTTTCATTTTTTTCTGATCTCTTTGTGTCATTCTTCCAATTCTATGTGTATTTGGGGAATGATGATAGTTCTGAGCTCTCTAATATCATTGCAAAAAATATAGATACTGACCTGAATCCATAGATCCCTTAGGTGTTTCTGGGGGGCAACCCTCTTTTCCTTTTTCATGTTTGTCTACTTTAAAGTAATTGCTCACAACATGTTGTTTAGCAATTCCATTAAAGTGGGGCATACATTGGCATTATATTAACATTATCTTGGCATTATTTTGGTAT
Source organism: Sequoia sempervirens (assembly GCA_007258455.2). Taxonomy (NCBI): domain Eukaryota; kingdom Viridiplantae; phylum Streptophyta; class Pinopsida; order Cupressales; family Cupressaceae; genus Sequoia; species Sequoia sempervirens. Next base: position 82,924,386 of record VDFB02072274.1, on the reverse strand, counting down.
TTTTTCATGTTCATTGATGTGATTCTCTTACTTCATGTGATGTGTTTTTATCTTTGTGGTGACATTGGGAGTAATTTCCCTCAAGAGCTTGATCTATCTTAGCATATTACATTCCTCTTAGTGGTGATATGACACACTGCATTCCCTACATTGCAAATCTTTTATCCTTTGATTGGTCCTCTCTTGGAGACATTAGGAACAATGTCCCCTAAGATTAAGACCTCACATGAACAAAGAAAAATCCATTTGAACATCCCTCTTTCTTATTGCGTTGAATTTTTGGCCTTATCATAGTCAGTGGGGTATGAGTTTGATATGGACCTCTTGGGGCTCACCTAGTAGACAACTAGCTTCACTAGCCCTTGTGAGCATGCATTTTGTTTGCATAGTGGACAACACGTTCCACTTGCAAACTTCTTTTGGACAAACAACCTAGACCTAATCCACAATATGTTGGATGTCCAATCGAAGCTTGATCTATTGTATTTTCCCTTTTTCCTATTCCTTTTCCTATCTTTGATGGTGTATGTTTGCAATTTAGTTATGGCTTCATATATCATCTGCAAGTGTGTTCATTTGTGCTTATGTTGGTTTTCCATAGGATCTTGATCCTAGGGGCTTAGTCACCCTCTTGGTTACTATCATCCTATCTTACTAGCATTTGTTCATTGTAACCCCTTTTGATTGTGTGGTTGGCTACTTTAGTGTGAGTTTGAAGCAAGTTCATCCTCTCACTAAAGTGGGGGATAAATATAGTGTAGGAAAATGCATACCCTTGCATTTTAAAACTTGTTTGGGCCCACCTTGCTTCATTTATCCTTATTTATGTCTTAATTAGTCCCATTTTGCATCCACAAGCCTAGTAAATTATATCTTTTTATGGCTAATCCTAAAAACCATCAAAGGATGAATGATAATTTAATGATTCTAGCTGTGTGTCCCTAATTTTTGGGTAGGGAATAAGATGCCACCTAAGGCATCTTTGTCCCCCAAAGGTCTTGGGACCTTGATTTCAAATGTGCCTTAAATGGGCCCCTTTTTGGAATCTTTGTCCTGAGTTTCATGCCTCGGGACTAAGATGCCACCTAGGGCATCTTATTCCCCCTTAGGTTATTTTCAAGATTTAATTTCAAATCTTGGCGAGATTTAGCCTCATTTAATTAATGAATCCATATGTCAGTTTGTTGTGGTGTAATTTTGAGAAATTAAGAATGGATAAGTTTAAATACAAGGTTCTTTCAATCATTTTATAACAATTGTAGCATTCAAGTATTCATTCCTAAGACAAGTTTATGAGATCAAGAGCATTTGGAGCCATCATCAAGATTCAAGCATCATATCAAGGATATTCTTGCATCATGTGTGTTTTTGAGCTAGCATTTGTGATGTAGGGTTTTGATTCAAGCAAACAATTCAAGTCAATATCTATCAAGTACTCCTTTGATTCAAAATTCACATTCAAGCTAGCCATCTCACACAAGTTTGTAGATTTCACAACAAAGATTTGGTGAGTTGCAACATAGCACTTTGTTCATTCATTATTTCCCTTCATTATTCTATTTCATTTCAAGGTTTAATTACCAACAAGGGGTATGACCAAGGAAAACCCCCATTTACTAACAATCAACAAGTTTTTCCCTCTCATGCTTGTGATTCCATATTTAGGTTGAAGACTTGAAAATCATTTGAAGTTTCAAAGTTGCAAAGTTGCATTACAAAGTTGTTGTCTTCATGGAAACTCACCTAGAGGCTAGATTTGGAAGTTTTAAGACCCGAGATCTTAGAAGGAAGTGCAAACCTTGAGCCTTAGGACCACATTCAGAGATTTCAAAATTTTAGAAGGAAACTAAGTTGGTAGCAAGGGCATCTCAGTCCTCTCAAGGGAATTTTTTAGAGATTCTTTGAGATCTTGTTTTGACATCGAAAGATTTCACATTTTCCCTAAAAAACAACAGTGAAACTAAGACAACGATAAGGGTGTCTTAGTCCTCCATAGCACATTTTGACAACATTTTTGCTTTTCCAGAATCCTCATCATATTTCTAGAGTTTCTAGGTACATGCATCATAACTTCGTGTTGCTTAATTTCATCATTTACATCCTTTATTTAGCTTGCATTACTAGGTTTTGTGAGTTGAATGTTAAGTTATCTTTTGCAAGCTTTTGCTTGGTAGTGAACCCCTCAAAGCTTAAAGAACCCCCTCATAGGTCTTCCTTGTTGAGAATTGACTCACCTTTGAGGTTGATAGTCAATCCAATTTAGATTTCTAGGACATTACTGAATAACTAAAGGATAATAATGTTGAAATTTCCCCCACGCTATTTTATTCCCAGTTCACTTGATAACTTCAATTCCCACTAAAAGTTATTCCTTTGGTTTGGTTGTGTATTTCCCTTCTATGGAGCTCAAATCCATTTTTTCTTGTGATGGTGGACCCCTTGTCTATGGATCTTGTGGTGCATTTGATTTCCATTGGTAGACATTCTCCCTCCTTACACATGACAACTCAAGTCAAGGTTGTGGTTGAGGCTTGTTTTTCCCTTTCTCCTTGATTTGAGGATCTAGATATTGATGTTTATTGGACTTTGGTTCATAGAAGGAAGAGAGGTCTTCCTCAACATTTTTATGAGTCATATATATTGGAATTAAGGGTGTATAGACTTCAAGGTTGGGGTTTGACATCATGAAGGACAAAGACCCTTTGGCTTTTTGCTTTGTGTGAGCTTGGTGCTTCTGGTACAACTTGGTTACAATTGTGTTGTTTTTGGGTGTGGTTTGAAAAGGGTTTTAGGGCCCCTTCAACACATTTTTGGTTGTTTTGAGTGTGTCATTTTGTGTTCAAATATCTAGCTACAATTGTGTTGTTTTTTATTAAAAATGTAGGGGAAAGACCCCTTAACCTAGATAAGAGATCAAAATTCAAGCCACAAGGCCAACAGTTTAGCACCAACAAAACAGACACACCAAAACAGATGGATTGACACCAAAGTAAAATAGCAGAAGGTCCTTCAGCTTTGCCATGGTACATCAAAAGGAAACCCATTCAACTTAGCCATAGTACAATTGTGTTGTTGATCATATTGTTTATCACATATTATTTTGATATAAATAATATAAACCTTTGAAAAAACTTAATAAATTTTGAAAGCATTATTATTACAATTTTATTTTTTTAAGGTCGATATTTTATTATAATACTATCTAAATATCAATTTACTTGTACTCACCACAACCTCTTAACTTTAAATATCCTCCATGATAAGGTAATTGAAAACAATTAAAATAAAATATCTTTAGAGATAGCGGTAGCCATCAATGAGTTAGGCAGTGTTATGGCACGTGGTATCTACCTCCAAACAAACTGTTTCTTTAGTTAAAATGTATTATTTTTTAACAGCCATCATCTGTGAGGAGGCACGTCCAAATCTTAAATATACAAAATTCATTGCCGTTTGTCCCCCATGAGGATCAGATTATCTAATCACTTGTCGTGTGAAGAGAATTTTTTATCTTCACATATAAGCACAATATTCTTTAATTCTACAAACTCCTAGGGAATGCCCTACCATTTCCTTTTAAAATTTGTGTAGAAACCAACGTACTTGTTTAGCCACGTTAGCATGATTTGATTAAGCAAAGAGGCACGCTACTCAACTAGAATGATTAGACGCCCTTGCAACTAAACTTCCATATGGTACCCATTTTACATGTTTACTTTCTATTGGATAAATTTTTGATTTGGGTTATATGTTCCAATCTTTTGAAATTGTTATGATTTAAGATTTGGCATGATATAGTTCGAAGAGAATTCTTTTAAATATATATATAAAGCTAAAATATTCTGGTTAAATAAGGTTAAAAGATAAATATGAAATTTAAAAAATATTAAAGAATATAAAGATTTGTTGTTAGAATAGTTAAAAAGTATAAAAATTGTAGGTGGAATTTAGAAAAATAAGTGGAGAAAGAGATGTAAGAATGTTTCTAAAAGACAAATGAAATAATGGAAACAACAAATCATTCACACATGCAAAAAAGAGAGTTCACAACCCTCCTAAAGAACATGACAAAAAATAGATATCAGTTGAAAAGAAAGATAATCATAGCATAAGATTTGGATAATATGCCAAAAAAATAGATAAATCAAAAGATCTCACATGCACTATAGAGATAAACTTTCTAAAGAGAGGCACCAAAATATTTCACATATAAAAAAAAAATGATAATCCTTGTAGTAGTGAAGTCATCAAAATTAGAAAGAATATTTTGATGAAAAACCAAATATAAGATATTTAATAAGCTATGTATAGACATCTAAATTTCACCACCCCCATATGGTCAAATTCATCCCCTTTCATTCATCTATCTTGCATCCCTCATTTGCGTTAATTAAATAATTTATTTAATTAATATTTCATCTTTTTCTAATATTCCTAAGGTATTTAATTAAATAATTAAATATTTTATCTTTTATCCCCTTTCTTCTCTATATTAAATAAATACTTTAATTTTTTTAATTCAGTCATTTGGCTTTGTGAATTTAAATCAATTTTTAAATTCACCTTTTTCTCTCTCCTTGTCCCATCCTCCATAATCCCCCTCTAATCTAGATTAATTTAATCAATCCATGATTAGGATATGCACACCCTCCATAATTCTCCAGTTTCCTTAATCCTTCATTAATCAACTTAATCCCCTATTTGGACAACTATAATTACATGATTAGGTTAACCTAATCCTTATGCCATTTATGGAATACCTCCAAGTCAATTTTCATTAATTGTTTTCTCCTTTTGGGGAAGACAACCCATTCCTCATATGAATTTAAAATTCACATTTATTCTCCCCATGTCCCTTTAGGAATTTTTAATTCCTCTCCTCTTCCCCATGTGGATGTTTGAGGAATTTTTAATTCCTCATGTGTCACATCATCCATATGGGGACAAAGAGCTCCTTTATGAGGAGATTTTGTCCCAATCCCTAGGTACCATAAAGTACCTCCACCTCACCTCCCTTTTGACACCTCACTCACCACATGACAAGATGTGAGGGCTTGTGATTCCTCAACTCACCCTAGCCTTTGATCTTGTCTATGGTGGCATTATTTTAGCCCTTCATTTTTTAGAGGCATTTCCCTTAAACTTAGAGGAGTTTTCCCTTATTTGACATTCATTCAATCAAGCACACAATCTTGCACTCCAACTTTCAAGCATCCAAACCAAGCCATAACCTCCATTGTTGTAACTCCATTTTGCATCCACATTGTGTATCTATCTAAATAACACTTGCACCAGTGCATTCCTCATCCACTCATGATCATTTAGAGCTAGGTTGCATGCTATTTTCCATCTAAAGGAGCACACAATCAAATGAATCAATAGGGCCAACCAACTCATGAACTTGGGCAATGTAACACTCACTTTCTATCTTTTCTTCTGTTCAAGTTCAACTAGGCTAATTATTGAGGTGTTGCTTGTGTATTTCCTTGTTTGCATTCTCTTTTGTTTTTCATTTTAGACTAGAAGTTTTACCTACACACATTTCTGGCATGCCCAGTGGGACCCAAGTCATGGGTCTATACTTTCACGGTTTGTTGTTGTTTGAATTTTTGCAGGTTTAGGTTTACACGTAGGGGCGAATTTGCTTCGATGGGTGAATCTACAGTCAAAAAAAGGAGAAATTGAAATTAGGGGCGAATTCACCAGTTACAAAGGAAAATTCACATTTAGCAAAGGTGAAAGAAAATTCCTCATTTTGTCAAATAAGGGAAAATTTGACATTAAGGGAAAATTTGCTCAAAGCAGGGGAAAATTTGTGAGGGTCTCTGGGAAATAGGTGAGAGTGCTTGAGTTATAGAGGAAAAATTGAATTCACCTATTCGTATAGACAGACAAATTTGAACATCCAAAACAAGTGAATTTGCCTCATACAAAGGCGAATTTGAGGTAAACCCAAAACTTGATTTTTTAGTTTCTAGCTTCAGTTTGGTTTTGGTTTTAGGTACTAATCTGATTTAACTTGTCTATTTGTGAGTGTGCCTAGTTTTTTTCCTAACAATTTGTGTTGCTTGTCTTCGTTCGTCCAAGACTGGTGGTGTTAAATTACTGACACATTTTCTATAGGACGATCGGTCAAAAACCCCTTTAGTTAGTTTGTCTCTTGATTTTCATACTAACTAGGCACACATAGATTTAAAATTAAATGGTTAATTAACTTGTTTGTTGTGTTTGAGCGTGAACTATTGACTCATCCAATCCCCTTGCACCATTTGACAATCCTAGGTGACAAGAAATCATGGTTTACTCTAGTCCAGTCTAGTCTATCTAGTAGGTGCTAGTGCGTCTAGGCTCTCCCCTTGCACTACGTGTGAGCCTAGAGACCAGCCAAAAAAATCTACTATCTTCTTCCCTTAGTGGGACCTACTTGAGATTTCATCACCTGGGGGATGATCCAACTACTTGTTACCGGTAGGGTATACAAAGGGGGGAGAGCTAAAGCTATACCTCAATTCAATCATGTTATGTTTAGCAAAGCGTGAAAGCTAGGGTGATACCTAGATAAGACATGCAGAGTTGGTCCGAGTTTCCAATACCTTGTTGGGGCTCCCGACTCATGCTTGTGATAGGTTGGTGTTCACAGTTGTTCCCCATGTACCTTGTATATATCGAGGACGCATGAGATTTCCTTCTATAGTCTAGATAGAGGCCCATGTTTTAGCCATGACTTGGTGTAGTGAAGGGGATGCACACTATACCTCGAAGTTACTTACCATGTAGTCCCTTAGGTTGAGATAGGAATCCTCATGGTGGACTATGATAGTCCTCAAGAGAGAGTGTGAAGTTGAGCCCATGACATCTGTTGATGACCTTGTGCCACTGGAACGATAGCTATCTATCTTTACGAGAAAGGGTGATCTAGAGAACCACCTTGGTATCACAGAGTATTAACTTTGGGTTGCCTGCTCAAGGTGGTGGACCTACATCATGTTTGTAAACCCTTATCACTAATTTTAGGATTGTGTTGCCTAGTGTGTCTTCATTGTGTGATACTAGTGCTTTAATTTTCAATTGAGTTAGTATGACCTTCTATCTATTATTTGTTGTGCTTGTTGTTCTTTGCCACAGTTAGCCCCTGCCTATAGAGGTGAATTTTCCCCTTACAGAGGAAAATTTGCACTATAGACATGCAATTTTTCCCTACAAAAGGGGAATTATGTGTTTGAGTCCAGTCTAGGTCATTCCTTTAGGCGAGTTCATTCTTGTCAAAGGTGAATTTTCCTATGGGTCAGTTTTTAGGTGACCCCATTTTTGCTTGTTCCTTAGAATAGGTGAGTCTGTCAAACCTTTAAGTGAGTTTGTGTCTTGTCCTTGTCCATTGAATTCGACTATTTCCACATAATAGGTGAATTTTCTATCTTTTTGGGGAAAACCTACTATCCACAGGGGTGATCTCGTCTTCAATTCGAGTCATCGTCCATCAAATTCACCCATTTTCATATAACAAGTGAATTTGACCTCTTTAGGGGTGAACCTGCTATCTGCAAGGGCGATCCCGTTCTCAGTCTGAGTCTTCCCATATATCTCCTTGTTTATCAAATTCTCTCGTTCCCTTAGGATAGGTGAATTTTCCACCTTCTTGGGTGAATTTTCACACTAGAAGGGGTGATCCCGCTTCCGATATGAGTCTGTTCCATCCATTCGTGTCAAGATTTAGGCAAACCTATTTATCTGATAGGTGATCACATCTTCGAGCGAGTCCGTTCATGTTCCTACAGTCCAAGATTTAGGCGAATTTGTCATCCCTCGATATTAAATTTTGATCTAGTCCATACATTTCAAGATATAGGCGAAGTTGTTACCCTCGTTAGGAGAGTTTGTGAATCAATTCCACCCATTTCCCTATGGTCTTTTAAGGTTTAGGAGATCCTGCTCCCCTAAGACGTGACACTATCACATTTGAGGTGAATTTTCTAGATTTTGGGAAAACTTGCTATCAGATAGGAAAATTTTCTCAGCGAGTTCACCTGTTTCTTGTGCCATCCTAGACTTAGGTGAATTTGATCTCCCCAGACAGGCAATTTTTCAAAACACAGAGGTGATTTTTCTCCCTTTCGATAGGAAAAGTTGTGGCCTAGAGAGGTGATTTTGCTTGATACAAAGGTGTATCCATTTCCCATAAAAATTCCAGAGAGTGAATCCTTTGGGCCATTAAAAGCTTGTCATTTTCAGAGTCCTTTGCTGCAATCAATTTCTTTTTATCATCATCCATTTGCTTGTAATTGTCACTTTAGTCCATCTGCATTTTCCAAAAGTCATCATTCCATCTTGATCAAATCATATAGGTGCATCTTAGAGCATCCCTAGATTGCATATCCATCATCGGTTCATCAATCCCAATCTCCTAGATTGCATTTTGGAGGTTTTATCCAAATTGGCTTAGATGCCTGATCCCAATCATCATCATCCACATCTGCTTAGGATTTCCATCTGTCTTGAGTCAGTCATCATCTTAGACCCAGTCAATCTATTTCCATCTTCAGGTAGATTCAGCGTCGTAATCATCCCTTTTGCTGTTCAATTTGATCAATCAACACCTTATGTCATCTAGTCAAACCTCTGAACATAGTTTAGAATTGGTTTCATCAACCCAATCCAGTCAATCATCCAATCCTATCGATCATCTCATCTCATCAATTAATCTAATAAAATCCAATTGCATGCTCTATCCAATCATCCAGTCAATCAATCCCTCATCCAATCTAGTCAATCCTTTAGTCTTCATCTAGGTCCTTCATTTAAGTGCATCCTAGGGTGTAGTATCATGTTAGCCCACCTGGTAGTTTTGCATTTTCATGCCCCTTACCCGATTGCAAGTAAAGAAACTCATGGAAAAATAGTAAGTTCAAGGCACCCAACCTAACATTCCTTATGATCGCAATAATGATGGCTCATCGCAATCCAATACCGGGGTCCAAAACACTTCGCCACCTGGTGATGAGAACATGGTCAATCAACATGAAGTCATAGTTGGCGAATACCTCAGTAATCTTGCCAATGTTCAAATGAAAGATCGTCTCCTTAATGAGTGTGGGGATAAAATCCTTGCCACCTTACTCTTGAAGGGATTCAAACTGCCACCTAAAATTGACCTATCCAAGTAAGTCAACATCACACCCCCTCTAGTGTCTTAGGACCCTTAGAATTTACAAAACATTCTAGGAAATTTGTACATTCCCAAGGGACCACTTGTGGATAATTGGTATCAACTTGGGTTTGGGAATTTCGTGCTCTATCAAGTCTCCAACATCCCTTGGGATTTGATTTTAGTCATGGGAGCATCCCTTGATCCTAACAATCCCCTTGCTTATGGTATTCCACAAAACCTCCCTCCTCCACCACCTACCATGCCTATTCCACAAGGTCTGATCTATGTACCTTCTACACCATCTATTCCACCTAATCAACCAGGTCAACCACTGATAAATGCTAGGGGAAATCCTTTTCTTGCACTGCCAACATCTCCTGGATCTACACCTACATCTATCTTATTGCTGCCACCTTTCACATCCCAGCAACTGCCTCAGGGAAACATTCCATTCTTTCAACAACCTCCAGTTAACCTGCAATAGGTCACCTCCTCAGAACCACCTCACCAGCAAGTGACACAACATACCACTATCCGATCACAGGTGACATAGCATACTATTGTCCCATCACAAGCAACACAACATGCTGTCATTACCACACAACAACTACAAGGTGCCTTAATACCAATCCCTCAGTAGCAACATATCCCATCTTTCCCTCTCTATCAACAACCACCGCATCACTAGCAACCACCTCTGCACACCCAAATCCTGACACAAATGCAAGGAAATCCTCTTGCTCAATACCTTTAGCATCCATCAAGCACTTATGTTGTCTTTGCTACCCCATCTAATTCTAATCCCAATCTTGCTCATCATAACCCTCAGTAATCCCAATCGCCACCTTACACAAACCCCCAACAATTGCAATCCAATCCTTATTACCAAACATCCAATCCAAAAACACCTCCATATACTACCCAATAGCTAAATGCTACGTATAAATACCAATCCAATCCGTATTAAACCCTACAACAATCGCCATATCAACAAGGTGCTTCCACCTTGTCAAATTACCAAGCCCCTCCACCATACTAGCAAGGGACTTCCACTTCATATTATCAAACGCCTCCACCATATTAGCAAGGGGAATCCACTTCTTATTACCAAAATCCATCATCCTATCATCAATCCTATGTCAATCCACAACCATAGCCCGCCTATACCAATCAATATCAAAAAACACCTCCATATATGCCTCCACTAGCATATGATCAAACCACTTCATCCCTATCTTCATCTGACCAACAATACGCTCATTATAATCAATTCAATCCATCCAATCCACCTCCCTCAACACCCACTAATAAGGAATGGGAAGAGGTCAAAGCCACATTAAAAGACTTGCAAGTCAAGACATCTAAAAAGTCTTTCAAGTTTGAGGAGATTTTTCCCTATCCATTCGATCCCTCGATCTCACTTGTTCCTTTCCCAAAGCATTTTGAAATGCCCAAATTTGAAAAGTATAAAGGAACTAAGGACCCAAAGAACGATCTTTATGAGTTCTACTCCCATTGTTAAGAAGTCCTACACAATGACAACTACCCCCTGCAGCTATTCCCAAGGAGTCTAACAGGGTGGCTCTTGATTGTTCATGGCTCTTCCAAAGGGATCAATCTCTTCCTTTGCATATCTTTAAGAAAAAATTGTTATACAATTCTCCTTCAATCTAGAGAAAGATATAGATACTCTAGATCTTCTAAAAAAGAAACAATGTGAAGGAGAGACTTTCACAAGCTATTTTCGAAGGTGGCATGCTTTGGCTAGTCACATGAAGTACCTCTTAGTTGAAAGGACATGGTGACCCTCTTCATGGCCATCACTCATCTAGATATGACACATAATCTCAATCTACATTGTGTTACAACCTTTACAGAGGTCATAGAAAAAGGTCCCATCATTGAGAGAGTGCTTATTGTGAAGGGACAAATCAAATTTTATAATCCTGACAAGGAAAAGTTATCTCGCAATAAATCATGCTATTGGAATAAGAACAAGAACGCAGAAAATGATGGTTTCACTGACACTAAGAATGTCCAAGTAGCTAATACCTCACAAATGCTATAGTATGTCCCTCCTCAACAATCAATCCCCAATTCCATATCTATGCCACAGGGAGCACCTCACCCTCCTCAAGAGTCCAATCAGAATAATCATGGGAACAATAAATGCCAATTCACTCAATTGGGAGATTCCTTAATTGTCATCTTTAATAGACTCCTCCAAGCCAGCTATCCAATCACATATCCTATGACCAAACCTTTTGATGAGTCTATGTTGAAGCCTGTCTCGTAGAAGGAAAATGAATATTGTGACTTTCAAAAGATCAAAGGGAATTCCATAAACAAATTTCAAGGACTAAAAACCTACATCTAGGATCTTATAGATCGGGGTGATATACACGTGGATGCCAACCATGCCCCATCGTCTAATGCTCAGCTTTAGATATATCAAAATTCCTTCCCAAAACATAACGAAGGTGCTACGCCAAATGCAAATCCTAGGTTAAGTAACAACAATAATCTAAGCAACAACACAAATAACATCAGTTACAAAAATGTGCCATATAACTACGATGGCATTGTCATGTGCATTAGTTAGGTAGAACCTAGTGTGTCTATGATAAGTGTTAAAGGAAAAAACCCATAGTGTGTTGTCACGACCCACCACACTTGCATCACCATCCCTAGAGCCTCTACGTCAAACCAACCACCTCTTGTAAGCTCCTAGTATAATATTCTTGATCACCTTGGAAAGACCCCGACACAAATATCTATCCTAGATTTACTTAAGTCTTCTCCTATCCACCAAGAAATCCTAACTAAATGTTTACATGATACCCATTTTCCCAATGATATAGATCCTACCCAATTTCAAGCAATGGTAGGACACTTATTAGCCACCTCTCAGCTGGGATTTAGTCAAAATGATATTCCTTGCATTGATTTGAACCACAACCATCCCCTACATATTGAGGTCCTCATAGCCCAACATAAATTGAAAAGGGTCTTGGTAGATAATGGCTCCACCCTAAATATTTGCACATTGAAGTTCATAAAATAGGTAGGCTACACCCATGCTAACTTAAATAATTAAGCTATTACCATCAAGGTGTATGAGAATGTAGAGTGTGACTCCAAGGGGACTATTTGTCTTCCAGTTTAGGTTGGTCCTATCGTACAACATACTACCTGCGATGTCCTTGATATGGACCTCCCATATAACCTTCTTCTTGGCCTCCCATGGATCCATGCCATGCAAGCAGTCCCATCCACTTACCGTCAGTGTCTGAAGTTCCCATTCAATGGGATGGAAGTAAGAGTACATGCTAACCCACAACCATTTGAGTATTTTTGGGCACTAGAAGATTACTTCCCCCATTCTCACTACTATCCAAGGGTGGAAATGGGGGCACCTTAGGCATCATCATCTAGTCCATCTTCCAATACGCTACCCATGACTTCTTCCATTCCATCTTCGACATCTGACTCCACAATCACCAAGGTCTAGATCATGGATAAGGGTTGTGGTGAGTATGAAATGCATACAACTTTAAATTTGGAAACCATGCCACCTTCACCTCATATGTATGGCCAACCTTCTCAGTCCATACTAAAACAAGAAGAGAAGACAATCACTTTGAGCTCTAAGAATGTGGGATCCAACACTTTCCATTCTCTTGGAACAAGACAAGATACACTAGAAGATGACATCAACCAATGGACATATCATGAGGAGCCTAAACCTTCCCCACCCCTTAAAGAATACTTCTAGGAAATGTATCTGCATGCATATAAGTTAGCCAAAAAGTATAACTATCAAGGGCGAGGCCTCAACATAGAAGATCAAGGAAGACGATAGCCTGTTGATACTCCTATACGACCAAAACACTTAGGCTTAGGCTATGACACAAAACAAAAGGTTCATGTACCATCAACTAGTACTTCTAATAATGTTAATGTGGACAATGGTCTCCTTGAAGACATATCATACTTGCTTATGATGACATGGATCTCTCTTCCATGTTTGATTACCTATCCGTCTTTTCTATCAGCCTTTCCCTTCACCATCCTAAGCTAATTGACTGTGATCTAAGAGGTAGTGCACCTATTGAAACCTTTCCATCAGTGGATACTTATGTGCAACTTATGGGACTAGGGGAGGATGAATGCCCTAACTGAAAAAATAAGAAGAAACAAAATAAAAAAGGGTCATCTAGTGAAAAACTCTCTGAGGCACTCCTAACTTAGAAAAAGTAAAAATAAAGGGTGTATTCGATAGTGAAAACCTCCACAAGGAACTGGAGGATGGGGACATTCATCTTCCCCTTGTGGGAACTCAATTGTTGGAACGATCTTCTATTTTGATTGAAGAAACACAGGAAGTAAGGGAATTGAAGAAAATCCTAAGATCATGTATGTAGCCAAGTCCTTATTAGAAGAAGAGCATTCTACCATCCATAAGCTTCTCAAAGAAGGAATCATCAATTTTGTGTGGACATATTCAGATATGCCAATTTTGGATCCCGCTTTAGTGGTACACCAATTGGACATTCATCCAGATGCGAAACCTGTCAAACATAAATTAAGAAAGATGCATCCTCAGGTGGATTTACTTGTCAAGAAATAGTTGGAGAAACTATTAGAATTAGGGTTCAAAAGACCTATTGACTATTTTGACTGGATGTCCAACATAGTGCCTATTGCCAAGCCAAATGGAAACATCAGGATTTGTACAGATTTCTAGGATCTCAATAAAGCTTGTCCTAAGGATGACTTCCATGACTTCCCCCTACAAAACATTAACATGTTGATTGAAGTAACAGTGGGACATGAGATACTATCCCTCATGGATGGTTTCTCTAGCTATAATTAGACCAGGATTACACCAGAAGACCAACATAAAACTGCCTTCACCACTCCTTGGGGTACCTTTAGCTACAATTTCATGCTCTTTGAACTCAATAATGTAGGGGAAACTTATCGGCGTTTCATGACTATCATCTTCCATGACCTTATTGAAATCATAAAGTTGGATTATGTCAATGCTCTGTTGGGGAAATCCAAGACTAGGGAAGAACACCCGATGATCCTAAAGAAAATATTTGAGTAGTTAGAGCACTACAAATTGCATTTGAATTTGAATAAATGTGTATTCGGGTTTACTTCAGGAAAGCTATTGATCTTCATTTTCGCCATAAGGGGTATAGAGGTAGATCCATCTAAAGTCAAAGTAATCATATAAATTCCCCTGTCGCACAATCTCAAGCAATTAAGAAGCCTTTAAGGGAAGTTACAGTAAATTAGACAGTTCATAGCTCAGTTAGTTGAAAAGTTCCATTCATTCACCCATCTCCTATGAAAAGATACCACCTCCAAGTGGGATCTAGAGTGTTACCTAGGTTTCGACAAAATCAAGGAGTACTTGGCTCATCTACCCATTTTGATGCCTCCTATTCTAGCTAAACCACTTATGTTGTATATCTTAGCTATTTCAGTTTCACTGGGGGCATTATTAGCTCAACATGATGAGTCCTCTAAAGAGCACACAATATACTACATCAGTTAAACATTAGTGGGCTATGAACTCAACTATTATCCATTGGAAAAAGCTTGTCTAGCTATAGTCTTCAATTCACAAATGCTTCACCATTACATGATCAGTCATCCTATCAAGCTAATATCAAAAGTTGATCCACTCAAGTACCTATTATCCAAGACTTCTTTGATTGGCCACATGGCTAAGTGGGTCATGCTACTGAGTGAGTTCGACATAGAGTATGTGGACCATAAGGTGATTAAACGAAAAGTAATAGCAAATCATTTGGCAGATGCTCCTTTGGTGCATTCCTATCCCTTCGTCACAAAATTTCCTGGTGAAGAAGTCATCATAGTCACAAAAGAAACTATATGGACACACTATTTGGATGGGTCATACATAGATAATAGAGCTAGTGCAGGTATCTTGTTCATCACCCCACAAGGTGACTACATTCCAAAGTCATTTAGGTTAGCATTCCCATGCACAAACAATATAGTAGAGTATGAAGCTCTTATCACTAGTCTTAGGATCACCATTCAATAAAACATCACTCGTTTACGAGTCTTTGGTGATTCTCAGTTAATTATCAAATAGGTCAATGACGAGTTTCATACAAAGGATGATAAGTTGTTACCTTAAAAAAGCATGGTGGATGACTTTAAGAAATGCTTCACCTTCATCCATTTTGAACAGATCCACATAGTTGAGAATAAGGTACCTTTAATGCAATGGCTACAATTGGTTCCCTGAGTGACATGCCAAAAGATCATATGATCTGCGAGTTGCTCATTGAAGAAATTTTAATCTAGACATATGAGATCCTTGAGAGTGAGGTGGTGTGCGATATCATAGGTCTTGAGTCACCTTGGTATCACAAAATTTACACCTACCTCTATGATAACATCCTACCCCTTGACCTTACATGAAACCAACGTAAATCCTTCATCCAATGCACCTCCCACTATACCATCGTGGGAGATACACTTTATCATCGTGGGCATGATGAAACTCTTCTTAGGTTTTTGAATGAGCCAAAAGCTTGCCCTGCGTTAACTTAGATACATAGTGGTGTTTGTGGGGCCCATTCTAATGGCATGGCCTTAGGAAAAATGATTCTCAGAGTTGGATATTACTAGCCTACACTAGAGCATGACTCTTGTGAGTTCATGAAGAAATGCTTACCTTGTTAGAAACATGCAGATTTAAGACATGCTCTAGCACAAGATTTGCAACCTCTCATAGCACCATGGCCCTTTTCTCAGTTGGGTATTGACTTGATCAACAAGTTCTACCCTTCATCCTCCAACAACCACACTTTCATCATCATCACCACTGAATACTTCACCAAATGGGTGGAAAAAATGCCACTCTCTCAAATTATAGGTATTTGGATATCCAAATTCATACTCTTCCATATTCTCTACAGATATGGAATCCATTCCACCATCATCACCAATAATGAAAAGACATTTAAAAACAAGGATATGAAACACCTATGTGAAATATTTCATATCCAAGATCATTGGTCTACACCCTATTACCCCCAAGGTAATGGTCAAGTGGAGGAAACTAACAAAACACTCATCAAAATTCTCAAAAAGATGGTCAATAATAATAGTCGAGATTGGCACCTCCATCTCCATCTTGCCCTTTGGGCTTAGCACACATCCATCTGCACTCCCATAGGTGCCACTCTATATTATCTTGTGTATCATGGTGTTGATGCCATCTTTCCAATCAAAGTTGAGATCCCATCACTTAGAATATCTCTAAAGAACCTCATAAGTGATGAAGACACTTGGGTTGTACAACTCGGTCAATTGGAGCTCTTGGATGAAAAGCATATTAGGGCCTACAATCATCTACAAGCATACTAGCATCATCTTAGGAGAAGCTAAAACAAGAAAGTTCATCCTCGCCAGTTTAATTTTGGTGATCTCATCCTCAAGAAGAATCGGCGTACTCAACAAGACTGAGATAAGAAAGGAATGTTTCAAGAAAATTGGCTAGGCCTTTATATTGTCACAATTAAATATGGATCTAGGGTATATAGGCTTGCTACACCTGAAGGGGAGCCCCTAGAGGAGCCTATCAAAATCATGCACCTAAAGAGGTTTTACACCTAAGTCAGCTGGGTTATCCTATCCTAACAAATACCAAAAAGAAGTAAAAATTGTCAAAAATACAAAAAAATTAAAAAATCCAAAAATCCAAAAATAATAAAGAGAAATAATCTATCCTATGCTGAAAACCACCCTTGGTGGCACCTTGGATAAGTAAATTTGGTGAAAACATGGTAATAGGTGCCATTCATAAAGGGCCTAATCATTATCTACCTTGCATCCTAGTTTCTTTATGCTTCCCTCCATTTTATCCTCACATCCTATCCTATCATCCTATCGATCCTATCCTTCCATCCACGTCTGCTTATCGACCACTTGGTATGTTTTGGTTCAGAATTGGATGATCTTCATCGGTTACCTACAATCTTGAGCTTTTATCCCAATTTGAGATTGTGTCATTTGTCTGTGTTGTTAGTCAGTCGTTCGCCTTCATCTAGGGTCCTTCATTGTGTTGGTCCTCATTAGGTCTCATCCTATCATGTCATTAATAATGAATCCGACTACATACGCCTTCGTGTGGCTGTAGTCCACCCCGATGGATATCCTCGTTAGTTTTTAGTATCCAGAATAGTACGGTCTACAAAATGACTTAGATTTTCCCCTTGGTATTTTTTCCATCCTATTGTGTCATTCGTCCATCCTATCGTGTTAGTCGTCCATCCTTTGTCTGTCTAGTTTTGTCTTTTTTCATTAGTATTTTTCAAACTACATTGCCCCTTCGCTTTCACATACGCAAGGTCGATCATTTGATCCACCCCATGGGGCTTTTGTCCATCCGGTCTTTGTCTTCAATCTTGGTCTCCATCATCCTCTTTCCACTTTTATCCATTGTATTTTATCGAACTATGAGGGATTTGTGCTTTTACATAGGCAAGGCTAATATTTGATCAGCCCCTAAGCGGGCCCCTAGGTCTTTAGGGCACATCAGTCTTGTGTCTTTTGTCGCATGTGTCTTGTGTTGTGTCATAAAGTATGTCCCTATCTAGTTGGTTCTTAACAAACCGAGATCCACTTGTATCACAAGGTTTGATCAGTTTCAAGTGTCCTGACTAATGTCGATCACTTAGTTTAGTCTCCATCTTTGGTCTTAATAGGATGCATCCTTCCTACATTAGACCACATCAATCCCATCCACCTTTTCATCTTGTGGCAAATGAAATTTGAAATTGATTTCTTTCTTGTCATTCTCTTTGCATTTTGTTTATCATTTGAGCTTCCTATCATACCTTGTTTGGGTCGACATGATCCATCATATTATGGTACGCTTTAACTAGTAAACATAGGGGCATATCTTAATCTTTTGTTTGTTACTATCTACTTGGTTGTCTTGTGTAGTACCCACCAAGATCCCTGTGGTCTTGTGTTATGCTGGGGCATGCTTTGTGCTTGTGGTTATCCCAATGCCTGGCCCGATCAAATTCATCGTGACTTTGGGGTGTTGGGATAGCCTCCTTGTCTATTGTGTTTTTTTATGTATTAGACACTAATCTACCTTGGTTCCTCATACCCTGGTGTATTGTGTCTTATGCTATAGCAAAAATTAGTTCTTCAAAAATGAAAATAGCATTAGTATTGCATTTCATGTCTCATTCTATTGCATTGCATTTATCCTCCATCCACCCTTCCCCTAATGTGTGACTAGTGATTTTGGTTGTGCAAACATTCATCTCCCATCTCCTTTTCTTCTTAGGATGCCTATGATTTTTGACAGGTGCAGTATCACATCCATCATCCCTTATTTTCATAGTGATTATAGGGAAAGTACTTGACATAACCAAAAATGAGTATGCTCCACAAATAAAGGAGGCATACCAATTTCTTCCATCACTATGCAAGCCATTATTTACACTCATGTCCATGCTAATTTAATTCATATATTAATCCCATCACTCATGTAGGTTGCATTCATTTTATAATTCCAATCGTACAAAGGTCATTTTCCCTGTCAAATCCTTGGTCTATGATGTGCAAAATGAGCAAAGCAACTAAGATTGATACATAACTACAAGGAAAAGCATGTCCATCATAGAAACATGTGAATCCAATCATTCATTAATCTTGATCAATGTCATATTAAATTATAATTTGATCTCAAATGGTGCTAATTGTCATCTCATCTAGCATGGTAGGTTCATTGCATTGCATTTCATCTCACTTTGCATTTTACATTATCATGTTCATTTTAAGTTGTTTAGATTAATATTAATTGGTTATTCTTTAGAAGCATCTTGTGTTCATTTCATTATCAATTCATTGCATTAACATTTTCCATGTTAGTCCATCTCATTGTACATACATTTAATACATCACATTGCATTACATTTTATATATCAATTCATTGCATTGAAATTGATTGTATAGTGTACAACACATATATGTCTATCTACTATGAGCTAATTAATGTTTCTGGATCACATTTGCTTATTATTTCATGCTTGCATCACCACCTGCATCACAAGTCATTAGGCTCATGTACATAGCATATCAAATCATAAATAATTCATCACATCCTACCTCACAGAGCATTAGGCATAATGCATTTCATCCCTTTCATCCACATAGGCATAAATGTAAATAATAATAACCACATGCATCATCATAATTATCATCATCATAATTATCCATAATAGAACACATACATACATATGTGAATAAATAAAACATCCATCACATAAGCACAACATAGTGTTGATAAGGGCTATCACATATCATATAAATTTCAAAATATCATGTCCATCACATGGTCCATAATAAAGTTCATCATATACATCGATAATCATCAAATAAAATACAAGTACAAGGATCTGAATCAAATGTAGAGACTACATCAATGACCAAAATGATCTATATCTGATCTATGTTGTGGGATCTATGGTCTCTTCCTCTGTGTACTGCACATCCACCCTACACCTATCAAAAACCTATATCATATCCTCTCTCCTCTCTCCTCTCTACCCTGAGCTATTGACATCTCACCTTTGCAGGGAATCTAGCACTGGTCCTTTGCACAGGGGAGTCTCTTGATAGCTCTTGTACCCTCGTGTATGTGTCCCTAATGACTATGATGGTGCTAGAATCTATGGTACTACTCGAACATAGGGAGGTAAATGATGTGTGGGATTTGGAAACTCTCTGAAGTAACCCCCCATGTAGTATCTAGACTCTCTCATGTACTCATCCCTATCTTTTGCCTATATCATGTCCACGTCTCGCTCCATCTTGTACCTGTCCCATAATCCAGTCAGGTGCCTCCTCTGCTGATCCTATGCATCTTGTGCCATCATTAGCTAGTATATATGTGCCTACATTTGTGACATCTGCTCTGTGGTCACATCCCTCTCATCCTACAAGGCATGTACCTGTGCCTCTACCACATTCCTCTCATCCTACAAGGTCTACATCTATTCTATCACTACCTCTGCTCTCTCTAGTATTGATCCTGCCTCTCTGGATGTCAACTCTACACACTTTGCTTTGTCTCAGAGCTCATCTTGCTCCCTCCTTAGCTCGATCCTCTCCCTCTACATCTTTGCCAACTGTCTCATCAAGTCCTCCCTCTCTCTCTTCGCATCATGCACCTTTCTAGATACCTAATTTTCCAACTCACCATAGTCTCTTTGTTCCTCTTCCTACAATCGAGTCACCTTGGCTTGCAATCTATCCCTTTCTGCTAGTGTTGCCAATAACTATTGTCCTGCATCATCCACTAGGGCCATATAGTCCCTCTACTCCTCTCTTTGTAGTCTATCCACCTCAACCTGTCGTCTCCCCCTACCCACCTCTAACTCCCTGAGCCTATGCTCTCTGATCCGTAATCTCGCTAGAGCTCCTATTAGTAGTACGGCTGAATCCTTTGGTGGTGGAGGTACATATGGTACTATAGCCAGTGGATGTATCTCTGGGCCATCGTCCTCCATTTCCTCCTCCTTTTCCTTAGCCTCTCTATCTCCATCCCTCCTCGGTCGACCGGCTCTCCTCTTGACTCTCCTTCATCTAGCCAATTTCACCTCGTCCTTTGAGTTGTACCCTAGTGCCTCTACAATCAGGTGCATTATCATCATTCATCTAGGCTTGTGTCATGCCCACCATGCTGAGAACCACATTTTTATCCTTGCATCTGCCGCCCCTCCTCTCCCAGGATATGGAACCAACTGCAACTCCTCTCACATTTTCCTAGCAAACTCTGTGATTTGATCATCCCATAACTAATCTCGGGTAATCCGCCAAAATCTCTGAGGCCCTGGAGGGGTATCTTGTTGTACACTGAACTGCCTCATCACCCTATCCTTCCTGTGAAGCACAACGATGTGTGGGTCCCAACCATTCAAGTAGCATACTATGAAAAAGTAGCCCCTGTGCCTCCTCTCATCCTACCTCCAACCCAAAAACCATCGATGCTAATATGGTCTCCATACAATCTGATCTCCCTATAGATCATCCAACCTCCTCCTCCATCCCTCTAAGTCACTAACATCCAGGTAATGTAACCACCACCATACACTATCCCATACTAGTTGCACCATAGATTTTTGAGGCTAGGAATGCTAGGTCTCTTTTGCTCAATTAGGGTCTTTCACCTAATGAAAAGAGATAGATCCCACACCCAAAATCTAGGTGGTTCATTCAAATTAAGATATGTATGATGAAGTTAAGGCTAAATAAGATGATCTAAATTCAACTAGATGATGAAATTGATTGATTAAGTATGCAAAACCAAAGAAATATGACTTTTTTGAAAACACATTGTGTAATGCAACAATGAACTACAAATAAATGCAAAACTTAACAGAACTGAACCAAACTAAAAATATGCACCTGGAATGTGGATGAATATTGGAAATTACATTTGAAATGTTGCTGATGCTATTTTTTAGGCCTGGAGGGACTCATTCACTATTCTAGGCGAATCAGTCCCAATTCTGCAAAACTGAGCTAGAACTCGTTTCTGACAAAAGGGTATCTAAAATTGTAGAAAACTCAAAATTTACCTTGGGGTGGGACTCATTCACCACCCATGGAAAATTAGTCCACTTCTAAATTTCTAAATTTTCAAAACTGGAATCTAGAGCTTTCGATCTGCACTTTGACTTCCTACAAGTGTTCGCTTCCAAAACTCTAATTTACGGGTTTGAAAGTGATATTTTGTTGATACTTTGACTTTTTGAATGAAGAGAAGACTTGAGCAACCTTGAAACTTTATCCCCAATGATTTCCAAGCTTCCAAGAGTCCTAAATTTGCAAAAAAACAAGATGAGATAGAAATGTTGAATGTTAGGGCATGGGGGTTTGCCTTGGTCAAACCCCTTTTAGGTAATTAAACCAAAATGATGTAAGAATGGAATGAAACATGCAATAATGGAGTTTATTACCTTTCCATGATGCTTGATCTTGAAATTCTATAGCAAAATATGAAGGATCTGCCCTTGAATGTTTGAAAATTGATCTTGAATGACTTGTAATGATGAAACCCCAACTTGCTTGAGAAGATCAATGATGAATGAGTTGTAAAATGAGTTGAGAGATAAGAGAGATGTGAGAATGAGTTAAAAGACTTATATTTATAGGAAATTCATCTATTTTACCCATTAATACGTCATCACAAGCTGACATGAAGTAATATTAAACTCAAATTTCACTTTTTTCCCACTTTAAGGTTAGAATTGGGCTGAATGGGACTCATTCACTACACATGGAGAATGGGTCCCACCTAGATGGGATTGGTTCACCATTCATTGCGAATGGGTCCCACATGGGCCATTTTGATAGCTAGGTAGCTAGGAGATAAGGAAATAAGGTTTAAATTGCAACTTTGTCAAGTATTTGATCAATTTAAGCCTCAAGATGCACAATATGGGTTATTAGGGGAGTATTAGTGATGATGTGAATGTCAAATAGGGCTTCAGACACAAAAATCAACGTGAAATCATTAAATACATTTTACAACACTAAAATGAGGTCTGCATAGCCTAGAAAGGCACAAGAACCAATGTGAATGTGCAAGACATATTACAACACTAGTTTATCATTAAATTTATTTCACAAGCCTTCTAAATTGATGTGATAATGTTATTAAACACATTTTATAATATTGAATTAGGGAGAAATGGGTTCATTAAGTCTAGAAAAGTGTGAAAGTCCTTTACAACACTTTATAACACCTTTACAAGACATCATTAAATGAATGTTATTCAATTTTCAAGGGTCCAAGACCTAGTGTGGATGTATAAAATGCCTCACAACACTAAATCAAGGCCTCATTAAGTCCAATTTATTATGAATTATTCCCATGTCAAGCAAGAGACCCTTTTTTCTACGACACACTAGTATGATATTGGTAGTGTCTCATTCTATGTCCTTGCTATTAGAATCCCCAGCCTCGACACACTAATGTGCTCCCAGGCCCATACCTAGAGTAGTGTCACATGTGCAATGCTAAGGGCCCTCCTGTAGCAAACCGCGTACAAATCCCAATGTAGCTGAGCCAATATACATGCACCCCATGTGAACTATCCCTCCCTCCTCTCCACAATATGCCTAACAACCTCAATGACCTTGAGGTTGCAAAACCACCCCCTCCTGTCTAGTAATAAAATACAAGTAATCAGCCCACAGACGTATAGTGGCAATGCAGGCACCCCTAATCCTAAACATCTGTGTAAGTCTAACTATGCCCCCTGGATAGGTAGGTCTTCTCATCTGAAGATTGCCCATAAGATCCTATCTAGCCCTCTCCCTTGACTCCGTGTCTAGCTCACCAGCTGTCCTCCAATAGGTAGCCACAGTATCCTCCATACGTCCTCTTGGGTCATGGTCATCTCCCATGTGAAGAGATGAAAAGTCGATGTCTTTGAGCTCCATCGCTCCATCAAAGTCATCAGTAGTGCCTGATGTGCTTTGATGTTGGGATATCCCAACATGTGAAGCAACCCTGCCTTGCTAGTGTCACGTGGTCATGGGAATTCATCACCTTGATGGTCACCTTTAACACCGTTGAGTCTCTCTCTCTCATTTGTAGCGTCTTGATGTTCTGCATCGACATAGAAGATTTTGTTAATCTTTCATTAATTTCATTTCATTTTCCTTTTCTATCATTTTTCCCCTACCTCAAGTTTTTGGTGAATTCCCCCCTGTGTTGGGAAAATTCACCCCTTTTCCAAGTCTTCTTGTGAATTTCCTATTTCATTGGAAAGTTCGCCCTTTCTCATCTATTTTCAACCTCACTTGTTTTTAGGAAAAAATTCCTTTTTTTTTCCATTTTGAACATTCACCTTTTTTAAGGTGAATTCACTTTTTCTCGGTCCTATGCAAATTCACCTTTTTCAAAGGAAAATTCACCTGTTTTCTAATCCTATGGGAATTCTCCTTTTCAAAAGAAAATTTTCCTATTTTCTAATCCTATGTGAATTTTCCTTTTTCAAAGGAAAATTCGCCTATTTTCTAACCTTGTGCGAATTTTCCTTTTACAAAGAAAATTCACCTTTTTTCTAGACCTCCCGTGAAATTGCCCTCCTTAACGGCAGATTCACCTTGGCTATCAATCTTTCCTCTATGTTGGGTGAATTCATCATTTTTTGGAAGAGGTGAATTCACCCTGTCTTCTATCGAGCGATTTCACCCTTGACTTCTGTGACTTTGTCTTTCCCTGTGGCATTGTCACCCTTTTTGGTGAGTTTTCCTCTACTCAAGGTGAACTCACTTGTTCTCCCAGTCACGCCCTTGGATGGGTGAATTTTCCATACAATGAATTCACCCCTATTAGAGGCAAGTTCAACTCTATTAAAATTTGTCTTCCCCCTCTTTGGTGAATCCGCCTCTTCACTAGGCAAATTTGCTTCTCTAATCGCACCGTACAGATGGGTGAATTCTCCCATTTGCTGCACTTTTCTCCCTAGTCTACCCTAAAACCCACATTTAAAATGCATCAAAATTTAAAATCTCAATCAAAATCACAAGGTGGGTTTTCTATCTTACCTGGCAGGGTACCGCGTACTCATAGTAGAACTGACACACCTCCTCGCCTTAGTGGATGATCTTGTCATCTACAAATCCCTCGCTATCACTCTCATTAGCCATCCTCGTCACTCTTCCTCTCTCTCTCTCTCTCTTGCTAAGTCAATTGCCAAAAGTGTAAATGGTGAATAGTAACTTCTAAAATTACTATTTATAACTTTTCCCTCCCTTTTCAAATTTTTAAGTTTTGGGTATTTTTTACCCTTTATTTAACTTCTTTTTAATTCATTTAATCCCTTTTCTTCTATAGGCCGCCATTTGCACTCTATTTTTCCATTTTCATCCGCTCCAAATCCATTCTTCATGGTTTTTCACGCTCTATTCCATGGTACGCTCAGTTTCTTCATATCGAGAAGTCACCCAGGGCCCCTTTTTCTTCCCCATCTGCCCTCTCAAGGGGGCATACCCTGTCATTTTCCTTTGTTCCGTCGTCCTGTCCACTTCCTACAAGACTAGGGAATCTCCCTTCATTTCCCACAATTAGACAGCTTACACAACTTCTCCTACACCATGGCATCACTTTCTAGTCCTTTCTTTTATTAAGTCATCTGCATTTTATTTTTCTTCAAAACACTATTATTCTAACAGTATTTCGAAGAGGGGAAAAATGTAGACATCTAAATTTGACCACCCCCATATGGTGAAATTAATCCCCTTTCATTCATCTATCTTGCATCCCTAATTTGCATTAATTAAATAATTTATTTAATTTATATTTCCTCTTTTTCTAATGTTCCTAAGGTATTTAATTAAATAATTAAATACTTTATCTTTTATCCCCTTTCTTCTCTAAATTAAATAAATACTTTAATTTATTTAATTTAGTCATTTGGCTTTGTGAATTTAAATCAATTTTTAAATTCACCTTTTTCTCTCTCGTTGTCCTATCCTCCATAATCCCCCTCTAATCTAGATTAATTTAATCAATCCATGATTAGGATGTGCACACCCTTAATGAGGATTAGTGTCACATCATCCATAATTCTCCACTTGCCTTAATCTTTCATTAATCAACTTAATCTCCTGCTTGAACAACTTTAATTACATAATTAGGTCAACCTAATCCTTATTCCATTTATGGCATGCCCCCAAGTCAACTTTCATTAATTACTTTCTCCTTTTGGAGAAGGCAACCCATTCCCCATATGAATTTAAAATTCACATTTATTCTCTCCATGTCCCTTTAGGAATTTTTAATTCCTCTCCTCTTCCCCATGTGGATATTTGAGGATTTTTTTATTCCTCATGTGTCACATCATCCATATGGGGACAAGGACCTCCTTTATGAGGAGATCTTGTCCCAATCCCTAGGTACCATAAGGTACCTCCACCTCACCTCCCTTTTAACACCTCACTCAACACATGGCAAGATGTGGGGGCTTGTAATTCCTCAACTCACCCTAGCCCTTGATCTTGTCCATGGTGGCATCATCTCAGCCCTTCATTTCTTAGAAGAATTTCTCCTAAAATTACTGGATTTTTCCCTCATTTGACATTCATTCAATCAAGTACACAATCTTGCACTCCAACTTTCAAGAATCCAAACCAAGCCATAACCTCCATTGTTGTAACTCCATTTTGCATCCACATTGTGTGTCTATCCAAATACCCACTTGCATAATTACATTCCTCATCCACTCACAATCATTTAGAGATAGTTTGCATGCTATTTTCCATCTGAAGAAGCACACAATTGAATGAATCAACAAGGCCAACCAACTCATCAACTTGGGCAAGGTAACCCTCACTTTCTATCTTTTCTTTTGTTCAAGTTCAACTAGGCTAATTGTTGTGGTGTTGTTTGTGTATTTCCTTGTTTGCATTCTCTTTTGTTTTGCATTTTAGACTAGAAATTTCACTTGCACACACTATGAATTTTTCAAAATTATAAAATATCTTGTTGAAAAAACCAACAAAATAGAACTAGAGTTTTTAAACTTGAAAATTTAAAAAATTTAAAATCCATTAAACGACTCTAGAAAGAAATAGAAACAAATCTAAATAAAATAAAATAAATAATTTCTCCACTAAAATCACATTCAAACAAAACTCAAGTATAGAAGATACTATTACCAATTAGAAGAATGATTTGATTTTTGAATATATTAATAACATTCACAACTCTTAAAAAGCAACCCTTCAATAAACAAGAATTAGTTCAAATATTTTTACATGAACTATTGGAGGTCATTAAAAATTGGAAAGTTGCTCAAAGAATTTCTCATAATTTAAAGATAATAAAATTCTCTCTAGAGACTTAAATTAGCAACCCAATTTTCTCTCCAATTTCCTTCCTAATAAATGTGGTTAATCTTAGTATTTATGAATTTATTAAAAAGATTCAAATCACTTCTAATTTTTTTATATAAAGTCTCTAATTGCTTAATTCCTCAAATTTTCAATCTCATAATAACCAACATAGAATCCTCTTCAATAATGATGTTATGAGAGTTTTTCAATAATCCTATTTCTATAGCATTGCTCATATTGAGACTAGAAAAACAGGTTAAAAAATAGTTAAATTCACCTTTATGATGTCTAAGAATAACTCCATTGCTATAATTACCTAGCTTATTTTTTAAACTCCATGAAAATTTGATCAATCCTTTAATTGTAACGACCCCCTAGCATTTTCTTGATTTTTTCTATTTTATAGGTTTTCCACGGTAAAAATTTCATAATATCATAATATCACAAGACTAGTCAAAATAGCCTCTCTATTATTCTTTGCATATTTAATATTATTGAAATAATCATAGGTATATATGACCCCATGCCATATGTTTTTCTTTTTAATTAAACACCATAATATTTTTTTAAAGATAAATCTTCCACACTGTAAGGTTATGAACCATCTCTCAAAGATATTGTAAAAAAGTTTGAAGATGAGAAGGACAATCCCAATATTTTATTTTTTCTCTTAAAGATTCAAAGAAATCCAAACTAATGGTTTATTTTCATGTTTATATTTTGAGTTCATCTAGCTTGGAATCTTGTTATGGGTGCCATTAAGTTTGTCTCAAATTTTTATATTTTTTCAAGATTTTTCACTAGTTTCACATAAAGGATGAATAAAAAATAAAACACAACAATAACCTATTTCATTCAAGTAGGTGTTTTTGGCTTGTGCCCCACCAATATACCTCAAATGTACAAGTGAGTAAATTTCTAGGGCTAACCACTTATTGTTGCATTAAAAGTTACAAATAGCCAAAAGGTCTTAAACTAGGATATACATGGTTATCTAGGGACATCCTCGATGCACCTTATAGTATGTGAGGCCAATTATTTTGAAATTAGAAATTATGTCTAAGGTGTGTGAACTAATAAGATCATATCTCATTCTCACTTCACTCTAGCATGTTGACTAGAGTTGTACTATGAATGACAACTTCAACTCTATACATGTATTGTTTAAGGCCTAGGTGTTAGTGGATGAAACTATGCATCCTTTCATAGTATTCATAAAAAAAAAACTTTCTTAGCCAAGAATAATAGTTCCTAAGGTCTTTAATTTATATGTTTTTTTCTGAACATAAGACTTGGGCTAATCATTGGTGATGAAATCCATGGCACTAGACCCCCTAAAAGTAAATGGAAAAGGAATATTTTATTTTGATCCTTAAGATTGCATGGAATAAGAGAAACATACACACACTACCCTTGGTGATACACAAGTGAAACAACCACTTTTGATCATCAAGATTGGACTAGGGCATAAGAAGAGAGTTTACATAGTCAAATAACAATAAACACAACAAATAAACTTGATTTATGCCTTATTATTAAACAATGAAGCGTGGTTTTAAATCAATTTTGGGACAAAAAAATATGCATGAAAAATGTTAGGGGTTTTTCAATTATGTATTCATCACATGATACTCATTGTAATTGAGATGGCTTTAAACAATAAGCATCCCTACAAAATTAGAAGACATACACCAATAACAAAAAAATGTGTTACAAAAAGAAGAATAACTTGCACTATTATGTAGTGCTAAAATCATCAACTCAAAAAGAAGAACTCAAATTCGAGTCTATTTGTAAAAACTAAGGATTTAAAGCTCTAAAAAATATGACTACATAAAAAAATTTTGAAAAAAATTAATTCCTAGAAAAAATAGATTTGAGGAGAAAAAAACTTGTCATACACTATGGAAAGCATGAAATTCTATCTTCTTTTTTTTTATAAAAATATCTACATACATTAAATAAAAAATCTCTCACAGTTGGCCTCCTATGTTGAAAATGCTAATGGAAAGAGGACAACAAACCTGGTGAGAGGATAATAATAGGATAGGGGTAGCTTGGTGGTGTAGTAGTGGAGTTGTGAGTAGAGTTGGAGTGGAGTGGTGGTAGTGAAGGGAATAATAATATTTGGGAGAGTGGGTTGCTAGAGTAGGGAGACCATAGTTTATTTCTTGTGGGAGCACAATGGTCACTAGTGTTTAGACATGGTGAGTTTTTAAACCATGATGGGATGACATGGGCCTCAACATGCCAAAATGTGAATACACGATTTGGGATAATAAATAATATCTAAATACAATCAAATGTCAAAATTAAGCTCTAAAATACATTCAAAGCTCAAATTGAGTGCTTTCTCCTTCGAGAAGAAGATTTTATCATGCTTATGAATGTGGTTTCTTGAATGATCCTGCAAGATCTCTATAGTGTATCCATGTGATTTTGTTGATTTTAAGATTCCCCATTTCCATGCAATTATCTCTTCTTTTTTAAAATTTTAGATAATAAAGATAAAAAAGAATGATAATTTTCTCCACATCATGTTCATCTTTATCTTTGGCTTAGATCCCACCTCTTTTTTATAATGATAATATCAAATGAAAGTACTAAATAATCAAGTTTATGCTTTTTGGGTTTGGATTTTACAATTGAATCTAGAGTGGCATGCTTTCCTTCATAGTATTTTTTGCCACTTCTTTAGTTTAACCTCATTATTTGTCTTTCTATGCTTACCACAATGTCATCTTTGGCTAGGAGAGGGTGACAATATATATTCATTAGACTGATTTTGTAAAACTTAGAAAAGAACACATTCTTTTTGGTTGAGGAGAAGTGGTCTTCTCTAGTTGAGGAGAAGTGGTCTTCTCTAGTTGTGGAGAAGAGGTTTTCCCTAGTTCCATAGCTTGGGATTTAGGAGCTTCTTCCTTTATTTCTTTTATTTCTTCTTTTCTCACTAGGATTTTCTTCAATCTCTAGGGCTATAAAAGGGTTTGCAAAGGATATGTTCTTGTTAGATAATACATTTGTTGCTACATTCATTTGATTTTTATGCTTCACTTGCTAGACCCTTCACTTGGTCACTCAAAAGTTTCTATTTCCTTTGGTTCTTTTGGATGATCTATTTGGAAGTGACCATGCATATGGTATAAACTACACTTGAAGGGTGTTTGTTTGTAGTCTAAACTTTGAATAAAAATTAGATCATTTAGTTTTAGAATGAGAGGCCTTTTGTGAGATGTACTTCTACTCAAATGTGAGTCATTGAATAGCTTTTATCTAAAAGGAACCACCCAAGTTTTGAAGGTACCAAATGTATTTCCTATGGATTTGAGTACCTCTTATTGGGAAAAATGCAAATGAAGGAAGGGTAGTATTACCCAAATAAGAAGTCATAAGGATGTTTCTTCTAGTGGATCGAATTGAAATTTTAATGGTTTAAATATAGTTCATAACGTCCCAAAATAAGGGATTTTTGTTAAAATTAGATCTTTATTATTTTTATTTGAAAATGATGCAATAGAAAACACCTCTTTTGTGCATAGATATTTCCACCTCTCCAAAGATTTTTAGGCACCATCTTTTATCTATCCAAAACTATAAATGTTTGTGGATGACTAAATAGTTATAATATTTTTTAGCCAAAAGAAAGATCTAAAACTAAATAAGAGACCAATAACATGGTGCATATGAATGCATAGGAATTTTTATTAGAAGCACCACTTCATAACACTGTATAATTCTTATATCTGCACTCTTGGAGTGGTTTTTTAGAACCTTTTGCAACATTAACAATTTGTTTTAGGAGGAAAACTTTGATTCCTTAATAGATGGCATCTTTAAATGAATGGGGGATCCATGATGGTGCCCAACCAGGTAAGGACATTAGAGAAAAGGGGGATATATGATGGTGTCTAATTAGGTAAGAACATTAGACAAAAGAGTGATATTCATAGAAAACAAGCTGTTCAAAACTAGATAATAAATTCAATATAATATGATAAATAATTTAACATATTTGTTGAAATAAATAATATTCTATTATATCTTAAATCTTGAATTATTCTATTTATCTTATATCTATACACTACATCAGATATATTATGCAAATAAAATATGAAAAAAAATGAACTAAAAATATCTAACAAAAGTGGAATACTTTTATTTAGAGAAATATCAGATAAATGAAATTTTAAATAAAACATAAAAATAAAAAATAAAATCAGAAAATACAATTTATTATCCCATGAAAAAGGATACGTAAGAATAGAAAATAAGTGCCATCAATAAAATGAGAATATTAGACGTCAAAATTTGTAAGACAAAGATAAAATCCATAACCAGAAGCGTTCTAGAGAGAAACAACCCAAAGCTACTACTTATTATAGTTTTGCCTCAAAAACAAACGAAATATACAGACGTAGTCTGTTAGACACTGCTTGAGAATGAATTTGAACACTGCGAATTTCTAATTCAAGACAGAAAACATATAACAAAAAATATTCGAGACCGAAAATTCTTCACGCCGTCATAGAAACCGTGTCCTCAAATCTATTTGCTTCCTATGCAGCTACTTGTTGATTTTCACATCGGAGGAATCACAGCTTTGGATTGGAAATATTCTTGAGTGAGAGCCCAGTCGACCATAATTTCCACGGGGAAGTTCAAGTGAGCTCGAGCGCCTCTCATTTTAAAAGCAGCTCCCTTTCTCGTCGAATCTCAAATTTTCGCTGCGTACTTTCCCCACGGCCGTCACCGCACACCTCTGTACCGCTTCACATGAGCCGCCACTACCACACTTCACTTTCACGAGGTCAAGAGCATCACAGTTGATAGACAGCCATCGCCTGAGACTCACAAGTCTTTCTAAAACATCGGTCAAGTCTGATTCATTCAGTGTCTTACACAAACCATCATCTTCACAGCCGCTCAGATTGGAGTCCCGGAAAGTCGTCTTACAGTTATTCAATGGCAGGTAATTTGTTGTCGAGGCGGGAGGAGAAGTGATACAAGCGCTGCCTTGAAGTTGAGAATCTGGGTAAGGGCTTTCCTGTGCAACCAAAGCGGCCCATATGTTCTCCAGGATCATCGAGGAGGATCCCAATCTTTCTATCTCCAGCTTTTATTGTTGACCGAAGAAATATTGTTTTGAGAGCAATGAAGAAGCTAATGATGTGTATTAAAAGACGAGAAACTTTTGTGGGCTGAGCAGCTGGAAAGATAATCAAGCTTACTTGATGTACAAAACAACAAAATATATATTAAACAAATTCCCACGGTATAAATAAATCTAAAGCCTGGTTTTTGAAGATACGTGGCCTTCTTCATATTCCCTGAACGCCGTTGTTAGTCGCCCTACATTCACATTGTATCATAATTAGCATTTTATGTTTTCTCATATTTTTAATCATTTTACTAGACAACACGTTATTTATGCAAACAAATCGATTGCAGGAGATAAGAAAACTTTGTATTTTGAAAAAGGATGACCTCGAAGGCGGAAGAGAAAATCTTACAAAAGACAAAAAAAAAAAAAAAAGCAGCAGTTTACATACAAAATTTGCAGTGAATTGATTAAGAAGTAATCTAGACCATGATAGCACATTTATGTCACGTTATACCTGAAAACATGGTCTTTTCTCCAGTCGAAAGGTTAGACGCAACTTAATTGTGAAAAGCTATTTACGCAACAGAATCTCTTATCATATCAAGAGAATGTTTATCTTGATGCTTAAGATTAGCATTTCCAACCCATAGGTGGTCTTCAGCCACGTTACTATACCCATATGACAACACCCACTTGCAATCAACGACGGAAATCCTTACAAATTTGTTATCTTCCCGAGCATGGAAAGAAAATAAGAAGTGAGTCAGAATGTTGTAAAAGGGTGCTCTGAAATAAGGAATGAAGGAAAGGATTTGGATATTGTGGTTGTGGATTCAGTTGCGGAAGTGCGGGGATCTCTCTTTTAAGGACAAGTCTAAGTGTCTTTTGTTTGAGCCTAATTCTTTTTGGAAAAAAATGGTAAGTTGGTCCATTCAGCTTTCACTACACTTTAGAGTTTTGTTGCAAGGTTAAAACAAATCTAGATGATTGTTGTTATGGTTGTCTATTTTCTATGACTTTGTGGTCTGATTTTTGGGTACTTTTCTAGTGTTAAGGTTGTTTTTTTGTTGGTTCTTTTGTCATGTTGTTATTGGTTCTTGTCTCTCTATATTAGTCTTTTGTGGTTGTTGTCCATTTTTATTGAACAAGGTTTTGGAGCCCTTTCAAAACCTTCTTTAGATTCATAACTTGAGTCAAAAGCATTAGTCTAATAAAAAAACAATAGAACTTTTGACCTACTTCACTTCATTAAACTCATTTTATTTATGAACATAATATAAACCAAACATTGGCTTGTAAAACATAAAATCATGTTGAGGGAATCCATTGATAAGGTATTGTAGGATGATCAACTCAATTTCAATTGATACACCTTACCAAAAACATTGGAATACTTGTAAAAAATTAGGACATAAAAACTCATCCAAACATCAATGTTAATAAGAGAAATCGAATAAGGAGTATTGAATCATTGTGATAGAATATGATGAAAGGAATCTAAGCTATATGAGAAATATATTTAAATTGTTTGATAGAATGATAACAATTAATATAAGATATAATTTAGAAAAAAATTAGAAGGGAAAAATACAATAATGAAATATATTTAATATATTAATTATAAAAAGTGATTATAATATAAATGCAATGTTCTAATAGTTTAGTTGATATTAATATTTTAATTTTTTGGAGTTCTGATAATATAATTTTATTGATAAGTAGGAGGTATTTTCCATAGTGTGTCAAATTGTGATATTGCTATCAGGATTCAACCATGTCATTTTATGAATCAAACTCATTGACCCATGTTTCGTGAGTAGTGGTACACAAGAGCCCATGATCTCTCATGATTATATGAATGGTCTACTTAGCACTCATTGCATCTAGGTAATGGTCACACAAGTGAAGCACTGGGCCTCCTTGGGAGGACACCCATCCCAGTACTACTCTAGCTCAAGTGCACTCAACCATCAAGTTTTTCCCAAGGTTAAGCCCACCTAGCTTGCAACCTCATTTGCAAAACCTTCAAGAAGTGTTGTGCCTTATAAACCATTCATTATAGATCCCCTTTAGCTCATCAATTGATAAGTAGGAGGTAATTTCCACAACATTTCAAATTTTGTTATTGCTATTAGGATTCAACCATGTAGCTTTACAAATCAAACTCATTGACCCATGTTTCATGAGTAGTGGTTCACGAAAAGCCATCTCTCATGATAATGAATGGTCCACTTAACACTCATTACATCTAGGTGATGCTCACATAGGTGAAGCACTGGGCCTTCCCGGGAGGTCACCCATCCCAAAACTACTCTAGCTCAAGAGCACTTAACCACATAATTTTCCTCAAGGTTAAGCCCACTTAACATGCGATCCCATTTTGAAAAACATTCAACAAGTGTTGTTCCTTATGAAACATTCATTATAGAGCTCCTTTATCTCATCAATTGATAAGTAGGAGATATTTTCTATAGTGTGCCAATTTATGATATTGCTATTAGGATTCAACCGTGTAGTTTTAAGAATCAAACTCATTGCCCCATGTTTCATGCTCGTAGTGGTTCATAAGAACCCATCTCTCATGATAATGAATGGTCCACTTAGCACTCATTGCATCTAGTTGTTGCTCACATAGGTGAAGCACCGGGCCTTCTCAAGATGTCACCCACCCTAGTACTACTCCAACTCAACTGCACTTAACCACAAAGTTTTCCCCAAGGTTAATCCCACTTAGTTTCCAATCCCATTTGAATTTTTTTTAGAAAGTGTTGTGCCTTATGAGCCATTCATTATACAACCCCTTCAGCTCATCAATTGATAAGTAGGAGGAAATTTTAAATAAAAATGACAATATAATTGTAATCATAAGTTCTTAATTTATAACTTTATTTTTCAAGATTATTGAGTATTTTATTAAATCTCAATAAAATTGAATTAAGTTTGAATATTTAAATATATAATAAATGTTTAATTATTATTATTTATTTAAATCAAAACAAAAATCTATTATAAATTGATTTAAAAATCAAATTAATTTTAATTCCAAAAAGTATTAACATATTCATTATCTAATTTTTTTAATACAATTTTTAAGTTAAATTAACTATCCATTTATCAAAATACAAATAAATTAAATAATGATAAATGCATTTACAATTTGTTTTTATAATTAGATATCTCGTTTCTAATGCCAAATTTATCTCCTTATATGGTTAAACCCTTTATTAATTATCTATATTAGGTTGTCTAGAATAGACAGAATCTTTCTTGACATTTCATTATCATTCTTTTTACAATTTAAATCACATCCATATAGAAAATATATTATATCTAATTAAATGTTCTTTGCACAATAGTTAAGACATATAGTTAAATATGTAACAATTGATTTGTAGTTCAATCACAAAAATCTTAGCAATTCCTATTAGATTATTTAGTTTTATAGGCAGTTATAAGGAAATTATGTAGTTAGACATTATTCAACTATATTTCTCCTCTTTATATATGTATTCGTTCTTCTTTAATTTTAGAATTTCAAGTATTCACCCCTTTATTTGGTATCAAAGTTGGCATTGAAAAAGGTAATGGTGTAAAGAAGAGAAGATGAATTTGGTCAAAATTGTGTGGGTACAAGGTGTGGAAGCCTAGGCACTTTGAATAAGATATTTTTATTTTCTAAGGATGCAATATAATGAAATTTCTAGCTAACGAAGGTGATTGATTATGTTTTGCATACCAACACTAGCCAAGACAAGAGAACCATTATCTATTCCTTCTTGTGCATGGAAATTTGTGGTAGATCTAGGTGGGTTAAACACCAACAAATAGGAAGTAGTCATGGTAGCCTAAGTAGCATGTAATAACAAACCTAAATGTCGAGCATAGAAAGAACATCATCATGCGGCCTGCGCATAAAGGATTTGAAAGTAGTAACTATGAAGGAATTGTAATACGGTGGCTTCATTTTTTGTGGATTATCGTAGCACTAAAGGATCAATGCATTGTTATGGTAAAAGGTAAAATCCACTAAAATCTAGTATTTTATAAATAAAATTTAATGAAATATTTAAAATTTCCTAGTTTTTTCACCCTATAATTCTACCACCTAGCATACCATCTTGTGAAGATAAGGAGTGTTAGGCTAGAAATCCTTTTTTCCTAGTGGTAAAGTGTGTTATTATAGGAAAGAAAATCATCAATATGTAAAGAATGGAACAGTAGAGGGTATTGCAGTTATCTAAAGGATTATGAACATTGTAGACAGGGATAATATGGACATTTTATTAATTTTAAGTCCATATTTGTGTAGAAAAAACAATGGTAATGGTGACTAAAGTTTGAGTGTTACACGAGGAGGAGAATCAGTGTTAGGGATTTAGGTTGCACTTTGAGGTCCATAGACTATGTCACTTTCCATTACTATTGACTAGTCTATGCCTCCCACCATTAAAATATATAGAATGACTTCACAAGAAGCTAGATAGATACTGGTTGTATCATTTTAAAAATAAGCATAAGAAGGAGACCCATGCAAAACATAAGCAATGTGTTTCTTTCTAAAAAGACTCTTGGTTTCAAGGGTAAGATGTTTGCTAAGAAGCATTATGTAGAGAAATATTTGATAAAGCAAATAATTGATATGCATGAACAAAATACCAGTAGATGCAAAATGAATGATAATATTTAGTAAGGATCAATGTCTAAAAACATGCTAGATCAAGATTGAACAACTCATTCCAAGATGCTAATCAACACAATCAAGCAATACAAAAAAATTAGTACGAAAATTACATTTATGGAACTTAGATTTACAAGGAAACATTCCAAGTATGAACCATTTATTCCAATGGGTTTAGAATGCACTTCAAATCTTGATATTAGTAGTGTGAAGGAAAAATCAAATGGTAATATGTGTGATATGAAAAAAAGATCAATAATTGAGGTTAATGAATGTGGTCATGTGACTCTAGTAGGCAATGTCATATGGGGAAAATATAACTCAATAAATGATGAATTCATACTTTGAGCCTTCTCTATTGGAGGGTGGTGGAAGTGAAGGATGAAGGATTTTCATCATCTCAAGTTAGCTTCTCACTTTGAGATGGTGTTTGCATGAGAAGCATTTTGTTTCTTTCTATTTTTCTTTCCTTCTAACTTTCCTTCTTTATGTTGATGAATTATATCCTTGTTGATCTTGACGGATTTCAAGAATACATATAATGTGAAGTTTTATTTTTGGAGACATGTAAGAGATTTGGTATTGAATTCAATATGGATTGTTGTCTAACAAGTTTACACTTGACTATGAGCGAGAATTATACCCTTCCAAGGGTCATTAGACACCTTGATGGAGCTTTGTTGCATCTCAATATGGATTGTTGTTGAAGGATTTGGGAATCAATGATTTAGGAGTTTGGGAAAATGGTAGTCCAAGAACTCAAAAATTCAGCTCAAATCTACACCCTTTGAGGTTCATGAGGCAACTTGATGGAGTTCCACTCGATTTCGAATTTGTTTATTGAAAGGAAGATCTTCTCAAGAATGTATATTTATTTTGTAATCAACAAGTCTTGTTATGTAAGCCTTAAAGGTAGGTCTCTTGGACAGGTGAAATTGGATTTTTTAGGGGTACTTACAAGAACAATGTAATAAGGTGGGGAATGTTAGAAATGTTAGGATTTCTCCACAAGATCATACAAGAAAAAACCTTGTGCTTCTAGAAAATACACTTGGCACACAATGAGCCTAATTTTCCATTATCAAAGAGATTAATAAAAGATTGTGGAAGATTGTGTGCTCCTATGCTTGGGAGATATAACACCAATCTTCTTCACTCTCATTCAAGGAAAACCCTAGATATCTCAATCTTAGGTATGCAAAAGGGATAGATATCTTACAATAGAGTTGTACTAGGGTATGATTATCAACTAAAGAGGGGTTCACCACCAATCTAAGGCTTGGAAAGAATAATGAAATGCAATATCTAATGCTAAAACCTAATGTAATGCAAGAATTCACTAAATGACCTAGAAAAGCATGCAAAATAGAATAGAAAGATGAGAAATCAGAAGTGTGCACCTAGAAACTTGAAGCTCTGGTGATCCCACAATAGTGGTTTACAATTTTTGGCCAAACTAGACACTGAAATAATTTTTTTAAACTAAATCTTTACATTTGGGCACCTATAGTGGCTAAACCGTGAGGAATTTGAAGATTATGCAAACTAGAGTTTCGTGAAATTTTGTCTATAGATTATAAATATATTTTTTTTCAAAATTTTTGGAATTAGATTGCACCTCTTTTTCCATCTCCCTTGAAAACTAGTTTTTTTTCAGAATACAACATTTTAAAAAAGTGGTGCTCACTGTATAATGCATAACTTTTTTTCCATGAAGGATAAAATTCTAATTCTTTTGAATTTAGATTCATAACTCCGATATATAGTGCTTCCACTTTGTTAGATATTTTTTTATTGAATTTTTTTTCTTAATTAAGTTTTGAAGTCAAACCAATTATAATTTAGACATAGCGCAACCGTATAATGTATAACTATTTTTGTTTGTATCGAAATTCAATTTTTTTTTCTTTGTTGGATCAAGGACTTCAATATCTGGTGCACTCATATTTTTCAAATTTTTTGTTTGATAATCTATTATTTTCCAACATGTGCGAAATAGAGAGCTTGATTTTCGATGAAAAACCTACATTCACAATAAATAAAAAATAAATATAATAATAAAATTAAATTTATTTAAAATTATACTTTTTGGGAAGCTTATAATAAGGAATACATACTTGCAAAAAATAAATTTAAATGAATTAATTTGATCCCCCAAATGGTAAATCAAAAGTGGTTTTTTATTAGCATTTTGAGAGGTGTAAAGGAGACTTTGTTATAGGTATGGTTTAAAACTAGCGAGGTTCTATCCAAGGGGGTTTGATTTAAGGTAGTTTGATCAAACCCTCCTCAATTGGAATGCTTTAAATGGAACTTTTTAAGGATTAAATCATTATATTTTCTAAAAATATGTGATTTTAGCAAAAATTAGATCCTCCCAGAAATTGTAAACCAGCTAAGTTGTGGGATCACCCAGAGGCTTGAATGGAATCCTAAAATGTTGAAAACACTAAATTTAATGTTGAATAAGACTCATACATCAGATTGGGCGATTTAGTCCCATATTAGGGTTTCTGGGCAGGAACATAAATCTAGCAGAGATATGTCTGAAACTCTAGAAATCTACAAATTTTACTATATTGGGAATTGCATGCAAATTGGGGCCCTAAAACCTAGGTGGGAACCACATGCCCAAGGTGATGTATGAGTCCCATATCACTAAATCTTGTCCACACAACCTAAAAACACCTGAATTATGATTAGATGTTGATTTACGTCAGGATTATCCTCTAAAGAATCATTAATTAAGGCTTGAGGATGCAAAATAAGGCCAAATAAGGCATAAATAAGCCTAGTTATTTATGACAACCCTAGAAAAGTGTGAAACTATGGAACACTTTACAACACCCTAAATAAGGTACAATTAATTCCATTTGGATTACAAGGGCCCAAGACCTAATGTGAATGTGTCAAAACACATTACAACACTAAATCAAGGTAACATTATGCTTAATTTAATGAGGGACCAAAAAAGCAAGGAAAAGTAGAGGGATAATTTTCCTGTTTCCACATTTAGCCCCCACTTTAGTGAGAGGAGGAACTTGCTTCAAACTCACATTAAAGTAGATGAACTTGCATCAAGAGGGGTCCAAGTGCACCAATGCTGGTAAGATAGGATGACAATGATCAAGAGGGACCGTAATCAAGCCCCTAGGATCAATATCCTATGGCTAACCAACATAAGCACAAAAGAACACACATGAAAATGATATAAGGAGCAACAAAAAGGCACAAGCATACACTATCAAAGGCAAAGAGAAAAGTAAAAACAAAACAAAAGGGGTGGATCAAGCTTCGATCGTTTATCAATCATGATGTGGATTAGATCTTGGCCATTTTTCCAA
This sequence comes from Sequoia sempervirens, assembly GCA_007258455.2. Taxonomy (NCBI): domain Eukaryota; kingdom Viridiplantae; phylum Streptophyta; class Pinopsida; order Cupressales; family Cupressaceae; genus Sequoia; species Sequoia sempervirens. The sequence continues at coordinate 82,884,193 of VDFB02072274.1, read as the reverse complement.
AAAATGCATGCTCACTCTGAGGCAAGGGAGCTCTAGGTTGTCTGTTGGGTGAGTATCCAAAGAGGTGAGACAAATACACACATGACCGATATTCACTCACACACACACGAGTGGCTATGGGAAATTCATGCCTCAGATCAACTTCCCATACAACTAGACCAAAGTTATACCTCCTGATAACTTTGATAAGGTGCCACAGAACAATAAACTTCAAGATTCATGAGGCAAGAAAAGCTTCGTATGCTTGGAACTCATGAACTTAAGAAGATATCTCCATAGGCATGCAAAGTGTATTATGCAAGGTGGCCATATAACCAAAATTTTGTAAAATAAAAATAATGAACGTTCAAAGGAGTCTTGTTTAATTCATGTAAGGTCTTAACTTAGGGAACATCATGCCTAATGTCTCCAAGAGAGGACCAATCAAAGGATAGAAGATTCACAACTTAGTGGATGTAATGTGTCGCATCAATCCACCAAGAGGAATATAATATGATAAGAGAGATCACCTTCTAGAAGGACATCACACCCGATGTCGCCACAAAGTGAAAGAGACATTGCATGAAGCAAGAAGACTACAACATGAAACATGAAAAGAATAATGCCAATGTATGCCTCCACTTTAAAGAAATTGCTAAACACCATATTGTGAGCAATTAATTTATAGTAGAAAATGATAAATGCTAACAAGAAGGAAGACATGAGAGCTAACTTGGAAAGCCCTATGCCAAGTCATATGTTTCCAAATAAAGCTACGTCATGAAAAATGAAAAAGAAAAGGGGTTGCCCCCAAAATAGAACTCCAAACACATGATGGATCTATCGATTATGGGTCAGTATGTTATTGCTACAAGGTTTTTGGAGAGCTTAGAACTGACATCATTCCCAAAATACTCATAGAACTCAAAAAATGACACAAGAGAGTGAAAAAAAAGAAAAACCTTTTAGGTCAACATGGAAGAGACATGAATGTCTCAACACCTTGCATCATTCAAAAAAGGAGAGCACAAGACAAATAAAAGATAAAGGAAAAGATTTTGGGTCAACATGGAAGAGACATGAATGTCTTGACACCTTGCATCATCCCCAAAGGAAAACACGAGGCAAATGAAAAAGATAAGATAAACGAATTTTGGGTCAATATGGAAGAGACATGAATGTCTCGATCCCTTGCGTCATCCCCAAAAGGAAAACACAAGACAAGATAAAAGGAAAAGATAAAAGATTTACGACATAGAGAAGATTATAGATACAAATAGAGGAATGACATAAAGAGAGAGAGAACATCAAACATAATAGTACAGGGGATCACATTACGCACATGCAATCACATAAAAGAAAAAGAAATAATGTAAAAGACTAGTTAGACACATGCAATTCAACCTATGAGAAAGTCATCCACAACCCAATTGTGTTCATTGTATATAGAAGGCAGACAACTAGCCAAAGGGACAATGACAAATGCACTACTAGGACAAGGCTATCTAACTCTTTCCCCCACTTGGTGCAAGACAAGATTGAGCCGAGATAGGTGGTGGGAATGAGCTCCTTGCATTTTGAAATGATTTGCAATAGGTATAACATGTAATAGTGAGAATAGGAATACCGTACAACTAGTACATGGCAAGGAGTGAAAAGGTCTTGCTTTAAGGGAATATTTCTATGATATCTAATTTTAAAAAAAAATTCTTTAAGGTACGACACTCATCAGTACTATGTCTAAGAATTCTATGATATCAACAATGTGATGTGTTTGTATTTTTTGGATTTGGTTTTTGATCTTTCTTATGGAAGGTAATGTAATTAGTCCTTAGTGTAGAAGTATATGCAAATTTCTTTCAATATCAGGGTAAGGGAATGGTAGCTTCTTTAATTTTTAAGGTCTTTTTCACTTGCTAGATTCATCGACTTCTCTAGTTGAATGCAGAAGATTTTGACCTAAGACAATCCTATCATTCTTATCATTGTTAGGAGGAATGGGTTGTTCTTTAGGGAGAAAAACATTCATATCGGGAGGAGGGTCTTGATATCCTAACCCTTTAGTATCGTAAGTTGGTATTTTCTCTAAGAGTTGATGAATTTCATGTTCACTTCTTGTATCACATCCTTGTTTTCTTAAGATTGTGAATCCTTTTCAATATGTCTCTTCTAGTTTGATGAGAGTTTTTGTCACTTTGTTAACATAGAATGGTTGAATGTTTGCTTGATTAGAGGAACTAGGTTCACCTATTATAGGGAACTTAGGTTCAACTTGTGTTTCAATTTTAGGATCTAAGTAACCAAACATCTCAGGTGGTGGTATTATAGGGGGTGTTAGTTGTTTCATTGATGGATAAAAAGATGCACTAGCTTCAAGGTTGTTAAGGAAATCATTTAGGAATTTATTCATGCTATCATCATCTTCTCCAATGATGTGAACATCATGAGGAAATGCATTAGGAGTTGAGTGAGTATGAGTAAGTTCAATTTCATTAGGGTCAATTCCAAAAGCATAACTTGACACATCCTCTAATGATTTAAAAGACATCCAAAGCTTACCAAAGCACATATCCATGATGAAATGTAATGCAAATTTCATATTCTAAACAAGGTAATTACACTATGCAACAATTTGAAATGAAATTTTCTAGATGCAATTAAGCAATGCATATGATGGATCAATTTAAACTAGATGTAATGAAGTGAATGAAATAAACAATCTATAAACTGAAACAAAAAGTTATCAACAACAAACAAAATCTCAGAAACAAAGTTTTGAATTCTGGAAAATGCAGTTTAAAATCCGCACTGGGACTAAATCACCTAGAGGGGCATATGAGTTCCAGTGAGGGTTTTCTTAGAATTTTTTTAAGAAATTAAGTGATTTTTATGCTTTATGGTTTGGATGATCTATAGACTAAATGAAAATATAGATTTTAGATGATATTCAATGATGTAAGATGCAAAAATGCAACCTATATGCACTTTCACTAATGCAAGAATTAGAAACCCTAGAATGCCAATGAACTAATGCAAAGTACAATGAAATGCTAATGTAAGCTAGATCTAGGATGATAATGCACTTCAAATCAAAATTATGATGTTCTAAATGCAGGTTAACCAAAATGAAAGGTGGAAAATTGTGTGCTCTTATTCTTGGGAGATAGAACAACAATCTTCTTCACTCTCATTCAAGGAAAACCCTAGAGATCTCAATCTTAGGTATGCAAAGGGGATGGAGATCTTGCAATAGGGTTGTCCTAGGGTCTGATTATAAACTAAAGAGGGGTTCACCACCAATATAGGGCTTGGAAAGACTAATGAAATGGAAGACCTAATGGGCTTATGCAAGAAGTTGGGTACACCAAAGCTCAAAAAGTGGAAGTGTTTTTGTTGTTTTCAGAATTTGTCACACTTGGATTGAAAATTTGAGGCACTTACACAATGAATCTTAAAAAAGTCACTATTATGAAAGTTATCATTTTGAATCTAGTTTCCAAATATGTAAATTATTCAAATACCCAAATTATAGAAATTAACTTTTGATAGGGATCTATAAAAACTACTTTTTAAAAGTCCCTTTTTTTTACCATACCAAGCACGTGTATGGACAACACTTTTTGACCCAAATAAAATTACTTTTCTAATCCCTTTTGGGAAAAGAGAGCTAACAACATGAAAATTGATGTGAATTTTTTTTTGTAATTTTTTGTTGAATCTTTTTTTTTATTAAATTTTTATTGGCCTTAATTGTTTTTTTTAAAAATCAACGTGTACGGACAGTATAATTGGATCTAAACTAAAAACCTTGTGTAGAGAATTGTCTGAAGTTTGATGCTATATAATTTTTTATACAAGAAACTTAACCAAAAAAAAGTTATTAAAAAACAAAAAAAGCTTGATATTTCAAGTTTAAGGACTAGTTTTCTTAGAAATTAATTAAAAAATAGTAAACATAATCCAATCTTAATAAAAATTATATATTTGGAAAGTAGACATCATGTTCTCTAATGGGTTTTAATTTTATAGATTGATTCAGAAAAAGGGTCCATCATCCATATTGCCAAAGTTGGACATTCTTCTTCAATCTACCTTAGTTTTTTAGTTGCATGTCAAAGGCTAAGGCTCGGATTGCCAAGCCTTTCCCAAGCCTAAAACCAAGGCTGCATGTGGGTTGGGAATTCAAATTTAAATAATGTGTACGCATTACTAAAATGCATACGCATTTCATAACGCATACACGTTATCTAATTACCCATCGGGTAAAGGTAACACGTATGCGTTATGTAACATGTACAAGTTCCTAGAAAAGAACGGGCACACAATTTTGATATAGCCATTATTTTTCTAATTTGGTAAATACTGATAAAACACATTTTTTCTACAATACGGACCGAAAGTGCCATTTTCTACGTTTTTTATTGCAAATTTGTCTTGTGGAGGTAATATTCTATTCAAATTGTTGGAAGAGACAAAGTGCAGGTTGAATTTTCGAAAGTGGAATAAAGTACAAGAACTTTTTATAAGAAGATTTGAAAAAAGAGAATTTTTGGATGCATTCGTGATGTTTTTGTACTTCAGAGTTTAAAGAAGAAAGGATCTTCATACTACATAGTTTTATTTGACAATTTGAAAATAGGTTGTATTTAAATCATTTTTTTTATCATCAAAGAGGGTTTGGTAACCATGGGTGGGGTGATCCCATAATAGTGGTTTACAATTTTTGGCCAAACTGGACACTGAAATTATTATTTTTAACTAAATCTTCACATTCGGGCACCTATAGCGGCTAAACTATGAGGAATTTGAAGATGGTGCAAACTAGAGTCTCATTAAATTTTGTCTATAGATTCTAAAAATATTTTTTTCAAAATTTTTGGAATCAAATTGCACTTCTTTTTCCATCTCCCACGAAAATAGATTTTTTTAGAAAACAACATTTTTAAAAAGTGGCCACCGTATAACGCATAACTTTTTTTCCATGAAGGATAAAATTCTAATTCTTTCAAATTTAGATTTGTAGCTCTAATATATAGTGCTTCCACTTGGTTAGATAGTTTTTATTGAATATTTTTCCTTAATCAAGTTTCAAAGTCAAGCGAATTACAATTCAGACCTAGCATTATAGCAGCGTAACTTTTTTTGTATATGTCAAAATTTAATTTAATTTTTTGTTGGATCAAGGACTTCAATATCTAGTGCACTCATATTTTTCAATTTTTTTTTTTGATAATCTTCTATTTTTCCACATGTGAGGAACAAAGAAATTATTTTCGATGAAAAATCTATGTTTAATCAAACTTAAAAAACAAATACATAACAAAACCAAAACATATTAAAATTATATTCATTGGATAGCTTGTTCTGAGGAATACCATAATCATTTGAAATAAATTTTAAATGAATTCATTTGATCCCCCAAAATCTAAATCAAAAGTGATTTTTTATCAGCATTTTGATAGGTGTAAAGGAGACACATTTATAGGTATGGTTTAAAACTAGTGAGGTTCTATCCAAGGGGGTTTGATCTAAGGTGATTTGATCAAACCCTCTTCAATTGGAATCCTTAAAATGGAACTTTTTAAGGCTTAAATCATTATATTTTCTAAAAATATGTGATTTCAGCTAAAATTCGTTCCTCTCAGGAATTGTAAACCACTATTATGACAACACCCAGTGATAAGAAAAGACAAGGAAAAAGATGTAGAAAGTTAATGACACCCGAAGAAATTCAAGCTAATAGAGATATTGAGGAAAAAAGACAAAGGGATAGAAGAGAAAAGATTCATCAAATGAAAAATTTGCAAGCATCTAGTTCCAAGAATGTTGAAGAGGAAGCCATGAATGACGAAATGAATATAGATGATGCAAATGTGGAGATGGTGAATATGGAAGAAAATGTAATTATGGAGACAAACCCAACTATGCCTTCAACTTCAACTTTGAATGATGTGGAAATAATACCTATGCAAAAAAATTTGGGTATGTCTTCAAATCCACCTCCCAATGATATGGAAAATGTACCTATTCATACAATCCATCCAGGTATGTGTTCATACCCAAGTTTTGATAATATTGATATTTCTTGTTTAGATGAAGTTGGATACACCATTGATGATATCAATAATTCTAGGGTTGAAACAATGCAAAACTTAAAAAAAATGATGAAATTATATCTTATAAGAATGCAAATGAGAATGAAATCCTCATACTGATGAAAATATGATTGAAATCCCTTTTACATTTGAAAATGAAAATGAAACCCCTTATGTGAATGAAAATGAAACCCCTTGTATGGATGAACTTGAAAATATTTTTTTTACAATTGAAAGAGATGTGCTAGATAAACTTCATGCTAAAGTTTCTTGGAGACAAATTAGAAATTATGGAAATAGAATATATAAAATGTTTTTTTATAGAAAGAAATTAGGATTCCAATGTCAACTTATTGTGCAATTGATGATAATGTCAAAAATGAGAATAGTGATGAAAAAAAAAGGTGTTTTTGTAAAACCAAAAAATAAAGATGATTCAGTAGAACAAGTCATATCTAGTGTTGCTAATGCTATTGATTTTATAGGTAAGAAAAGTTGATCAAAAGAAAAGAATGTGGCTCGTCGTGCAATAACAACTGCTCTAGTTGATAAAGCAGCTTCAAATAAAAGAATGTTAAGTAAGAATGTTAAGTAAATGTATAAAAGTAAATCCTAGAACTTTGATAAGAGCTGCTAAAAGAAGAGAAAGTATTGAAAATGATCCAATTAATCAATGTTGGAGTTTTAGTGGTAGACTCCCAAGATCAGACATGAAATTAACTAATGAAATTAAATCTTTAATCAAATTTTTTTGGCATGATAATACAAGAATATCACCTAACATTAGAGATGCCTTAAAATTAAGGGTGGGTTCAAAAATTTTTGAACCTCATCCAAAGAATCTCTTAAATATGACTCAAACTGAATTATATAAAAAAAAATTAGATGCTTCAATCTTACCATTGAATATTAATATAAGTCAAAGATCATTCGAAAAGTGTAAACCTCGGTATGTTAGAATTAATAAGAAAAAAATATCTTGTTGTTGTAAGACCCATGTACAATTTCATTATTATTATAATAGTTTTTGATATATACAATGCACTTTACACGCTAACCAAATTATGCAGGACATTTGTGGTATTCATATGCCACTTGAAAGAATCAAAGATTTTATTGCAGGTTTGTTTTGTGAACCTTCTAATGGAAACTTATTTTATTTAAAAACATGTATTTCTGGAGAATACGATAGATGTGGCAAATTTTCATTATTAGGAGAATGCATGCATGAAAGTAGTTTAGATGAATTTGGACAACAATTAGTGGATGTAAAAAAAAATTAGAATGTTGGGTATACTTTGAAATATGGAAAAATTGGAAAATGTTGTGAGCTAATTGCCGAAAAATTTAGTGTGCAATCATTTATTAATGAATTTAAAGATAAGATTGTACCTAAATATGTTCAACACTCTTGAAGTATGCTCATTGGCTTGATAATCAATTTCGTTTATGTAAAAACTCATTCCCAATTGGAACTATACTATCAGTTGTTGATTTTGTTGAAAATTATACTCTTGCTCCACAAGAAGAAATTCAATCACAATATTATAATTCAGTGCAAGTAGATATATTTTTTCACATTGTTTATAGACATGCAGATGATAGTACATAAGATAATATAATTTTTTTGAGAGAGTACCATTTTTATGTAAGTGATAATCGATTACATTCATCTGAGTTTGTTCAATATTGTTTTGATATATTTTATAAAAATTTAAAAGAGAGGAACTCAAATGCTAGAACATCTCATATGGTTGGATAATTGCATGGGTCAATTCAAAAATGCTAGAATTTTTTATTGGTTATGTAGAATTCATAAAGAAAATAATATCCAGCACATTTGGAGTTTTTTTGAAGCTAGTCATGGTAAGGGAGGACACGATGGAGCAGGTGCATGTGTGAAAAGAGCTCTTGCTAGAGAGCAACTAAAATTTGAGGATGCTACAAAATTTAGAGATGCACGTGCAATTGTAGATTGGTGCAATACCAAATTATCTACAAGAACAAGTGAGAGCTCAATAATTCGATGCTTCTTTTGGTTAGTTGAAGAAAATGATATATTTTTTTGACAAGATTGTGAAACAATTAATGGATCTACAAAATGGCATTCGTTTAAGAGTTTGAATGCAAACACATGGAAAATATGGACAAGGGAGTTGACATGCTTTTTTCAATTGTGTATTGCAGGTGATTGGGAGGCGTGTGAAAATATAGAATGGGTTGAATAATGGCAACAAAGAGCCTTAATGCCTACATCGACACATGTTTAACACAAAATGATAATTGAAGATAATCAACTATTCGCATCAGATCATTATGACCATGTTTTGGATCTTGTACAAGAAGGTACATTATTTATTGAGTTGAATTTTATATGTATGTATGTTTAATATATGTGAATTAAATATAAGTCACTCTTTATTGAATTTTTTATTTATTTTTGCAGGACATGTGTATGCTGTTGTTGCACCTGAGGGAAATGAAGAGTAGACCGAGTACTGGTTGGCTAGACGTGTTGAGAGAAAACATAAGTTTGTACATCCTAGAGTGGATGATGAAAAATTTGAGTATCCAACTAGTTCAGTGGTTGTTGTTGGCACCTGGCTTCAAAAATATTTGATGAGAAAGAATGGCTTGCCTGCATTTAAAGATTATGAAAGACACATGAAGATTATACATTATCCACATTTGATTTTGGAAACCAATATAAAACTAGTTAGATATCAAGGGAGGCCTGCTAATAAAGCTTTATGGACACTTTCAATGGATGATCATGAGACGGGTATGTGCACGATCATCATGGAAAAAATAGGCCCTTAAGTGGAAAAATTTTTAGAAAAATCAGAGTTAGGAAACTTGACATAAAAATTTGAATAAGTTATCTATCATATTTCAAAAATATGTAAGAATAGAATCTATAGCAAATTGAATGTAGTTTCTATACTACTAGGTTTATTTTAAAAAATAAAAAATCTATTTGGTGAAAATTTGAAATTTCAATGTAGTAGTACTTAAATTTCAAGGAAAAAATAAGAAGTAGGTGTTTGCTAACCACCCTAACCACAATAAAATGATAATATTTTTTTATAAGATTTTAGATATAAGTAGAGGACTCATGTCCTGATGTGATACATATTTTTAGTAATTTTTTTCTAAGTAAATAATTAATTAAGATTTTTTTATTACAACTTTTTAAAAATATAAAAACTCGTATGTTTGACCACCTTAACTTGGTCAAAACTTCATGAAATTCATTTTTTTTTAATCCTATAGTATGTCAAGCATAGAATGTGACACATATTTCAGATTCAAAAAATATGATAACATTTGAAAGCTATAGATGTTTTTCAATCAACCTATCAATTAGGACTTTAGTCGTAATTCAAATAGAAAATGAATAATAATTAGTTATTAAATTCAAAGTAAAGCATGATTTATATTGGTGGAAAGCTGAGAATATCCTTTAAAAGACCTTTTCGTTTCATCAATTTTGGGTAAAAAAAATTTGTCATCCACATAACCTTCACATACCCATCATATTGTCACTTTTTGGCCCATCATGATCCTACACATACCCAGAAAATCATAGATGCATTACAAAAAAGAGAGGATGCAGATGGTACAATAGAGTAAATAAATATTGGTAAGTATATAGTTTTGTATATATTAAATAATTGATATATATATATATATTTGTCTTTAATAGTCATTTCCTAATTAAAGTTTTATATCATTTTTTATTTCAGGTCTCCCAAAATTAGATGCTTTACAAAAAAGAGAGAAGAAACATATATTACAATGGAATTCAAATCTAGAGAAAGGTAACTATATATATAGTTCTAGATACATTTAATTCATAGTATAATTATAAAACTAAATTTAATTCATTGTCATTTTATAAAAAAATTATAATTGATTTCATATCCCCTTAAGCCATCCTCTTATGTACCATTAATCCATCCTCTTGAATCCCCTAAAGTCTCTCTATTAATTCCACTTAATCCATTCTATTAGGACCCCTTAATCCATATCCTTGTATATCTACCCTTAATCCATCCACTTGTATCCCCTTAAGTCACTCTCTCAACACCCCTTAAGCTATCCTCTTAGGACCCATTAGTCCATATCCTCGTATATCTACCCTTAATCCATCCACTTGTATCCCCTTAAGTCACTCTCTCAACACCCCTTAAGCTATCCTCTTAGGACCCCTTAATCCATCCACTTGCATCCCCTTAAGTCACTCTCTCAACACCCCTTAAGCTATCCTCTTAGGACCCCTTATCCATATCCTTGTATATCTACACTTAATCCATCGACCTGCATCCCCTTAAGTCACTCTCTCAACACCCCTTAAGCTATCCTCTTAGGACCCCTTAATCCATATCCTCACATGTCTACCCTTAATCCATCCACTTGCATCCCCTTAAGATATCATCTTAGGACCCCTTAATCCATATCCTCGTATGTCTACCCTTAATCCATCCACTTGCATCCCCTTAAGTCACTCTCTCAACACCCCTTAAGCTATCATGTTAGGACCCCTTAATGGTTTAGGATTTACGGTTTCTAGGGTTCATGAGATGCTTAGAATAACAAATCTATATGGGTTAATGGTTTAGGGTTCATCTCCCAGCCTCTAGGTCATATGGTTTTGGGTTTACAGTTTCTAGGGTTCATGAGATACTTAGAATAAAAAATCTATATGGGTTAATGGTTTAGGGTTCATCTCCTTGTCTCTAGGTCATATGGTTTAGGGTTTACAGTTTCTAGGGTTCATGAGATGCTCAGAATAACAAATCTATATGGGTTTTAAGGGTTTAGTGTTCATTTCCTAGGATTTAGGTCATATGGTTTAGGGTTTAGGGTTTAAATTCATTCTCTCAACTCTCCTTAATCCACAATATTGTATCCCTTAAGTCACTCTCATAATTCCCCTTAAGCCACCCTCTTAGGGCCTGTTAAGCCATATCATAAGGTTCATGACATGCTTCCCCTTAATCCACTATCTTACATCCCTTTAAGTCATTCTATCAACTCCCCTTAATACACCATCTTACATCCCTTCAATTCATTCTATCAACTCCCCTTAATCCACCCTCTTGCATCCCCTTAATCCACTCTCTTACATCCCTTTAAGTCATTCTATCAACTCCCCTTAATCCACCCTCTTACATTCCTTCAAGTCATTCTATCAACTCCCCTTAATCCACCCTCTTACATTCCTTCAAGTCATTCTATCAACTCCCCTTAATCCACCCTCTTTCATCCCCTTAATCCACTCTCTTACATTCCTTTAAGTCATTCTATCTTGTGGAATATATGATTGAGATAGCTCTTATTTCCCAACAAGAGTATATCTATAGAGCTAAGGTATATCAATTGTGAATAGATGTATTAATCAAGTATGACATAGAATTTAACTAAATCTGAGGACATAAATTGATTTATCTAAATTTTTAAATTTCATGATAAGAGACACAAGTTCTCTATAGTGGGACAAAGTAGTTAAGAATAAATTACAAGTTTAACACTAACATTAAAATTTATAATCCCATTCATTGTTTTCAAAGAATACTAAAGATAAGAAAGAAAAATTAATAGAATACATTCAAAGGGACACATAGATATGTTGTGTTGAGGGTGTGAAGTTTTATTGCGACAGATGGTTTCCTGATGAGGCGGTAATCAAATTCCCTAAGAAGGAAAAGGAGAAAATGAAACTGGTCAAAATTTCAAACAGCTATTTCGAAATTGACACTGGTCATCAAGGCGCTATGGAGAAAGGTGCTTCATGTTATAATGGAGTATATTACCTTGGAAAAGAGATTCACTAGAGTCTATGGTCATCATTTTTCCATTCTTAATCACTTCCGCCATAAGGTACGGATTTCTCTGCCTCATTATCTATTATGTTCATTGAGTAATAGCCTTGAGGACCACAAGAAAAATCCTAGGATATAACCTATTCTTCATCCTGGGATTATTAGGTTAATATATGAACACTATCAAAGCTTTTCAGCTTTATCCAAACCTATTGCCTCCATGGCATCTGAGGACTATGACACGGATAGCGGGGATTCGAAGAATCAACCTTACTAGGAGGGAATTATTGAAGCCCACCTGTCCTCTAAGTTGTCTGGTAAGAAAACCCAACCTAGAAAACCCCAGCTTGCTAAAGTTAACCCTGAGACCTATCCTAACTGCCCTGTCCCATTAAAGAATCCCGCTCTCAAGGGTTCCCCTACCAATAAGTTGGTTTCCTACTCTGCGAACTCTATGGAGGACAAAGCTGAGAACCCTGAAGTTAGCAAAAATTTTGTGCCCTCCCCTCCTGCCTCTTTCAAATGGTACAAGATTTCCTAGCTCCCCCAAACTAGATGATGCTAACCTTATTTTAGACCAAGTTCAGTTTGGCGATATTCTTACCTCTGCAAGAAATGGCATTGGTGACATTTTTAGGATTTTGAAATGGGCCTATCAAGAAATTAATGATCTTAATCAAAGAAATAGGGTTCTGAATAGAAATTCAGTGGAACTGGAACTGAAGTTGGCCACTCTTAATGATGAAGAAGGAAAATGGAAAAAGAACATTACTGGAATGGGAGAAGGTGGCACTGAGGAAAAGTATAAGACTCTGGAAGCTGAATTGTCAAAGTAAAAAATAACATGAAAAATTTTGTGGAACAAAACCATAAAATGGCTAGGCACAATGCCATCATCATCAATGCAATATTTGAAAAGATGGAAAAATCGTAACAGGGCTCACTGGTTGTTGACCTGGAAGAGGACAAGGATAAAAGAAAGAACGAGGACCAAGGTATATCGAAAAGGACCCGTGCCAACCTTAAAAGGAAAGCACCTCCTACTACCTAGATGGTTCATATTTTAAAGAGGGGAGTTTAGGATATGAATGATTTGGAAGCTGAGACTGCAGAAATATTGAAGGCCCAAATTTAGTTGTTGTTGGTGTTTTGTCTGGTTTTTTGGTTTTGTGGCCTTCGCTGGGTTTTTTGGTGGTTGTGGCTTTGTCTTGTTGTTGCTTTTACAACCTTTTTGTTTATGGTGTCTTTGACGATCCTATCTTTTGTTTCTAAACTTTTTGGTTTCGGGTCCCTGTAAAACCCATTTTTTCCTTTTTCAAAAAAAATTCTATTCACATATAATATTTATAATTATTTACTAGTTACATACCTCCGTAGTACACGTGGTCATGTAATAGGGAGGTGGAGGACCATTGAAAACAAAGTGAACACTATGACCCTAAAATATCATTATAATAATTGAACTAATTTAGTTAATCTTATATTTCAAAAATGAAATTTGACAATGATCTTGATATCATTTACCTGAATATCAAGGTCAAATGACTCATTAAGGAGGGAATTTTTCATCGCTATATGATCAACTACAAATGTACCCTACATACATGTTTCCTAATTATGCTTGAGGGTATAACCATAGGTTGACCTGCAATCTTGATAAATATGAGGTGGAACTCTACACCTTGAAGACTTGCCTAACTCACCCTATGTTAGAGGACTAGCATTTTGTATGAGGCTCTAGGTTAGGGAAGTAATTGACCATAGTGTATAACTCTTAGCACTATCCTTCACAATAGAAGGAATAGCAACATGCTCATATGATGGTCTAGCAGATTCTCATCTTGTCATTTGCTGTGATTCAAGACATGCCCATGCTTTTTCCTATGTAGAGAACCCACCTCTACCCTAGAAGTCTTGCATATCAAAATAGTTTGGGATTATATTAAGGACAAACTCACAATAGATTTTCCTCAAAAAATATTGTGGCACCTCATTGTTGTTGCATATAGGATGGTCAAAAACCATCCACCACCTTTGCCAAAAATGGTTCTTTATCCCTTCATAGTTACACCAATCGATAGGGAACCTATTGCTTGAAGGATGGAAAGGTTGATTTATTATACAATTTGTGAATAGGGTACAAAAGTCAAATTTTATAATTTCTTCATATTTCACTTGCTTATAGGATAATTTATTTGCATAAAATTCTCTAAACTCTCGTATCTTGTCCAACCAACCACTTATTTTCTTGCTAATTGAATTTTCATGTGATACTATTGATTCAAGTGATTGAGAAAGTATGTTTCCATGCAAGGTTGAGCTTGTAGGATCTTTCAACCTTGCAACTATATCCTCAATTTGTTTTTTTCTATTTTCAATTTTCCCCATTAAATTTTCTTGAGTTCTTGGAGCATGTTGAGGAATTGTTGGAGGTGTTTGTTGGGGTTGTTCTTTGGCAAGGATTTGGGCATGAGGTGAATGAATATTTTGAAGTGGAATTTTAGGAGGGTTTGGAGGTGCATTATCATTTCCTGAAAATTAAATATATTTACATCAAAAAGCATATGAAATATAGCTGTTTAATAAAAAATTCATAGAAAAAATAAAAACTTACTCCTTTGACCTCCCCAACGTCATGACCACATTTTGGTGAGGATTTAGCGAAGATTTGATGAAGAAATTTTGAAGAATGATCCTTCCTATAATGCGAGCACACTTTTGAGGGTTTGTAGACCATGAAGAAATAGGAAATATCATAATATAAAATGAAATGAAGTTGCTTTTTTTGTTTATATTAGCCTTGAAACACACTCATGTTATAATGCAAGTGTGTTTTTCCTTGGTGTGGCTGAGCCAAAGGCCCTAAGGCTTGGTCATACCAAGCCATAATTCTATGTTATGAATTTTTTGAAATTTGAAAGATGTGTGGCCACTCTTTGGCCCCCCATATTTCTGCACCGACTCCCAAGTGGTTTAGAATAACAAGCTGCAAGAGGAAATGTGTGCACATGGGAATTTGAAACAGACTTGAATGAGCTTTGAAACACTAGAAAACCTAGTTTTTTGACCTACCGAGACTCATGTGCTAGTCTGGGAAAATCAGTCCTAGAACAGGGTTTTTGCATAGGAACATGTTTCTAGAAAAAGGGTATCTAAATCTATAAAAATCTTGAAAAAAAATCCTATAGTGGGACTCATTTGCCAATTTTTGTGAATCAGTCTCATTCCACTTTTTTGGGAATTCAAAGTTCAGATCTGCACTTCAGCACCTTCTCTTTTCTTCTCCCAAATTGATTTTCAGATTTGAAACACTGATTTGCAACCTATAGAATTTCTCCATGTATATCCAATGCAAGGTGACAACTTTGACAACTTTTAGGCTCTTTGACAACTTTCTCCAAACTTTCTCTTTAATGTATCTTCAATCTAAACCTACAAATCACACACTAAAAAGAGGGGAAAATGTTGTTTTGTTAGTGGAAAGGGGTTTTCCTTGGTCAAACATGTTTTGGTAATCAAACCTTGAAATAGAATGAAATAGGAATGAAGAATGATGAATGAACAAAATATGATGTTGCAACTCACCAAACCCTAGCAATGAAGTCCTACAAACATGTATGAGGTGACTCCAATGTATGTAGATCTTGACACTTTCTTGAATATGATAGATCTTGAATGAAGAGATAGCTTGAATTATAAAACCCTACATCATAATTGTTAGCTCAAAAACAAACATGATGCATGAAGACTTTGACATGATGTTTGATGCTTGAATAATGCCTTAAAATGCTTGATAATCTACTCTTGAATGCTCTTGTGAACTCAAACTTGCTATAAGGATGCTCATTCAACTTGCTAGGTGCTCTGTTGAATGCTTAGGTGTAAAATGAGTGAAAGAAACTTGTATTTATACTTAATTATGCAAGAATTTCTAAAATTTCAACACTACAAGCTGGCATCAAATCTAGGAGGATAAAATCTTGCCAAAAAATTGAATTAATTTTGATTTTGGGCCACATGGGACTTATTCACCCAAGGTGGTGAATGATTCCCATTAGGCGTTATTTATGGGACCATTTTAAAAAATGCTTAGAAAGGTGAAACTAGGTTTGGGGTCCAAAAACCTAGGTGGGACTCATTCACCCAAGGTAGTGAATGATTCCCAGATCACTAAATCTAGGCCACACAAGCTGAAAACACCAAAAATTATGATTGGATATTGATTTGTGTTAGGATTATCCTTGAAAATATGAATTAAATGAGGCTTGTGGATGTAAAATAAGGCCAATTAAAGCATAAATAAGCCCAATTATTAAATAAAACCCTAGAAAAGTGTGAAAGTGTGTTACAACACTTTACAAAACTCCAAATAAGGCACCAATAAGCTCATTTAGTTCACAAGGGCCCAAGACCTAATGTGAATATGTTAGACACATTGCAACACTAAATCAATGCCATGTAATAGGGGGCATTTCTCCATTACTACAATTATTAAAATATAATATATCACACTTCAATTTTAAATAATTATTTATACTAAAAATATATACAAAATGCGTGTTATCATTCATCACAATATACTTTCTAAATATTTTCTTTCATATTTTTTAAGTAATAACAAATCATAAAAATAATATATTAATGTAATTTTTAAATATTTTAGAAAATAAAAGAATCCAAAAGTAAAAATATCATAGAAACACTTTTCCTTCAATAATAGATCTATTAACTCCCCTACATACCATTCATGAAAAGAACATAGCATCTCCCCTCATTTGTGGAGTATATAGTAAAAAAAAAGAACAATGATCAAATCGAATTACATCACATTATACATGAAAACCACTTCACATTACAAATGTGACATTAGCAATCCTACCCAAATATGATCAAGTGTGACCTAGGCTACCAAATTCAACCATAGTATTTACTAACCTCATGTTAATAACACAATCCAATATTACTAATATTGAGAATCATTATGTGATTCAAATTGCAATTTTGATGTATATCGTCTAACATTTTAATCCATGGTTACTCTAACCGACCCTCTAATAATTGCTTGGTTTTCGATCTTTTTGTCATGTGGTGGATCATGGGTGTATTTTCATAGAATAGGTCAAAAGTGTTCCACATTATCATACTTTTGTTCTAAAATGAATGATTAAATTAAATTATTTTTCATTAATAAAAATATTAGATGTAATAAATAAATCAAGTGGATAAATTTCAAACATCAATGTTCTACCTTATACACACTCAAACATCAAATATCATAAATGAAGTGAATAAATTTCAATCATCAATGTTCTACCTTATACACACTCAAGTATCAAGCATCAAAAATTTCAACCATCAATGTTCTACTTTATACACACTCAAGCATAAAGCATCAAAAATCAAGATGATTAAATTCCAATGCATGTTCTACTAGATTAGATTAGCAAATTACATTTCAATATATATATATATATATATATTCTACTAGATTAGATCAACAAATTTCATTTCAAATTTGGAAAATACATTTACACACACACACACACATATATATATTCAAGGCAATTAAATTCTGGATTAGATCTAACAAATTGCATATATATATATATATATATATATATATATATATATATATATATATATATATATATATATATATATAAGGTCTAAACTTGTGCATAAATTTAGATATGTGTTTAGGGAAATTAGATCTAAACTCACATAAATTAATCAAAATGAAAATTAATCAAATATGTAAAATTTGGAATCTTAGTGAATCAAACATTTTTCTAAACGCCCTCAAAAATCAACTAAATGTTATATTAGTTTATTTCAATTTCACATTTAATTTAATATTTGTTTTATTCATATACGCTAGGTTTATATTATTATTTAATTATACAAATTCAATAAAAAAACCAAAAACACTATTATTTTCCTCATCATAGCATTCTTGCAACAAATTCTTAACACATTCTCTTCATATCAATAATCGATGTTATGAAATTAAGACCTACATCCAAAACTTCCAAATGAGATTCTAGACACTAATTTAAAGTATTCGTCTTAAAAACCTAAGCACTGTCTTGAAAATAGAGCCCAGCACCAAAAGTTCAAACTAAATATGCCCATAAGTATATATAGATTCATAATTCTATTGCCATAAAACCAGTCCTCCACCATTAACAAAAATCAAATACAAATGGTTGCCTGAGAGTAAATAAAGTATTGATATACAAAACTTGAATTTAACAACAAAAAGAACTTGTGCAAAGTAGAACCTTACAATCTTGTTTTATAGTCGACAAGAGACTATACAATATATGGAGTTCATCTCTGCAATATCAGTGCTCAGAAAAGAAGCCTGTGAGAATAGGCACAGCGGAGCCTTCTAAGAATGTGGTTTCTTATACGCCTTGGAAAGGGGGCCTCGTACACTGCCTGAGCAATGAAAGTGTACAGAACGACCACATATTCCTCCACTAGCCCTGCAACAACTGCCAGTAGAATCATTTTTCACTACTCTTGTGCTAAATCACACATATATTCACTCTGTGTATTCTTCTTCTGATCCCGAGTTGTCTGTAAATGTATAACTGGGGGCGGGAGGAATCAGATTTTTGGTAGAGGATGAGTTGGAAGAGAAAGAGGTGTTATGAGGACATATGGATGGATATAAAAGTTTGACTTGCATTTCAGACAAGTGTCCTTTGTGGCTTGTGTCATGCCTATTTACTTTTATGGAAACTCCAAACTCCTGTGATGGTTATCGACTAAGTGCTCGGTATCGAAACTCAAAGTCTATCTAATAATATCTAGGAATTGGACGGACTGAAAACGTTTCCATGTGAAATTTTAATTCCAGATATTTACTCTCTTACGACGCACTTGTCCTAAGGACACTATTTTAATGTTTGTTGAGTTGATAGTTAAGCGAGTTCTTCTTGTTCTAACCCCTTTGATAAGTCATGTTAATGAAGATTAATGATATCAAAGACAATATATTTAAATATCTAGATAGTTTATCTCATGATGATGTGAATCTAGTTTTTAATTGTCTTTTAATATATCTTTTTAATCACATGTTAAATGTAGGTAAGAAAAATGCATTTTAAGTTGATTTCTAATGATTAGTAAGTTGATTCATAATGATTAGAAGACGGAACAAGAAAGTTAGAATTTTATGATCATTCTATGAGTGTTAAATTAAACTTAACCTAAACAAACTTAATGTATGATGTTGAAGATACATGAGAAATACATACTAAGTGCATAATTACACACATAAACTAATGCCCCCCCTTAACTATAACTTAAGTATATTTTCATGTTAGTCACCTATGTACAAATTATTTCTCCCAATGGAAGAGAGAAAAATTTCCCCCAACAAGAGAGTGCAAAGAGACGAGGAATTAGAAAACCCCTCCAAAAGGAATAGTTGCTTGAAGTCTCGAATGCTTACAAATGAAAGTCATTGAAGAAAGAAGAGAAGTCAAAGTAGGGTACAAAACACAAACCTATGTCACATTTTCAGTCAATTAGATAGTTTCAAATGAAACAGTTTCACCCTAAACAATTTTGAGTGAAACAGTTTCACCTAAAATAACATGGCCTATACATGGCACATATAGTTTTGAGTGAAACACTTTCACCAAAATTTGTAAAATAAAAATTTTCCCTCTAAAAATTAGAAATGCACCTCAATTTACATGTGAGGTTTCAATTTATTTTTTTTGGTCGAAAGTGTTTTGGTGAAACCCTTTCAACCAAAATTGTATGTAGCTACCTATGTGGCACCTTAACCCCTCTTTTTGGAGCAAAATTAAAAAGAAAAACCTTCAACTTCAACTTTGAATTTCTACAACTACAGGTAATTTCATGAAAATATAAATATGGCCTTTTGTAAAAATCGAAGTCTAGAATCTAAATTTATTTACTTTTTGATATTTTGATTAGTTTTATTATAATTTTTTAAAAAAATTAGTGTAAGTAGGTTTTTATAATCAAACATGAGACTGATTAAAAATTAAAAATAAATATTAAAACATTTCCCAATTATTTTAAAAATATATGATGCATTAGAGGAGAGATTCCTCTTCAAAAGCATATACTTTAAAAAATAAAAAAAATGATTAACAAATTAGAAAAAAATTGATGTCCCATGAAAACTATGACATTATAGTGAAGTTTTACTTTAAAACATTAATACAAAAAAAATATATTCATCATTTTTTTCTTTTTTCATGTGCTAGGTATTGAAGTTAGTTATTTGGGGAAAATAAATTATCTTTTCTTGTGACATCCCATTGACCTCACTTTTACTAAAATTTTCAACAATTCAATTTCTATTCTTAAATTTACAAAAAATATGTCAACCCAATTTTTAATTTTTTTAACAATTACAAGTATAAACTTCATCAAAAGTTTTGCATTTCATTATTTTATGCCATTTTCAAATTCAAAACATAAAGACCACTTTTTTCTTATGTAGTTGAAGTTAAAATTTTTACTTTTGTTGGTCATTTTCTTTATAGCTTAGCATAGGATTCTGCTTTTACCTAGTAATTGGCCTCATAACATGTGCTGAAGTAGCTCCTTCTACATTGAGCAATCCATCTCCCTTTTGTGATAAGGAAATCACATATTTATTTCTTGAATTATTATTTTACAAGTGAAATGGATAGAGGAACCATGATTAAGGTCTCTCAAAAATGTCCAAAATTCTCCATTCCTATGTTGAATTGTTTCTAGATTTGATAAGTAGACTTAGGCACAACTATAGGATGTGTCATCATGAATGTTTTAGGGGTGGAGAGAGAACATTAAGATTTATATGTACCATAATTACACCTTGAGAAGGTGATAAACTTCATGAGAAGTATCATGATAAAGGAGAACAAGGTCCTCATTGGTGTCATCAAGAATTTAAAGATGGGATTCTACAGATGGTTGTGAGATGTTTGATAATTATGTATCCTAGTGTGGTGGATCCTATATAGATGTATTATCTTTTTGGAGATAATATTTTGTAAAACATATAAGAAGCTACAATCACTTTAAAAGCAATAATGAAAATCTTAGTAACAATCATATGTGCAAGACAATTCAAGTGGATCTCCAAACAACTTCTATATGAATTTTATCCAAGTAATTTAAGGGAGCTTATTGTGCTCTACTTGATACTAGTCACTTACTTTTGTTGTTTCTTGTTGGTACCTCCTATATCTTGTCACATCCACTTAAAGGTTCCATTGGTGCATACAATGTTGGATCCCTTTATTTTTCCATGGCCTCATATGTGTTATTCTTTAGATCTCATAATCCCTTGATAATGACTTCTATATTGTTTCATTCCACATCCTCCACATATCTAAAACCTAAAAAATGTAATTTCACATTATCTGCATGTCTAACAAAGTTCACATGCCAAGGTAGATCACAAAGCTCACTCACAAAAAAATGACTTTAGAAAAGATAGAGAATGGGAGACATTGATGTATTCAAGAATGTTTAAAGCATCGAGTATAAATATGAATTTCCAAGCAATTAACTAGAAGAAGTGAGTCTTCTAGCAAGAATTGTACTAGTGTGGCTCTTTGAATCACTTAATCAATCTCACATAAGGATGTACATTATTTGTGAGGTAGAGAAGCACAATAGATAGGAGGCTCAACCCCCATTTCAACATAATAATCATAAGCACCGTGATTATAGTGGCATGTGTATATGACTACCTACTATTCCCAATTATAGCATGGATAATTGATGTGAAATGAGGTAAACCATTCTCTAGAGTTAGAGTATAAATATTGTTTACAATTGTGCAACAAATAATTGTGGTACTAGTCAAAGTGAGGCACTTGAAAAATAGAAACCCACAATCTCATGAAAGAACCACAAGTGATACCCATGAGTGTATTTTGGCTTGTCATACTTAATATATATTATTGAAGATATTAGATGTGTTTACATTGGTAGGGTTGAAATTCATATATAAACTAGTGTCAGATTACATAAAGAACTCTTACTCAAACTCTTATTTCAAAATCACCAACATTAAGAAAAAAAATCAAAATACATATATAAATAAATCTTTATACTCTATTATTAAATTTATTTCTATGTACCATTTATTGTTTGTTTTCAAAAAAATATTCCACCCTACATTTTTTTACTTTGAATGAAGAGAAACCGTCATTAAATAGAAAAAACATAGATGACTTGTATCTAATAGCATCTAATTCTTGCTAGGAATGAACTAGGAAACAAAGTGATAGTAAGAATAGAAGTCTATTCCATATCGATTGCCACATGACAAGTATGACAGTTGTCCAAATTATCTAAAAAATTATATAGGGTTTAGTTGTCCAAAGTATCATAGTGCATTCCACAAATTATTGTTGGACCATAGAAAAACAACCAACAACAAAATAAAGAAAATTGTTCGTTAGTAGTCGGAAACCTAAGCTATACCTTTCATTCTTTTAAAAATAAACAAAACCATGAATTCATCTCAATTAAATGAGCAAATATTGCCAATAATGACATGGTGTGATGGTTAAGTTGTGATGTTGTTCTTCCCATCAAGGTTCAAACTCCATTGAGGTTATTGAGTATTTATGCTAGGGATGAGGTCCCCCAATTATAATCTCACCGGTTCATAACTCCCGATCAAAAAGTGTTTACCACTTTTATAAAAAATTTAAAAAACTAAATGAGTATTTAATATCATAGAGAACAGTATGTGAAATCGCCCATTCTTATACAAGACTCTACCAATGTTGGGCAGGTGCAATGCTAGGAAGATAAAGTATCACTCACTTTATCATCTCACACAGTTAAACTTATCTGTAAACTTGTTGTACATGCAAGTTGTAGGCTTGGATAGTTGATTGATATGAGTGATGTTGGCAGAGAAGTGGGTATCCACCACTCACTCCTAGACCAGACTAAGAGCAAACAAGTGTCTATATCAATTGGCTCTGCTCTGTTTTTCATGGAAATCGTGTTTGTATCATGCACTGAACTATTTTTAGATAGAACTATTGATCACTTCCACTTATCTATTATGACGTGACTAAAGTGGCACTATAGGATTGCAATTATTGTTAATCATTATCTTCTCTCTGATTCGCCATGTGATGATGTTGTACACTCATGAACTGGAACATAGTATGAATTGGCTTCAATGTCGTGTTCTACTAAAAATTAAATTTGAAATATATATTAAAATATAATCTGAATTCATACGACGGTAACAATTGAGAATACTATTGATACAATCTTATTTCTTACACGTCACGGTGTTGAAGACCATTAATGTGTTGGATTCCTATTAGGCCACTGAAACTACATTCAAATGACGTTTTTCCTTTAGTCAAAAGGTTTTATTTGTGAACAGATGTTTGTGTTATCTCAATCTAAATTTTTAAAATGTAAATAGTTGTCGTTTGTCCCCTGTGCGCATAAGATTTACTCAACCATTTCACGTGTGCAGATAATGTTTATCGTATCCTTGTAAACCACAATTTTTTTATTGTAGAAACTTGAGGGAATGCCTTGGTTTTCTCTTGTGGTTAAAAAATGGTAATGAAGGCATCGGTCTTGGTTAAAAATGATAATGATTACACCCACCTACAACCAAACTCCTGGCCGACTAATAGCATTAACCAGATGACGGCATGTGAAAATTTCAAGCCAGATTTCTTGAAGTGCCGTAGATGATCAACACACTTTTTGGGGCTGATCAACCTCAATTTTATATAGGATAAAGTAATTTTATTAAAAAAAAATTAAAACAATTCAGTCAAGTATGTAATGTTGAAATTATAAAACTTGTTTATTGATTTGTTAAAGCTGTTTCATAATTTAACATTCTTCTTGCAAAGCATTTGAAGCTGAAGAAATATGTTAAAGCATATGTGAAGAATATATATGTTTTCTAATGATCATATAATTTTATGGATGATTTTTTATTTTTTGTGCTTTTTTTAAAAAACTGTTATTTGTTTTCTTTTGATTAATAAAAAAATAAAATTGTTCCCATTTAACAGAAAATATTTGAGTACGTTTAGAATTTTGAATATTAAAACATAAAAGTTAATCCAAACATTAATGTTAATTGATAATAAATCCAAATAAAGTATCAAATAATAGATAAAGAATATGGTGAAAGGAAATCAAGTTACACTCACAACAATTTTAGGGATTAGATATAGATTCAAATTCTTTAGAGTAGAGTAATAAAAATAAGTGTAAGATATATTTGTGTGGGGGTAGCAGGGATAGTGGGCAAGTGGGGCATGGCGAAGGTAACATATATGTAATATTAAAATAGTATTGTTCTAATGGAGATCAATATTTTGAATTTCATAAATATCTTGATAGTATTATGTTGTATAAAAATTAGCCATATGATGTCTAATATAGACCCTCAATAATTATGTTAAGAAAATTTAGGAAGTCATTGATAGATTTCAAAAATAGAGAACCACAAGGTCTTAGTATAACTCTAGTCCAAGTTGGAACCATATACCTCTCTTCAAGAATAGCCCTTGAGTGGAAGCAGAAAGATTGTTTCACTTGTGAGCCATTTTTAAAAAATGAGTTTGGAAAGGGCGAAAAGTTTGAACATCTTAAAATGAAGGTTTTTCTTTGTTAGAAATTCCTTCATTTAAAGGTTTTGAGCATTCCACATGTCATTGGACTTCAATCAAAGGTAAATGACCTTTGCTTGACGGTCCATTTTTTCTTAACAATGAAACATTTTTATGGACTATTTTTTGAAGGTGACTAATGAAGGACCTTTGATTGAAGGTCCATTTTAACATTGAAATATTTATATGGACTATTTTTAGAAGGTGAAAAATTTAAAGGACATTTGATCAAAGGTCTCCTTCTAATGAAGCGCCTTTGAAATGACACTTCTACGACACTCATCACACTTGTTCACCTTTAATTAGAAAAAAAGTGATGATTCAAACCATGTTTTTCATAATCAAATAGACTTATCATGGCACAATATTTAACACACATGTAGCCCTTAGAGTAAACTATCCAAAATGTATATTTTTTATTTCTTGTACTGAATTATTATATTTATTTTCTAGTTTTTCAATAAACATAGGTTTTATATCAAACATAAAGTCATTCAATACACATGAAAAATAGAAAAAGGTTGAACACAATAAATCTATGGGCGGGTGCATGAAGTTGGGTACCAAATTTTTGGCCACTTATAATTTTTTTAAAAAAAATGTTCTTGCATTATAACACGAGCACGTTATAATGTGCACGTGTTATTTCACATTAAAAACAAAGAAAAAATTGAAATTATTTTCCTTGGAATACCAACCCAAAGGCTTGGAGGGCATTCCCAACAAGGCCAGAGACGTGTTTTTGCAAATTCTACAATTTTCACATAATCGGGTCCATGCTCACCATCAAGATTGCATCTAGTTCAATATTGACAAAATAGAAAACATGGATAATGTTAGGTTCTCTCTTAGCTATCCAACGATGTAACTTTTTTCACATTTTGACAATGTTAAGCCTTTCATCCATAATTTATTTTGTTTGTATGTCTGTTTTTTTCCAAAAAGCAGTGTTTAGTGTTTTTTTTTTTAATAAATTAACCTGCTCATTAAAATTTCAAATAAATTACATTTTTAGAAACTAGACTCTTCTACAATTTTAAAAAAAAGAAAAAAAAAATCAATTATTTTCAAAAATTTGTAGTGGGAGCACGGACAAAAATATGTTTTTCAAGAAGCACCCACTTAGAAAATTAGTTAAAAATCAAATATTCATTAAAAAATTATTAGAAAAATTGTGCACCAACAAGATGCTATTATCTAACTTCTGATTGTAGCAATTTTAAAAATACTACAAAAAAGTTCACCGTGCTCAGGTCGTACAAGAGTTGCTATGTTATGTTTTTTCTGACAAAAACAACACCAATTTCTGTAAATCCCTCTTTTGAACCCCTTAGTCTCAATCATTTTCAAAATAAATTAGTAGTTTAGAAAGTAGACTCGGAGTACTTCGATCCTTGTTTTTGTTCCATCTCAAAATTTTGAGTGTAACTATCCTCAATTTGACGTCCAAGGTCAACATTTTCTGATTTTATAAAAAAAGTGGCCATTTAAGCCCCCTTTTTGGGAACCATCTTGGTGCACTTACCCCTATATTGATTTCATTGTTTCAAAAAATTAATAATAATTTGGAATACATATTTATGCATAATGAGAAATAATTAGCTAAATTAAAAATTAATAATAAATAAAATGTGTAATAAAATATGTGTCATAGACACTAGCTCTAATGATTTTTCTTTACAAAATTTTAAGAAACTATGAATTGATCTTTTTATAGCTCAATTATGTGTTACGTTAAAACATTACTCATTAAAAATAGTATAAAGTATAAGATTTAATTTATCAACAAATATTTAAAATTTGAGACCAATGATTACATCACTTGTCTCCACCCTAGCCATGTAATAATCATAAGCATCATGGTTGTAGTCATACATGCATATGGTTTCCTACTAGTCACAATCATACAATGAATAATCAACATAGAACAAGGCATATGATTATCTAGAGAGCTAAATTAGGATTAGCTTTTCCTACTAGTCATAATCATACCATGGATAATGAACATGGAACAATGCATACCGTTATCTAGAAAGCCAAAGTAGGATTAGTGTTTGCAACTGTGTAGTAGATAATTCAAACGCCAGTGGAAGAAATACCATTGAGAATTGCAGAATCCCATAATTTCACGGGGGACCATAAGTTGTTGTACCTATGAGTGTCCTCTGGCTTACCATGTTGAATGTAGTGTTGAGAATATTAGATATGTTTATTTTTTGGCTAGAGGATTTCATCTATGGACAAGGGTTAGAACACAAGAGGAGCTCTTATCCAAAATATTATTCTTGAATCACTAGCATTAACCATAAGGCCAAGCTCAAGGAAAATTTCAAGTACATGTGTAATCAAATCCTTTTACTCAATTACTCAATTTATTTGTACATTTAATTTTTTTGGTAAAAAGGATAAAAATATATTAATCAAACAAGTCCAGTGAAATTACATAAAGGCTTCCAAATAGCAATAGTAGTCATGGTAAGTAAAATAAGGAACAACCAAAGTTGATTTCCACCAATCCACCCCCACCAAAACCTAAGAGAACCAATAAAACTAATGAATAAGTCATGATCACAGGTTGTGAATATGAAGGAGATGGGGAAATTGAGCACCTTGTGCAAGATACAATGAATCCTAGATAGAAACATTCCATCCTCGATCAACAACAAAGGCCCACTTAGCAAGAAAATCAACAACAGTATTCCATTCCCGAGGAATGTGAACAATAGAAATAGAATGAAAGTGGACAGAAATATTACAAATTTGAGCCACCAAGGATGCCAATTGCGAAGAAGAATCATCAAAATTTTCCTTGTTCAAAACAAAAAATAGAATCATATAATCCATCTCACAAATAACATTATTCCATTTTCATTTAATAAATTCATCCACCCTTATATATTAAATATTAATGAAAAAATATTTGACTATGTAAAAGGTCCCCTTAGATAGAAAGATCTTCATAGAAGAAAAATAGGAAACAAAATCGTATTAAGAATAGAGAGTACCACTTAGTATATAGTACTACATAACAAGAGTGGTAATTACCTACATTATCTACAGTTTTATATAGGTTTTAATTGTCTTACTATTGGACCATAGAAAATAGGCAACAAAAAAATCATGACCATTCCATCACAAAGTTGATCTTCTCTAGTAGTTAAAAATCTAAGCTATTATTTATTGTTTTAACAATAAAGTCATGAGTTCAACTTAACTAAATTAGAAAATATCACACTAAATAGAATGTAGATGCACCTATTCTTATACAAGTTTCTCTAGGTCAATTCTAGGCAATTGGAATGCTAGCAAGATAAGGTAAGAAGGATGCTAGTAATAGGAGATACAATTAAAAAAGTAATTATCAACATAAAGTGAATGATAAAAATAACTCACTCAAACTAGCTTAATCATGTTAATTAATATGTTGTTAATTAATCTCTAAAATTGTTCATATAATTTCTATTGATGGATAGTTAATATGATGAGTGCAATGTTGACACATAGTTGGCTATACATTGGACACCCACAAGCTAAAATAAGAGAAATTTTTACTTTTCTCTATTTTTAATGCAATTCATATGTGTATGATAAATTGAACCATTTTTAGATCATTTTTTAATTTTTACCACTTATCTATTATGACATACTCTACTTAAACATCACATGTTTCAATTATCAAATATAAAATATAAATTTTAAACCTCATTCCTAACAAAATATGCTAAATACATGACCTAGTCTTATTGGCCAAAATTTATCTTTGACCATTGAATTATGTGATTTTATGAATGGTTGCTATGGCAAAAATAGTGTGATAAAATAGATCCACCTCTGATGAAAAGAATAAATATCAATGTTGTTCTTTCCATCACTAGCTCATATCAAAAATTACTAATAATATATTTTTGAATTGCAATTCTCATGGTTTATTTTTTATCATTAACTTCTCTCCTTGATTGTCTATGTGATGGAATTGAACACTCCTAGAATAATTAGTAGTACTAATGAATTGGATCCAATGTATTGTTATACTATTTGTACACAAAGATTTTGGCACCCAAGGGCTTTCTAGCACTTCTAGGGTTTTTCACTTAAAAGGAGAAAGATGGGCCAAAATGGGCAATGTATACACTCAAAATGAATGCAAGGATGGATGAAATGTGTCTAAATGTAATGTACTAAATGAAACAAACTAATAAAATGAATGACTTATTAATCTAAAACCTAAGAAGTGCAAGTTGTTTGAAAACACATTGTGATATGAAAAAAGATAAAATGAATGCAAGTAAACAATGACAGAATTAAACAAGATTGGAGAAGTGCACCTGGAAACTGAAATTGTTAGAGTTAGGTGTTGTACACCTTGCATAATGCTTATAATGTTTTATTTATTATTATGTGTGTGATGCACCTAGGGATACCTAGATGGATGTGCATCACTAGGAGTTATAATGTTGGGGTTACTTTATGTTGTATGTAACATTGTGACTTAATTGTAAAATGTAATTATTTAATATTGGGGAATAATAAAATATAATAAAGTACCCAATATTAAATGTGGGGTCACATGATTGTAAGTTCATGGTTTTGGGCACATGGTTTATGTAATACCACTTGGTGGTTTTGTGGGAGCTTGTTTCTATAAAAGCAATCACAAGGGTAGTTGTTTAAGATTGGAGAGTTTATTGCAAATTAGCAGGTTGAGCTTGTGCATGTGTGATGGTTTGAATCATGGAATGGGATGTGTGGATTCATGCTTGGTAACATTGAATGCATTGATATCTTGTGCTTAAGAAGTGTTCATGGAATCTCTGAAGATGTTTTGGGTGCTGTCATAATAGTGGTTTACAATTCCTGAGAGGAACGAATTTTAGCTGAAATCACATATTTTTAGAAAATATAATGATTTAAGCCTTAAAAAGTTCCACTTAAAGGATTCCAATTGAAGAGGGTTTGATCAAATCACCTTAGATCAAACCCCCTTGGATAGAACCTCGCTAGTTTTAAACCATACCTATAAATGTCTCCTTTACACCTATCAAAATGCGATAAAAAATCACTTTTGATTTAGCTTTTGGGGGATCAAATGAATTCATTTAAAATTTATTTCAAATGATTATGGTATTCCTAGAACAAGCTATCCAATGAATATAATTTTAATATGTTTTGGTTTTGTTATGTATTTTTTTTTTAAGTTTTATTAAACATAGGTTTTTCATCGAAAATAAATTTCTTTGTTCTTCACATGTGGAAAATAGAAGATTATCAAAAAAAAAATTTAAAAATATGAGTGCACCAGATATTGAAGTCCTTGATCCAACAAAAAATAAAAATAAAAATTTGACATATACAAAAAAAGTTACTACGTTATACGGTCACGTTGTGTCTAATTGTAATTCGTTTGACTTTGAAATTTGATGAAGGAAAAAATATTCAATAAAAAACTATCTAACCAAGTGGAAGCACTAGATATTAGAGTTATAAATTTAAATTTGAAAGAATTAGAATTTTATCCTTCATGGAAAAAAAGTTATGCATTTATAGGTGTGCGTCACTTTTTAAAAATGTTATTTTCTGAAAAAAATCAATTTTCGTGGGAGATGGAAAAAGAAGTGCAATTTGATTCCAAAAATATTGAAAAAAATATTTTTAGAATCTATAGACAAAATTTGATGAGACTCAAGTTTGCACCATTTCAAATTCCTCACAGTTTAGCCGCTATAGGTGCCCGAATGTGAAGATTCAGTTAAAAATAATAATTTCAGTGTCTAGTTTGGCCAAAAATTGTAAACCACTATTATGGGATCACCCTTTTGTAATGGGTTTTCATTGCTGAATAATATATGGAGTGTGGATGCTTTTGGAGGTTGGGTTTTTCCCTCTTGAGGGATTTCCTAGGGTATATATTGTGTCATTTTTTATGGGTATGTTTTCTATTCTCTTGCATGCTGATTTTGAGCACTTATTTGCATTGATTTTTAGATTTGGGCTATGTGGAAATTGTCATTAGATGGCTGCAAGTTTCCTTACAAAAATGTGATGTAGGAAGGCTCTGAAATCCAACAAATACTATTGTTAAAGCCAACTAGGACACTTACGACAAGCTGGGCAACTTAGTCATATTTTGAGGAGATTCTGCTAGAACATGTTTCTACCAAATGGGTACTCAGAAATGTAAAAATCACTTTTTAGTCTTGGCATGGGACTAATTTGCCACAAATGGTGACTTATTCCATCTAGGAATCTCGAGAAATTCGGGATAAGAATATGTAGCTTTCAGTTTCCACTTCCCTTCCTGATAAGTGTCTAGTTTAGATTCTGTAGAAAACGGGCTAAAAGAGGTCTCCAAGCTTCAATTAGGGCTTTGTTGACTTAGGTGACTTCGATGAGTTTACAACACCATTTTTACACCTTTCTCTTTGACAAATCTGCATACAATACCTACAAACACACATTGAAAGAGGGGAAAAAGGGTTAAGGGTTAGAGTATAAGGGTTTCCCTTGGTCAAACGCCTCTTTGGTAATCAAACCCTATAAAGTGAAATGAAAGAGAAAGAGAATGATGAATGAACAACATGCAATGTCACAAACTCACCAAACCCTTGATGTTGAGATCTGAAGATATGCAACAAGATTCTCCAATGGATGAATGAAAGTGCTTAGAATGATTGAGAATAATTAAGTAAATGCACTAAAGAAATTAGGAGATTGTAAGAGATTAGGAGATGAAAAATGAGGGAAAAACCCTTTATTAATACTTGATTTTACAATATTTCCTGAAAATAACACATCATAGGCTGACCTTAAGGTTAAGAGAATAAAATCTTGCCAAAATTTTAAAATTATTTTTATTTTTGGGCCTAGTGGGACTAAGTTTCCCTAGGTGGTGATTTAGTCTCACAAGGAAAATTTTACTAGGTGTTAGGAATTAAAGTGCATTTAATGTTGTTAAACATGAATATTCTCAAAAATACACTTAAGTAGGGCTGAAAAGTGCATTAAGGGGTCATTTAAATATGAGAAAGGGTTGAATTAGTGATGACACGTCTAGAAAAGCATGAGAGTTTGTTACAAATCTTTACAACACTTTAAAATTTAAGACTTAGTAAGTGATAATAAAGGGGTTGTTTAAGTGAATTATAATGAAAGGGTCTTAGAAAAGTGTGAAAGTGAGTTACAGCACTTCACAACAATTTTACAAGACATCCTAGAATTGTTAATGATTCTCAAGGGTCCAAGACCTAATGTGAATGTGTTGCGAACATTACAACATTAAATCTAGGACAAATCAAGCCAAAATCCACTAGGAGGGTTTGGACATCAGAAAAAGTAGAAGGGTTACTTTTTCTATGTCCACAATATTAAATTATAGATCCACACATAAATTGTAGCAACTTTCAAAAGTTGTTATTTTATTTTGGTTCTTCTATAAGCCTTATCTTGTATACAATTTAGTAGGGTTCCATTATACATTGTGATTAAGCTTTTCAATTTTTAACATATTAAAATGCTTTATTTAATATTAACATAATAAATATAAACTTGATGAAAAATATTCTATTAAACTAGCTCACAGTAATAAATTGTATTATATTTAAATATAATGATATATACCAAAAATATTATATTTTCTTACTCTCATATGTTTGTGTGATAGTGTGTGTGTGTGTGTGTGTGTGTGTGTGTGTGTGTGTGTGTGTGTGTGTGTGTGTGTGTGTGTGTTTGTATAAATAAGTTGTAGCTACATGCCTACACATTATCATGGTTCATAAATGTTTAAGTACTTCCACTTACTTCTTCCTTGTACTAACATGTCAAGTTCTATCCATGTAACTTTGACATGTTTCTTTTGGAAATTTTAAATTTATTATATTTTTCTCTTAATTAAAATTGAAATCTATACAAAAATATGATTTATATTTATATTGTAATAGCATCAACATGCCCAAGGATTTTTATGGAGATATTTTTCAAATGATGGAAGATAAGGCTTGCTCTCAACTGATAGATTATAAGGGTCTTCCCTTTTGGTGTAAACAATGCTTTGTTGTTGGTCAATTGCTTCTAATTAGTTTTGGTTCTATTGTTTGATGGTGCATATGGATATTTAGTGTAAAAATTCCCTTCCCAAACACTTAACTAAGGGTTATTTTTCTTTCTTGGATGATGATGTTTCCCCTAAGGTCTTGCCAACTATGGACTATATTGTAAAGATGATAGCCTAGGATCCCTCTATGGCTAGTTTGGTTTTCTTGAAGTAGTGTAGGAAAATGCATACCCTTTCATTTTCACACTTTTTTGGGATCACCTTCCTTTTTTTATCCTTATTTATGTCTTAATTGGTCCTATTTTTCATCCAAAATCCTAGTAAATTATATCTTTTGATGGCTAATCTCAACAAACATCAAAGGATAAATGATAATTTAATTATTCTAACTGTGTGTCCCTAATTTTTGTGTTGGGACTAAGATTCCAGCTAGGGCATCTTTGTCCCCCAAAGGTCTTGGGACCTTAATTTCAAATGTGTCTTAAATGGGACCATTTTCAGAGTCTGTGACCTGAGTTTCATGGCTCGGGATTAAGATGCCACCTAGGGAGTCTTAGTCCCCCTTAGGTTTTTTTTAGGATTTAATTTCAAATCTTGGTGAGATTTAGCCTCCTTTAATTAATGAATCCATATGTTGGATTGTTGTGGTGTAATCTTTGGATATTAAACATAAATAAGTATAAATACAAGGTTCTTTCAATCATTTTATATCAACTATAGCATTCAAGCATTCATTCCCAAGGCAATTTTATGAGATCAAGAGCATTTAAGAGAAATTCATCAAGCATTTGGAGCCATCATCAAGATTCAAGCATCATATCATGGATATTCTTGCATCATGTGTGTTTTTGATCTAACATTTGTGATGTAGGGTTTTGATTCAAGCAAGAAATTCAAGTCAATATATATCAAGTACTCCTTTGATTCAAGATCCGCATTCAAGCTAGACATCTCACACAAGTTTGCATATTTCACAACAAGGGTTTGGTGAGTTGCAACATAACACTTTTTTCATTAATCATTTCCCTTCATTATTCTATTTCATTTCAAGGTTTAACTACCAACGAGGGGCTTGACCAAGGAAAACCCCCATTTACTAAAAATCAACAAGTTTTTCCATCTTGCATGCTTGTGATTGCATATTTAGGTTGAAAACCTAAAAATCATTCGAAATTGAAAAGTTGCAAAGTTGCATTACAAAGTTGTCATATTCACATAAACTTACCTACAAGCCATATTTGGAAGTTTCAGGACCCGAGTTCTGAGAAGAAGGAAATGTATACCTTGAGCCTCAGGACCACATTCAAATATTTTAGAAACTCAAAATGGGACTAAGTCAACTACAAGGGTGTCTTAGTCCTCCTAAGGGTAGTTTTCAAAGATTCTTTGAGATCTTATTATGACATCTAAAGATTCTGCATTTTCCCTAAAAAAACAACTTGATTAAGATAATAGTAAGGGTGTCTTAGTCCTCTATTGCACATTTTGACAACATTTTTGCATTTCTAGAATCGTCATCACATTTTGAGACTTCCCAAGTATATACATCAAAACTTTGTGTTGCTTAATTTCATCATTTTCATCCTTCATTTAGCTTGCATTACTAGGTTTTGTGAGTTGAATGTTAAGTTATCTTTTCTAAGCTTTTTCTTGGTGGTGAACCCCTCAAAGATTAAAGAACCCTCTCCTAGCCCTTCCTTGTTATGAGTTGACTCACCTTTGAGGTTGATAGTCAATCCAATTTGGATTCCTAGGACATTATTGAATGACCGAAGGAGAATAAGGTGGGCATTTCCCCCACACTATTTTCTTTCCATTTCATTTTGGTGAACCCAAAATTTTAGAGCATTCATCTTGTGATTTAGAGTCCATTAAATTCCTAGATCTAAGTTGAATTCATTCATACATTGCATCTTGCTTTAGTGAAAGTGCATCTAGGGTAACTTCTCACTTTTGCATTAGTGAAAGTGCATATAGGTTGCATTTTTTCTTTCTTGCATCATTGTATCTCATGAAAAAATTGAAAAGTGTATTGTCAGTCCTCCTAATTGCATTTAGGAACATTGTTATTGCATTCAAAATTAAAAACATTGCATTCAAATTTACATCCAATTGCTTGTCATTAGTTACTTTTTAGATTGCATTCATTTGCACACTTTTTTATTTCTAAACATCGAGTCGCTAGGTAGGAAACCTAGGAGCACTATTAACAACTCAATTTATTTTTTTAATATAAAAAACCTTTACTCAGACAAAAATTCCCTTCCTAGCATCTTACTCCCTCTCAGGGTTTTTGGCTCAAAATCCTATCTATGTTGTTTTCTTTTTGTTTCACTTTTTGGAACTTCAAAATTCCACCAGTAGGACCAAGACACCCTTACTGGTGTCTAAGTCCTTGTTGACTTTGACTTTCCAATTTTTAGGATTTGAAATTGCTTTTTTGTGCTTTTGTTTGTTGTTTTTAGTTTTCTATTACAATTTGCAAAATTGTTAGTTATCTTAATTTATTTCATTTCAAGTGTAATTGTAAGCATAGGATATTGTGTTCATTGCACTTTCTTTGGTTTATCCCTTGCATGAGTTGTACTACTTTGTGTCCTACTAGGTATGTGCAAGATCATCATGGAAAAAATAGGCCCTTAAGTAGCAAAAAAATCAGAAAAATAAGAGTTAGGCAACTTGACGTAAAAATTTGAATAAGTTATCTATATTATTTAAAAAATATGTAAGAATAGAATCTGTAGCAAATTGAATGTAGTTTCTAAACTACTAGGTTTATTTAGAAAAAACTATTTGGTGAAAATTTGAAATTTCAATGCAGTAGTACTTAAATTTCAGAGAAAAAATAAGTAGGTGTCTATCTAACCACCCTAACCACAATAAAATGATATTTTTTCTTATAAGATTTTAGATATAAGTAGAGGAATCATGTCTCAATGTGATGCATATTTTTTTTTTAATGTTTTCCAAGTAAATAATTAATTATGAATTTTTTATTACAACTTTTAAAAAGTATTAAAAATTTGTATGTTTGACCACCTCAACTTGGTCAAAACTTCATGAAATTCAGTTTTTTAATCCAATAATATGCGAAGTATAGAATGTGATGCATGTTTCAGATTCAAAAAATGTGATACCATTTGAAAGCTATAGATGTTTTTCAATCAGCCTATCAATCAGGACTTTGATCGTAATTCAAATAGAAAATGAATAATAATAATTTTTTAAATTCAAAGTAAACATAATTTATACTAGTGGAAAAATGAGAATCTCCTTAAAAAACCCTTTTTGTTTCATCAATTTTGGGTAAAAAAAAAGTTGTCAGCCACATACCCTACACATACCCATCAGATCACCACTTTTTGGCCCATCATGATCCTACACATACCCTACTACTAATATTGTGGTGAGATGAAGTGGGAGACTCATGGCATCCCATGATAAAATAATCATTATGGACCTTGCGTTATCTAGCTCCGTTACTCCTAGTGTTGGTATTAGTTCACTAGGTATGGACCATACCTTTGATACCTCTTTGCCTATTCCTACCTTACCCACAAGTGCCATGCCAAGTGTTCAAACAATGGTTGATCATATCCCTCAAGAAAAAATAATGAAAATGCATGAAGACCTAGGCCATTTACAAGATAGCATGAGTATTGAAAACATTTCCAACACTATTGTACCTTCCATAGATAGTATTCACAACATGATGGAAAGTGATGAAGGACAAGAAGTTGTGTGTAATATAGCTCAAATATTTTGAAAACATCTTCCTCCCATCACCAATGGTGCTCAAGCTTCAAACAATGTGCAAATCCAAGGAGGAAATCAAACTCATCCCCCTTCAACTATAACCTCCATTCCCACCTACCTCAATCCTCAAGTGACCACAATGATGCAACCAACTAGCAATGTCCTTACCTCACACATTTCCACTAGTGCTCCTTATACCTATGTGGTATCTAATGTTATATCTTATTTATAGTAAGCAATCAATTCACTAGTTCTTCCAACAAATACACACCACCACCATATTAATCTCCATCTCAAAACATGCACAATGACCTTATCATTAACCACCTTTTGCAAAGTCTTTCATCCATTCAATGTCAAGTTTCCACCATAAATCAAAATCAAAATGATCAACCTTCATACTATGTCAAAAGCAACCCACTATCTTTGGAGATATTAAGAACTCCAGTGCCACATGGTATATAGATCCCTAGATTTGAGAAATAAGGAGGAAAAGGAGATCCTGCTAATGATGTTAATACCTTTACTACTTTGTGTAGTTATTTTATCCTTGAGGACAAACTTTTGGCTAAGCTTTTTCATTGATCCATAAAATATGTTGCCTTGGATTGGATTTCTACATTACCAAATAACTCATTTCTTTCATTTAATGAACTTGTTGAAGCCTTTATTAACCATTTCCAAATGTATATGGTTCCTGAAATGACATTAGCTTATTTGATGAGATGTAAGAAAAATGAGGGCAAGAAAGTCACCGACTTGATTCCAAGTTACCAATCGCTTTATTCCCAAATTAGTGTGAAGATTCTCAATTCTCACCTTCAAAAGATGTTCATAGAAAATTTACAAAGCAAGACATGAGACAAGATTATCATGATGAAATTCCCTTCCTTCACTCACTTATGCACCACCCTTTGAGATTATTAGAATTTTGTAGGTCTAGTTGTGAACCAAATGCCAACCTCTACTCATCCTGAAAAAGTCTAAATTTTCAAACCAAAACACCTACCAGCATTTCAGAAGACAAAATAAAAGTTTCCTTCAACTAAATTCCACCTTCAAACCTACCCAACTAGTTGATACCCAAGTAGCTACTATAAAGAAGAGTAATCCTTGTATCTTTGGGGATACACAAAGACAGTTTACTCTCTCACCTGACACACTTCACAATATCATTACTTAGCTATTAAACAAAAACATGCTTACCTTACCTCTCGTTCGACCTCTTGACCCAAGCAATTCATTACCTCTAAGCTTTTGACATAATACCTATTGTGTTTGTCACCAACAAAAAGGATGTGATACAAAACATTGCAAGTGTCTTAAACATCTTGTACAAGACCTCATTGATTCTAATCATGTCCAAATTGGAGGTGTGTATGTCAAAGGTAATAAGTCTATAGCTCCTCCTAACCAAAACTTGCTAATCTTTACCAATCACATACTTAACCATAATATTTCATTTGTTAAGTCTAGTGAAACTAAGCCCAATGTGATGAGCATTGAAATAAATGATGATAACATGAGAAATAACAAACAAAATGCTATGGATGATGATGAAAAAACACCTATGGATACTAATGTCCTATTAATACAATGATAGGAGTGATTGAAATCGAGCCTCGTAAACAAGAAACCATAATTCCCACTGACATTACTTTCTCTTCAGAAGAAACAATAAAAAATGTACACGACTATCCTCTTTACA
Organism: Sequoia sempervirens; assembly: GCA_007258455.2. Classification (NCBI taxonomy): domain Eukaryota; kingdom Viridiplantae; phylum Streptophyta; class Pinopsida; order Cupressales; family Cupressaceae; genus Sequoia; species Sequoia sempervirens. Next base: position 82,846,127 of record VDFB02072274.1, on the reverse strand, counting down.
TAGCTAGTAGAATCAATAATAGGCCCACTATTGGGATTTTAATTGATCTCATCTATGGAGAGAATGTGATCATAGAGGAACTCGTATATGTACATGAACTCACTCAAGATAGATATGATAAACTGAAAGTATGGATTAAAACACATGATGGTTTTGCTTGTGCTACAATGGGATTAATCACACTCCATTTACCAGTAGTACTAAAGAAATTAAATGTATCATTCTCTACCATCTCTAATTCAAACCAATTTTGTGTGAAGTCAGGCTACAAATGGCTTTGCTCCATGAATGTGGCCTCATTATTTTTCCATAAGTGCTTAAAGTTTCTAGTGAACAAAAGAATATTCACTGTGAACCATAGTGGCTTTAGCCCTCTATCTTCCAATGGAAATTTTTCCTTAGATTATTTTTGGCTTGAGCCCATGGAACCTATAAGATCTAATGAGGACTTCCTTTTCCTATCCTACCAAAATTTCAAAGCAAAATACATAGCCAAGTTATCCCTTGAAACTTTTCCTCCACCTATGATTGAACCTTTGCCCCTTAAAGAAAATAATATTGAGCTTAAAGCCCTTTCATCTACCAAGACCCATCCATCAAAAGTCCCTTGTGTATTTCCTACAAAAGGAAAAGAGAAAACCAAAAAAGTCATAATCTGCCTCCTAAGAAAATTTATAAAGCCTAATATAAGGCGGTTGAGCAACCTTCAATGGTTTCTTCCATTGTTCCCTCACAAGGAGAAAAGAAACCTATGGGTGACAAACCCACTCCTACACAAACACAACTTGAAAATTGTAATAAAAGAAACATAAATGCTAGAGAGCATAGGCATAGAAGTTGTGCTATTGCCTGAAAGATAAATGAAGAGAACAACATTGAAAATCAAAATTCTGAACTTGATAGAAGCAATAAACAATGAGCCTCCTTCCTTACTAGAACAAATAGATCCTATGTCTCCAACACAAAAAGGACCAATACCTCCTATGGATATTATCATTCCTCCTCCCATTGTGGTTAACTTGGATGACAATGAAGAAACTGCTAAAATTGATGAGCAAGAACATAATGTGTTGAATTTGTTATTTTCCTCTTCCATGATGATCCTCCTAAACTGAGTGATGCACCACGTGTTGAACCTGGTGATTCTCCTAGTGCAACACTTCATGTTGTCCCTCTTGCTAGTGATCCACATTCTACATATATTGAATAAGGTTGGGATGTGGATGACCTATTGGATGGTTGACTCACATGTTCTCTACTAGTCTTTTCAATTTCCTTTTTGCTTTATTTTTGGTTGATTGCATGTGTAATGTGATCCCCCATATTTTTTGATGTTTCCTTTCTATTTGCATCCCTTTATTTGTACCTTCATTCTTCTATATGTCATAAGATTTTTCATTTTCATTGATCTTTTCCTTTCATTTCCATGTTTGTCTTGTGTTTTCCTTTTGGGGATGACACAAGGCATTGAGACACCCTATGTCTCTTCCATGTTGACCCAAAATATTTTTCATTATCTTTTATTTTCCTTTCATTTTTGTGTTGTGTTTTTCTTTTGGGGATGACACGAGGCATCAAGACACCCTACATCTCTTGCATGTTGACCCAAAAATATTTCATTATCTTTTATTTTCCTTTGTATTTTTGTCTTGTGTTTTTTTTTGGGGATAGCACAAGGTGTCAAGACACCCTATGTCTCTTCCATGTTGACCCAAAAGGTTTTTCATTTGTTTTTGATCTCTTTGTGTATTTCTTCTAGTTCTATGTGTATTTAGGGAATGATGACAGTTCTAAGCTCTCTACTATCATTGCCAAAAAGACAGATACTAACCCTGAATCCATAGATCCCTTATGTGTTTCTAGAGGGTAACCCTCTTTTCCTTTTTCATGTTTGTCTACTTTAAATTAATTGCTCACAACATGGTTTTTAGCAATACTTTAAAGTGGGGGAATACATTGGCATTATTTTTGCATTATCTTGACTTTATTTTAGCATTTCTCATGTTCCTTGATGTGATTCTCTTACTTCATGCATGTTAAACCCACAAAAGTGGTTTAAAATTCGAATGAGGAAGGAAAATTTGTAAAAACTGACCCCATGCCAAAATTTTCATTTTGGGGGTTTGAACGAACTTGTTGGTTCAAGTGAACCAAAAGAGGGTTCACTCAAACCAGGGTTCAAGTGAACCCATTTAATGCATGTACAGACCAATCGGCCAAAAAATAAATGGAAACTCATTTGTGGAAGGGGGTTCGAATGAACCCTGGTTCGCTAGAAACCCCCTGGTTCGAGTGAGCCCCCCCTTTCCCTAATTATTGACCTTATTCACAAAAAAAATCAATTTTTTTGTACTTCAGAGCTCAAGTTGAAGATGAAAATGGCAGAGAAATCACAGACCCAACTAGAATTAGGTAGTCCTCAAAACGAGCTATCCAATGAATATAATTTTAATACATGTTTTAGTTTCATTATGTATTTTTTTTTAAGTTTTATTAAACATAGGTTTTTCACCAAAAATCAAGATCTTTGTTCTACACGTGGAAAAATAGTAGATTATCAATTTTTTTTTTTTGAAAAATATGAATGCACCAAATAGTGAATTCCTTGATCCAATAAAAAAAAATGAATTTCGATACATACAAAAAAAGTTACGCATTATACGGTCGCGCTATGTCTGAATTGTAATTAGTTTGACTTCAAAACTTGATTAAAGAAAAAATATTCAATAAAAAACTATCTAACCAAGTGGAAGCACTAGATATCAGAGTGACAAATATGAATTCAATAGAATTATAATTTTATCCTTCATGGAAAAAAGTTATGCACTATATAGTGAGCCTCACTTTTTAAAAATGTTGTTTTATAAAAAAAACTAGTTTTCGAGGGACATGGAAAAAGAAGTGCAATCTGATTCCAAAATTTTTGAAAAAAATATATTTAGAATCTATAGACAAAATTTCACGAAACTTTAGTTTGCATCATCTTCAAATTCGTCATGGTTTAGCCGATATAGGTGCCCGAAGTGAAGATTTAGTTAAAAAAAATTATTTCAGTGCCTAGTTTGGCCAAAAATTGTAAACCAATATTGCAGGATCACCCTGCAATGTGTTTTAATATTTGTGGTGACATTGGGTGTAATGTCCTTCAAGAGCTTGATCTATCTTAGCATATTACATTCCTCTTAGTGGAGATGTGACACATTGCATTCCCTAAGTTGTGAATCTTTTATCCTTTGATTGGTCCTCTCTTGGAGACATTAGGAACAATGTCCCTTAAGATTAAGACCTCACATGAACTAAGAAAACCCTCTTTGAACATCCTTCTTTCTTATTGCATTGCATTTTTTTCCTTATCATAATCATGGGGGTGTGAGTTTTATATAGACCTCTTGGGGCTCACCTAGTGGACAACTAGCTTCACTAGCCCTTATCAACATGTCTTTTGTTTGCATAGTGGACAATGCATTCCACTTGTAAACCTCTTTTGGACAAATAGCCTAGAACTGATCCACATCGTGTTGGATGACCAGTCGAAGATTGATCCGTTGCATTTTTCCTTTTTCCTTTTTCCTTTTACTATCTATGATGGTCTATGTTTGCGATCTGGTTATGGATTCATATATCATTTGCAAGTGTGTCCATTTGTGCTTATGTTGGTTTTCCATAGGATCTTGATCCTAGGGGCTTGGGTACCCTCTTGGTTATTTTCATCCTATGTTACTAGAATTGGTTCATTGGAACCCCTCTTGATTATGTCGTTCGCTACTTTAGTGTGAGTTTGAAGCAAGTTCATCCTCTCACTAAATTGGGGGTTACATATAGTGTAGGAAAATGCATACCTTTGCATTTCCACACTTGTTTGGGCTTGCCTTGCTTTGTTTATCCTTATTTGTGTCCTAATTGCTCCTATTTTGCATCCACAAGCATAGTAAATTATATTTTTTTATGGCTGATCCCGAAAAACATCAATGGATAAATGATAATTTAATGGTTCTAGCTATGTGGCCCTAATTTTTGGGTTGGGACTAAGACACCATCTAGGGCATATTTTTCTCCCAAAGGTCTTGGGAACCTGATTTCAAATGTGCCTTAAATGGGCCCCTTTTTGGAATCTATGCCCTGAGTTTCATGCCTCGGGACGAAGACTCCACCTAGGGAATCTTAATCCCCCTTAGGTTATTTTCAGGATTTAATTTCAAATATTGGTGGGATTTAGCTCCTTTAATTAATGAATCCATATGTTGGCTTGTTTTGGTGTAATTTCAAGATATTGAGCATGGATAAGTATAAATATAGGGTTCTTTCAATCATTTTATAATATCTATAGCATTTAAGTATTCATTACTAAGAAAATTTTATGAGATCAAGAGCATTCAAGATCAATTCATCAAGCATTTGAGGCCATCATCAAGATTCAAGCATCATATCAAGGATATTCTTGCATCATGTGTATTTTTGAGATAACATTTGTGATGTAGGGTTTTGATTCAAGCAAACAATTCAAGTCAATATCTATCAAGTACTCATTTGATTCAAGATCCACATTCAAGCTAGCCATCTCACACAAGTTTGTAGATTTCACAACAAGGGTTTGGTGAGTTACAACATAGCATTTTGTTCATGTTCATCATTTCCCTTCATTATTCTATTTCATTTCAAGGTTTAATTACCAACAAGGGGTTTGACCAAGGAAAACCCCCATTTACTAATAATTAAAAAGTTTTTCCCTCTTGCATGCTTGTGATTGTAGATTTAGGTTGAAGACTTGAAAATCATTTGAAGTTGCAAAGTTGCATTAATTAAAAAGTTGTCATCTTCACAAAAATGTACCTACAGGCGTGATCTGTGAGTTTTAGGACTTGAGATCTGAGAAGAAGGAAGTGCAAACCTTGAGCCTCAAGACTATATTCAGAGAATGTAGAAATTTAGAATGGAACTAAGTCAATAGCAAGCGTGCCTTAGTCCTCCCAAGGGAATTTTTCAAAGATTCTTTGAGATCTTGATCCGACATTTGAATATTCTGCTTTTGCCCCGAAAAATAGTAGCTTGACTAAGACAATAGTAAGAGAATTTTAGTCCTCTATAACACATTTTGAAAACATTTTTTCATTTCCAGAATCCTCATCACATTTCTAGACTTCCCAAGTACATGTTAGAGTAAAGGTTTTAACTTAATTATGTTAATTAAGTTACCTTTATTCCTCTCTTAAGATTTCACTTTAGTTTGCATATTGTGACATTTAATAATTATATTAATTTTTAAATGTCTACCTATTAGGGTTTCTTTAGGGTTGCACAATCTCCTTTTATAAGGATTGATCATTGTATTTTATCTAACTCTCTGTTAATACATTTTTCATATTTCAGAGTTTCAAAACCCTCTCTTTCTTTTTTCTCCATTCTCTTTCTTGTGACAGGTATCTCTTGCATGTAGGTGTTCTTGGGCTTTGAAGTTGGATCTGACAACTTCTACATGGTATCAGAGTAGACCTACTGCAGTCTGTTCTTGTTTTGAAGATTTTGGAGCTACGAGGGTTTGATTAGGCTTTCACAAGTTTTTCAAGTTGATTTTTTGTGGATCTGGCCTACTCCATTCTTTGGGTTCATTTTGGGCCCAAACGGACCTTGCTATTGGATTCGTAGTGCCTGAAAAACCTATATTTTCATATAAAATACGTCTAATTCGGCCACAGTTGATCAGGGAAGAAAAAAAATTTTGGCCCCAAGGCTGTACGGCCTCAGGGCATGATCTACAAGGTCGAAAAATTCAAAAAATTAAAATTAAATTAAAAAAACCAAGTTTTTTTATTTAATTTTTGTGCGGCCAGTATTATTTGGGCCACCGCCCGTCGACCACCAAGCAGCCACCAAGCGGCCGCAGCTAGCATTTCAGCCAGTGAATACCCAGGCCACGAGTCGGAGCGGTGTTCCGCCCGGCGACCGCCCGCCGACTCCGTCAATAGGCCACCACCGCGTTGCCACGCCACCACTCCCGCTAGAGCTCTGCCTGTCGCCCGTGCTCCGCCACCGCACCACCTGCGCCCAGCCCCTGGTCGCCCAGCAGACCAGGGGTCTATTTTTTTTAGCCCCAGAGGGCTTTGGAGGCCATTGTTCTATTTTTCAGAGCTGTTTCACTCAATCGGGTATAAAATGCTTAATTTTTCTCTATTTTTTGAACAAAAATAGGCATCAGAAAGCTGGTTCTGAGCCCTATCTGATGGTGAAGGTTTGATATCCTATTTTTTTTGTTTTGATGCCATTTTCTCCTGTCAAAGCCAAAATATGTTTTTTATGCTTCTGGGGGCATAACTTTTGCATTCAGACTCTTTTAAATTGCACAAAATGAATAGGCGTTGGAAAGGTGTTGTAGTGATATTTCCAGATCTGTAGTCTATTTCATCAAAAAATTTACCAGGTAATTTTTATTCAGCTTTGTGTGTTTTTACACTTTGCTCAATTACTTGGACATTCTGGCACCTTCATGGGTCCTGTTTGCGTAGGATGGTCTATTTAATTTGATCTACTTGTTGTAAGGTCAATTTTCTCAGATTTTTTAAGTTGAAGAGTTATCATGGGTTTTTCTACTCTCACCCTTCAGTTGTAATTCTGGAACGGGGTAATTATGAGTCATGGGCAAAGGGCATACTTACACATTGTAGGTGGCTTAATATTTTGCCTTATTTGTATGATCTCATACCTGAACCAGCCACTTCAAAGGGAAAATTAGCATGGGATATCATTAGAGATCACATAGTAGGACTTATATTGTCTAGTGTTGATCATGACACTATGTTGGCTATATCAGACATTGATTGTCCTCACCCACTTTGGACACGTCTTTGGGAGATCTATGGAGACCAAAATCTCTCTCCATTCCTAGAGGATCCTAATTCAGATTGTCTCTTACCCATTGCTTGGACAGAGAATAAACCCTTTGATCATGATACTTTAGAGGAACTTGAGTATTTAGACACCCTTACATATTCTGATGGATCAAAGGCTTGGCTCACAGTTCCTACTCTTCAGACTGAAACTTCATCAGCATCTCCTATTGTTCTTGATTCAGTGTAGCAGGGCATCATTCACCTTCCAGACATAGCTACTTTGGACTCTTATCTTGCAGACATATCTTTCTTGTTTGTTGAGTCCTATATTGTAGATTTGGAAGATTATTTTGAGGACATTCATCTCCTCTACCTTGACAGTTAGGTTATCACTGTACGCCCACCATTATCAATGCATTCAGAGGTTGCATTTCATGATTCTCCACATCCGATTGGATTTGATATCATTTTTTTCAGTTTAGATAGCGAGATTCTTCAGCATCCTATCATGGCACACATCTTGAGACAAATTGGTTCATCACTCTTCACAGGGTTTCTTCGACATCATCCTTTGGATCCATTTCTTCCCAAGGGGAGGAATATCATTTTTCGCTTCAGGATCTCCTTTTGGATTCTACATCAGGCATCTACCATTGTAACATGAGTTTCTTCATTGTGGGGGGGCCTTCATCTCTCTTTCTATCTCTCCTATGGAGACCATTGTATATGTACTTATATGATAGAAGTTTTCTATGGGGGGTATCATGTAATCCACCTCATATCCTTCTTTCATTAGTTCATTTCATTCCTTTCTTTTCTCTCTTTTGGAGTAGAGTTTTTCCCATGAGGTTTTCTCTATTTCTCCACTTTATAGAGATTTGGTTGTATTCGGGTACCTGATCAGGCCTAGTTGCTGGGACCCTCATTTTACTTTCATGCATTGTAGTTACCTTTGCTTTCTTGCACATGTTTGTAGCTGCACTCTTGCTCATCTTAAGGGGGGGTGTTAGAGTAAAGGTTTTAACATAATTATGTTAATTAAGTTACCTTTATTCCTCTCTTAAGATATCACTTTAGTTTGCATATTGTGACATTCAATAATTATATTAATTATTAAATTTCTACCTATTAGGGTTTCTTTAGGGTTGCATAATCTCCTTTTATAAGGATTTATCATTGTATTTTATCTAACTCTCTGTTAATACATTTTTCATATTTCAGAGTTTCAAAACCCTCTCTTCCTTTTTTCTCCATTCTCTTTCCTGTGACAGGTATCTCTTGCATGCAAGTGTTCTTGGGCTCTGAAGTTGGATCTGACAACTTCTACAGTACATACATCATAACTTTTTGTTGCTTAATTTCATCATTTGCATTCTTCATTTAGCTTGCATTACTAGGTTTTGTGATTTGAATGTTAAGGTATATTTTCCAAGAGTTTGCTTGGTGGTGAACCTCTCAAATCTTAAAGAACCCCCTCCTAGGTCTTTCTTTTTGAGAGTTGACTCAACTTTAAGATTGATAGTCAATCCAATTTGGATACCTAGGAAATTATTGAATGATTGAAGGAGAATAAGGTGGGTGTTTCCCCCACACCATTTTCTTTCCAGTTCATTTTGGTGAACCCAAAATTTTAGAGAATTTATTTTTAATTTGGATTCCATTAACGTCCTAGATCTAGGTTGCATTCATTTTTACATTGTGTCTTGCATTAGTGAAAGTGCATCTAGGTTTTCTCACTTTTGCATTAGTGAAAGTGCATATAGGTTGAATTTTTTCTTTCTTGCATTATTGTATCTCATTAAAAAAATGAAAAGTGTATTGTCAATCATCCTAATTGCATTTAGTGACATTGTTATTGCATTCAAATTTGCATCCAATTGCTTGTCATTAGTTACTTTTTCTTGCATTCATTTTCACACATTTTTATTTCTAAACATTAGGTCCCTGGGTAGGAAACCTGGTAACATTTTTATCAACTCAAAATTTTCTATTTTTATGAAAAAAACCTCTATTGGGATAAAAACGCCCTTCCTAACATCTTAGTCCCTCTTAAGGTTTCTGGCTTAAAATCCTATTTCTATTGTTTTCTTTTTGTTTGACTTTCTAGAACTTCAAAATTCAACTAGTAGGACCAAGATGCCCTTACTGGCATCTTATTCCCTATTGACTTTGAATTTCTAGTTTTCAGGATTTGAAATTGCTTTTTTGTGCTTCGGTTTGCTACTTTTAGTTTTCTGTTACAATTTGAAGAATTGTTGTTATCTCAATTTCTTTCATTTCAAGTGTAATTGTAAGCATAGGATATTATGTTCATTGCACTTTATTTGGTTTGGAATTTGTACTGCTTGGTGTCCTACTACTAATACTATGGTGAGATGAAGTGCGAGACTCATGGAATCCTGCAATAAAACACTCATTGTGGATCTTGGGTTATCTAGCTCTCTTACTTGTAGTGTTGGTATTAGTTCACTAGGTATGGACCGTACCTTTGATACCTCTTTTGCTCTTCCTACCCTACGCACAAGTGCCATGCCAAGTGTTCAAACAATGGTTGATCATATCCCTCAAGAAAACATAATGAAAATGTATGAAGACCTAGCCCATGTACAAGATAGCGTGAGTACAGAAAATATTTCCAACACTTATACTTTCCATAGATAGTATTCACGACATGATGGAAAGTGATGAAGGATTTGAAGTTGTGTAATATAGCTCAAATATTTGGAAAACATCTTCCTCCCACCACCAATGGTGCTCAAGCTTCAAACAATGTGCAAAGCCAAGGAGGAAATAAAACTCCTCCCCCTTCAACTATAACCTCGATTCCCACCTACGCCAATCCTCAAGTGACCACAACGATGCAACCAAATAGCAATGTCCTTCCTACCTCACACATTTCCACTAGTGCTCCTTATACCTATGTGGCATCTAACCTTATATCTCCTTGAATAAGCAATCCATTCATTGGTCCTTCCAACATATACACAACACCACCATATTCACCTCCATCTCAAACATGCACAATGACCCTATCATTAACAAAATTTTATAAATTATTTCATCCATTCAATTTCAAGTTTCCACCATAAATCAAAATAAAAATGGTACACCTTCATACTATGCCAAAAGAAACCCACTATCTTTGGAGATATTAAGAACTCTGGTGCCACAAGATATAGAGATCCCTAGATTTGAGAAATATGGAGGAAAGGGATATCTTTTTAATTATGTTAATACCTTTACTACTTTGTGTAGTGAATTTATCCTTGAGGGAAAACTTTTGTCTAAGCTTTTTCCCCGGTCCTTAAAAGATGTTGCCTTGGATTGGTTTTATACATAACCAAATAGCTCAATTCATTCATTTAATGAGCTTGTTGAAGCCTTTATTAACCATTTCCATGTGCATATGGTTCATGAAATGACATTAGTTGATTTGATGAGATGTAAGCAAAATGAGGGTGAAAAAGTCATCGACTTTATTTCATGTTACCAATCACTTTATTCTCAAATTAGTGTGAAAGTTATTGATTCCCACCTTCAAAAGATGTTTATAGAAAATTTACAAAGAAAGATATGAGACAAGATTACCATGATTAAATTCCCTTCCTTCATGCAATTATGCATCGCCCTCCGAGATTATCAAAATTTTGTATGTAGTTGTGAATCTAAACCCACCTCTACTCATCCTGAAAAGTCTGAATCTTCAAACCAAAACACCTACCAGCCTTTTAGAAGACAAAATAAAATTTTCCTTCAACTAAATTGCACCTCCCAACCTACCCAACTAGTTGATACCCAAGTAGTTGCTATAAAGAAGAGTAATCCTTATATATATTTGGGGATCTGCAAAGATAATTTACTCCCTTACCTGACACACTTCACAATATCATGACTCGGCTATTAAACAAAAAAATGCCTACCTTACCTCCCATTCAACCTCTCGACCCATGCAAGTCATTACCTCCAAGATTTAGAGACAATGTCTATTGTTCTTATCACCAAAAAAAAAGGAAATGATACCAAAAATTGCAAGCATCTTAAACATCTTGTGCAAGACTTCATTGATTCTAATCATATCCAAATTGGAGGTGTGAATTTCAAAGGTAATATGTTTGTAGCTCCTAACCATGAATTGCTAATCTTTACCAATCCCATACTTAACCACGATATTTCATTTGTTAAGTCTAGTGAAAATAATCCTGATGTGATGAGCATTGACACAAATGATGATAACATGATCAATAATGAACAAAATCCTATGGATGATGATGAAAAAACTCTTATGGATACTAATGTCCAAAGTCCTATTAGTACAATGATAGGAATGATTGAAATTGAGCCTCATAAACAACAAAGCATAATTCCCAATGACATTACTTTCTCTTCAGGAGAAACAATAAAAAAATGCACCTAATGTTCCTCTTTACATAACTAGTAGAATCAATAACAAGCCCATTCCTGGGATTTTAATTGATCTCATCTATGGAGAGAATTGATCAAAGTTGGGGAACTTTTATATGTGCATGAACTCACTCAAGATAGATACATGATAAATTGAAAGCATGGATTAAAATGTATGATGGTTTTTTTGGTGCTACGATGGGCTTGATCACACTCCCTTTACAAGTAGGACCGAAGAATTAAATGTATCATTCTCTATCATCTCTAATTCAGACCAATTTTGTGTGAAGTTAGGTTACAAATGGCTTCCCTCCATGAATGCAGTCTCATTTGTTGTCCATAAGTACTTAAGTTTTTCAATCAGTAGTGAAATACTCATTGTGAACCATAGTGGCTTTAGCTCTCCATTTTTTCCTTAGATTTTTTTTGCCTGATCCCATTGAACCTATAAGACCCTGTGAGGACTTCCTTTTCCTATCCTACCAAAAGTTCAAAGCAAAATGCATAGCCAAGTTATCCCTAGAAACTTTTCCTCCACATATGATTGAACCTTTGCCCCTTGAAGAAAATAATATTGAGCTTAAATCCCTTCTGTCTAACCAAGACCTATCCATCAAAGTCCCTTGCCTATTTCCTACAGAAAGACCAAGGGAAAACCAAACAAGTCCTAATCAGCCTCCTAAGAAAATTTATAAAGCTAAAGAGAAGGTGGTTGAGCAACCTTCCATGGTTTCTTCTATTCTTTCCTCACAAGGAGAAAAGAAACCTATGGTTGAAAAACCCACTCCTAAACAAACACAACTTGAAAACCATAATAAAAGAAACAAAAATGCTAGAGAATGTAGGCATAGATGCCGTGCTATTGCTCAAAAGATAAAAGAAGAGAATAACATTGAAAATCAAAATCCAAACTTGATAGAAGCAATAAACGATGAGCCTCCTCCCTTACTAGAAAAAAAAATCCTGTCTCCAAGAAAATAAGGACCAACAACTCCTATGGATATTATAATCCACCCGAGTCCTATTGTGGTTAACTTGGATGATGATGAAGAAACTGCTAAAATTGATGAGCAAGTTCATAATGAGTTGAATTTTTTATTTTCATCTTCCATGAGCTTAGACAATAACAACCATGATGATCCTCCTAAATAGAATGATGCACCACATGTTGAGCCTGGTGGTTCTCCTAGTATAACACTTGATGTTGTCCCTCTCGCTAGTGATATGCATTCTGCATATACTGAACAAGACTGGGATGTAGATGACTTGCTAGATGATTGAGTTGTATGTGCTTTACTAGTCTTTTCAATTTTCTTTTGCTTTGTTTTTGGTTGATGGGATGTGTGTGATGTAATCCCCCTTATTGTTTGATGTTTCCTCTCTATGTACATAGCTCTATTTGTACCTTGAATCTTCTATATGTCATAAGCTTTTTCCTTTTCATTGATCTTTTCCTTTCATTTTCATGTTTGTCTTGTGTTTTCCATTCGGGGATGATGCAAGGTGTCAAGGCACCTTATGTCTCTTCCATGTTGACCCAAAAGATTTTTCATTATCTTTTCTTTTCCTTTCATTTTTGTCTTGTGTTTTCCTTTTGGGGATGACACAAGGCATCAAGATACCCTATGTCTCTTCCATGTTGACCCAAAAGATTTTTTGTTATCTTTTTTTTCCTTTGCATTTTTGTCTTGTGTTTTCTTTTTGGGGATGGTGCAAGGCATTGAGACACCCTATGTCTCTTCCATGTTGACCTAAAATGTTTTTCATTTGTTTATGATCTCTTTGTGTCATTCTTCCAATTCTATGTGTATTTTGGGAATGGTGATAGTTCTGAGCTCTCTAATATCATTGCAAAAAAATATAGATACTGACCCTAAATCCATAGATCCCTTATGTGTTTCTGGGGGGCAACCCTCTTTTCAATTTTCATGTTTTTCTACTTTAAAGTAATTGCTCACAACATGTTGTTTAGCAATTCCATTAAAATGGGGCATACATTGGCATTATTTTAACATTATCTTGACATTATTTTGGTATTTTTTCATGTTCATTGATGTGATTCTCTTACTTCATGTGATGTGTTTTTATCTTTGTGGTGACATTGGGAGTAATGTCCCTCAAGAGCTTGATCTATTTTAGCATATTACATTCCTCTTAGTGGTGATATGACACACTGTATTCCCTACATTGCAAATCTTTTATGCTTTGACTGGTCTTCTCTTGGAGACATTAGGAACAATGTCCCCTAAGATTAAGACCTCACATGAACAAAGAAAAATCCATTTGAACATCCCTCTTTCTTATTTCATTGAATTTTTGGCCTTATCATAGTCATTGGGGTATGAGTTTGATATGGACCTCTTGGGGCTCATGTAGTGGACAACTAGCTTCACTAGCCCTTGTGAGCATGCATTTTGTTTTCATAGTGGACAACATGTTCCACTTGCAAACTTATTTTGGACAAAAAACCTAGACCCAATCCACAATACATTGGACGTCCAATCGAAGCTTGATCTATTGTATTTTCCCTTTTTCCTATGCCTTTTCCTATCTTTGATGGTGTATGTTTGCGATTTAGTTATGGCTTCATATATCATCTGCAAGTGTCTTCTTTTGTGCTTATGTTTATTTTCCATAGGATCTTGATCCTGGGGGCTTGGTCACCCTCTTGGTTACTATCATCCTATCTTACTAGCATTCGTTCATCGTAACCCCTCTTGATTGTGTGGTTGGCTACTTTAGTGTGAGTTTGAAGCAAGTTCATCCTCTCACTAAAGTGGGGAATAAATATAGTGTAGGAAAATGCATACCCTTCAATTTTAAAACTTGTTTGGGCCCACCTTGCTTCATTTATCCTTATTTATGTCTTAATTAGTCCTATTTTGCATCCACAAGCCTAGTAAATTATATATTTTTATTGCTAATCCTAAAAAACATCAAAGGATGAATGATAATTTAATGATTCTAGTTGTCCCTAATTTTTGGGCCAAGAATAAGATGCCACCTAAGGCATCTTTATCCCCCGAAGGTCTTGGGACCTTGATTTCAAATGTGCCTTAAATGGGCCCCTTTTTGGAATCTGTGTCCTGAGTTTCATGCCTCGGGACTAGGAGGCCACCTAGGGCATCTTATTCCCCCTTAGGTTATTTTTAGGATTTAATTTCAAATCTTGGCGAGATTTAGCCTCATTTAATTAATGAATCCATATGTTAGTTTGTCGTGGTGTAATTTTGAGAAATTAAGAATGGATAAGTATAAATACAAGGTTCTTTCAATCATTTTATAACAATTGTAGCATTCAAGTATTCATTCCTAAGGCAAGTTTATGAGATCAAGAGCATTCAAGAGCAATTCATCAAGCATTTATAGCCATCATCAAGATTCAAGCATCATATCAAGGATATTCTTGCATCATGTGTGTTTTTGAGCTAACATTTGTGATGTAGGGTTTTGTTTCAAGCAAACAATTCAAGTCAATATGTATCAAGTACTCCTTTGATTCAAAATCCACATTCAAGCTAGCCATCTCACACAAGTTTGTAGATTTCACAACAAAGGTTTGGTGAGTTGCAACATAGCACTTTGTTCATTCATTATTTCCCTTCATTATTCTATTTCATTTCAAGGTTTAATTACCAACAAGGGGTTTGACCAAGGAAAACCCCCATTTACTAACAATCAACAAGTTTTTCCCTCTCATGCTTGTGATTCCATATTTAGGTTGAAGACTTCAAAATCATTTGAAGTTGCAAAGTTGCAAAGTTGCATTACAAAGTTGTCATCTTCATGGAAACTCACCTAGAGGCTAGATTTGGAAGTTTCAAGACCTGAGATCTTAGAAGAAGGAAGTGCAAACCTTGAGCCTTAGGACCACATTCAAAGATTTCAAAATTTCAGAAGGAAACTAAGTTGGTAGCAAGGGCATCTTAGTCCTCCCAAGGGAATTTTTCAGAGATTCTTTGAGATCCTATTTTGACATCCGAAGATTTCACATTTTCCCTAAAAAACAACAGTGAAACTAAGACAACAGTAAGGGTGTTTTAGTCCTCCATAGCACATTTTGACAACATTTTTGCTTTTTCCAGAATCCTCTTCATATTTCCAGACTTTCTAGGTACATGCACCATAACTTCATGTTGCTTAATTTCATCATTTGCATCCTTTATTTAGCTTGCATTACTAGGTTTTGTGAGTTGAATGTTAAGTTATCTTTTGCAAGCTTTTGCTTGGTGGTGAACCCCTCAAAGCTTAAAGAACTCCCTCCTAGGTCTTCCTTGTTGAGAGTTGACTCACCTATGAGGTTGATAGTCAATCCAATTTAGATTTCTAGGAAATTATTGAATGACTAAAGGATAATAAGGTTGAAATTTCCCCCACGCTATTTTATTCCTAGTTCACTTGATAACTTCAATTCCCACTAAAAGTTATTCCTTTGGTTTGGTTGTGTATTTCCCTTCTATGGAGCTCAAATCCATTTTTTCTTGTGATGGTGGACCCCTTGTCTATGGATCTTGTGGTGCATTTGATTTCCATTGGTAGACATTCTCCCTCCTTACACATGACAACTCAAGTCAAGGTTGTGGTTGAGGCTTGTTTTTCCCTTTCTCCTTGATTTGAGGATCTAGATATTGATGTTTATTGGACTTTGGTTCATAGAAGGAAGAGAGGTCTTCCTCAACATTTTTGTGAGTCATATATACTTGAATTAAGGGTGTATAGAATTCAAGGTTGGGGTTTGACATCATCAAGGACATAGACCCTTTGGCTTTTTGCTTTGTGTGAGCTTGGTGCTTTTGTTACAACTTGGTTACAATTGTGTTGTTTTTGGGTGTGGTTTGAAAAGGGTTTTAGGGCCCCCTTCAACACATTTTTGGTTGTTTTGAGGGTGTCATTTTGTGTTCAAATATCTAGCTACACTTGTGTTGTTTTTTATTAAAAATGTAGGGGAAAGGCCCCTTAACCTAGATAAGAGATCAAAATTCAAGCCACAAGGCCAACAGTTCAGCACCAACAAAACAGATGGACTAACACCAAAACAAAATAGCAGAAGGTCGTTCGGCTTTACCACGGTACATCAAAAGGAAACCCATCCAACTTAGCCATAGTACAATTGTGTTGTTGATCATATTGTTTTATCACATATTATTTTGATATAAATAATATAAACCTTTGAAAAAGCTTAATAATTTTTGAAAGAATTATTATTACAATTTTTTTTTTTAAGGTCGATATTTTATTATAATACTATCTAAATATCAATTTAGATTGTACTCACCACAACCTCTTAAATTTAAATATCCTCCTTGATAAGGTAATTGAAAACAATTAAAATAAAATATCTTTAGAGATAGCGGTAGCCATCAATGAGTTAGGCAGTGTTATGGCACGTGGTATCTACCTCCAAACAAACTGTTTCTACGTTATTTTTAACAGCCATCTACGTTATCTCAATCTGTGAGGAGGCACGTCTAAATCTTAAATATACAAAATTCATTGCTGTTTGTCCCCCATGAGGATCAGATTATCTAATCACTTGTCGTGTGAAGAGATTTTTTTATCTTCACATATAAGCACAATATTCTTTAATTCTACAAACTTCAAGGGATTGCCCTACCATTTCCTCTTAAAATTTGTGTAGAAACCAACGTACTTGTTTAGCCACGTTAGCATGATTTGATTAAGCAAAGAGGCACGCTACTCAACTAGAATGATTAGACCCCCTTGCAACTAAACTTCCATATGGTACCCATTTTACATGTTTACTTTCTATTGGATAAATTTTTGATTTGGGTTATATGTTCCAAATCTTTTGAAATTGTTATGATTTAAGATTTGGCATGATATAGTTCGAAGAGAAATTTTTTAAATATATATAAAGCTAAAATATTCTGGTTAAATAAGGTTAAAAGATATTTACAAAGAGTTAAAAGATAAATATGAGAAGTAAAAAATATTAAAGAATATAAAGATTTGTTGTTAGAATAGTTAAAAGTATAAAAATTGTAGGTGAAATTTAGAAAAAATAAGTGGAGAAAAAGATGTAAGAATGCTTCTAAAAGACAAATGAAATAATGGAAACAACAAACCATTCACACATGCAAAAAAGAGAGTTCACATCCCTCTAAAAAAACATGACAAAAAATAGATATCAGTTGAAAAGAAAGATAATCATAGCATAAGATTTGGATAATATGCCAAAAAAATAAACAAATCAAAAGATCTCACATGCACTATAGAGATAAACTTTCTAAAGAGAGGCGCCAAAATATTTCACATATAAAAAAAAATGATAACCCTTGTAGTAGTGAAGTCATCAAAATTAGAAAGAATATTTTGATGAAAAACCAAATATAAGATATCTAATAAGATATGTGTAGACATTTGAATTTCACCACCCCCATATGGTCAAATTCATCCCCTTTCATTCACCTATCTTGCATCGCTCATTTGCATTAATTAAATAATTTATTTAACTAATATTTCATCTTTTTCTAATATTCCTAAGATATTTAATTAAATAATTAAATATTTTATCTTTTATCCCCTTTCTTCTCTAAATTACATAAATACTTTAATTTATTTAATTTAGTCATTTGGCTTTGTGAATTTAAATCAATTTTTAAATTCACCTTTTTCTCTCTCCTTGTCCCATCCTCCATAATCCCCCTCTAATCTAGATTAATTTAATCAATCCATGGTTAGGATATGCACACCCTCCATAATTCTCCACTTTCCTTAATCCTTCCTTAATCAACTTAATCCCCTGTTTGGACAACTATAATTGCATGATTAGGTCAACCTAATCCTTATGCCATTTATGGAATACCTCCAAGTCAATTTTCATTAATTTTTTTCTACTTTTGGGGAAGACAACCCATTCCTCGTATGAATTAAAAATTCATATTTATTCTCCCCATGTCCCTTGAGGAATTTTTAATTCCTCTCCTCTTCCCTATGTGGATGTTTGAGGAATTTTTAATTCCTCATGTGTCACATCATCCATATGGGGACAAGGACCTCCTTTATGAGGAGATCTTGTCCCAATCCCTAGGTACCATAAAGTACCTCCACATCACCTCCCTTTTGACACCTCACTCACCACATGACAAGATGTGAGGGCTTGTGAGTCCTCAACTCACCCTAGCCCTTGATCTTGTGTATGGTGGCATTTCCCCTAAACTTAGAGGATTTTTCCCTTATTTGACATTCATTCAATCAAGCACACAATCTTGCACTCCAACTCTCAAGCATCCAAACCAAGCCATAACCTCCATTGTTGTAGCTCCATTTTGCATCCACGTTGTGTATATATCTAAATAACACTTGCATCAGTGCATTCCTCATCCACTTATGATCATTTACAGCTAGGTTGCATGCTATTTTCCATCTAAAGGAGCACACAATCGAATGAATCAAAAGGGCCAACCAACTCATGAACTTGGGCAAGGTAACACTCACTTTCTATCTTTTCTTATGTTCAAGTTCAACTAGGCTAATTATTGAGGTGTTGTTTGTGTATTTCCTTGTTTGCATTCTCTTTTGTTTTTCATTTTAGACTAGAAGTTTCACCTACACACATTTATGGCATGGCCAGTGGGACCCACATCATGGGTCTATACTTTCATGGTTTGTTGTTGTTTGAATTTTTTGTAGGTTTAGGTTTACACATGGGGGAAAATTTGTTTCGATGGGTGAATCTACAATCAAAAAAAGAACTTGAAATTAGGGGAAAATTCACATTCAGCAAAGGTGAAAGCAAATTCGTCATTTTGTCAAATAAGGGAAAATATGACATTAAGGGAAAATTTGCTTGAATCAGGGGCGAATTTGTGAGGGTCTTTGGGAAATAGGTGAGTGTGCTTGGGTTATAGAGGTAAGATTGAATTCACCCATTCATATAGATAGACAAATTTGAACATCCAAAACAAGTGAATTTTCCTCATACAAAGGCGAATTTGAGGTAAACCTGAAACTTGATTTTTTAGTTTCTAGCTTCAGTTTGGTTTTGGTTTCAGGTACTAATCTAATTTAACTTGTCTATTTGTGAGTGTGCCTAGTTTTTTTCCTAACAATTTTTGTTGCTTGTCTTCATTCGTCTAAGACTGGTGGTGTTAAATTACTGACACATTTTCTACAGGACGATCGGTCGAAGACCCCTTTAGTTAGTTTGTCTCTTGATTTTCATACTAACTAGGCACACACATATTTAAAATTAAAGGGTTAATTAACTTGTTTGTTGTGTTTGAGAGTGAACTATTGATGCATCCAATCCCCTTGCACCATTTGACAATCCTGGGTGACAATAAATCATGGTTTACTCTAGTCTATTCTACCTAGTAGGTGCTAGTGCATCTAGGCTCTCCCCTTGCACTACATGTGAGCCTAGAGACCAACCAAAAACATCTACTATCTTCTTCCCTTAGTGGGACCTGCCTGAGATTGCATCACCTAGGGGATGATCCCAACTACATGTTACCGATAGGGTAGACAAAGGGGGGAGAGCTAAAGCTATACCTCAATTCAATCATGTTATGTTTAGAAAAGCATGAAAGCTAGGGTGATACCTAGATAAGACATGCAGAGTTGGTCTGAGTTTCTAGTACCATGTTGGGGCTCCTGACTCGTGCTTGTGATAGGCTAGTGTTCATAGTTGTGCCCCACGTACCTTCTATATATTGAGGATGCACGTGATTTCCTTGTATAGTTTAGATAGAGGCCTGTGTTTTAGCCATGACTTGGTGTAGTGCAGGGGATGCACACTATACCCTGAAGTTACTTACCACGTACTCCCTTACGCTAAGATAGGAATCCTCATGGTGGACTATGATAGTCCTCGAGAGAGAGTGTGAAGTTGAGCCCATGACATCTGTTGATGACCTTGTGCCATTGGAATGGTAGCTATATGTCTTCGCGAGAAAGGGTGATCCAGAGAACTACCTTGGTATCACAGAGTATTAACCTTGTGTTTTCTACTCAAGGTGGTGGACCTACATCATGTTTGTAAACCCTTATCACTAATTTTAGGATTGTGTTGCCTGGTTTGTCTTCATTGTGTGATACTAGTGCTTTTATTTTTAATTTAGTCTGACCTTCTGTCTATTGTTTGTTGTGCTTGTTCTTTGCCACAGTTAGCCCCTGCCTATAGAGGTGAATTTTCCCCTTACAGAGGAAAATTTGCACTGTAGACATGCAATTTTTCCCTATAAAAGGGGAATTATGTGTTTGATTCCAGTCTAGGTCATTCTCTTAGGCGAGTTCATTCTTGTCAAAGGTGAATTTTCCTATGGGTCAGTTTTTAGGTGACCCCATTTTTGCTCGTTCCTTAGAATAGGTGAGTCTGTCAAACCTTTAAGTGAGTTTGTGTCTTGTCCTTGTCCATTGAATTCGACTATTTCCACATAATAGGAAAATTTTCTATCTTTTTGTGCAAAACCTACTATCCACAGGGGCAATCCCATCTTCAATTTGAGTCATCTTGTTAGTCATCATCCATCAAATTCACCCATTTTCACAGAACAAGTGAATTTGAACTCTTCAGGGGTGAACTTGGTATCCGCAAGGGTGATCCCATTCTCAGTCTGAGTCTTCCCATCTATCCCCTTGTCTATCAAATTCTCCCGTTCCCTTAGCATAGGTGAATTTTCCACCTTCTTGGGTGAATTTTCACACTAGAAGGGGTGATCCTGCTTCCCATATGAGTCTGTTCCATCCATTCGCTTCAAGATTTAGGCAAACCTATTTATATCTGATAGGTGATCCCATCTTTGAGCGATTCCATTCATGTTCCTACAGTCCAAGATTTAGGTGAATTTGTCATCCCTCAATAGGAAATTTTGATCTCATCCATACATTTCAAGATATAGGAAAAGTTGTTACACTCGTTAGGGGAGTTTGCAAATCAATTCTACCCATTTCCCTATGGTCTTTTGAGGTTTAGGTGATCCTGCTCCCCTAAGACATGACACTATCACATTTGAGGTGAGTTTGCCAGAGTTTAGGAAAACTTGCCATCAAATAGGAAAATTTTCCTAGCAAGTTCACCTGTTTCTTGTGCCATCCTAGACTTAGGTGAATTTGATCTCCCCAGACATTGAATTTTGCATAACACAGAGGCAATTTTTCTCCCTTTCGATAGGAAAAGTTGTGGCCTAGAGAGGTGAATTTTCTTGATACAAAGGTGTATCCATTTCCCATACAAATTCCAAAGAGTGAATCATTTGGGCCATTAAAAGCTTGTCATTTTCAAAGTCCTTTGCTACAATCAAAAATTTGTTATCATCATCCATCTTCTTGTAATTGTCACTTTAGTCCATCTGTATTTTCCAAAAGTCATCATTCCATCTTGATCAAATCATATAGGTGCATCTTAGAACATCCCTAGATTGCATATATCCATCATCGGTTCATCAATCCCAATCTCCTAGATTGTGTTTTAGAGGTTTTATCCAAATTGGCTTAGGTGCATGATCCCAATTGTCATCATCCACATCTACTTAGGATTTTCATCTATCCTGAGTCAGTCATCATCTTAGACCCAATCAATATATTTCCATCTTGAGGTAGATTCAGTGTCGTAATCATCCCTTTTGTTGTTCAATATGATCAATCAACACCTTACGTCATCTAGTCAGACCTCTAAACATAGTTTAGAATTGGTTTCATCAACCCAGTCCAATCAATCATCCAATCCTATCGATCATCTCATCTCATCAATTAATATAATAAAATCCAATTGCATGCTCTACCCAATCATTTAATCAATCAATCCCTCATCCAATCTAGTCAATCCTTTAGTCTTCATCTAGGTCCTTCATTTAAGTGCAATCCAATACCAGTGTCCAAAACACTTTGCCACCTGGTGATGAGAACATGGTCAATCAACCTGAAGTCATAGTTCATGAATACCTCAGTAATCCTACCAACATTTAAATGGAAGAACGTCTCCTTAATGAGTTTGGGGATAAAATCCTTGCCACCTTACTCTTGAAGGGATTCAAACTACCACCTGAAATTGACCTATCCAAGTAAGTCCACATCACACCCCCTCCAGTGTCTTAGGAACCTTAGAATTTACAAAACATTCCAGGAAATTTGTACGTTCCCGGGGACTGCTTGTGGATAATTGGTATGAACTTGGGTTTGGGAACGTCGTGCTCTATCAAGTCTCCAACATCCCTTGGGTTTTGATTTCATTCATGGGAGCATCCCCTGATCCTAACAATCCCCTTGCTTATAGTATTCCAAAAAACCTCCCTCCTCCACCACCTACAATACCTATCCCACAAGGTCTGACCTCTGTATCTTCTACACCATCTATTCCACCTAATCAACTAGGTCAACCGTCGATAAACACTAGGGGAAATCCTTTTCTTGCACTGCCAACACCTCCTAGATCTACACCTACATCTAACTTATTCCTACCACCTTTTACATCCCAACAACTGCCTCAAGGAAACGTCCCATTCTTTCAATAGCCTCCAGTTAACCTACAACAGGTCACCTCCTTAGAACCACCTCACCAACAAGTGACACAACATACCACTATCCCATCACAGGTGACATAGCATACTACTATCCCATCACAAGCAACACAACATGTTGTCATTGCCACACAACAACTACAAGGTGCCTTAATACCAATTCCTCAGTAGCAACATATCCCATCTTTCCCTCTCTATCAACAACCACTGCATCACTAGCAACCACCTCTGCACACCCAAATCCTGACACAAATGCAAGGAAATCCTCTTGCTCAATACCTTTAGCATCCATCGAGCACGTATTCCGTCTTTTCTACCCCATCTAATTCCAATCCCAATATTGCTCATCAGAACCCTCAGTAATCCCAACCGCCAGCTTACACAAACCCCCAACAATTGCAATCCAATCTTTATTACCAAACATCCAATCCAAAACCACCTCCATATACTACCCAATAGCCAAATACTACATATAAATACCAATCCAATCCATATTAAACCCTACAACAACCGCCATATCAACAAGGCGCTTCCACCTTGTCAAATTACCAAGCCCCTCCACCATACTAGTAAGGCACTTCCACTTCATATTATCAAATGCCTCCACCATATTAGCAAGGGGCCTCCACTTCTTATTACCAAAATCCATCATCCTAGATCATCAATCCTATGTCAATCCACAACCATAGCCCGCCTATACCAATCAATATCAACAAACACCTCCATATACGCCTCCACTAGCATATGATCAAACCACTTCATCCCTATCTTCATCTAACCAACAATACGCTCCTTATAATCAATTCAATCCATCCAATCCACCTCCCTCAACACCCAATAATAAGGAATGGGAAAAGGTCAAAGCCACATTAAAAGACTTGCAAGTCGAGACATCTAAAAAGTCTTTCAAGTTTGAGGAGATTTGTCCCTATCCATTCGATCCCTCGATCTCACTTGTTCCTTTCCCAAATCATTTTGAAATACCCAAATTTGAAAAGTATAAAGGAACTAAGGACCCAAAGAACCATCTTTAGGAGTTCTACTCCCATTGTCAAGAAGTCCTACACAATGACAACTACCTCCTCTAGCTATTCCCAAGGAGTCTAATAGGGGTGGCTCTTGATTTTCCATGGCTCTTCCAAAGGGATCAATCTCTTCCTTTGCAAATCTTTAATAAAAATTTGTTATACAATTCTCCTTCAATCTGGAGAAAGATATAGATACTCTAGATCTTCTGAAAAATAAACAATGTGAAGGAGAGACTTTCAAAAGCTATTTTCGAAGGTGGCATGCTTTGGCTAGTCACATGAAGTGTCCTCTTAGTTGAAAGGACATGGTGAACCTCTTCATGGACAACAATCATCTAGATATGACACATAATCTCAATCTACATTGTGTTACAACCTTTCCAAAGGTCATAGAAAAAGGTCCCATCATTGAGAGAGTGCTTATTGTGAAGGGACAAATCAAAATTTATAATCCTGACAAGGAAAAGTCATCTGGAAATAAATGACGCTACTGGAATAAGAATAAGAATGTAGTAAATGATGGTTTCACTAACACCAAGCATTTTCAAGTAGATAATACCTCACAAATTCTATAGTATGTCCCTCCTCATCAATCAATCCCCAATTCCATATCTATGCCACAGGGGGCACCTCACCCTCCTCAAGAGTCCAATCAGAATAATCATGGGAACAATAAATGCCAATTCACTCAATTGGGAGAATCCTTAATTTTCATCTTTAATAGACTCCTCCAAGCCAGCTATCCAATCACATATCCTATGACCAAACCTTTTGATGAGTCTATGTTGAAGCCTATCTAGTATAAGGAAAATGAATATTGTGACTTTCAAAAGATCAAAGGGCATTCCACAAAAAAAATTCAAGGACTAAAAACCTACATCTAGGATCTTATAGACTAGGGTGATATACACGTGGATTCCAACCAGACCCCATCGTCTAATGCTCAACTTTAGATATATCAAAATTCCTTCCCAAAACATAACAAAGGTGCTAGTACGCCAAATGAAAATCCTAGGTTAAGTAACAACAATAATCAGAGCAACAACACAAATAACATAGGTTACAAAAATGTGCCTTATAACTATGATGGCATTGTCATGTGCATTAGTTAGGTAGATGCTAGTGTGTTGTCACGACCCACCACACTTGCATCACCATCCCTAGAGCCTCTACTTCAAACCAACCACCTTTTGTAAGCTCCTAGTATAATATTCTTGATCACCTTGGAAAGATCCCGACACAAATATCTATCCTAGATTTACTTAAGTCTTCTCCTATCCACCAAGAAATCCTAACTAAATCTTTACAGGATATCCATGTTCCCAACGATATAGATCCTACCCAATTTCAAGCATTGGTAGGAGACTTATTAGCCACCTCTCAACTAGGATTTAGTCAAAATGATATTCCTTGCATTGATTCAAACCACAACCATCCCCTACATATTGAGGTCCTCATAGCCCAACATAAAGTGAAAGGGGTCTTGGTAGATAGTGGCTCCACCCTAAATATTTGCACATTGAAGTTCATAAAATAGGTAGGCTACACCCATGCTGACTTAAATAATCAGGCTATTACCATCAAGGTGTATGACAATGTAGAGTGTGACTCCAAGGGGACTATTTTTCTTCCAGTTTAGGTTGGTCCTATCCTACAACATACTACCTGCCATGTCCTTGATCTGGACCTCCCATATAACCTTCTTCTTGGCCTCCCATGGATCCATGCCATGCAAGCAATCCCATGCACTTACCATCAGCGTTTGAATTTCCCATTCAATGGGATGGAAGTAACAATACATGCTAATCCACAACCATTTGAGTATTGTTGGGCACTAGAAGATTCCTTCCCCCATTCTCAGTACTATCCAGGGGTGGAAATGGGGGAACCTTAGGCATCATCATCCTTTCCATCTTCCAATATGCTACCCACGACTTCATCCATTCCATCTTCCACATCTGCCTCCACAATCACCAAGGTCCATATCATGGATAAGGGTTGTGGTGAGTATGGAATATGCATACAACTTTAAATGTGGCAACCATGCCACCTTCACCTCATATGTATAGCCAACCTTCTTAGTCCATACTGAAACAAGAAGAGAAGACAATCACTTTGAGCTCTAAAAATGTGGGATCCAACACTTTCCATTCTCTTGGAACAAGACAAGATACACTAGAAGATGACATCAACCAATGGATATATCATGAGGAGCCTGAACCTTCCCCACCCCTTACAGAATACTTCCAGGAAATGTATCTGCATGCCTCTAAGTTAGCCAAAAAGTATAACTATCAAGGGGGAGGCCTCGACATAGAAGAGCAAGGAAGACGATAGCCTGTTGATACTCCTATACAACCAAAACACTTAGGCTTAGGCTATGACACAAAACAAAAGGTTCATGTTCCATCAACTAGTACTTCTAATAACGTTAATGTGGACAATGGTCTCCTTGAAGACATACCTGAGGAAGAGTCTATCATACTTGCTTACAATGACATGGATCTCTCTTCGATGTTTGATTTCCTATCTGTCTTTTCTACCAGCCTTTCCCTTCACCATCCTAAGCTAATTTACTGGGATCTAAGAGGTTGTGCACCTATTGAATCTTTTCCATCAGTGGATACTTATGTGCAGCTTATGGGACTGGGGGAGGATGAACGCCCTAACCACAAAAATAAGAAGAAACAAAATAAAAAAGGGTCATCTAGTGAAAAACTCTCTAAGGCACTCCTAACTTAGCAAAAATAAAAATAAAGGGTGTATTCGATAGTGAAAACCTCCACAAGGAACTGGAGGATGGGGACATTCATCTTCCCCTTGTGGGAACTCAATTGTTGGAACAATCTTCTATTTTGATCGAAGAAACATAGGAAGTAAGGGAATTGAAGAAAATCCTAGGATCACGTATGTAGCCAAGTTCTTATTAGAAGAAGAACATTCTACCATCCATAAGCTTCTCAAAGAAGGAATCATCAATTTTGCATGGACCTATTTAGATATGCCAGGTTTGGATCTCGCTTTAGTCGTACACCATTTGGACGTTCATCCAGATGCAAAACCTTTCAAACATAAATTAAGAAAAATGCATCCTCAGGTGGATTTAGTTGTCAATAAATAGTTGGAGAAACTATTAGAAGTAGGGTTCATAAGACCTATTGACTATTTTGACTAGATGTCCAACATAGTGCATGTTTCCAAGCAAAATGGAACCAATGGGATTTGTATAGATTTTTGGGATCTCAATAAAGCTTGTCCTAAGGATGACTTCCATGATTTCCCCCTACCAAACATTAACATGTTGATTGAATTAACAATGGGACATGAGATGCTATCCCTCATGGATGGTTTCTCTAGCTATAATTAGATCAGGATTACACCAGAAGACCAACATAAAACTTCCTTCACCACTCCTTTGGGTACCTTTAGCTAAAATTTCATGCTCTTTGAACTCAATAATGTAGGGGAAACTTATCAACATGTCATGACTATCATCTTCCATGACCTTATTGAAATCATAATGTTGGATTATGTTGATGCCCTGTTGGGGAAATCCAAGAGTAGGGAAGAACACCTGATGATCTTGAAGAAAATCTTTGAGTGGTTAGAGCACTACAAATTGTGTCTGAATCTAAATAAATGTGTATTCAGGGTTACATCAGGAAAGCTACTGATCGTCATTGTCTCCATAAGGAGTATAGAGGTAGATCCATCTAAAGTCAAAGTAATCACATAAATTCCCCTGTCGCACAATCTCAAGCAGTTAAGAAGCCTTTAAGGGAAGTTACAATCCATCAGATAGTTCATAGCTCAGTTAGTTGACAAGTGCCATTCATTCACCCATCTCCTACAAAAAGATACCACCTCCAAGTGGGATCTAGAGTGTTAGCTAGGTTTTAAAAAAATCAAGGAGGACTTGGCTCATCCAACTATTCTGATGCCTCCTATTCTAGCTAAACCACTTATGTTGTATATCTCAGCTACTTCAATTTCACTAGGGGCATTATTAGCTGAACATTATGAGTCCTCTAAAGAGCACACAATATACTACATCAGTTAAACATTAGTTGGCTATGAACTCAACTATTCTCCAATGGAAAAATCTTGTCTAGCTATAGTCTTCAATTCACAAACACTTCGCCATTACATGATTAGTCATCCTATGAAGCTAATATCAAAAATTGATCCACTCAAGTACCTATTATCTAGGACTTCTTTGATTGGCCACATGGCTAAGTGGGTCATGCTACTAAGTGAGTTCAACATAGAGTATGTGGACCATAAGGTGATTAAATGAAAAGTAATAGTAGATCATTTGGCAGATGCTCCTTTGGTGGATGCCTATCCCTTGGTCACAAAATTTCCTGGTGAAGAAGTCGTCATAGTCACAAAAGAAACTATATGGACAATCTATTTTGATGGGTCATACACACATAATGAAGCTGGTGTAGGTATCTTGTTCATCACCCCACAAAGTGACTACATTACAAAGTCATTAAGGTTAAAATTCCCATGCACAAACAATATAGTAGAGTATGAAGCTCTTATCACTAGTCTTAGGATCACCATTCAATAGAACATCACTCTTTTATGAGTCTTTGGCGATTCTTAGTTAATTATCAAATAGGTCAATGACGAGTTTCATACAAAGGATGATAAGTTGTTATCTTACAAATGCATGGTGGATGAATTTAAGAAATACTTCACCTTCATCTATTTTGAATAGATCCACATAGTTGAGAATAAGGTACCTAATGCAATGGCTACAATTGGTTCCCTGAGTGACATGCCAAAAGATCATACGATCTGCGAGTTCCTCATTGAAGAAATTTTAATCCTGACATATGATATCCTTGAGAGTGAGATGGTGTGCGATATCATAGGTCTTGAGTCACCTTGGTATCACAAAATTTACACATACCTCTATGATAACATCCTACCCCTCGACCTTACACAAAACCAATGTAAATACTTCATCCAACGCACCTCCCACTATACCATCATGGGAGATACACTTTATCATCTTGGGCATGATGAAACTCTTCTTAGGTTTTTGAATGAGCCAAAAGCTTGCACTGCGTTAACTTAGATACATAGTGGTGATGGTGGGGCCCATTCTAGTGGCATGGCCTTAGCCAAAAGGATTCTCAGAGTTGGATATTACTAGCCTACACTAGAGCATGACTCTTGTGAGTTCATGAAGAAATGCTTACCTTTTCAGCAACATGCAGATTTAATACATGCTCTAGCACAAGATTTGCAACCTCTCATAGCACACATCCATATGCACTCTCACAGGTGCCACTCCATATTCTCTTTTGTATGGTGTTGATGCCATCTTTCCAATCGAAGTTGAGATCACATCACTTAGAATATCTCTAAAGAACCTCATAAGTGATAAACACACCTGGGTTGTACAACTCGATCAATTAGAGCTCTTAGATGAAAAGTGTATCAAGCCCTACAATCATCTACAAGCATACTAGCATCATCTTAGGGGAAGCTACAACAAGAAAGTTTGTCCTTGCTAGTTTAATGTTGGTGATCTCATCCTCAAGAAGAATCGGCATACTCAACAAGACTGAGATAAGAAAGGAAAGTTTCGAGAAAATTGGCTAGGCCCTTATGTTGTCACAATTAAATATGGATCTAGGGCATATAGGCTTGCTACACCTGAAGGGGAGCCCCTAGAGGAGCCTATCAAAATCATGCACTTGAAGAGGTTTTACACCTACATCAGCTGGGTTATCCTATCCTAACAAATACCAAAAAGAAGTAAAAATTGTCAAAAATACAAAAAAATTAAAAAATCAAAAAATCCAAAAATAATAAAGAGAAATAATCTATCCTATGATGAAAACCACCCTTGGATTCACCTTGGATAAGTAAATTTGGTGAAAACATGGTAGTAGGTGCCATTCATAGAGGGCCTAATCATTATCTACCTTGCATCCTAGTTTCTTTATGCTTCCCTCCATTTTATCCTCACATCATATCCTATCATCCTATTGATCTTGTCCTTCCATCCACGTCTGCTTATCGACCACTTGGTATGTTTTGGTTGAGCATTGGATGATATTCATCGGTTACCTACAATCTTGAGCTTTTATCCCAATTTGAGCTTGTGTCATTTGTCTGTGTCATCAGTCGGTCGCTCGCCTTCATCTAGGGTCCTTTATTGTGTTGGTCCTCATTAGGTCTCATCCTATCATGTCATTAATAATGAATCTGACTACATATGCCTTTGTATGGCTGTAGTCCACCCCGATGGATATCCTCGTTAGTTTTTAGTATCCAGAATAGTACGGTCTACAAAATGACTTGGATTTTCCCCTTGGTATTTTTTCCATCCTGTCATGTCAGTCGTCCATCCTTCGTCTATCCAATTTTGTCTTTTGTCATTAGTCTTTTTCAAACTACGTTGCCCCTTCACTTTCACATAAGCAAGGTCAATCATTTGATCCACCCCATGGGGATTTTTTCCATCCGGTCTTTGTCTTCCATCTTGGTCTCCATCATCCTCTTTCTGCTTTTATCCATGGAATTTTATCAAACTATGAGGGCTCTGTGCTTTCACGTAGGCAAGGCTAATCTTTGACCAGGCCCCCAAGCCCCTAGGTCTTTAGGGCACATCGATCTTGTGTCTTTTTTCGTGTGTCTTGTGTTGTGTCATAAAGTATGTCCTTATCTAGTTGGTTCTTAACAAACCGAGATCCACTTGTATCACAAGGTTTGATCAGTTTCGAGTGTCCTGAGTAATGTTGATCACTTAGTTAAGTCTCCATCTTTGGTCTTAATAGGATGCATCCTTCCTACATCAGACCACATCAATCCCATCCACCTTTTGATCCTGTGGCAAATGACATTTGAAACTGATTATTTTCTTTTCATTATTTTTGCATTTTGTTTATCATTTGAGCTTCCTATCATACCTTGTTTGGGTTGCCATGATCCATCATACTATGACACACTTTGACTAGTAAACATAGGGTCATATCTTGATCTTTTGTTTGTTGCTATCTACTTGGTTTTCTTGTGTTGTACCCACCAAGATCCTTGTGGTCTTGTGTTATGCTGAGGCATGCTTTATGCTTGTGGCTATCCCAATGCTTGGCCTGACCAAATTCATCGTGACTTTAGGGTGTTGGGATAGCCTCCTTGTCTACTATGTTTTTTTCATGCATTAGACACTAATCTACCTTGGTTCGTCATACCCTAGTGTATCGTGTCTTATATTATAGAAAAAATTAGTTCTTCAAAAATGAAAATAACATTAGTATTGCATTTCATGTCTCATTTTTTTGTATTGCATTTATCCTCCATCCACCCTGCCCCTAATGTATGACTAGTGATTTTGGTTGTGCAAACATTCATCTCCCATCTCC
The DNA here is from genome assembly GCA_007258455.2 of Sequoia sempervirens. Classification (NCBI taxonomy): domain Eukaryota; kingdom Viridiplantae; phylum Streptophyta; class Pinopsida; order Cupressales; family Cupressaceae; genus Sequoia; species Sequoia sempervirens. The sequence goes on along the minus strand of VDFB02072274.1, from coordinate 82,815,009 downwards.
TTTTCTTCTCAGGATGCCTATGGTTTATGACAAGTGTAGTATAACATCCATCATCCCTTATTTTCATAATGATTATAGGGAAAGTACTTGCCATAACCAAAAATGAGTATGCTCCACAAATAAAGGAGGCATACCAATTGCTTCCATCACTATGCAAGCCCTTATTTACACTCATGTCCATGCTAATTTAATTCAGATATTAATCCCATCCCTCATGTAGGTTGCATTCATTTTATAATGTCGATCGTACCAAGGCCATTTTCCCTATCAAATCCCTGGTCTATGATGTGCAAAATGAGCAAAGCAACTAAGATTGATACATAACTATAAGGAAAAGCATGCCCATCATAGAAACAGGTGAATCCAATCATTCATTAATCTTGATCAATGCTATATTAAATTATAATTTGATCTCAAATGGTGCTAATTGTCATCTCATCTAGCATGGTAGGTTCATTGCATTGCATTTCATCTCACTTTGCATTTTACATTATCATGTTAATTTTAAGTTGTTTAGATTAATATTAATTGGTTATTCTTTAGAATCATCTTATGTTCATTTCATTATCAATTCATTGCATTAACATTTTCCATGTTAGCCCATCTCGTTGTACATACATTTCATACATCACATTTCCTTACATTTTATATATCAATTCATTGCATTGAAATTGATTGTATAGTGTACAACATATATGTCTATCTACTATGAGCTAATTGATGTTTCTAGATCACATTTGCTGATTATTTCATCCATGCATCACCACCTGCATCACAAGTCATTAGGTTCATGTCCATAGCATATAACATCATAAATAATTCATCACATCCTACCTCATAGACCATTAGGCATAATGCATTTCATCCCTTTCATCCACATAGGCATAAATGTAAATAATAATAACCACATGCATCATCATAATTATCATCATCATAATTATCCATAATAGAACACATACATACATATGTGAATAAATAAAAAATCCATCACATGTTGATAAGGGCTATCACATATCATATAAATATCAAAATATCATGTCCATCACATGGTCCATAATAAAGTCCATCATATACATCGATAATCATCAAATAAAATAAAAGTACAAGGATTTGAATCAAATGTAGAGACTAATGACCAAAATGATCTATATTTGATATGTGTTGTGGGATCTATGGTCTCTTCCTTTGTGTACTACACATCCACCCTACACCTATCAAAAACCTATATCCTATCCTCTCTCCTCTCTCCTCTCTACCCTGAGCTATTGACATCTCACCTCTGTGGGGAATCTACCACTAGTGCTCTGCACAGGGGAGTCTCTTGATAGTTGTTGTACCCTTGTGTATGTGTCCCTAATGACTATGATGGTGCTAGAATCTATGGTACTAATCGAACATAGGGAGGTACATGATGTGTGGGATTTGGAAACTCTTTGAAGTAATCCCCCATGTAGTAACAAGACTCTCTCATGTACTCATCCCTATCTACTTAATGTATCATGTCCACGTCTCGCTCCATCCTGTACCTATCCCATAATCCGGTCAGGTGCCTCCTCTCCTGATCCTATGCATCTTGTGCCATCATTAGCTGGTATATATGTGCCTACATTCATGACATCTTCTCTATGGTTGCATACCTTTCATCCTACAAGGCATGTACCTGTTCCTCTACCACATTCCTCTCATCCTGCAATGTCTACATCTATGCCATCACTGCCTCTGCTCTCTCTAGTACTGATCCTAGCTCTCTAGATGTCAGCTATACACACTTTCCTCTATCTTAGAGCTCATCTTGCTCCCTCCTCGGCTTGATCCTCTCCCTCTGCAACTTTTCCAACTTCCTCATCAAGTCCTCCCTCTCTCTCTTCGCATCATGCATTTTCTAGATACTTGATCTACCAACTTACCATAGTCTCTTTGTCCCTCTACCTACAATCGGGTCACCTTGGCCTACAATCTGTCCCTCTCTGCTAGTGTTTCCAATAATTGTTGTCTTGCATCATCCACTAGGGCCATATAGTCCCTTTACCCCTCTCTTTGTAGTCTATCCACCTCTAACTGCTTGAGCCTGTGCTCTCTGATCCGCAATCTCGCTAGAGCTCCTATTAGTAGTACAGCTGGATCCTTTGGTGGTGGAGGTACATATGGTACTATAGCCAGTGGATGTATCTCTGGGGCATCCTCCTCCATTTCCTCCTCCTATTATCTTTCTTGTCGGTCTCCTATCTCCTCCTTTTCCTTAGCCTCTCTATCTCCACCCCTCCTCGGTCGACTGCCACTCCTCTTGACTCTCCTTCATCTAGCCAATTTCACCTCATCCTTTGAGTTGTACCCTAGTGCCTCTACAATCATGGGCATTATCATCATTCGTCTAGGCCTATGTCATTCCCACCATTCTGAGAACCATATTTTTATCCATGCATCTGCCTCCCCTCCTCTCCCAATATATGGAACCAGCTACAACTCCTCACACATTTTCCTAGCAAACTCCCCTATGATTTGATCATCCCATAACTACTCTCGGGTAAAAGCACAAAGTTGTGTCACACTTTCAGACAACTTATTAGCACAACTGAATTTAAGTATTTCTAACTAAAAATCAATTTTGGTCAAACATATGATCTAGTAAGATTCATTCTAGCTTAGTTAGATACTTCCACAACTTTTTCAACTAAAATTGTTGGCTAAAAATATATGGAGCACCACTTTGAGTCCAATTTACCAAAAAGGTAAAATTATTTGAAAAACTTGAAGTTTCAATAAATCCTACTAATGTAAATAACATTTTCTTAAAAATATAAAAAATGCCCTTTTGTAGATCCATAAGTGTAGTTTTTAAAAATATATTTATTTTAATAGTTTAATTTTATTTTATTTTTTTATGTTTTTACTAAAAGTAGGTTATCAACACAAAATATTAGGTTGATTACTATACCAAGGAAAAATACTAAAACATATTAAAAAAATTAGAAAAAAATATGATGCACTAGATAAAAGAATCTATTTTAAGATGCTATATTTTTTTTTCCATTTTAGATAAATATTTAATATGGAAGTTGACGTCCAATGAAACCAACTATTTTTTGATTCACACACATTTTAATATTTATTTAAAAATATATATTTATCCAAATTGGAAAAAAATATATCCATCCACTAAATTTTCAATCTATAAATACACAAAAAAAAATTGAAAGAAAAAAAAAATTACTATAAAAAGTTTGACATCCCATGCAACTTCATTTTTTAGCATTTTATCAGCAACTAATTATAGTTTTAATTTATTAAAAACTAGTTTAAAATAATTTTTTAATTTTTTTTTAAAATACAAACATAAAATATACTAAAAAATACATATTTTACTAGTTTTCATCATTTCAAAATTTAAAACATATATGCCACTTTTTAGTCATTCATGTTTAAAAATTGGATCAATCTTGGTCGTTTGCTTTATAAAATGTGACACAACTTTGTGCTTTTACCCTCTTGGGTCATCCGCCAAAATCTCTGAGGCCTTGGAGGGGTATCTTGTTGTACACTGAACTGCCTCATCACCCTATCCTTACTATGAATCTCAATGATGTATGGGTCCCAACCATTCATGTAGCATACTATGAAAAAGTAGCCCTTGTGCCTCCTCTCATCCTATCTCCAACCCAAAAACCATCGATGCTAATATGGTCTCCATACAATCTAATCTCCCTATAGATCATCCAACCTCCTCCTCCATCCCTCCAAGTCACTGACATCCAGGTAATGCAACTGCCAACCATACTTTGTCCCATACCAGTTGAACCATAGATTTTTGAGGCTAGGAATGCTAGGTCTCTTTTGCTCAATTAGGTTCTTTCACCTAATGAAAAGAGATAGACCCCACACCCAAAATCTAGGTGGTTCATTCAAATTAAGATATGTATGATGAAGTTAAGGCTAAAGAAGAAGATCTAAATGCAACTAGATGATGAAATTTATTGATTAAGTATGCAAAACCAAATAAATATGACTTTTTTGAAAACACATTGTGTAATGCAACAATGAACTAGAAATGAATGCAAAACTTAACAGAACTGAACCAAACTAAAAATATGCACCTAGAATGTGGATGAAGACTGAAAATTATGTTTGAAATGTTGTTGATGCTATTTTTCAGGCCTAGAGGGACTCATTCACTATTCTAGGTGAATCAGTCACAATTCTGCAAAATTGAGCTAGAACCCGTTTCAGACAAAAGGGTATCTAAAATTGTAGAAAACTCAAAATTGACCTTAGGGTGGGACTCATTCACCACCCATGGAAAATGAGTCCACTTCTAAATTTCTAAATTTTCAAAATTGGAATCTGGAGCTTCCAATCTGCACTTTGACTTCCTACATGTGTCCGCTTTCAAAACTCTAATTTATGGGTTTAAAAATGAGATTTTGTTGATACTTTGACTTGCTGAATGAAGATAAGACTTGAGAAACCTTGCAACTTGATATTCAATGATTTCCAAACTTCCAAGAGTCCTAAATCTGTAAACAAACAAGACAAGAGATAGAAATGTTGGATGTTAGGGCATGGGGGTTTTCCTTGGTCAAACCCCTTTTAGGTAATTAAACCAAAATGATGTAAGAATGTAATGAAACATGTAATAATGGAGTTGATTACCTTGCCATGATGCTTGATCTTGAAATTTTGTAGCAAAATATGAAGGATCTGCCCTTGAATGTCTGAAAATTGATCTTGAATGACTTGTAATGATGAAACCTTAGCTTGCTTGAGAAGATGAATGATGAATGAGTTGTAAAATGAGTTGAGAGATAAGAGAGATGTGAAAATGAGTTAAAAGACTTATATTTATAGGAAATTCATCTATTTTACCCATTAATACCTCATCACAGGCTGACATGAAGTAATATTAAACTCAAATTTCACTTTTTTCCCACTCAAAGGTTAGAATTGGGCCAAATGGGATTCATTGACTACACATGGAGAATGGGTCCCACCTAGATGGGATTGATTCACCAGGCATTGCAAATGGGTCCCACATGGGCCATTTTGATAGCTAGGTAGCTAGGAGATAAGGAAATAAGGTTTAAATTGCAACTTTGTCAGGTATTTGATCAATTTAAGCCTCGAGATGCACAATATGGGTTAATAGGGGAATATTAGTGATGATGTGAATGTCAAATAGGGCTTCGGACACAAAAAATGTGAAAGTGTGATTAAATACACTTTACAACACTAAAATGAGGTCCACATAGCCTAGAAAGGTACAAGAACCAATGTGAATGTGCAAGACACATTACAACACTAGTTTATCATTAAGTTTATTTCACAAGCCTTCTAAATTGATGTGATAATGTTATTAAACACATTTTATAATGTTGAATTAGGGAGAAAAGGGTTCATTAAGTTTAGAAAAGTGTGAAAGTCCTTTACAACACTTTACAACACCTTTACAAGACATCATTAAATGCATGTTATTTAATTTGCAAGGGTCCAAGACCTAGTGTGGATGTATAAAATGCCTCACAACACTAAATCAAGGCCTCATTAAGTCCAATTCATTATGAATTATTCCCATGTCAAGCAAGAGACCCTTTTTTCTATGACACACTAGTATGATACTGGTAGTGTCTCATTCTATGTCCCTGCTATTAGAATCCCCAACCTCGACACACTAATGTTCTCCTAGGCCCATACCTAGAGTAGTATCACATGTGTAATGCTAAGGGCCCTCCTGTAGCAAACCACATGCAGATCTTGATGTAGCTGAGCCAGTACACATGCACCCCATGCGAACTATCCCTCCCTCCTCTCCACAATATGCCTAACAACCTCAATGACCTTGAGGTTGCAAAACCACCCCTCCTGTCTAGTAATAAAATACCATTAATCAGCCCATAGAGGTATAGTGGTAGTGTAGGCACCCCCAATCCCAAACATATGTCTAAGTCTAACTCTACCCCTTGGATAGGTAGATCTTCCCATCTGAAGATTTCCTACAAGATCCTATCTATCTCTCTCCCCTGGCTCTGTGTCTAGCTCACCAGGTGTCCTCCAATAGGTAGCCACAGTATCCTCCATACGTCCTCTAGGGTCATGGTCATCTCCCCTATGAAGAGATGAAAAGTCGATGTCTCCGAGCTCCATCACTCCATCAAAGCCATCAGTAGTGCCCGATGTGCTTTGATGTTGGGATATCCCAACATGTGCAACCCCACCTATGCTAGTGTCATGTGGTCATGGGAATTCATCACCTTGATGGTCTCCTCTAACACCATTGATTTTCTCTCTCTCATTTGTAGTGTCTCGATGTTCTGCATCCACATAGAACATTTTGTTAATATTTCATTAATTTCATTTCATTTTCCTTTTCTATCATTTTTCCCTTGTGTCAGACGAATTCACCCCTTTTCCAAGTCTTCTTGCTAATTTTCCTATTTCATTGGAAACTTCACCCTTTCTCATCTATTTGCAACCTCACCTATTTTTAGGAAAGTTTTCCTTTTTTTTCTGTTTTGCACATTTGCCTTTTTTAAGGTGAATTTTCTTTTTCCCGATCATATACAAATTCACCTTTTGCAAAGGAAAATTCACCTGTTTTCTAATCCTATGGGAATTCTCCTTTTCAAAAGAAAATTTTCCTTTTTCAAAGGAAAATTTGCCTATTTTCTAAACTTGTGCGAATTTTCCTTTTGCAAAGGAAAATTCACCTTTTTTCTGCACCTCCCGTGAAATCACCCTCCTTGATGGCAGATTCACCTTGGCTATCCATCTTGCCTCTATGTTAGGTGAATTCATCTTTTTTTGGAAGAGGTGAATTCATCCTGTCTTCTATTGAGCAAGTTCACCCTTGACTTTTGTGACTTTTTCTTTCCTTGTGGCGTTGTCACCCTTTTTGGCAAGTTTTCCTCTGCTCAAGGTGAACTCACTTGTTCTCCCAGTCATTCCCTTGGATGGGTGAATTTTCCATATGATGAATTCACCCCTATTAGAGGAAAGTTTGACTATGTTAAAATTTGTCCTCCCCTCTCTGGTGAATTCACCTCTTCGCTAGGCAAATTTGCTTCTCTAATCACACTGTACAAATGGGTGAATTCTCCCATCTGCTGCACCTTTCTCCCTAGTCTACCCTAAAACCCACATTTAAAATCTCAATCAAAATCACAAGGTGGGTTTTCTATCTTACCTGGTAGGATATTGCGTGCTCATAGTAGAACTGACACACCTCCTCACCTCATTGGATGATCTTTTCATCTACAAATCCCTTGTCATCATACCCGTTAGCCATCCTCATCACTCTTCCTCTCTCTCTCTCTTGCTAAGTCAACTGCCAAAAGTGTAAATGGTCAATAGTAACTTCTAAAATTACTATTTATAACTTTTCTCTCCCTTTTCAAATTTTTAAGTTTTGGATATTTTTTACCCTTTATTTAACTTCTTTTTAATTCATTTAATCCCTTTTCTTCTGCAGGCCACCATTTGCACTCTATTTTTCCATTTTCATCTGCTCCAAATTCATTCTTCATGGTTTCTCATGCTCTATCCTGTGGTACCCTCAATTTCTTCATATCGAGAAGTTGCCCGAGGCCCCTTTTTCTTCCCCATCTACCCTCTCAAGGGGGCATACCCTGTCATTTTCCTTTGTTCCTTCGTCTTGTCCACTTCCTATGAGACCAAGGAATCTCCCTTCATTTCCCACAATTAGACAACTTACACAGCTTCTCCCACACCATGGAATCACTTGGTAGTCCTTTCTTCTATTAAGTCATCTATATTTTATTTTTCTTCAAAACACTATTATTCTAATAGTATTTCAAAGAGGGGAAAAATGTAGACATATGAATTTGACCACCCCCATATGGTGAAATTAATCCCCTTTCATTCATCTATCTTGCATCCCTCATTTGCATTAATTAAATAATTTATTTAATTTATATTTCCTCTTTTTCTAATGTTCCTAAGGTATTTAATTAAATAATTAAATACTTTATCTTTTATCCCCTTTCTTCTTTATATTAAATAGGTACTTTAATTTATTTAATTTAGTCATTTGGCTTTGTGAATTTAAATAAATTTTTAAATTCACCTTTTTCTCTCTCCTTGTCCTATCCTCCATAATCCCCCTCTGATCTAGATTAATTTAATGAATCCATGATTAGGATGTGTACACCCTTAATCAAGATTAGTGTCACGTCATCCATAATTCTCCACTTGCCTTAATCCTTCATTTATTAACTTAATCTCATGTTTGCACAACTTTAATTACATGATTAGGTCAACCTAATCCTTATTCCATTTATGGCATACCCCCAAGTCAACTTTCATTAATTACTTTCTCCTTTTGGAGAAGGCAACCCATTCCCCATATGAATTTAGAATTCACATTTATTCTCCCCATGTCCCTTTAGGAATTTTTAATTCCTCTCCTCTTCCCCATGTGGATATTTGAGGAATTTTTAATTCCTCATGTGTCACATCATCCATATGGGGACAAGGACCTCCTTTATGAGGAGATCTTGTCCCAATCCCTAGGTACCATAAGGTACCTCCACCTCACCTCCCTTTTGACACCTCACTCAACACATGGAAAGATGTGGGGTCTTGTGATTCCTCAACTCACCCTAGCCCTTGATCTTGTCCATGGTGGCATCATCTCAGCCCTTCATTTCTTCGAGGAATTTCTCCCAAAATTAGAGGATTTTTCCCTTATTTGACATTCATTCAATCAAGCACACAATCTTAAACTTCAACTATCAAGCATACAAACCAAGCCATAACCTCCATTGTTCTAGCTCCATTTTGCATCCACAATGTGTATCTATCAAAATACCCACTTGCATCATTGCATTCCTCCTCCACTCACAATCATTTAGAGCTAGTTTGCGTGCTATTTTCCATTTGAAGGAGCACACAATTGAATGAATCAACAAGGCCAACCAACTCATCAACTTGGGCAAGGTAACACTCACTTTCTATCTTTCCTTTTATTCTAGTTCAACTAGGCTAATTGTTGTGGTGTTGTTTGTGTATTTCCTTGTTTGCATTCTCTTTTTTTTTTTGCATTTTAGACTAGAAATTTCACTTGCACACACTATGAATGTTTCAAAATTATAAAATATCTTGTTGAAAAAACCAACAAAATAGAACTAGAGTTTTTAAACTTGAAAATTTAAAAAAATTAAAATCCATTGAACGACTCTAGAAAGAAATAGAAACAAATCTAAATAAGATAAAATAAATAATTTCTCCACTAAAATCACATTCAAACAAAACTAAAGTATAGAAGATACTATTACCAATTAGAAGAATGATTTGATTTTTCAATATATTAATAACATTCTCAACTCTTAAAAAACAACCCTTCAATAAACAAGAATCAATCCAAATATTTTTAAATGAACTATTGGAGGTCATTAAAAATTGAAAATTTGCTCAAATAATTTCTCATAATTTAAAGATAGTTAAATTCTCTCTAGAGACTTAAATTAGCAACCCAATTTTCTCTCCAATTTCCTTCCTAATAAATGTGGTTAATCTTAGTATTTATGAATTTATTAAAAAGATTCAAATCACTTCTAATTTTTTTTTATAAGGTCTCTAATTGCTTAATTCCTCAAATGTTCAATCTCATATTAACCAACATAGAATCCTCTTCAATAATGATGTTATGAGAGTTTTTCAATAATCCTATTTTCTGACCAAAGATCATATCTTCTATTTCTATAGCATTGCTCATATTGAGACTAGAAAAACAGGTTAAAAAATAGTTAAATTCACCTTTATGATGTCTAGGAATAACTCCATTGCTATAATTACCTAGCTTATTTTTTAAACTCCATGGAAATTTTATCCATCCTTTAATTGTAACGACCCCCTAGCATTTTCTTGATTTTTTCTTTTTTTATAGGTTTTCCACGGTAAAAATTTCATAATATCATAATATCACAAGACTAGTCAAAATAGCCTCTCTATTATTCTTTGCATATTTAATATTATTCAAATAATCATAAGTATATAAGACCCCATGCCATATGTTTTTATTTTTAATTAAACACCATAATAGTTTTTTGAAGATAAATCTTCCACACTGTAAGGCTATGAGCCATCTCTCAAAGATATTGTAAAAAAGTTTAAAGATGAGAAGGACAATCCCAAGATTTTTTTTTTTCTCTTAAATATTCAAAGAAATCCCAACTAATGGTTTATTTTCATGTTTATATTTTGAGTTCATCTAGCTTGGAATCTTGTTATGGGTGCCATTAAGTTTGTCTCAAATTTTTATATTTTTTCAAGATTTTTCACTAGTTTCACATAAAGGATGAATAAAAATTAAAACACAACAATAACCTATTTCATTCAAGTAGGTGTTTTTGGCTTGTGACCCACCAATATACCCCAAATGTACAAGTGAGTAAATTTCTAGGGCTAACCACTTATTGTTGCATTAAAAGTTACAAATAGCCAAAAGGTCTTAAACTAGGATATACATGGTTATCTAGGGACATCCTCGATGTACCTTATAGTATGTGAGGCCAATTATTTTGAAATTAGAAATTATGTCTAAGGTGTGTGAACTAATAAGATCATATCTCATTCTCACTTCACTCTAGCATGTTGACTAGAGTTGTACTATGAATGACAACTTCAACTCTATCCATGTATTGTTTAAGGCCTAGGTGTTAGTGGATGAAACTATGCATCCTTTCATAGTATTCATAAAAAAAAAAACTTTCTTAGCCAAGAATAATAGTTCCTAAGGTCTTTAATTTATATGTTTTTTCTGAACATAAGACTTGGGCTAATTATTGGTGATGAAATCCATGGCACTAGACCCCCTAAAAGTAAATGGAAAGGGAATATTTTATTTTGATCCTTAAGATCGCATGGAATAATAGAAACATACACACACTACCCTTGGTGATACACAAGTGAAACAACCACTTTTGATCATCAAGATTGGACTAGGGCATAAGAAGAGAGTTTACATAGTCAAATAACAATAAACACAACAAATAAACTTGATTTATGCCTTATTATTAAACAATGAAGCGTGGTTTTAAATCAATTTTGGGACAAAAAAACATGCATGAAAAATGTTAGGGGTTTTTCAATTATGTATTCATCACATGATAATCATTGTAATTGAGATGGCTTTAAACAATAAGCATCCCTACAAAATTAGAAGACATACACCAATAAATAAAAATGTGTTATAAAAAGAAGAATAACTTGCACTATTATGTAATGCTAAGATCATCAACTCAAAAATAAGAACTCAAATTTGAATCTATTTGTAAAAACTAAGGATTTAAAGCTCTAAAAAATATGACTACATAAAAAAAATTCAAAAAAATTAATTCCTAGAAAAAATAGATTTGAGGAGAAAAAAACTAGTCATACACTATGGAAAGCATGAAATTCTATCTTCTTCTTTTTAATAAAAATATCTACATACATTAAATAAAAAGTCTCTCACAGTTGGCCTCCTTCGTTGAAAATGCTAATGGAAAGGGGGCAACAAACCTGGTGAGAGGATAATAATAGGATAGGGGTAGCTTGGTGGTGTAGTAATGGAGTTGTGAGTAGAGGTGGAGTGGAGTGGTGGTAGTGAAGGGAATAATAATATTTGGGAGAGTAGGTTGCTAGAGTAGGGAGACCATAGTTTATTTCTTGTGGGAGCACAATGGTCACTAGTGTTTAGACATGGTGAGTTTTTAAACCATGATGGGATGACATGGGCCTCAACATGCCAAAATGTGAATACACGATTTGGGATAATAAATAATATCTAAATACAATCAAATGTCAAAATTAAGCTCTAAAATACATTCAAAGCTCAAATTGAGTGCTTTCTCCTTCAAGAAGAAGATTTTATCATGCTTATGAATGTGCTTTCTTGAATGATCCTGCAAGATCTCTACAGTGTATCCATGTGATTTTGTTGATTTTAAGATTCCCTATTTCCATGCAATTATCTCTTCTTTTTTAAAATTTTAGATAATCAAGATAAAAAAGAATGATAATTTTCTCCACATCATGTTCCTCTTTATCTTTGACTTAGATCCCACCTCTTTTTTATAATGATAATATCAAATGAAAGTACTAAATAATCAAGTTTACCCTTTTTGGGTTTGGATTTTACAATTGAATCTAGAGTGGCATGCTTTCCTTCATAATATTTTTTGCCACTTCTTTAGTTTAACCTCATTATTTGTCTTTCTATGCTTACCAAGATGTCATCTTTGGCTAGGAGAGGGTGACAATATATATTCATTAGATTGATTTTATAAAACTTAGAAAAGAACACATTCTTTTTGGTTGAGGAGAAGTGGTCTTCTCTAGTTGTGGAGAAGAGGTTTTCCCTAGTTCCATAGCTTGGGATTTAGGAGCTTCTTCCTTTATTTCTTTTATTTCTTCTTTTCTCACTAGGATTTTCTTCAATCTCTAGGGCTATAAAAGGGTTTGCAAAGGATATGTTTCTTGTTAGATAATACTTTTGTTGCTACATTTGTTTGATTTTTATGCTTCACTTGTTAGAACCCTTCACTTGGTTACTCAAAAGTTTCTATTTCCTTTGGTTCTTTTGGATGATCTATTTGGAAGTGACCATGCATATGGCATAAACTACACTTGAAGGCTGTTTGTTTGTAGTCTAAATTTTGAATAAAAATTAGATCATTTAGTTTTAGAATGAGAGGCCTTTTGTGAGATGTGCTTCTACTCAAATGTGAGTCATTGAATAGCTTTTATCTAAAAGGAACCACCCAAGTTTTGAAGGTACCAAATGTATTTCCTATGGATTTGAGTACCTCTTATTGGGAAAAATGTGAAGGAAGGAAGGGTAGTATTACCCAAATAAGAAGTCACAAGGATGTTTCTTCTAGTGGATCAAAACTGAAATTTTAATGGTTTCAATATAGTTCATAACGTCCCAAAATAAGGGATTTTTCTTAAAATTAGATCTTTATTATTTTTATTTGAAAATGATGCAATATAAAACACCTCTTTTGTGCATAGATATTTCCACCTCTCCAAAGATTTTTAGGCACCATCTTTTATCTATCCAAAACTATAAATGTTTGTGGATGACTAAATAGTTGTAATTTTTTTTAGCCAAAAGAAAGATCTAAAACTAAATAAGAGACCAATAACATGGTGCAAACCAATAACATGGTGCATATGAATGCATAGGAATTTTTATTATAATCACCACTTCATAACACTGTATAATTCTTATATCTACACTCTTGGAGTGGTTTTTTAGAACCTTTTGCAACATTAACAATTTGTTTTAGGAGGCAAACTTTGATTCCTTAAGAGATGGCATCTTTAAATGAATGGGGGTCCATGATAGTGCCCAACCAGGTAAGGACATTAGACAAAAGGGGGATATATGATGGTGTCTAATTAGGTAAGAACATTAGACAAAAGACTGATATTCATAGCAAACAAGTTGTTCAAAACTAGATAATAAATTCAATATAATATGATAAATAATTTAACATATTTGTTGAAATAAATAATATTCTATTATATCTTAAATCTTGAATTATTCTATTTATCTTATATCTATACACTACATTAGATATATTATGCAAATAAAATATGAAAAAAAAATGAACTAAAAATATCTAACAAAAGTGGAATACTTTTATTTAGAGAAATATCAGATAAATGAAATTTTAAATAAAACATAAAAATAAAAAATAAAATTAGAAAATACAATTTATTATCCCATGAAAAAGGATACGTAAGAATAGAAAATAAGTGCCATCAATAAAATGAGAATATTAGACGTCAAAATTTGTAAGACAAAGATAAAATCCATAACCAGAAGCGTTGTAGAGAGAAACAACCCAAAGCTACTACTTATTACAGTTTTTCCTCAAAAACAAACGAAATATACAGACCTGACCAGCTTTACATAGAGCAACATGCAGAGTAATTAGACAGAAAACATATAACAAAAAATATTCGAGACCAAAAAATTCTTCACGCCGTCGTAGAAACCGTGTCCTCAAATCTATTTGCTTCCTATACAGCTATTTGTTGATTTTCACATCAGAGGAATCACAGCTTTGGATTGGAAATATTCTTGAGTGAGAGCCCGATATAGTATGGAGCATGAAATAAATTTTACTTAATGTTTGAAATAAATTGCAATTATAATGGCTTATTTAATGTTTAAACATGGATAAATATTGAGCATGAAATAAATTTTACTTAATTTTCTATTTTCAAGATTAGTTAAGAAAGTTGAAAAGAAAACCTTATTTTTTTTATTCTTTTCAAGATTAGGTCTTGAGAATGGAAGAAAAACCTTTAAAAAGAGGAAATTAAGAAGGAAAAAATACAATAACAGTTTGGTATTCTTCTTGAATTGTTCGCAAAAATAACTAAAAATGACTGCCAAATAGAAGTTTTAGATTCCAGAAGATTAAAATATATATATATAGAAATAAGAAGAGAAATATAGGGAAAAAGGAAAAGTTCTATAGAAAGTGATTCCCAAGAAGACAAGGACGAGAAAAGAGAAGAAGAATGGAAACTCAATCAAAAGGGCAAATTCCAGGATTTTATGAATCCTTACCAATGCATTTTAATTTTGAAATGTGAGGGTAATTGATTGTATTTTGAAAAATTGATTTTATCCTCATGATTGTACAAATCTGCACATTCTTTCCTATTTTTTTTAATATTTCTGCAAACCCCTGCAATGGATATTTTATGCATTTGTCTTTTAACTAAAATATATTGAGTCAGATTTTGATAATATATATATGTACATATACTTATACCATACTGTCAATGTTATATATAATATTGTTATACGAAATAAATGAAATCAAAACTACATTTTATGGAGTCCTCGTTTTTGGTTTGGAAACCCAGCAAAGACAATCAAAAGGGATGGGAGCAATCCCAGCCACGCCCAATAGTAAGGTGCCTATGTAACAATCTTCTTAAGGGCATCACAATGATTCCCATAACCAATTTAGCTCCAAATGACATCCTTCTTGTATATTCCCAAATTATGAATTCTGTTTTTGAAATTTGATGTATATAACACTTGCTTAGTACGATTGTGGGCTTTGCCTTTAGAAACAGATTTGTTTATCTAGCAGCTATTGTTGCACTTGATTTGTATTATCATAGTTACATGCTTCAATTATCTTTTTTTGGGCTAAAATTATATCCTGGATCTTTGCTGCTCTCATCCATGCCAACAGCTCCACCTTCCTTCTGCATGTCAGTGGTTTAGCTGAGTATTGCAGCATTCATCTCTTTGATTCAGACTTCCATACTAGGAGCTATATACATTGTACGCATATGTTATGTCTATTTTTGGAAGATTTTCTGTTCTTTTTATTTTCCGTTTAATCTTATCTTTAATTTAATTTATTTAGGGAGGTCTACAATGCAGATTCTTTAGGCATCCCATTTTCATTTTGCATGTCCCTAGTGACTAGGATGGTGCAGGCATCTGAGGCAACTGTCGGACATAGTGAGTTGTACACTGTGCCAGATCTAGAACTGCCTACTGATAAGCACACATCTAGAAAGATGCCTCCCTCATATACTCATCTCTCTCTGCAGCCTAATACCTTACTATATTCCACTCAAGTCTATACCTATCACAATCCCCACAAATGGATCTTTGCTCATGCGCCCATGCATCCTACGCCAACATCAACTGACCTCTCTCTGCCCTCATCCATGAAACCTACTTTGTAGCCCTATCCCTCTCAGCCTCCATAGCTTGTATCTATGCCTGCAATCTCTGTACCTATGTCCCTATCTCACCACCCTCATCCTGTGCTACCTGTGACTAGGCCTGTGCTACATCTCTCTCTCTCTGCTACATGTGCTCGTGCCACTGTTGTATTCCTTTCCCTCTGTATTTGTGCAACATCCCTCTCACTCTATAGGGTATGTACCTATATCTATGCTACATCCCTCTCCCCTTGCAGGGTCTACACCTATATCTGTGTTGCGTCCCTCTCACTCTGCAGGGTCTGCACCTGTGCCCGTATTATGTCCCGCTTTGTCCTCATAGCATCCTCCCTCTCCTGCATTAGCCCTATGTCTCCCATTATCTAATCTGCTACATTGACCCTGTCATGGAGCTCATCTCACTCCTATCTCAACTCAGTCCTCTCTCTCAGTAGCCCCTCCACCTATATCCTCAAATCATCCATGTCTCTCTCAGCCTGTGTCAGGGTCTTCGCCGATGCCTGGTCTATCACTCATCCTGACTCTCCTTGTCCTCTCGCTTGTCATATAGATATCACTGCCTCTAACCTATCCCACTCCCATCTCACAGCCACCACCTCCTCATGCTCTCTAGATACCTCTCCCTCCAACCTAGTCACCTCTGCTTATAGCTGACTCACCTCTGCTTGTAGACTATCCCTCTCTACAATTATCTCCTCCATGTGTTGTGATGCCTCATCTGCTAGAATCCCGTAGTCCCTCTACCCCTCCTCCCACACCCTCTCTAGCTTTGCTCGCAACCTGCTCACCTCTGCCTCTAAGCTGCATCTCGCCGCCTCTATATCTCTCAATCTCTACTTGGCGATCTATAATCTCGCTATGGGTCCTCTCAACAGTATAGCTGGGTCCTTTGCTATTGGTAGTACCATGGCCAATGGGGGGATGTCATTCACCTCCATATCCATCGCCTCTGCCTCTGCCTCCGCCTCCTCTCCCTCATCCATCATCTCCATATCTGCCTCATCTCCATGCTCCTCTACCTCAATCCCCACTCGGGCTCTCCCTTGCGGCCTCCTCCTCCTCACCCTCTCCTGCTGCCCTGAGGTCCCAACCTCTCCCTGTCCTCTATCATGTTGACCTGTGGCACCAACTTCCACCCCTATCTCATACCTCTCATCCATCATCTCCACCTCTACCTCACCTCTCCTTTACTCTACCCCGATCTCCATCTGGGCTCTCCTTTTCCGTTTCCTCCTCCTACCCACCCTCTTTTGCGGCCCAATGGCTCCACCCTCTCCTTGTCCTCTCTCCTACTGCCCTGCTACTCTAGCTACCTCTTGTCCCCTCTCTTGCTACTCTAGCTGCCTCCTGTCCCCTCTCCTACTACCCTACAGCTCTATCTGCCTCCTACCCTCTCCTCTATTGTCCTCTCCTCCCTCTCCTCTGGCCTGCTAATCACAACTCATCCTTTGGCCTAAACCCCAATGCCTCCACAATCGGCTCCTCTAGAGTAATCCGTTTGAGCCGATGACCGTGATATCACACGACGTATCGAACTGTCACTCCTACATCAATGTCCCCTCGGTCCTACCTAAGTAGGGTACTAACAACAATGTCTCCCAATGCTCTTTCACAAACCTCGATGAAATCAGCTCTCCCCATGGCCTCTCTCATGTGATCCACTAAAACCTGTCTGGTTCCCTGGAATATCCTATGCAACCCCAAATTGTCTAGTCACTCTTTCTGGCCTATGCACCTCCACTGTGCATGGCTCCCTCCTGAATATGAAGCATCTGGTGTTGAAGTAGCCTTAGTGTCTCTCCTCATCCCTCCATCCTAAAAATTGCCATGTCATATATGGCCTCCATACTATATGCTCCTCCCGCAAGTCATCCAATGTCCTCCTCAAGTGAGCTCGAGCACCTCTCATTAAATAAGCCATTATAAGCCATTATGTGTTCAAGTGAGCTCGAGCACCTCTCATTTTAAAAGCGGCTTTGTCGTACACCATGGCTGCCTCCTCCGCCATCAGAAACGTGCCAAGCCAAACCCGAGCTCCCTTTCTTGTCGAATCTCGAATTTCTACAGCGTACTTTCCCCACGGTTGTCGCCGCACACCTCTGAGAGTTGTCTTTTAGTGGTGTCTTGTTCCGCAGTATTGCACTCCTGCGGCTGCTTCTTCACTTTCACGTGGTCAAGAGCTTCGCAGTTGATAGACAGCCATCGCCTGCGACTCACAAGTCTTTCTAAAACATCAGTCAAGTCTGATTCATTTCGTGTCTTACAGAAACCATCATCTTCACAGCCGCTCAGATTGGAGTCCCGGAAAGTCATCTTACAGTTATTCAATGGCAGGGAATTTGTTGTTGAAGTTGACCAAAGCGGCCCATATGTTGTCTAGGATCATCGAGGAGGATCCCAATCTTTCCATCTCCAGCTTTTATTGTTGACCGAAGAAATATTGTTTTGAAAGCATTGAAGAAGCTAATGATGTGTATTAAAAGACGAGAAACTTTTGTGGGCTGAGTAGCTGGAAAGATAATCAAGCTTACTTGATGTACAAAACAACAAAATATATATTAAACAAATTCCCACGGTATAAATAAATCTAAAGCCTGGTTTTTTAAGATACGTGGCCTTCTTCATATTCCCTGAACGCGGTTGTTAGTCGCCCTACATTCACATTGTATCATAATTAGCATTTTATGTTTTCTCATATTTTTAATCATTTTACTAGACAACACGTTATTTATGCAAACAAATCGATTGTAGGAGATAAGAAAACTTTGTGTTTTGAAAAAGGATGACCTCGAAGGCGGAAGAGAAAATCTCACAAAAGACAAAAAAAAAAGCAGCAGTTTACATACAAAATTTGCAGTGAATTGATTAAGAAGTAATCTAGACCATGATAGCACATTTATGTCATGTTATACCTGAAAACATGGTCTTTTCTCCAGTCGAAAGGTTAGACGCAACTTAATTGTGAAAAGCTATTTACGCAACAAAATCTCTTATCGTATCAAGAGAATGTTTATCTTGATGCTTAAGATTAGCATTTCCAACCCATATGTGGTCTTCAGCAACGTTACTATGCCCATATGACAACACCCACTTACAATCAATGACGGAAATCCTTACAAATTTGTTATCTTCCCGAGCATGGAAAGAAAATAAGAAGTGAGTCAAAATGTTGTAAGAGGGTGCTCTGAAATAAGGAATGAAGGAAAGGATTTGGATATTGTGGTTGTGGATTCAGTTGCGGACGTGCGGGGATCTCTCTTTTAAGGACAAGTCTAAGTGTCTTGAGCCTAATTCTTTTTCGAAAAAAATGGTAAGTTGGTCCATTCAGCTTTCACTACACTTTAGAGTTTTGTTGCAAGGTTAAAACAAATCTAGATGATTGTTGTTATGGTTGTCTATTTTCTATGACTTTGTGGTCTGATTTTTGGGTACTTTTCTAGTGTTAAGGTTGTTTTTTTGTTGGTTCTTGTGTCATGTTGTTATTTGTTCTTGTCTCTCTATATTAGTCTTTTGTGGTTGTTGTCCATTTTTATTGAACAAGGTTTTGGAGCCCTTTCAAAACCTTCTTTAGATTCATAACTTGAGTCAAAAGCATTAGTCTAATAAAAAACAATAGAACTTTTGACTTACTTCACTTCATTAAACTCATTTTATTTATGAACATAATATAAACCAAACATTGGCTTGTAAAACATAAAATCATGTTGAGGGAATCCATTGATAAGGTATTGTAGGATGATCAATTCAATTTCAATTGATACACCTTACCAAAAACATTGGAATACTTGTAAAAAATTAGGACATAAAAACTCATCCAAACACCAATGTTAATAAGAGAAATCGAATAAGAAGTATTGAATCATTGTGATAGAATATGATGAAAGGAATCTAAGCTATATGAGAAATAGATTTAAATTGTTTGATAGAATGATAACAATTAATATAAGATATAATTTAGAAAAAAATTAGAAGGGAAAAATACAATAATAAAATATATTTAATATATTAATTATAAAAAGTGATTATAATATAAATGCAATGTTTTAATAGTTTAGTTGATATTAATATTTTAATTTTTTGGAGTTTTGATAATATAATTTATTGATAAGTAGGAGGTATTTTCCATAGTGTGTCAAATTGTGATATTGCTATCAGGATTCAACCATGTCGTTTTATGAATCAAACTCATTGACCCATGTTTCGTGAGTGTTCACAAGAGCCCATGATCTCTCATGATTATATGAATGGTCTACTTAGCACTCATTGCATCTAGGTAATGGTCACACAAGTGAAGCACTGAGCCTCCTTGGGAGGTCACCCATCCCAATACTACTCTAGCTCAAGTGCACTTAACCATCAAGTTTTTCCCAAGGTTAAGCCCACCTAGCTTGCAACCTCATTTGCAAAACCTTCAAGAAGTGTTATGCCTTATAAACCATTCGTTATAGATCCTCTTTAGCTCATCAATTGATAAGTAGGAGGTAATTTCCACAACATTTCAAATTTTGATATTGCTATCAAGATTCAACCATGTAGTTTTACAAATCAAACTCATTGACCCATGTTTCATGAGTAGTGGCTCACGAAAACCCATCTCTCATGATAATGAATGGTCCACTTAACACTCATTACATCTAGGTGATGCTCACATAGGTGAAGCACTGGGCCTTCCCAGGAGGTCACCCATCCCAAAACTACTCTCACTCAAGAGCACTTAACCACATAATTTTCCTCAAGGTTAAGCCCACTTAACATGTGATTTCATTTTGAAAAACCTTCAACAAGTGTTGTTCCTTATGAACCATTCATTATAGAGCTCCTTTATCTCATCAATTGATAAGTAGGAGATATTTTCTATAGTGTGCCAAATTATGATATTGCTATTAGGATTCAACCGTTTAGTTTTTCAAACTCATTGCCCCATGTTTCATGCGCGTAGTGGTTCACAAGAACCCATCTCTCATGATAATGAATGGTACACTTACCACTCATTGCATCTAGGTGTTGCTCACATAGGTGAAGCACCAGACCTTCTCAAGATATCACCCACCCTAGTACTACTGCTCAAATGCACTTAACCACAAAGTTTTCCCCAAGGTTAATCCCACTTAGTTTGCAATCCCATTTGAAAAACAATAAGAAAGTGTTGTGCCTTATGAGCCATTCATTATACAACCCCTTCAACTCATCAATTGATAAGTAGGAGGAAATTTTATATAAAAATGATAATATAATTGTAATCATAAGTTCTTAATTTATAACTTTATTTTTCAAGTTTATTGAGTATTTCATTAAATCTCAATAAAATTGAATTAAGTTTGAATATTTAAATATATAATAAATGTTTAATTATTATTATTTATTTAAATTAGAACAAAAATCTATTATAAATTGATTTAAAAATCAAATTAATTTTAATTCCAAAAAGTATTAACATATTCATTATCTAATTTTTTTAATACAAATTTTAACTTAAATTAACTATCCATTTATCAAAATACAAATAAATTAAATAATGATAAATGCATATCTACAAGCTTTACAATTTGTTTTTATCATTAGATATCTCTTTTCTAATGCCAAATTTATCTCCTTATATGGTTAAACCCTTCATTAATTATCTATATTAGGTTGTCTAGAATGGACAAAATCTTTCTTGACATTTCATTATCATTCCTTTTGCAATTTAAATCACATCCAAATAGAAAATATATTATATCTAATTAAATGTTCTTTGCACAATAGTTAAGACATATAGTTAAATATGTAACAATTGATTTGTAGTTCAATCACAAAAATCTTAGCAATTCCTATTACATTATTTAGTTTTATAGGTGGTTATAAGGAAATTATGTAGTTAGACATTGTTCAACTATATTTCTCCTCTTTATATATGTATTTGTTCTTCTCTAATTTTAGAATTTCAAGTATTCGCCCCTTTATTTGGTATCAAAGTGGGCATTGAAAAAGGTAATGGTGTAAAGAAGAGAAGATGAATTTGGTCAAAATTGTGTGGGTGCAAGGTGTGGAAGCCTAGGCACTTTGAATAAGATGTTTTTATTTTCTAAGGATACAATAGAATGAAATTTCTAGCTAACAAAGGTGATTGAGTATGTTTTGCATACCAACACTAGCCAAGACAAGAGAAACATCATCTATTCCTTCTTAAGCATGAAAATTTGGGGTAGATCTAGGTGGGTTAAACACCAAAAAATAGTAAGTAGTCATGGTAGCCTAAGTTGCATGTAATAACAAACCTAAATGTCGAGCATAGAAAGAACATCATCATGTGGCCTGCACATAAAGGATTTGAAAGTAGTAACTATGAAGGAATTGTAATATGGTGGCTTTATTTTTTGTGGATTATCGTAGCACTAAAGGATCTATGCATTGTTATGGTAAAAGGAAAAATCTACTAAAATCTAGTGTTTTATAAATAAAATTTAATGAAATATTTAAAATTTCATAGTTTTTTCACCCTATAATTCTACCACCTAGCATACCATCTTGTGAAGATAAGGAGTGTTAGGCTAGAAATCCTTTTTTCCTAGTGGTAAAGTGTGTTATTATAGGAAATAAAATCATCAATATGTAAAAAATGGAACAGTAGAGGGTATTGCAGTTATCTAAAGGATTATGAACATTGTAGAAGGGGATAATAGGGACATTTTATTGTTTTAAAGTACATATTTGTGTAGAAAAAATAATGGTAATGGTGACTAAAGTTTGAGTGTTACAGGAGGAGGAGAATCAGTGTTAGGGATTTAGGTTGCACTATTAAGGTCCATAGACTATGTCACCTTCCATTACTATTGACTAGTCTATGCCTTCCACCATTAAAATATATATAATGACTTCACAAGAAGCTAGATAGATATTGGTTGTATCATTTTGAAAATAAGCATAACAAGGAGACCCATGCAAAACATAAGCAATGTGTTTCTTTCTAAAAAGACTCTTGGTTTCAAGGGTAAGATGTTTGCTAAGAAGCATTACATAGAGAAATATTTGATAAAGAAAATAATTGATATGCATGAAAAAATACCAGTAGATGCAAAATGAATGATAATATTTAGGAAGGATCAATGTCTAAAAAAATGCTAGACCGAGATTCAAGAACTCATTCCAAGATGCTAATCAACACAATCAAGCAATACAAACAAATGACTATGAAAATTACATTTATGGAACTTAGATTTACAAGGAAACATTCCAAGTATGAACCATTTATTCCAATGGGTTTACAATGCACTTCAAATCTTGATATTAGTAGTGTGAAGGAAAAAAAAAGGGTAATATGTGTGATATGACAAAAGGATCAATAATTGAGGTTAATGAATTTGGTCATGTGAGTCTAGTAGGCAATGTTATATGGGGAAAATATAACTCAATAAATGATGAATTTATACTTTGAGCCTTCTCTATTGGAGGGTGGTGGCAGTGAAGGATGAAGGATTTTCATCTCAAGTTAGCTTCTCACTTTGAGATGGTGTTTGCATGAGAAGCATTTTGTTGCTTTCTATTTTTCTTTCCTTCCAACTTTCCTTATTTATGTTGATGAATTATATCCTTGTTGATCTTGACAGATTTCAAGAATACATATAATGTGAAGTTTTATTTTTGGAGACATGTAAGAGATTTGGTATTGAATTCAATATGGATTGTTGTCTAACAAGTTTACACTTGACTATGAGCGAGAATTATACCCTTCCGAGGGTCATCAGAAAACTTGATGGAGCTTTGTTGCATCTCAATATGGATTTTTGTTGAAGGATTTGGGAATGAATGATTCAAGAGTTTGGGAAAATGGTAGTCCAAGAACTAAAAAATTTAGCTTGAATCTACACCCTTTTGAGGTTCATGAGGAAACTTGATGGAGTTCCACTCGATTCTGAATTTGTTTATTGAAAGGAAGATCTTCTCAAGAATGTATATTTATTTTGTAATCAACAAGTCTTATTATGTAATCCTTAAGGGTAGGTCTCTTGGAAAGGTGATATTGGATTTTTTAGGGGTACTTAAAAGAACAATGTAATAAGGTGGGGAATGTTAGAAATGTTAGGATTTCTCCACAAGATCATACAAGAAAAAACCTTGTGCTTCCAGAAAATACAATTGCACACAATGAGCCTAATTTTCCATTATCAAAGAGATTAATAAAAGATTTAAGAGTTTATACAATATGAGCTTGCCTGAATAGACAAGGAGATGAAGGTAGTCATGAGAAACACAATGAATGAATAACCATTTTGAAATGTGGAAGATTGTGTGCTCCTATGCTTGGGAGATATAACACCAATCTTCTTCACTCTCATTCAAGGAAAACCCTAGATATCTCAATCTTAGGTATGCAAAAGGGATAGATATCTTACAATAGAGTTGTACTAGGGTATGATTATAAACTAAAGAGGGGTTCACCACAATTGTAGGGCTTGGAAAGAATAATGAAATGCAATATATAATGCTAAAACCTAATGTAATGCAAGAATTCACTAAATGACCTAGAAAAGCATGCAAAATAGAATAGAAAGATGAGAAATCATAAGTGTGCACCTAGAAACTTGAAGAGGCTTGAATGAAATCCTAAAATGTTGAAAACACTAAATTTAATGTTGACTAGGACTCATACATCAGATTGGGAGATTTAGTACCATATTAGGGTTTCTGGGCAGGAACATAAATCTAGCAGAGATATGTCTGAAACTCTAGAAATCTACAAATTTGACTATATTGGGAATCGCATGCAGATCGGGGCCCTAAAACCTAGTTGGGAATCACATGCGCAAGGTGGTGTATGAGTACCATATCACTAAATCTTGTCCACAAAACCTAAAAACACCTGAATTATGATTAGATGTTGATTTATGTCAGGATTATCCTCTAAAGAATCATTAATTAAGGCTTGAGGATGCAAAATAAGGCCAAATAAGGCATAAATAAGCCCAATTATTTTTGACAACCCTAGAAAAGTGTGAAACTATGGAACACTTTACAACACCCTAAATAAGGTACAATTAAGTCCATTTGGCTTACAAGGGCCCAAGACCTAATGTGAATGTGTCAAAACACATTACAACACTAAATCAAGGTAACATTATGCTTAATTTAAGGAGGGCCCAAACAAGCAAGGAAAAGTAGAGGGATACTTTTCCCGTTGCCACATTTAGCCCCCACTTTAGTGAGAGGAGGAACTTGCTTCAAACTCAGATTAAAATAGATGAACTCACATCAAGAGGGGTCCAAGTGCACCAATACTGGTAAGATAGGATGACAATGATCAAGAGGGACCGTAATCAAGCCCCCAGGATCAATATCCTATGGCTAACCAACATAAGAACAAAAGAACAAACATAAAAATGATATAAGGAGCAACAAAAAGGCACAATATAAGGAGCAACAAAAAGGCACAAGAATACACTATCAAAGACAAAGAGAAAAGTAAAAACAAAACAAAAGCTGTGGATCAAGCTTCAATCGTTTATTAGTCGTGATGTGGATCAGATCTTGGCCATTTGTCCAAAAAATGCATGCTCACTCTGAGGAAAGGGAGCTCTAGGTTGTCTGTTGGGTGAGTATCCAAAGAGGTGAGGCACATACACACATGACCGGTATGCACTCACACACACGCGAGTGGCTATGGGAAATTCATGCCTCAGATCAACTTCCCATACAACTAGACCAAAGTTATACCTCCTGATAACTTTGATAAGGTGCCATGCAACAATAAACTTCAAGATTCATGAGGCAATAAAAGTTTCGTATGATTGGAAATCATGAAAAAAACAAGATGGCTCCATAGGCATGCAAAGTGTATTATGCAAGGTGGCCATATAACCCAAATTTTGTAAATGAAAAATAAGCAACATTCAAAGGAGTCTTGTTTAATTCATGTAAGGTCTTAACTTAGGGAACATCATGCCTAATGTCTCCAAGAGAGGACCAATCAAAGGATAGAAGATTCACAAAGTTCTTAGTGGATGTAATGTGTCGCATCAAGCCACCAAGAGGAATATAATATGATAAGAGAGATCACACTCTAGAAGGAAATCACACCCGATGTCACCACAAAGCGAAAGAGACATCACATGAAGCAAGATGACTACAACATGAAACATGAAAAAAATAATACCAATGTATGCCCCCACTTTAAAGCAATTGCTAAATACCATACTGTGAGAAATTAATTTAAAGTAGAAAATGATAAATGCTAACAAGAAGGAAGACATGAGAGCTAACTTGGAAAGCCCTATGCCAAGTCATATGTTTCCAAATAAAGCTATGTCATGAAAAATGAAAAAGAAAAGGGGTTTCCCCCAAAATAGAACTCCAAACACATGATGGATCTATCGATTTGGGGTTAGTATGTTCTTGCTACAATGTTTTTGGAGAGCTTAGAACTGTCATCATTCCCAAAATACTCATAGAACTCAAAGAATGACACAAGAGAGTGAAAAAAAGAAAGGAACACCTTTCAGGTCAACATGGAAGAGACATGAATGTCTCGACACCTTGCATCATTCCAAAAAGGAAAACACAAGACAAAGAAAAGATAAAGGAAAATCTTTTGGGTCAACATGGAAGAGAAATGAATGTCTCAACACCTTGCACCATCCCCAAAGGAAAACATGGGGCAAATGAAAATAATATAAACAGATTTTGGGTCAATATGGAAGAGACATGAATGTCTCGATGCCTTATGTCATCCCCAAAAGGAAAACACAAGACAATATAAAAGGAAAAGATAAAAGATTTATGACATAGAGAAGATTATAGATACAAATAGAGGAATGACACAAAGAGAGAGAGAACATCAAACATAATAGTATAGGGGATCACATTACGCACATGCAATCACATAAAAGAAAAAAGAAATAGTGTAAAAGACTAGTTAGACACATGCAATTCAACCTATGAGCAAGTCATCCACAACTGAATTGTGTTCATTGTATATAGAAGGCAGACAACTAGCCAAAGGGACAACGACAAATGCACTACTAGGACAAGGCTATCTAACTCTTTCCCCCACTTGGTGCAAGACAAGAGTGAGCCGAGATAGGTGGTGGGAATGAGCTCCTTGAATTTTGAAACAATTTGCAATAAGTATAACATGTAATAGTGAGAATAGGAATACCCTACAAGTAGTACATGGCAAGGAGTGAAAGGGTCCTGCTTTAAAGGAATATTTCTATGATATCTAATTTTTTAAAGATTTTCTTTAAGGTACGACACTCATTAGTACTATGTCTAAGAATTATATGGTATCAACAATGTGATGTGTTTGTATTTTTTGGATTTGGTTTTTGATCTTTCTTATGGCAGTTAATATAATTAGTCCTTAGTGTAGAAGTATATGCAAATTTCTTTCAATATCAGGGTAAGGGAATTGTAGCTTCTTTAATTTTTAAGGTCTTTTTCACTTGCTAGATTCACCGACTTCTCTAGTTGAATGTGGAAGATTTTGACCTAAGACAATCCTATCATTCTTATCATCGTTAGGAGGAATGGGTTGTTCTTTAGGGAGAAGGACATTCATATCGGGAGGAGGGTCTTGATATCCTAACCCTTTAGTATCTTAAGTTGGTATTTTCTCTAAGAGTTGATGAATTTCATGTTCACTTGTTGTATCACTCCTTGTTTTCTTAAGATTGTGAATCCTTTTCAATATGTCTCTTCTAGGTTGATGAGAGTTTTTGTCACTTTGTTAACATAGAATGGTTTAATGTTTGCTTGATTAGAGGAACTAGGTTCACCTATTATAGGGAACTTAGGTTCAACTTGTGTCTCAATTTTAGTATCTAAGTAACCAAACATCTCAGGTGGTGGTATTATAGGGGGTGTTAGTTGTTTCATTGATGGATAAAAAGATGCATTAGCTTTAAGGTTGTTAAGGAAATCATTTAGGAATTTATTCATGCTATCATCATCTTCTCCAATGATGTCAACATCACGAGGACATGCATTAGGAGTTGAGTGAGTATGAGTAAGTTCAATTTCATTAGGGTCAATTTCAAAAGCATAACTTGACACATCCTCTAATGATTTCAAAGACATCCAAAGCTTACCAAAGCACATATCCATGATGAAATGTAATGCAAATTTCATATTCTAAACAAGGTAATTACACTATGCAACAATTTGAAATGAAATGTTCTAGATGCAATTAACCAATGCAAATGATGGATCAATTTAAACTAGATGTAATGAAGTGAATGAAATAAACAATCTATAAACTGAAACAAAAAGTTATCAACAACAAAAAAAATCTCAGAAACAAAGTTTTGAATTTTGGAAAATGCAGTTTAAAATCTACACTGGGACTAAATCACCTAGAGGGGCATATGAGTCCTAATGAGGGTTTTTTTAGAAATTTTTTTTTAAAAAAAGTGATTTTTATGCTTTATGGTTTGCATGATCTATAGACTAAATGAAAATGTAGATTTTAGATGATATTCAATGATGTAAGATGCAAAAATGCAACCTATATGCACTTTCACTGATGCAAGAATTAGAAACCCTAGAATGCTAATGAACTAATGCAAAATACAATGAAATGTTAATGCAAGCTAGATCTAAGATGATAATGCACTTCAAATCAGAATTATGATGTTCTAAATGTAGGTTAACCAAAATGAAAGGTGGAAAATTGTGTGCTCTTATGCTTGGGAGATAGAACAACAATCTTCTTCACTCTCATTCAAGGAAAACCCTAGAGATCTCAATCTTAGGTATGCAAAGGGGATGGAGACCTTGCAATAGGGCTGTCCTAGGGTCAGATTATAAACTAAAGAGGGGTTCACCACCAAGATAGGGCTTGGAAAGACTAATTAAATGGAAGACCTAATGGGCTGATGCAAGAAGTTGGGTACACAAAAGCTCAAAAAGTGGAAGTGTTTTTGCTGTTTTTCAGAATTTGTCACACTTGGATTGAAAATTTGAGGCGAGTTTACACAATGAATCTTAAAAAAATTCACTAATATGAAAGTTATCATTTTGAATCTAGTTTCCAAATATGTAAATTATTCAAATACCCAGATTATAGAAATTAAATTTTGATAGAGATCTATAAAAAACACTTTTTAAAAGTCTATTTTTTTTACCATACCAAGCACGTGTATGGACAACACTTTTTGACCCAAATAAAAGTATTTTTCTAATCCATTTTGGGAAAAGATAGCTAACAACATGAAAATTGATGTGGAATTTTTTTTGTAACATTTTGTTGAATACTTTTTTTTTATTAAATTTGTATTGCCCTTAATTGTTGTTTTTAAAAATCAACGTGTACGGACAGCATAATTGGATCTAAACTAAAAAAAAATTGAATCTTTTTTTTTCATTGTGTAGAGAATTGTCTGAAGTTTGATGCCATATAATTTTTTTACAAGAAATTTAACCAAAAAAAAGTTATTAAAAAACACAAAAAGCCTGATATTTCAAGTTTAAGGACTAGTTTGCTTAGAAATTAATTAAAAAATAGTAAACATAATCCAATATTAATAAAAAATATATATTTGGAAAGTAGACATCGTGTTCTCTAATGGGTTTTAATTTTATAGATTGATTCGGAAAAAAAAAGTCCATCAGCCATATTGCCAAAGTTGGACATTCTTCTTCAATCTACCTTAGTTTTTTAGTTGCATGTCAAAGGCTAAGGCTCAGATTGCCAAGCCTTTCCCAAGCCTAAAACCAAGGCTGCATGTGGGTTGGGAATTTAAATTTTAAATAATGTGTATGCATTACTAAAACGTGTACGTGTTATTTAAATGAAACGCGTACGCATTTCATAACGCATACACGTTATTTAATTACCCGTTGGGTAAAGGTAACACTTATGCATTATGTAACATGTACACATTCTTAGAATAGAATGGGCACACATTTCTGATATAGCCATTTTTCCTAATTTGGTAAATACTAATAAAACACATTTTTTCTGCAATATTCCTTTTCTACAATACGGACCGAAAGTGCCATTTTCTACATTTTTTATTGCAAATTTGTCTTGTGGAGGGCATATTCTATTCAAATTGTTGGAAGAGACAAAGTGCAGGTTGAATTTTCAAAAGTGGAATAAAGTACAAGAACTTTTTACAAGAAGATTTGAAAAAAGAGAATTTTTGGATGTATTCATGATATTTTTGTACTTCGGAGTTTAAAGAAGAAAGGATCTTCTTACTACATAGTTTTATTTGAATATTTGAAGGAGATAGCAATTTGAAAATAAGTTGTATTTGAATCATTTTTTTTGTCATCAAAGAGGGTTTGGTAACCATGGGTGATTAGCAAAGACAAAGAAAAAGATGTAGAAAGTTAATGACACCCGAAGAAATTCAAGCTAATAGAGATATTGAGGAAAAAAGACAAAGGGATAGAAGAGAAAAGATTCATCAAATGAAAAATTTGCAAGCATCTAGTTCCAAGAATGTTGAAGAGGAATCCATGAATGATGAAATGAATGTAGATGATGCAAATGTGGAGATGGTGAATATGGAAGAAAATGCAATTATGGAGACAAACCCAACTATGCCTTCAACTTCAACTTTGAATGATGTGGAAATAATACCTATGCAAACAACTTTGGGTATGTCTTCAAATCCACCTCCCAATGGGGTGACCCCACAATAGTGGTTTACAATTTTTCGCCAAACTGGACACTGAAATTATTACTTTTAACTAAATCTTCACATTTGGGCACCTATAGCGGCTAAACCGTGAAGAATTTGAAGATGATGCAAACTAGAGTCTTGTCACATTTTTTCTGTAGATTCTAAATATATTTTTTTCAAAATTTTTAGAATCAGATTACACTTATTTTTCCATCTCCCACGAAAACTATTTTTTTTCAAAAAACAACATTTTTAAAAATTGACGCACACCGTATAACACATAACGTTTTTTCCATGAAGGATACAATTCTAATTCTTTTGAATTTAGATTTGTAACTCTAATATCTAATGCTTCTACTTGGTTAGACATTTTTTTATTGAATATTTTTTCTTTAATCAAGTTTCGAAGTCAAACCAATTACAATTCAGACATAGTGTGACCGTATAACACAACTTTTTTTGTATATATCAAAATTATTATTTTGTTCTTTGTCGGATCAAGGACTTCAATATATGGTGCACTCATATTTTTCAAATTTTTTTTGATAATCTGCTATTTTTCCATATGTACAAAATAAATACCTTCATTTTCAATGAAAAACCTATGTTTAATATAACTAAAAAAAAAATACATAATAAAACCAAAACATATTAAAATTGTATTCATTGGATAGCTCCTTCCGAGGACTACTTGATTCCAGTTGGGTTTGTGAAGATTCATCCATTTTCATCCTCAACCCGAGCTCCAAAGTGTCAAAATTCAGGGTTTTTTTGTGTTTCAGGGGGGATGAGGTTAAAGGGGGGTTCGAGCGAACCTCTAGGGGTTCGCTTGAAACTAGGGTTCATTCGAACCCCCCTTTTATAAGGGGTTTTATTTTCCTTTTTGGCGCGAAAGCATTAAAAGGGTTCACCTGAACCTAGGTTGTAGCGAACCCCTAATGGGTTTGGTTGAGCCAATAGGTTCATACGAACCCAATGATATGGAAAATGCACCTATTCATACAATCCATCCAGGTATGTGTTCATACCCAAGTTTTGATAATATTGATATTGCTTGTTTAGATGAAGTTGGATACACCATTGATGATATCAATAATTCTAGGGTTGAAACAATGCAAAAACAAAAAAATGATGAAATTATATCGTATAAGAATGCAAATGAGAATGAAATCCCTTTTACATTTGAAAATGAAAATGAAACCCCTTATGTGAATGAAAATGAAACCCCTTGTATGGATGAACTTGAAAATATTTTTTTTACAATTGAAAGAGATGTGCTAGATAAACTTCATGGTAAAGTTTCTTGGAGACAAATTAGAAATTATGGAAATAAAATATATAAAATGTTTTTTAATAGAAAGAAATTAGGATTCCAATTTTTCAACTTATGTTGCAATTGATGATAATGTAAAAAATGAGAATAGTGATGAAAAAATTAGGTGTTTTTGTAAAACCAAGAAAGAAAGATGATTCAATAGAACAGGTAATATCTAGTGTTGCTAATGCTATTGATTTTATAGGTAAGAAAATTTGATCAAAAGATAAGAATGTGGCTCGTCATGCAATAACAACTGCTCTAGTTGATAAAGCAACTTCAAATAAAAGAATGTTAAGTAAGAATGTTAAGTAAATGTATAAAAGTAAATCCTAGAACTTTGATAAGTATTGAAAATGATCCAATTAATCAATGTTGGAGTTTTAGTGGTAGACTCCCAAGATCAGACATGGAATTAACTAATGAAATTAAATCTTTAATCAAAAAAATTTGGCATGATAATATAAGAGTATCACCTAACATTAGAGATTCCTTAAAATTAAGGGTGGGTTCAAAAATTCGTGAACCTCATCCAAAGCATCTCTTAGATATGACTCAAACTGAATTATATAAAAAAAATTAGATGCTTCAATCTTACCATTGAATATTACTATAAGTCAAAGATCATTCGAAAAGTGTAAACTTTGGTATGTTAGAATTAATAAGCAATGAATCTCTTGTTGTTGTAAGACCCATGTACAATTTCAT
Source organism: Sequoia sempervirens (assembly GCA_007258455.2). Taxonomy (NCBI): domain Eukaryota; kingdom Viridiplantae; phylum Streptophyta; class Pinopsida; order Cupressales; family Cupressaceae; genus Sequoia; species Sequoia sempervirens. The sequence goes on along the minus strand of VDFB02072274.1, from coordinate 82,782,657 downwards.
TATTATTATGATGTTTTTTGATATATACGATGCACTTTGCATGCTAACCAAATTATGCAGGACATTTGTGGTATTCATATGCCACCTGAAAAAATCAAAGATTTTATTGCACGTTTGTTTTGTGAACCCTCTAATGGAAACTCATTTTATTTAAAAACATGTATTTTTGGAGAATGCAATAGATGTGGTAACTTTTCATTATTAGGAGAATGCATGCATGAAATTAGTTTAGATGAATTTGGACAACAATTAGTGGATGTAAAAAAATTTAAAAATGTTGAGTATACTTTGAAAGATGAAAAAATTGGAAAATGTTGTGAGCTAATTGTGGAAAAATTTAGTGTCCATGCATTTAGTAATGAATTTAAAGATAATATTGTACCTAAATATGTTCAACACTCTTGAAGTATTCTCATTGGATTGATAATCAATTTCCTTTATGTAAAAACTCATTCCCAATTGGAACTATACTATCAGTTGTTGATTTTGTTGAAAATTATACTCTTGCTCCACAAGAAGAAATTCAATCACATTATTATAATTCAGTGCAAGTAGATATATTTGTTCACATTGTTTATAGACATGCAGAAGATAGTACATAAGATAATATATTTTTTTTGAGAGAGTATCATTTTTATGTAAGTGATAATCGATTACATTCATTTAAGTTTGTTCAATATTGTTTTGATATATTTTATAAAAATTTAAAAGAGAGGAATTCAAATGCTAGAACATCTCATATGGTCGGATAATTACATGGTTCAATTCAAAAATGCTAGAATGTTTTATTAGTTATGTAGACTTCATAAAGAAAATAATATCCAACACATATGGAGTTTTTTTGAAGCTGGTCATGGTAAGGGAGGACATGATGGAGCAGGTGAATGTGTGAAAAGAGCTCTTGCTAGAGAGAAACTAAAATTTGAGGATGCTACGAAATTTAGAGATGCACGTGCAATTGTAGATTAATGCAGTACCAAATTATCTACAAGAACAAGTGAGAGCTCAATAATTCAATGCTTCTTTTGGTTAGTTGAAGAAAATGATATTTTTTTTTGACAAGATTGTGAAACAATTAATGGATCTGCAAAATGGCATTTGTTTAAGAGTTCGAATGCAAACACATGGAAAATTTGGACAAGGAAGTTGGCATGGTTTTTTCAATTGTGTATTGCAGGTGATTGGGAGGCATGTGAAATATAGAATGGGTCGAACAATGGCAACAAAGAGCTAAAACACCTACACCGACACATGTTTAACACAAAACAACAATTGAAGATAATCAACTGTTCGCATAATATGTTTATGACCATGTTTTGGATCTTGTACAAGAAGGTACATTGTTTATTAAGTTGAATTTTATATGTATGTATGTTTAATATATGTGAATTAAATATAAGTCACTCTTTATTGAATTTTTTATTTATTTTTGCAGGACATGTGTATGTTGTTGTTGCACCTGAGGGAAATGAAGATCAGATCGAGTACTAGTTGGCTAGATGTGTTGACAGAAAACATAAGTTGGTACATCTAAGAGTGGATGATGACAACTCTGAGTATCCAACTAGTTCAGTGGTTGTTGTTGGCACCTGGCTTCAAAAATATTTGATGAGAAAGAATGGCTTTCCTGCATTTAAAGATTATGAAAGACACAAGAAGATTATACATTAGCCAAATTTGATTTTGGAAACTAATATAAAACTAGTTAGATATGAAGGGAGGCATGCTAATAAAGTTGTATGGACACTTTCAATGGATGATCATGAGATGGGTATGTGCAGGATTATCATGGAAAATATAGGCCCTTAAGTGGCAAAAAATTCAGAAAAATCAGAGTTAGGAAACTTGACATAAAAATTTGAATAAGTTATCTATATTATTTCAAAAATATGTAAGAATAGAATCTGTAGCAAATTGAATGTAGTTTCTATACTACTAGGTTTATTTTAAAAAAAGAAAAAAATTATTTGGTGAAAATTTGAAATTTCAATGTAGTAGTACTTAAATTTCAGGGAAAAAATAAGTAGGTGTTTGCTGACCACCCTAACCACAATAAAATGATAATATTTTTTTATAAGATTTTAGATATAAGTAGAGGTCTCATGTCCCAATGTGATGCACATTTTTAGTAATTTTTTTCCAAGTAAATAATTAATTAAGAATTTTTTATTACAACTTTTAAAAAATATAAAAACTCGTATGTCTGACCACCTTAACTTGGTCAAAATTTTATGAAATTCATTTTTTTTTTAATCCTATAGTATGTGAAGCATAGAATGTGACACATATTTTAGATTCAAAAAATATGGTACCATTTGAAAGCTACAAATGTTTTTCAATTAGCCTATCCATCAGGACTTTAGTCATAATTCAATTAGAAAATGAATAATAATTATTTATTAAATTCAAAGTAAAGCATGATTTGTATTGGTGGAAAGCTAAGAATATCCTTTAAAATCCCTTTTCGTTTCATCAATTTTGGGTAAAAAAAAATTGTCATCCACATACCCTACACATACGCATCATATCGCCACTTTTTGGCCCATCATGATCCTGCACATACCCATAAAATCATATATGCATTACAAAAAAGAGAGGATGCAGATGGTACAATAGAGTAAATAAATATTGGTAAGTATATAGTTTTATATATATTAAATAATTGATATATATATTTGTCTTTAATAGTCATTTCCTAATTAAAGTTTTATATCATTTTTTGTTTCAAGTCTCCCAAAATTAGATGCTTTACAAAAAAGAGAGAAGAAACATATATTACAATGGAATTCGAATCTAGAGATAGGTAACTATATATATAGTTCTAAATGTACATTTAATTCATAGTATAAATATTAAACGAAATTTAATTCATTGTCATTTTATAAAAAGTTTATAATTGATTTTAGATCCCCTTAAGCCATCCTCTTAAAACCCCTTAATCCATCCTCTTGCGTCCCCTTAAGTATCTCTATTAATTCCCCTTAAGCCATTCTATTAGGACCGCTGAATCCATATCCTCGTATATCTACCCTTAATCCATCCACTTGTATCCCCTTAAGTCACTCTCTCAATACCCCTTAAGCTATCCTCTTAGGACCCATTAATCCATATCCTCATATATCTACCCTTAATCCATCCACTTGTATCCCCTTAATTCACTCTCTCAACACCCCTTAAGCTATCCTCTTAGGACCCCTTAATCCATATCCTTGTATATCTACCCTTAATCCATCCACTTGCATCCCCTTAAGTCTCTCTCTCAACACCCCTTAAGCTATCCTCTTAGGACCCCTTAATCCATATCCTTGTATATCTACCATTAATCCATCCACCGACATCCCCTTAAGTCACTCTCTCAACACCCCTTAAGCTATCCTCTTAGGACCCCTTAATCCATATCCTCATATGTCTACCCTTAATCCATCCACTTGCATCCCCTTAAGTCACTCTCTCAACACCCCTTAAGATATCATCTTAGGACCCATTAATCCATATCCTCGTATGTCTACCCTTAATCCATCCACTTGCATCCCCTTAATTCACTCTCTCAACACCCTGTAAGCTATCCTCTTGGGACCCCTTAATGGTTTAGGGTTCATCTCCCAATCTCTAGGTCATATGGTTTAGGGTTTACAGTTTCTAGGGTTCATGGGATGCTTAGAATAACAAATCTATATAGGTTAATGGTTTAGGGTTCATCTCCCAGCCTCTAGGTCATATGGTTTAGGGTTTATAGTTTCTAGGGTTCATGAGATACTTAGAATAAAAAATCTATATGGGTTAATGGTTTAGGGTTCATCTCACTGTCTCTAGGTCATATAGTTTAGGGTTTACAGTTTCTAGGGTTCATGAGAAGCTTAGAATAACAAATCTATATGGGTTTTAAGGGTTTAGGGTTCATCTCCTAGGATTTAGGTCATATGGTTTAGGGTTTAGGGTTTAAATTCATTCTATCAACTCTCCTTAATCCAGAATCTTGCATCCCTTAATTCACTCTCATAATTCCCCTTAGGCCATCCTCTTAGGGCCTATTAAGCCATATCATAAGGTTCATGACATGCTTTCCATTAATCCACTATCTTACATCCCTTTATGTCATTCTATCAACTCCCCTTAATACACCCTCTTACATCCCTTCAATTCATTCTATCAATTCCCCTTAATCCACCCTCTTGCATCCCCTTAATCCACTCTCTTACATCCCTTTAAGTCATTCTATCAACTCCCCTTAATCCACCCCCTTACACTCCTTCAAGTCATTCTATCAACTCCCCTTAATCCACCCTCTTTCATCCCCTAAATCCACTGTATCACATCCCTTTAAGTCATTCTATCTTGTGGAATATATGATTGAGATAGCTCTTGTTTCCCAACAAGAGTATATCTATAGAGCTAAGGTATATCGATTGTGAATAGATGTATTAATCAAGTATGACATAGAATTTAACTAAATCTGAGGACATAAATTGATTTATCTAAATTTTTTAATTTCATGATAAGAGACACAAGTTCTCTATAGTGGGACAAAGTAGTTAAGAAGAAATTACAAGTTTAACACTAACATTAAAATTTATAATCTCATTCATTGTTTTCAAAGAATACTAAAGATAAGAATGAAAAATTAATAGAATACATTCAAAGGGACACGTAGATATATGCTGGTGACCTAATTGCAATGTACAAAACAAATAAAGATGAGCTTGACCTCTATTAACCAAATTTTGAGAAATTCTTTGATCCCCTTAAGAAATGTCATATTAGGACCCCTTAAGACATCGATTTATGATTTAGGGTGATAGGATGGATTGAGGGTATCTATGTCTAGTAAGGCCCTAGGACAAAATGTTCCATGGCCTAAGGGAATAAAATTTGGTGGAGTTGCCTAAGGAAACCAAATTTCATTTTAAGGTCCTATGACAAAATGAATGCATTAGGGTTTAGATTTAGAGATTTGATGACATGAAAACATATAGAAGAAAAATGAATAAATTTTTACAAGTAAATGACAAACCCTACCACCGAAAATTAGTTCTTTGAATCAAATATGTGGCATTATAGGAATAACTTCAATATATCAATAATTAGGAATTTTACATTTCAATTATAACTAAGTTGTTGAGGTAAGATGGATTTTGAACCTATTTCCCTCTAATAACTCTTGGATGATTTAAAAAGGAAGAGGGGATCTAAAGTGATTTAGACCCAATTTTTTTTCTAATCATATATTTTTTGAAACTTTTCTATGGCATAGACTCTTCCTTCAAATTTATAAATTCTAGACACATGGGTTTTCAAAAATAAACCTAACTTCCACTAAGTGAGGAATCAATTGATCAATTCAATAAATAAATAATCTTAGAAAATAAAGGGTGATCCCATGATAGTGGTTTACAATTTTTGGCCAAACTGGACACTGAAATTATTATTTTTAACTAAATATTCACATTCGGGCACCTATAGCGGCTAAACTATGAAGAATTTGAAGATGGTGCAGACTAGAGTCTCATCAAATTTTGTCTTTAGATTCTAAAAATATTTTTTTCAAAATTTTTAGAATCAAATTTCACTTCTTTTTCCATCTCCCACAAAATTGATTTTTTTCAGAAAACAACATTTTTAAAAAGTGACCACGTATAACGCATAACTTTTTTTTTCCATGAAGGATAAAATTATAATTATTTTAAATTTAGATTTTAACTCTGATATCTAGTGCTTCCACTTGGTTTGATAGTTTTTATTGAATATTTTTTCCTTAATCAGGTTTCAAAGTCAAACAAATTACAATTCAGACATAGCGACCATATAACGAGTAACTTTTTTTATATATGTTAAAATTTTATTTTATTTTTTTGTTGGATCAAGGACTTCAATATCTGGTGCACTCATATTTTTCAATTTTTTTTTTGATAATATTCTACTTTTCCACATGTGAAGAACAAATAAATTCATTTTCGATTAAAAACCTATGTTTAATAAAACTTAAAAAACAAATACATAACAAAACCAAAACATATTAAAATTATATTCATTGGATAGCTTGTTCTGAGGAATACCATAATCATTTGAAATAAATTTTAAATGAATTCATTTGATCCCAGCTAAATCAAAAGTGATTTTTTATCAGCATTTTGATAGGTGTAAAGGAGACACATTTATAGTTATGGTTTAAAACTAGCGAGGTTCTATCCAAGGGGGTTTGATCTAAGGTGATTTGATCAAACCCTCTTCAATTGGAATCCTTAAAATGGAACTTTTTAAGGCTTAAATCATTATATTTTCTAAAAATATGTGATTTCAGCTAAAATTTGTTCCTCTCAGGAATTGTAAACCACTATTATGACAACACCCTAAACCTTTGGTTATAGAATTGACTTGCATTTATGAATCATCTATCAAGTTTCTCAAAAAATTAATTTGAATTTTCAATTGAAATGTTCATGCTACAAGTTAGCTTTGATACACTAGTTTAGAGAAAGTACAACATTTAGTTTTCCTAATAGAACAATGCCACTACACATGAGAGTTAAACTAGGAATTAGATTACACACAACCTATAGATCTTATGAATAACATCCCATAAATTAAGGCTTACATATTATCATAATGAATCCTTACATAATTCACAAAGGATCTCATCCAAATAAGAGAAATGGGTAGAAATCATTCATGCTTCACATTTTAATATTTATTTGATTTATAACATTTATGTGTCTAGCTATCCATATTGCACATAGTCTAGATTAACAAGTATGACTTTCATTTCTATGTTTCTTTAAGAGAATACATCATACACTATTTAAGATAATAACATTGATGTAGAGTGATTACATGCTCATATCAACTAGCATCATGATATATACACTTATTAAATCAAGCACATAGTTTCACATGAGGTACATTATTTTTCTTCATTGGTGTACTTTCTCAAGTTAAATTATACAATCATAAATTTTTCCGAGATGAAATTAGCTATCATTTATATTATGTGAACATATTATAATTAAATCAATTTGTTGGTTAATATATCTATGCATAGATTGTTTGTACCTCCTTTATTAGTGAATTATGAATTTCATTGGTAGTTCTGTGGATCACCAAAAACAAACCAAAATGTACCTAACCTATGGACTGTAATGTGATACCTCCCTACATGCTATGTCATAAAATCTTACTACACATCCTTATTTTACCTCTTCTATTATATGACATGCCGCTAATATTGAACTTGTCATCACTTCCACCCTAAATAAACTAAGAACCATGAGTGAGTAAAAATCATACAAAGAAGGTTATGTAAAACAAAAAAATGTAATCTAAACCTCCAAGGAGCCCTAATTTAGGGTTTTAGTTTTACGTTTTAGGGTAAATAGGATTTTAGGTTTACATTTTAGGGTAAATAGGATTTTAGGTTTATGTTTTAGGGTTTAGATCCAAGGATTAACATATGTAAATTATTTTTTTAGGGTCCCCTATGTAAATTTTGTAACCTAGGGTTTCTAGGGTTTTGATTTCTAAGTTTTTTGTCTAATTTAGGTTTAGTTTTTATGGTTTTCGATTTACAATTTAAAATTCTTTGTTTCGTTGTTGTCTTTGGTTTTTTAAATGCAATTAAAAAACTATAAAATATTGAACAAAAACAAACTAAACAAACAAAAATTGAATACTAATTACAAAACAAAAAAAGATATAAAGCAAAAAAAAGGCAGAATTCAAGCAACCTAGAGGTCACTGAGGTTGGTTGTGTTGACGGGAAGAGGTGGCAATGAAAGTTTTCTTCAATCAGGCCCATTGAAATGCATACATGATCTGGTCTCCTCTTCTCTGGTTTTAACAGAAATGTGAGTTAAAATGAAACACAATTACTAATTAAAAAAAATACATAGATTTGTGAATCGCATATGTGTTTGATAACGTGTATGAGTTTTTTTGTTCACGTACTCAAAGTTGAACACATACGCATTCAAATTTAGGGTAGGGTACCCGATCTATAACACATATGCATTTTTTGAAAACACGTACATGTTTCGTGTGAATTTTTTTGTTTTGGCTGAAATTTCCCCTCTTCGTGTACCCAACTTCTTGCTTTTACCCTAATGCTAAAACCTAATGTAATGGAAGACTTCACTAAATGAACTAGAAAAGCATGCAAAACATAATAGAAAGTTGAGAAATTAGAAGTGTGCACCTAGAAACTTGAAGAGGCCTGAATGAAGTCCTGAAATTCTGAAAACACTGAATTTAATGTTGACTAGGACACATATGCCAAACTGGGCGATTTAGTCCCAGATTAGGGTTTCTAGTGAGGAACATAAATCTGGCAGAAATATGTCTAAAATTCTAGAAATATACAAATTTTACTATAATGGGACTCATACGCCAAAAATGGCATATCAATCTAGTTAGGGTTTTCTGGAAATTCAAAGTCTAAATCTACTCTTCAATGTCTACTTTGTCCTTTCCACTTGATTTATGGGTTTGACTCTCTGATTTGCAACCTGTAGATGTCTCTCAATGATCTCTAATGCAAGGTGACAACTTTGAAAACTTTGAACACTTTGACAACTTTCTCCAAACTTTCTCTTCAATATGTCTTCAACCTAGATTTGCAAATCACACACTAAAGAGAGGGAAAAATGTTGTTTTGTTAGTGGAAAGGGATTTTCCTTGGTCAAACCCCGTTTTGGTAATAAAACCTTGAAATGAAATGAAATAAGAAGGAATGATGAATGAACAAAATGTAATATTACAACTCACCAAACCCTAGCAATAAAGTGTTGCAAACATATATGGAGTGACTCTAGTGGATGTAGATCTTGAATTGAATGCTAGCTTGAATCATGAAACCCTACATCATAATTGTTAGCTCAAAAAATAACATGATGCATGATGAATTTGATATGATACTTGATACTTGAATTATACTCCAAAACACTTGATAATCAACCCTTGAAGACTCTTGAATGCTTCCTTGATCACAAATTTTCTATAATTCATGAATACTTGAAAGCTTGGGATGAAAATGAGTGAAAGAAACTTGCATTTATACTTGTTTATGCCAAATTCCTAAAATTACAACACTAAAAGATGACATCATATCTAGGAGGATAAAAGCCCACCAAGAATTTGAATTAAATTTGATTTTGGGCTACACGAAACTCATACACCTGAAGTGGTGTATGAGTCCCATTAGGCATATGGGACTAGTTACACATTCTTAAAATTGCTTAGAATGATGCAAAATCCAGATTGGGGCCCTAAAACCTAGGTGGGACTCATATGCCCAAGGTGGCATATGAGTCCTAGATCACTAAATTTGGGCCACACAACCTAAAAACACCTGAATTATCATTGATGTTGATTTATGTTGGGATTATCCTTGAAAAGATGCATTAATTAAGGCCTATAGATGCAAAATAAGGCCAAATAAGGAATAAAGAAGCCTGGGCAATTATTTATGACAACCCTAGAAAAGTGTGAAAGTGTGGAACAATAGTTTACAACACCCTAAATAAGGTACAGTTAAGTCTGTTTGGCTTACAAGGGCCCAATACCTAATGTGAATGTGTCAAACACATTACAACACTAAATCAAGGAAACATTATGCTTAATTTAACAAAGAGGGCCAAAACAAGCATGAAAAAGTAGAGGGATACTTTTTCTGTTGCCACACCTTCAAAGTTAGAAGACTTGTTAATTCACATGAGTTGTGTTCTAGTGAGTGGAAAATGATCATGCAAGAGGTGTCTCACCAAGTGAGAAAACTTATCTCAATCACATGAGGTGAGACAAACCTCTATAAGTTAACTAAGTGAGCTTAAGTGTAGTGTGAATAGGAATCTACTAAGTAGGTTAATAGCTAAATAGTTTAACAATACATATTTTAACACTAACATCCCCCCCTTAAGTGAAACTTAGGGAGTATGATAAATACTAAACATATGAGTCCAGACAACAAGGCCTTGTAAGGTACTCATATACAATACAATCTCTAAAAAATGGAGAAAAAGGAGAAATCCTAATGGGAATAAAACTCCTCTCCAAAAAAGAGAAAGAAAGGATAAGATCTTATGTAAAGATGTCCCATGATGATAGGAACATGATGATGAAAAACTCCTAAAGCATGTAAAAGTTGTAAACTCTATCAAATATGGGCTAGTGTTTGTTGGAATCAATGAACCTCCAAGAAATGTAGATCAAGATAAGAGATACAAAACTCTACATGAGTGAACATATGAACACTACTCAACCATGAATACACAAATTCCTGTGAAGTTGAAAATATAAATAGTACTATGATTCTAGAGTAATACATGACTGACATGTGTATAATACTAAAATGTGCATTATTGTACTCTACATAAGTACTAGAACCTCATAAAATACAATCCACTAAAATAATCCCCCATATGAGAGATCAAGATAGGTCAACATTCAAGACTCCCAAAAAATAAGATTCCTTCACTAATTCATTGAAACACGGATTATCATAACACTATCATAATACCCCCCTTAATGCTAAGAGATATAAGAAAACCAACTGAAATTGGACACAAAAGTGTGCAAGGAATTTAAACCCAATGTAGGTCCAAAATATGTACAAGAAACTCAAAAAGAGTGTGCATCAAGGAAAACATGCATGAGGTGAGAATCATGAGGATCCATTGTTGTGATGTCAAATAAAGGCTCTACACAACCCCATACTACAATATAATTTAGTGTAAGTACGAAATTCCCAAATTCCCTCCCTAAGGAACATGTTTAGTTTTGTGGAACATTATGTGAGTGCATTTACAAACTTATTTTCTATTATGACTCCTTACAAGTTTACATCATGAGATGACAATGAAGAGAAATATTATGTATGCTTTCAAACATCAATAAAAAGACAAAAAATTAAAATGAAACCCCCTTGAAACCCCCTTACAACACTTGATGGTTATAGTTAAAATTAACTCCCTCCTTAAAAGCATTGATGGTTAACTAAATGATAACTAGCTACTAGTATTTACTAGGTAGCAAGATTTTAACTAATGAAATTATCAATAACAAATTTTGTTAATGAAATTATCTAACCATTAGAAAGCAATTAATACACTTCTATGGAGAAGTAGCTATAGTCAAATAGGATTAGGCTTACATAGGAGTTAAGAATTTGTTTATGCTAACAAATTTCATTAAAAGCTAATAAATAAACATTAAAATAAATATCAAATAACTAATAAATGCTAAATATAGGGATAATGGGGTACCAAAGATATTGACTAAGGCAATGGAAAATGAGCAAACACTGTAGTGAAAAATGCCATACATTTCTAGCTCAAAATTGACACCTTGCAAATAGCTTGTAGATTTGGGTGTTAGGAAATAGTCACACCTTTTGCATATTTGGTGCCTTGAAAATGGATTAGAATTAAAATTTGGGTGTGTGGGACCTCTATGATAGGTCATGCCTTATTCTAGAGCCACGATGAGTAAGGGCTTGCATTGAAATACCCAAACTTGATGGCCTACACATATATGAGGCACCCTTCTTGATTCCATTGTGGCTTGAAAGTTACCCACACGTGGCTTGAAAACTACCCACACAGAGCCTTCTAATTTCCCCCCAAGATAATAATAGCAAAAACCTTGTTCTTACACAAAATACACTTGTACACAATGAGCCTAATTTTCCATTATAAAAGAGATTCATAAAAGAGTTAAGAGTTTGTACAATATGAGCTTTCCTAAATAGGAAAGGAGATGAAGATAGTCATGTGAAATACAATTACTAACTAACCATTCAAATTTGTTAAACCTATTAACTCACATGTGTGTTCTAGTGAGTGGCAAGTGATCATGCAAGAGGTGAACAGGTGTCTCACAAAGTGAGAACACTTGTCTCAACCACATCAAGTGAGACAAACCTCTAGAAGTACTATAAGTGAGATTAAGTGTAGTGTGAATAGGAATCTACTAAATAGGATAATAACTAACTAGTTTAAAAGTACCTCTTTTCACACTAACAAACAATTCCTATGGCATTGTTTAGTTTTATTGGTGGTTATCATGAAGTAATGCAGTTAGACATTTTTCTGAAACGATAGTATAAAAAAAAGTATCCTTTTTCCCTTACTTGGTTTGATAATTGACATTGAAATTAAATTAATGGTGTCTTGGAATAGTGTTGTAATGAATTATACACATTCACATCATTCTAGGACCTTTATTTGATTGAAACGTGCCTTAATTGGTCCTTTACAAAGGTGTTGTAATGTTTTGTAACACACTTTCACACTTTTCTAGGATTTATTTACTTAATTAGCTTAATGGGCCCCTTTTTAATAAAATGTATTTAAATTTGTACCTTATTTAGGTGTTGTAAAGTGTTGTAAAATACTTTCACATTTATCTAGGGTCATTTTAATTAATTTTGGTTAATTGGAGTTATTAGCCCCTTTAATTCAAATTTAAACCTTATTGATGACACCTCCAAAATATTTATCTGGACACCCATGATTTAAATAATATAACATTTAATTGGGCCAAAATTAGGCCTTGGAAAATGGTGCTAGGACTCATTTTCCCTAGGTGGAAAATGGGTCCTCCCTTAATAGGAACCCCTTCATCAATTGATTCTAAATGAATTTTTAATGCTCTTTCCATCCCTCAAGGTTAGGTTCTAGAAAAACTGAGCCAAGACCCATTCGCCCTAGGTGGTGAATGGGCCCTCCCTTATTAAGGACCCCCTTTTCAAATTTAATTATGGTGGGAATTTAATAAAATTTACTTCTAAATCTGGTGTCGGCCTTAATTGTTTGAATTTCGAGGTTAATCTCCTAATTTAGTATAAATATGAGGTTAATTCACATAGTTTCATCCTAAGCAATGTACCAATTTCAAGGCAGATTTCAAGATTTTATTTGAGAAATTATAGATCATATCATCATGACAAGTCTTTAAAACATTCATGTATGTTGTTGAGCTAAGAAAGTGGATGTAGCATTGAGGATCTATTGCAAGAATTGTTCACATCTATTCAAGGTCAAGATCTACATTCTTCATGGCGACTACATGTTAGATTGTAGAAAATTCTTCCAAGACATTTTACAAGGTATTAACATTGCATCATTTCATGTTCATGCTTCAATTACATTATTTCATCATTCCTATTAATTACTTACAATGGGTTTGACTTAGGGAAAAACCCTATTCACTAAAAATCAACAAAATTTTCTTCTCTTGTATGTGTGTTTACAAATTTATAGGTTGAAGATCAAGTGGAGAAGAAATTTGAAGAAAAATTGTCAAAGTTGTCTAATTGCAAAATTGTCATTTATAGCACAAGAATACAAAAGGAAGGCTACCAAATTTATTATGGACTTCTAGAAGTTGATAAGTAGGATTTTGAGAGTGCAGACATCAAGGAACAAAACCCTGATCTCAATTTTAGAAACCCTAATTGGGACCAATTCACCACTACGGGCGAATGAGTCCTCTATAGCTTAAAAACAACAAGTTTTTGTCAAGGTACACACCTTTTTATGCTCTCAAAACTCCCCTCATAGTCGCTATAATAGTTAGGTATCATTTTTTATTTTTATTTGCATCATATCATGCACATAATTGAGTATTTTAGTAGGGCCAAAGACTTAGTGGTTTATCATCTTGTTCATTCATGGTGGTAAACTCTACCTTTTTCCCCACTAAACATTTTGGTGAACCTGACGTATTGAGCATTACAATTTTCTTATTTTTGAAGTCTCTTTTGCATCTTAGATTAGATCTTGCATTCATTAGTATTGAATTAAGATCTCATTTAGGATTACTTTTTTTGCATTAAATCTTGCATCTCATTTAGGGTTTAGAATTGCATTTTTTTTCATCTCTCTAAATCTAAAAAATATAAAAATAAAATTATTCATTTTGCATCTCATTTAGATCTCATACAATTGCATTTGAAAATCAAATTAAAATTGCATTTCATCTTTTCATTGCATATTTACATTGCATTTCTAGAAAATCTAAAACTGAAATTCACTATCTCAAACCTGGAATTAAAAGATATCACTAAAAGATTGCAAATAATTTAAAAACACCTATCTAGGACCCATTCACCCCTACTATAAAATGAGTCCCTAATTAGGTCTTTTCTGTACCTTCTGGTAACTGAAAAAACATCAAAATTCACTCTAAAATCCATAGAAATATCTCAGAAACATCTAACAAGGACCCATTCCCTCTTACATGTGAATGAGTCCCTATTAGCTACTGATATGCATTTTTTGGACATTAAAATCTTAGTTTTTATCTTTTGTTCCGTGTTGTTACTTTCTAATTTTAGTTTCTTGATTTATTGTTTCATCTAATTCATTGCATTTAGCTTCATTTTAGTGCATTGTTAAAATTCAAAATTGCATTCAAACTTTTCATTTTCAGCTTATTGTATTGTGTGATTATTAAATTGCATTGCTTAGAATTTGAAAATTGCATTTCATTATAGGTTAAAGCATTGCCCATTTTATATGCTTGGGTTTGCACATTGAGGTTGTAAAAATTGTATGAGATTTACAACTTGGTGTCCTATTCGGGATACTATCATAAGACATAGTTTGAGGCTCATGTCTTCGCACAATATCTCACTCACTATGGATCTTGGGTTTTCTGACTCTCTTTCTGATAGTGTTGAGAATCAACCCTCCATGGATCATAGTTTGCATACTTCATTTCCCATGACTTCATCTCCTACAACCAATATCCTTAACGTTACCAACACCATCCCTACCATTACCTCTTCCACTCAAGCTTTGGGGTCTACTCAAAGTCATGGTGTAATTCCAATCTCATCCTCCACGATAGAAATGTCCATCCCTACATACACTAACTATACACAACCTACAACAACATTACAACGTACAACAACATTGCAGCCTACAACAACCTTTCAACGTACAACAACCTTTCAACCTACAACAATAATTCAACCAACCACAATATTTACACCCACTAACACTATGTACACTTCCATAAGTATTCCCGTAGGAATTCCTTCCACCTTTGTGCCTTCAAATACAATAATTCCTCAACAATCCAACTCCACTAGCTTGCAATTCACTAGCTCTCCGCATAAATACACTACACTACCCTATTCCCCTCAACCTTACAACAAAACTGACCCTCTCATTAACTCACTTTTTTTAAACCATCACACCCCTTTAACAACAAGTGTCAACATTACAATAGAATAATAACAATCAACCCTTTCAATACATCAAGTCCACCTCATTTTCCCTTGACATATTATGAGCAAAAATGCCACAAGGTATAGAGGTCCATCGATTTGAGAAATGTGGTGGGAAAGGAGGTGTAGTTAGCCATGTTTCCAATTTCATAGCCTTGTGTACTGACTTCATCTTTGAGGATAAAATTTTGGGTAAGTTATTCCCTAGATCATTAAAAGATACTACTTTAGAGTGGTTCTCCACTTTTCCAAACAACTCAATTGGTTCATTCAATGAACTTATTGATGCCTTTTACAATCACTTCCATATTCACATGGGTCCCCATATGACCCTTGTGGATTTAATGGGATGCAAGCAAAAAGAGGATGAGAAAGTGACCAATTTCATAGCAATATATCAATCACTTTATTCACAAGTGAAGATTAAGATTCTTGATGTTGACCTTCAACAAATGTTCATTTCCAACTTACAAGATAAAATCCAAAGAAAACTTAAAATGTTGAGGTTTGCATCCTCCACATAGTTATGTATAGCCCTTCATGAGCATCAAAATTCAACTGGTGGTCATGATGTGAAATTCCCCCTAGTCATCCCGAAAATTCTAAATCCACAACTCAAAACAATTATCAACCTTTCAAGAAAAAAAATAGGGCCTTTTTACAACTAACTCCCCCTTAGACAAGTCAACAAAACAATAACCAAGTGGCTACTATAAAAAATGACAACTCCTTTCAGAGAAAGGGGGAGAGAGTTCACTCCATTACCCGATACTCTTCATAATATCATGTTGTAGCTTATTGACAAGATCATGCTTACCTTACCTCCTATTAGAGAACGTGACCCTACTGTACCATTTCCTAAAGGCTTTCAAAAAAATGCTTTTTGTCATTACCATAAACAAAATGGACATGGTACAAACTATTGTAAGCATCTTAAACATCTTGTGAAAGACCTTATTGAAAAAAATCAAATTAAAATTGGAGGTGTGAATGATCAAGGTAATAAGTTTGTAGCTCCTCCTAATCAAAATTTAGTCATCTTTATGAATCCCATGCTTAAGCATAATATTTCATCCATCAAAGCTAGTGAAACAAAGAATGGTGTGATGAATGTTGACACAGATGATGGAAATATGAATATTCTTCAATAGAATCCTCCAAATGAAGTGATAGCATTTATCGAAGCTAGTGAACCGTAGATTTTTGGCACTCTAGATCTTTCTAGCACTTCTAGGGTTTTTCACCTAAAAGGAGAAAGTAAGGGCCAAAAGTCTAGCTAGGTTCACTCAAATTGTGTAATGTATAATGTTATTTGAACTAAATGGAATGATATAAGTGCATTTATATGAATTAATTTATTGATTATGTATGCAAAACATATGATTTTTGTGATGTTGGAAAACACAGTGATATTTGCAAACAATGAACTATGAATGAACAAGTGCAAAAAAAAGAGGAAGAGGCTGAATTAGAGTGCACTTGGGAAGAGATTGGAGAATCTGAAATCTTCTAAATGTTGTCTTAAATCATAGAAAATCACCAATGGGACTCATTCACCATTGATGGTAAATCAATCCTGCGTCTAATGAAAACTGATGGGAATAGGTTTTTGAGTGTTAGGATCTAGAATCTGAAAAAACCTAGATTTCCATCCTTAAGGTGGGACTCATTCACCACTGATGGAAAATAAATCCTCTCCAAAAATTATGAGAAATCAGGGGACAATCTTGTAGCACCAAATTTGAGGATGTCTGCTTATCGGGTTGTCGAAGTCAAATTTGCAAAAAATGGACAGAATGTCTTCTCCAAGCTTGAAATAGGATGTTGTTGACTTGAAACACTTTGTTGAATTATTGTCCACTTTTCTACACCTAAATGCTTGTCAAATCTGTATACACAAGTTTGCAAACACACGTGCAAAAGGGAAAATATGGTTAAGGGTTATGATATAGGGATTTTCCTTGGTCAAATCCCACTTTGGTAATCAAACCCTTAATGAAATAATGAAATGAAGGAGAATGATAAACAAATAAAATGTGAATTCTATCAACTTACGAAACCCTTATTGAAGAAAATCTAAAGATATGTCAATGGAAGATCTTAAATGTTTGATTGATGCTTGATTATAGGATGTAGAGTGTTCAAATGCTAGTTGAATGCTTGAATGAGTTAGAAGATTATAGTAGATGTAAAATGAGGAGAAAAACACTTTTTGGGTATGTGCAGGATCATGATGGACCAAAAAGTGGCGATATGATGGGGATGTGTAGGGTATGTGGCTGACAACCATTTTTTAACCCAAAATTGATGAAACGAAAAGGGTTTTCAAAGGAGATTCTCAGCTTTCCACCAATATAAATTATGATTTACATTGAATTGAATAAATAATTATTATTTATTTTCTATTTGAATTAAGACTAAAGTCCTGATTGATAGGTTGATTGAAAAACATCTATAACTTTCAGATGGTATCACAATTTTTGAATATGAAACATGTGTGACATTCTATGCTTCGCATGCTATAAGATTAAAAAAAACAATTGAATTTTATGAAGTTTTGACCTAGTTAAGGTGGTCAAACATACAAGTTTTTATAATTTTTAAAAGTTGTAATAAAAAATTCATAACTGATTATTTAATTGGAAAAAAAATACAAAAATATGCATCACATCAAGACATGATTCCTCTACTTATATCTCAAATATTATCATTTTATTGTGGTTAGGGTGGTCAGATAGACACCTACTTCTTATTTTTTTCCTAAAATTTAAGTACTATTGCATTGAAAATTCAAATTTTCACCAAATAGATTTAAAAAAAAAAAAAACCTAGTAGTTTAGAAACTACATTCAATTTGCTATAGATTCTATTCTTACATATTTTTGAAATAATATGGATAACTTATTCAAATTTTTATGTCAAGTTGCCTAACTTTGATTTTTTTGAATTTTTCGCCACTTATGGGTCTATTTTTTCCATGATGATCCTACACATACCCTATTTATACATTCTTGTGCCTTAGTAACCCATTGATACCTCATCACAGGCTGACATCAAGTAATTTTGAATAAAAACTCAAAAGGAAATTTGAAATATTTTGAATTTAGAGCCAGGAAGGACTCATTTTCCACCCATGGTGAATGGGTCCCACCTCAGGCTTGAAAATGGGTGTCAAGAATTAAATCACATTTAATGTTATTTGTCGGTTTTACATTAAAAAATGCACTTAATTAAGCCTTATAAGGGCATAAAGGGGTCAAATAAATCATAAGAAAGGTGTAAATAGTGAAATTATGCCTAGAAAAGCATGAAATCTTGTTACAAGACTTTACAACACTTCAAAATATGACTTGATAAGTGATGAAAAGGTGTTTATTAAGTGAATTGTAATGAATAGAGTCTAGAAAAGTGTAGACATGTTTTACAACACTTTACAACACCTTCACAAGACATCATACTTTGAATTTTAAGGACCTAAATGTGCATGTTCAAGCCACATTACATCAATAAATCAAAGCAAAATGGACTAAGCATCATTAAGAGAGGCCTAAAAGACCATGAAAATGACAAGGGGCCCTTTTTCTATGGCACATTTAGCCCCCACTTTAGTGAGAGGATGAACTTGCTTCAAACTCACACTAAAGTAGCCATGCATATCGAGAGAAAGGTCGCAATGTACTTATGTTAGCAAGATGGAATGCCAATGATAAAGAGGGATGATCAAGCCCCTAGGATGAAGATCCCATGGGAAACTAGACATAAGAACACAGGAACACACATGTTGAAAGGGAAATTGAATTGAGCTTTGATCATCTATCCAACTAGTTGTGGATTAGATGTAGGTTGATTCTCTGAAAAAGAGAATGCATACTAACTCTAGTGTGACAATTTTCATGGTGGTCCACTAGGTGAGAAGACCCAAAAAGGTAGGGTACATACACTAGTTGGTATTCACTCACAAACAAAAAGGTGGCTATGGGGAAATTCATGTCATTGAATGGGCTTCCCGCTCAACCATATTAAAGTTATACCTCGTGATAACTTTAACAAGGTGCCACAAAGGAAAATGTTGGTTTGTGCTTCATGAGACAAACAATGATTCATATGCTTAGAACTCATGAACAAAAAGCAAGGTACCACATGAATGCAAGTTGCGCTATGTAAGGTGGTAAAAAATGAAAAGTGTAAAATGCAAAAATGTAAAATATAAAATGTAAAAGATGTTGAAAGGAGTCTTGTTATGTTCATGCAAGATCTATCACTTAGGGAACATTGTGTCTAATGTATCCAAGAGAGAACCAATAAAATAATAAAATATTCACAACTTAGGGGATGCAGTGTGTTGCATCAAGCCACCAAGAGGAATATAATATGCTAAGATAGATCACACTTATGAAGGACATCAAACCCAATTTCATCCACAAATGATGAACGTGTCACATGAAGTGACAAGGCTACACTAAGAACCAATAATGCAAATGGAATTATGCCAATTTATGCCCCACACTTCAAAGGAATTTCTGCACATCGTTCTATGAGAAATTACTTTAAAGTAGCAAAAGGTAAAAAAAAGGAAGACATGAGAGGCAATGTGGAAAGCCCCTATGCCAAGTCATATGTTTCTAAGTTAGGTTGCTTCATGTAAATGAAAATGAAAACAAAATAAAAGGAGGATTTCCTCCTAGAAAGGAACACACCAAACACATAAGGGATCTATGGATTTAGGGTCAATACATGTTCGTTGCTGCAATGTTTTGATTAAAGATCTCAAAATTGTCATCATTCCCCAAAGCACATAGAACTTGAAGAATGACACAAAGAGAGTGAAAACAAAAGGAAAAAAAAGTCTATTTTGGGTCAACATGGAAGGGACATTGTAGTCTCAATGCTTTGCATTGTCCCCAAAAGGAAAAGCTTTTGGGTCAACATGAATGAGACATTTCGGTCTCGATGCATTGCCTCATCCCCAAAAGGAAAACACAAGAAAAGATAAAAGAAAAAGGAAAAGGGACTGATTGGGTCAACATGGAAGAGAAATAGGGTGTCTCAATGCTTTGCATCATCCCTG
The DNA here is from genome assembly GCA_007258455.2 of Sequoia sempervirens. Classification (NCBI taxonomy): domain Eukaryota; kingdom Viridiplantae; phylum Streptophyta; class Pinopsida; order Cupressales; family Cupressaceae; genus Sequoia; species Sequoia sempervirens. The sequence continues at coordinate 82,762,369 of VDFB02072274.1, read as the reverse complement.
AAAGCGAAACACAAAAAAAAAGCAATGCATGACATATATAAGAATAGAGATACAAATAGAAGAAGTGTACGCCAAGAGGGAAAACATCAAATGCATGATACAAGGGAGCACGATACACACATATAAGAAAAATGGAAAGGGGCTAGTAATGCAAGTGTAATTCAACCATTAACTAAGTTATTGGTTTCTCAAGCTTAGTAATTAAGTGGAAAATTAATAACATAGTTAAGAGACAAAGACAATTACATTACAAGGAAAAGGATAACAACTTCTTTCCCCCCACAAAGTGTAAGGAAAGAATGAGCCAAGGTGGGTGATATGCGATTGTGAGAATATAAAATTCGACAACTATGGCATGATAAAAGGAGTTTTGTGTTAAGGGATAATGGGAAAGCACTCAATATCAGTGAAGTGATACTTGTTTAATATGCCATTCAATGTTTGACATTCTTCAATTCGATGACCAAGAACACAATGATATTTGCAAAATGGTATGTTAGAATTCTTAGGATGGATGTCCAACCTATTCATAACTGGTAAAAGTATAATACCTTTGTTTAAAAGAAATTGAAGTCTCCTTTCAAATTCAGGTGGAGGATGAGTAGGAAACTTGAGCTTTTTCAATTTGTAAGGCAATTTTCATTTGGTAGATTCTCCTTTCTCATGAATGGAAGGAGGAAGAGGACCCATGGGGATCCTAGCATCCTTGGCATTAGAATTAGGTAATGGTTGTTCACGTGGAAGGACAATGTTTAAGTCAGGAGGAGAATCAAAGATCACTGTACCATCATCTCGAAGTCTCCAATATTCAAAAGGAGCTCTCTCAGGATAAGAAGGATCTTGATATATCCTAAGCTTGTGGTGTTTTCTTCTGTTGATTTTTGTTCAAGAAGTTGATGAATGTCATGTTCATGTGTTGTGTCACAACCTTGTTTCCTTAGGATAGAAAAGTATTTACCATATGTTTCTTCAACGTTTATTGGATTGTTTGTAACTTTGTGATCGTAAAATGGTTGAGGGTTTGTTGGTTGAGAGGGACTAGGTCCACTTGATGGAGAGATCTTAGGTCCCACTTGTGTTTCATGATGTAAATATGCAAAATGATCAAGAGGTACAACAATAGAAAGATCTTTTGGCTTCATGGATGGGTAAAATGCTGCATTGGCTTCTAGGATATCAAGGCCCAATCATTGTAGAACTTGTTCATGCTAGCATCATTCTCCAATGATGTCTACATCATGAGGAGGACAATCATGAGGAGTTGAAGGAGCATGAGGAAGCTCAAGGTCATTAGGTTCATAGCCAAAGGCACAATTGGGCATGCCTACCAAGGATTTTAATGAATTCCAAAACTTATTAAAAGAAAATTCCATGATGCAAGTAAATTAAGATGCAAGAAATGACTGAAAATAGAGATCCTAGAAAGCCAAATAGAGAGCAACTATAGAAATCAGTAATGCAGAAAATACCCAGAAAATGTCAAAAAATGTAGTATGAATTGTGCAGGTGGATTGATTAGCCCAGGGTGGCGAATGAGTCAAGTAGTATGATATTTTTTTGTGTTTTTCAGAAAATTTAAAGTGATTCTAATTCTTTTTAGATGCCAATTATGGATGCATATGCATATGTTCAATTTTTTTTCAATGATATATAATGCAAAAATGAAATCTAAATGAGTCTTTCACTAATGCAAGTTAAGAAACCCTGGGAAGCAAAAACAACACAATACCATAATTGAATGTTGATGCAAGTGAAGTTTGAGATGCAAGATGTAATTGAAATAAAAAATGTAAAGTGTTCAAAAGGAGGGTTCACCAAAATGAACCATAATTTTTTGGCACCCTAATCGCTTCTAGCACTTCTAGGATTTTTCACCTAGAAGGAGAAATTAGGGGCCAAAATTCTAGCTAGGTTCACTCAAATTGTGCAATGTATAATTCTATTTAAACTAAATGGAATGATCTAATTGCAGTTATATGAATTAATTGACTGATTATGTATGCAAAACCTATGATTTATGCAATGTTGGAAAACACTGTGATATTTGCAAACAATGAACTATGAATGGACAAGTGCAAAACAAAATAGAAAGAGGCTAAATTAGAGTGCACCTGGGCAGAGATTGGAGAATATGGAATCTTCTATATGTTGTCTGAAATCATATAAAATCACTAGTGGGACTCAATCACCATTAATGGAGAATCAGTCCTGCTTCTGATGAAAATTGTTGGGAACAAGTTTTTGAGTGTCAAGATCCAGAATCTGAAAAAACCTAGATTTCTAGCCTTAAGGTGGCACTCATTTTCCACTGATGGTGATTAGTCCTCTCCCAAAATTATAAGAAATCAGGGGACAATTCTGTAGCACCAGATCTAAGGATGTCTGCTTGTCGAGTTGCCAAAGTCAAATTTGCAGAAAATAGACAAAATATCTTCTTCAAGCTTGAAATATGATGTTGTTGACTTGAAACACTTTTTTCACTTCTTGTCCACTTTTCAACACCTATATTCTTGTCAAATCTGCATACACAAGTTTGCAAACATACATGCAAAAGGAAAAGAATAGTTAAGGGTTAGGATATAGGGATTTTCCTTGGTCAAATCCCACTTTGGTAATCAAACCCTTAATGAAATAATGAAATGAAGGAGAATGATAAACAAATAACATGAAATTGATATCAACTTATCAAACCTTTATTGAAGAAAATCTGAAGATATGTCAATAGAAACTCTTGAATGCTTGATTGATGCTTGATTATAGGATGCAAAGTGCTCAAATGCTCGTTGAATGCTTTAATGAGTTGGAAGATTGTAGTAGATGTAAAATGAGGAGAAAAGCACTTATTTATACATTGTTGTGCCTTAGTAACCCATTTATACCTCATCATAGGCTGACATGAAGTAATTTTGAATAAAAATCTGAAAGGAAATTTGAAATATTTTGAATTTAAAGTCAAGAGGGACTCATTCACCGCCCATGGTGAATGGGTCCCACCTTAGGCTTGAAAATGGGTGTTATGAATTAAGTCACATTTAATGTTATTTGTTGGGTTTACATTCAAAAATTCACTTAATTAAGCCTTATAAGGGAATAAAGGGGTCAAATAAAGCATAAGAAAAGTGTAAATAGTGAAATCATGCCTAGAAAAGCATGAAATCTTGTTACAAGACTTTACAACAGTTCAAGATAGGACTTGATAAGTGATGAAAAGGTGATTTTTAAGTGAATTGTAATGAATAAAGGTTAGAAAAGTGTAGAAATGTTTTACAACACTTCACAACACCTTCACAAGACGTCATAATTTGAATTTTAAGGACCTAAATGTGCATGTTCAAGCCACATTACATCAATAAATCAAAGCAAAATGGACCAAGCATCATGAAGAAAGACCTAAAATACCATGAAAATGACAAGGGGCTATTTTTCTATGGCACAACTAGATCTCACAAGGGATCAACGAGAAAACCTCTTGACATTTATTTCTCACAAAATGACACACTTTAAGATGCACCTAATGGTCCTCTTTACATAGCTAGCTGAATCAAAGACAAGCCCACTAATGGGATATTGATTGATCCCATTTGTGGAGAGAATGTGATCATAGAAGAATTTTTATATGTGCATGAACTATATCAAGAAACATATGATAAATCGAAAGCATGGATCAAGGTGCATAATGGATTTTCTTGCCTTCCAATAGGCTCAATAGATGTCCCTTTAAAGGTGGGACTGAAAACATTAGCTATCTCATTTTCAATCATTTCATAATAGGATCATTTTTTTGTAAATCTAGGGTATCCATGGCTTCATTCCATGAATGTCATCCCTTTAGTTGTGCATAAATGTCTAAAGTTTCCATTTGGTAATGATATTTTTACTGTGCATCATAGTGGATTTAATCCTGCCTCGAGAAAAGGGAATTTTTGACTAGATTACTTTTGGTCCAAGCCTATGGAACCTATCAAGCTTCATGAAGATTTCTTTTTCAAATCATATAAAAAATTCAAGGAAAATAAAATAGCGGGATTATCCCTTCGCAATATGCCTCAACCTTTGACCAAACCAACTATCCTTGATGAAATAATAATTGAACCAAAAGCACTTCTGAACATACAAGAACAACCTATAGACAAACCTCCTGCAATTTCCTATAAGTGACCACAATTTAACACAAGAAATCCTATTATCCCTCCTAGAGTCAAACAAGTTTACAAAGTCAAAGAGAAAGTGGTTGAGCAACCTCCTGTTGTTTCTTCTATTCTTACCAAGGAAGAGAAGGAACCTATGATTGACAAACCCACTCTTACACAAAAAAAAATTGGCAATAAACTAAAAAGAAATTGAAGTGATAGAGAGAGTAGACGTAGACGTCCTGCTATTTCTCATAGATTAAAAACTCAAGAAAACAACATAGAAAATAAAAATCCAAACCTACCTAAAGCAATGTATGATGAATCTCAACCCTCGCCACAACATAAACAAGAACATTGCATGAACATTATTATTCGACCTCCTATTGTGATTAATTTAGACAATTGCATTGATGTTGCAAAGATTGATGAACATGTGCATCATGAGTTGAATACAAAGTTTTCTTCTTCTATGATCTTAGAAGACAAATCTCCTACTAAGAGTGTTGAACTTGGTACATGTCCTAGTTCAGAACTTGATGTTATCCCTTTGGCTAGTTGATCGCCTTTTGCTTATACCAACCGAGATTGGGAGGTGGATGACCTACTTTAGGTTTTCTTGCATGTGCCTTACTAGTCTTTTTTTTCATGTTTTTCTTTATTTCATTGCATGAGTGTAGTGTGATCCCCTATGGAATTTTGTTTGATGTATCCTTCTCTCTTTATGCATTCTTCTATATGTACCTTCATTCTTCTATATGTCGTAAATATTTTACCATTTTTCCTTTGTCTTGTGTTTTCGTTTTGGGAATGACACAAGGCGTCGAGAAATTTACTTCTCTTCCATGTTGACCCAAAATATTTTTCTTTATCTTTTTCATTTGTCTTGTGTTTTCCTTTTGGGGATGATGCAAGGTGTCGAGACATTTAGGTTTCTTCCATGTTGACCCAAAATATTTTTATTTTTCCCTTTGTCTTGTGTTTCCCTCTTGGGGATGACACAAGAAATAGAGACATTTAAGTCTCTTCCATGTTGACCTGAAGGGATTTTTTTTTTTTCTCTCCAGGATTTATGTCATTCTTCCATTTCTATGAGTATTTGGGGAATGATGACAACTCCATGCTCCATAAAAACATTGTAGCAAAGACATATTGACCCCAAATCCATAGATCCCTTGCTTAGGATAAAACGTTGGCTACTTTAAAGCAATTGCTCATAGTGATGGTGTAGCAACTGCTTTAAAGTGGGGGCATACATTGATGACATCTTTTGGTGAAATTTAATGGCATGATTTTTCTCTTTTCTTGTAATGTGTCCTCTTCTTGGTGGTGTCATTAGGTTTGATGTCGTCTAAGAGTGTATGATCTACTCTCATGGTATGATGCAAATGAGGCATCCCATGGGTGATGATCTAACACTTTTGACTTTTCCTCTCTTGGATACATTAGACATAATGCTCCCTAAGAAGAAGACCTTTACATGAACAAAGAAAAATCCCCTTTAACAAAAGTTTACATAACAAAATTATTTACAAAAGCATTACAATGTGGTGCCTTATCGAAGTTTTCAGGAGGACAACTTTGGTATGGTATGAGAGGCTAATATTATTCTCTCATTTTCCTCTTTGTTGGGATAACTCACCTAGTGGAGAGACTAAGGTTTCACTACCCCATAGTGAGCAGTGTATGTTATGGACAAACAACCCCATTCCACATCATGTTGGAATAGTTGTGCTTGATCCTTTGTTTTTATTTTTCTTCACCTTTGACAAGGTCTGATTATGTATCTTTATTATTTTTGCATACTTAAGTGTCTTGAATGTCTAATTTAGTGTGAGTTTGACATGGGGTCATCATCTCACTAAAGTGGGGGACAAATGTAGTAACAGAAAAAGTAGCCTTTTTCCCTTAGTTGGTTTGATAATTGTCATTAAAACTAAATTAATGGTGTTTGGAATAGTATCATAATGTGTTGTACACATTCACATAGTTACAAGACATTTATTTTATTGAAAAATTCCTTAATCGGTCCTTTGCAAAGGTGTTGTAAAGTGGGTAACACATTTTCACACTTTTCTAGGATTTATTTACTTAATTGGCTTAATGGACCCCTTCTTAATAAAATGTATTTAAATTTGTACCTTATTTAGGTGTTGTAAAGTGTTGTAAATCACTTTCACATTTATCTAGGGTCCTTTTAATTAATTGTGGTTAATTGGAGTTAATTAGCCCCTTTAATTCAAGTTTAAACCTTATTTATGACACCTCTCGAAGATCTATCCCGACACCCATGATTTAAATAGTATAACATTTAATTGGGAAAAAATTAGGTCCTAGAAAATAGTACCATGACCCATTCACCCTAGTTGGTGAATGGGTCCTCCTTTAATAGGACACCCTTGATCAATTGATTCTAAATGAGTTTTTAAAGCTCTTTCCATCCCCCGAGGTTAGGTCCTAGAAAACTAAGCCAAGACCCATTTGCAATAGGTGGAAAATGTGTCCTTCCTTAATGAGGACCCCCTTTTCAAATTTAATTATGGTAGGAATTTAATAAAATTTACTTCCAAATCTGGTTTTGGCCTTAATTGTTTGAATTTTGGGGTTAATTCACATAGTTTCATCCTAAGCAATCTAGTAATTTCATGGGACATCCTAGCAACTTCAAGAGAGCTTTACAAGAGAATTCAAAAGGCATTTCAAGGAATATTTCAAGAGTTTATTGTAGGAATTCAAGATCATATCATCATGGCAAGGGTTTAAAGCATTCATGTATGTTTTTGAGCTAAGAAATTGGATGTAGCATTGAGTATCTACTGCAAGCATTGTTCACATCTATTCAAGGTAAAGATCTACATTCTTTATGGCCATTATAGGTTAGATTGTAAAATTATATTCCAAGACATCTTACAAGGTATCAAAATTGCATCATTTCAAGTTTATTCTTCAATTACATTATTTCATCATTCGGTTTAATTACCCACAAGGGGTTTGACTCAGGAAAAACCTTATTCACTAACAATCAACAAGTTTTTCTTCTCTTGAATGTTTTTTTATATATTTATAGGTTGAATATCAAGTGGAGAACAAATTTGAAGCAAAATTGTCAAAGTTGTCTAGTTTCAAAATTGTCATTTATAGTGCAAGAACACAAAAAGAAGGGTACAAAATTTACTCTAGACTTCCAAAAGCTAATAACTAGGATTTTGAGAGTGCTGAAATCAAGGAACAAAACCTTGATCTCAGTTTTAGAAACCCTAACAAGGACCCATTTGCTACTGAGGGCGAATGAGTCCTCTATAGCTTAAAAATAACAAGTTTTTGACAAGGTACAAACCTTTTTATGCTCTCAAAACTCCCCTCATAGTTGCTATAAAATTTAGGTATCATTTATTATTGTTATTTACATCATATCTTACACATAGTTAAATGTTTTATAGGATTATTTAGTGGTTCATCATCTTGATCAACTCATTTTGATGCAAACCCTATTTTTTTATTAAGCAAAAGCTATATTTCTCCTCTTTATTCTTACAAAGTTGATGCTTATTTTATGTCATTTTATCATCAATACAACTAATTTGTGTTATGATTTTATTCATATTTAACATTTTATTAGAATATGAGATCTATATTTTAAAACAAAATGAATTAGAATGTTTAGTCTTTCCTATACTTTATAGTCATTTTCATGCTTTTTACTATTCCCTGCCTTTTAGGCAAAGACTAATGTTTTTGAGTAGCTGATTTTGAGCATTGAGGCATCTGGGAATTCCCACCAGGCGATGATATAATGCTTTATCCTATGCTCCATGGAATTCGTTTTATACAATCTGAATTTCTCGATGGTTTTTATGATTTTTTGATTGGTCTAATGTTTCTTCCCTATGGTTTTTTAATTTTTCATTTAGAAATTCTAAGCCCAACGAATTAGAAATGAAGGGAGGGAAATATTTGCATTAGTTTGTAATGTTTTTCTTTTGTGGACATGTCTTAGTTGTGGCATACCTGTGACCAGGTGGCGCTGTTGGAAGCAATCATATGAATTGTTTCTGCAATGAATCTAGTTCGTGATTAGGGTTAGGTGGCATTCTTCATGGCTTGGATTACATGTCTTGTGTCTACTACCAAATTTTTCATATAATACAAATCCCATTGGGAAAATCTCATTTATGGATTTCAGGGGAAGAATTAGGAAGACTGTTGTCGAGGGTATTTTGAAGAGTTTGGTGTTCTATTAGACCTATTGTAATGCCCTGCCGTGCGAACCCCAAAGGACATTAACACAATAATTATAGCAATTTTTTTTTTTAAATAAACATAACATACATGTAATACACATTAAGTCATAACGTGAATTCATTTAAATAGATTCATTAACACATACATCCTTCGGGGTACACAAAGAGTCATTACGCGACTTAGATCCATACAACATCAATAAAGAATAAAATCCAAAGATATAAAGTAAACAATAACAAATATAACACATACATGAAAATTCATTGATAAGAAGCCATCTGCACAAAAATATAACATATGCATGATTAACGTAACACATTGAATAACAACTGCCATGGCTAATATTACATTACAGTACAATGTTCAAGAAGTACAATGATACAAAGGTGTTTCCAATCATAAATGGAAACCATACACAATATAACATGATACAAATAAATTGAGGAATACCAAATATCATAACTAGCTCCAAGTCATATACAACTCTGAAGTTGCTACAACAATACCAATCCGCTCCTCTCGATCCTTGACTGGGGACCCAATGGGGTGCTTAGCACGTTCCACCCGACCATGTGAGTCTGAAGACCCACCCCCCGTGCTAGGAGCTAACAAGAAGGAGACCCAAACCAAGAACATCCAACAGGGAACCACTAAACTCAACGTCATACAAAAGTATCATAACACTCAGAAATTACAATGACATAATCAACCACATCCAAGAGTCATAAATCTCATCACATAAATCAAAGCAATGACCAGTAACCAAATAACCAAAGGATGATCATGAAACACCTCCAATAAACTGCATTAATAAACATGACACAATTCCAAATTGCAATAACCAATCTAATAACATCATATCACAGTACCACAAGGGTACAAGGTCATAAGTCAAATATCAAGGAGATCATACAAGACCACAAAGTACACCGAAGATAAAATAGGGTAAAACCATAAATCATCTCAAATAACTGTGTTTCATCAATTCAAGACAAAGAACCACTTCCAGAGAGTTTCCAAAGAAGCAACATAATAAGGAGTGTTAGAGGAGAGTGTCATCGCATGGCTTAACATGGATTATCCAGACTACCACTATCGCAAGGTGCCGCCTCTGTCTACTGATGAATTATCCAGACTACCCGAGTGATAGGAGCCGCCTCCATCTATGGTTATCCAGACTACCTATCTCAAGGCGCCGCTCCATAGGGTTGCTCATGCGGAATCGTTAACCTTTCATGAAGACAAGGTAACGATCTTGCCAACCACGGCCTTCTCAATCCCCTTTAGCCTGTGATAGCACTAAACGGCGGATGAGGCATCAATTATCTTTTTTAATGTGATTCTACCCACCCCCTAGTTAATTATTTAAATTATCACTTATTAATTTCACTCTAACGAGGGCTATCCTGGCGCCCCTTTGTGCGCCGACCACCCACTTAGAGCCACTCTCTCTCTCTAGGCACTCAAAACATGAAACAAAAATCCAAGGGTTGTACAACATAACAACAACATAGATCACAATAGAAAAACAGGTGAGGCATTAACATCTCGCGATAAACACATAATCAAAATCTTACAATTCTCGTACAACCCTTTCAAAATCCAAATACCAAGGAACTTGCCACATCAAAGCACATAGATAGAGAACATTGACCAACCATAAAAACAAGCCTCTGGAAGATTCTCAAAAAGTTTACACTAGGGTTTCCCCATGAAAATATGACAACAATAAAAGCAAAACCTTGAAGAACCAAATGCGATTCAAATATAATGAGAGAATACATCAAAACAAGATCAACAACTCCATTAACAACATCAACAACTTTGATACGAACTAAATCGGAAATCCAAGGGAAACCTCTATTTTCTCCTCTCGGAATACCCATAACTCAAAGAACTTTTCAATTTGACTCATCAACAACTCAAGCAGAACCGCCAATCATAACAAAGATAACATTAACCAAATTGCCTCTTAGGTAGAGAGCAAAAGAAAACATATAGAAATGTAAGTTAAATGAGAGAAAGTCCCTAACTCAAAATCAACTCATGAAAAGTCACATCGAAAGAATCCATATAACCAAAACATTCTAATAATATATCCATTCATTCAATAAGAAGTAACTTGAAACAATCTAAAAGGAACATTATTTTACATATCAATCATTACCAACATTTAAGGATAGCACACCATTGTGAAGTGAAGATAAAATCTACTGTTTTAAGCCACAAGACACTAATTCCCAAGCATACTCTAAAACAATCATGAACAATAATACGGGTTCCCATTTTACACACATAATTCCATACAAGGAAACCATCAAACACATCAACCTTGAAGAACACTATTTTAAAATACTTATAATGAACAGGCCATCGAGACATCTCCATAAATACCCCATAACCAAACACTTATAATAATTCATACAACTACAACAACAATGCTCTAAATTTTAGTATCCACCAATACTCTCATAATAAAATTCACAATTGATCTTAACATTGTTTAAATGCAAGGAGGTTATGACAATAGACTCGACAAGGTCCACAACCAACACCTTAGAGAAAACAATACTCTAGTAACTGATACACCCATGACATCAACATATGCCGACAAATCATCTATCAAGGAAATTCCCATGTATTAACTTAGAATAGTCTAATCTAACGTATTTAATCACATCTTACAATTATCAATTCTCCTCATTACCAAAATAAACCTATGCTAACCAAGAAATTTTCATATCTTCAACATATCCCTATCTACTTCATGAACTTATAAATATAAAGCAATTACACTAATATTCACGTCAAACAATTACAGGAATGAATGTTTATACAAAAATGTTCATTTCACATAACGATTCCTAGGTCCTAAAAATAATATGAAAGATTCCATTAGCCAAACATAAAAGCATACGAGGAGAAAGGTATTAAGATAACATTAATTTAATTCTAAAACTAACAGGAATATAAACGAATTAAAAGATATCACGAAATTAGTACTATAAAAATTACCAAATAAGAGAACATATAAGAAAAGGTCAATATATACTCCATATTTTAAATTATCATTTGAATAAAATATCAAGTTAAAATATTTAACCTACCTTTCCTTTCTAAATTAGATACAATGATTAATAATATTCTAAAAGAACATATGTTTCCTCAAACCGAAGGAGCTAGGTTAGAGTATTGGATTGGTAGCAATAATAATAATTAAAAGATAAGGTTTTATAACAATTCCACAATATATAATTGTATCGATAGGTTGCCTAAAGAATCATTTTTCCTAGCTTATTAACAAATCTACCTTAATCAATAATGATGATATCCTAATTATTTAATACAATACATCTAAGGTAAATCTACAATGCCAACAGGAAGATATTGGAATTACAATACACAATCAAGTGTTAACAATATCTTTCTAAATGAATAATTACTGAATCAAAACAATAAACATGAAATTCCAATATTTGTCAATTTATATTAAGAGTCTCATATTTCTAGATATATATATCTTATGCATGTGCAATTATATTGTTGAATCCTAAAGTACTCATAAATCACAATAAAGCAACCGTTACAATTTAGATAATTACTACACGTGAGACGCCCCAATTTGGATTTGAGCATACTTATGGCGGAACACATAACGTCCATTAGTGAGATCAAAAAAAATAATTAACTTAATGATATTTTCCATGATAGCCCTAACCCCTTGCTCATATTCTTATTTTGCCAAAATTGACAGTGAAGAAGTTAGGCGGAAAGGATATAGTTTGGCAAGGAATAATATGTCATGGAAGAAACATGGAAAGAGGCATTTACACCAGTGGATTAAGTATTGCAAAGATACGAGTATTAGATGATGAGAAAGAATTATAGATGTGAAAGTTGGTAAACCGAATTAACCTTCATAAAATCATTAGATTTGCGAGGGCAGATAAGCGTTACACAAGGAAAAAAAACATATGGTAAATGAAAAGAATGCAGTGAAGGTAAAAGTTTAAATCGGGAATTGCAATGAACATGGTAAGTGCAGGTATCAAGGAGGTTATATAGATTTAGATTACCAGACTATGCGAAGGAGCTCATCTAAACACTGTATCCAAAAACATAAATTTCTCTCAGCTTCGACTGAATGGATGTAACTAGCAAGGCTTGAAACATTGCGCAGACCAAGAGAATTAAATAATCTGCTCATTGGTCCTCAATTTCTTCACTTGAACAATCTGCTCATCGACAGCATCAAAGAAGACACCCGAACCAAGCTCCCTCCACGTCTGAGATGGTTACGGTTGCAAGAACATGAGAAGCCACAGTCTTGTGCATAACATTTGGGGTTTTGATAATAAAATATGAGAGTTTATTTAAATCTGTACACCCTACCATGTTCAAGCGTTGCGGCTGTGACAGGTTGCCAAGTATATCAGAAAGTGAATATTGGAATTTGGAACTATAGCCATTCACTCGCATTGTTATCAGACCTCTCATGTTATCCACAAGGCTGAACAGAAGGAGAAAGGTGAGGTACAAACACGTGTCATAGCAGAAGGAGCATCGATGAACAATTTTTCTGTTTTAAGCCAGACGCATTTTTGTTTGGCAGTGAGTTTCCAGAAACGTGCTCAGTATTGCAGTTTGGGGGGGAAAATGAATTTATTTTCAAGTGCTGCAACTATGATAGTTTGCCAGCAAAATCAAGCAGTTTATTTAAATCTTTAAATCTCAGAAACAAGCAGTTTATTTAAATCTTTAAATCTCATAAACAAGCAGTTTATTTAAATCTTTAAATCTCATAAACAAGCAGTTTATTTAAAAGCTTTAAGCTTCCTAACAAGGTCAAACATTGCGGCTGGGACAAGATGAAAAAGGAAACACAGTGCTTAGTTCAACCTCTTCAAGATTCTATTTGCAAATACTCAAACGTCATAGATCGCCAATGAAAACAAGAACGTTACTTAAATGTCCAAACAAAATTTATGTTCCAGAGATACGGTTGTGACAAATTTTGAATGTTGCAGATGCAGACTAGAAACTCAAAAGAAAAATGAAAGAACATGAATTATTCATTACTCCTTACTGACCTTGCGGTTGGTATGGTTTACGGCCCGAAATAGGTATGAGTAAAAGATATACATAATTTCCCCAATTAAAAAGCAACAACAAGAGCATTACATTACCTAATAAAAACTGCCAAAGCATTTAGGGAAATATACTGTTGAAAGTGCTTGGCTAAAATAATTAAAGAAAGAAAAGGCCATGACATCCCTAAACAAGGGTTTCTTCAACAATTACATGCCCTAAGATAAATTGATTGCACTACATAAAACATAAACAGACAACAACCCAGATAATCGCATAACATATACCTAATATATTTACAAGCCATACACTTCTAAGAAACCAAAACATGACTGCATATTACCAAATGACTATAATTTCTTCCAAGAATCTGAAAAAAAGTGCATTTGTGCATCAAAATTGTAGCGGAAAGAACATGGTTATAAAAGAACATACGATTTATTGAGATAGAGGGATGGATCAGCCAGAAAAGAAGCAATTACGCCTAAAACTTTTGTTGCATCTTCAAAACCCTTGGTCAGTGCAAAAGCGAACAAACAACATAGCGGTATTCGAATAAGAAGGTACTCTCCAATTTGTCCACAGAGAGAACTCCCCCCTCCATTTTTCTTGCCTTCCTCTTAAAGAAAATACAAAATTCTCCTTTCAACCGCCCTAACTCCTCTTTCTCCCCCGTAAAAGCTTTTCAAAAATAACTAATTTTATTAATCCACTTTAATTACTCATTACTTTATGTATTTATTTATTTAATTATAATATTCAAGATTTATTTATTTAATTCATTTTAACCACTAATAATATTTTATTTGCCAAAACACAGAAGTATTATAACTTTTATTTCACATCATGCCAATCAATTAAAATCTATTGGCAATAATATTTACCCTTTACGTCATTGGGATAATTACCTTGGAGCAACAAGTCAATTATTAATTATTATCAAATATCATTAAAAGAACAATTAATTAATTTATTTATTAATAATTCTTTACTTAATATTTTATAAAACTAATTTATTTAATTATTTATTTTCTTTTAATTAACCACTATACCTTTGTAACTTTATAATCCTATTTAAATGTCGTAATTTGATAAAAAAAACATTTATCGACCAAAATAAATCAAATGCACTCAAAGTCCAAACAATACCTGACCTCGCACAAATTGAAATGCATTACAAAGTCAACGCAAATGGAGGGCACTACACCTATCTATTTTGAAATAGTGCACCTTGCCCATTGATCATGAATGGAACGTCTTTTGCATATATTTCACCAGATTGGATTCAAACTGTAAGTAAATTATACACCATATTTTCTCTCTGTTTGTTTCTTTTTGCAAAAAACATAAAATCAAGAATAGGGAAAACTATATGATTTTGTAACCCATGATACTAGATTTCTCTGATGCATTTTTCCAAACATTTACTGTCTTTTCTATGCTGGGTATGTGCAGGATCATGATGGGCCAAAAAGTGGCAATATGATAGGTATTTATAGGGTATGTGGCTGACGACCTTTTTTTTACCCAAAATTGATGAAATGAAAAGGTTTTTAAAGGATATTCTTAGCTTTCCACCAATATAAATTATTATTTACTTTTAATTTAATAAATAATTATTATTCATTTTCTATTTGAATTACAACTAAAGTGCTGATTGATAGGCTGATTGAAAACATCTATAACTTTCAAATGGCATCACATTCTATGCTTTGCATACTATAGGATTAAAAAGAAAATTTGAATTTCATCAATTTTTGACCAACTTAAGGTGGTCAGACATACAAGTTTTTATATTTTTTAAAATTTGTAATAAAAAATTCATAATTAATTATTTATTTGGAAAAAAATTACAAAAAAATGTGCATCACATCCAGACATGAGTCCTCTTCTTATGTATAAAATATTATAATTTTTTTTTATCATTTTATTGTAGTTAGGGTGGTCAGACAGACACCTACTTATTTTTTCCCCTGAAATTTAAGTACTACTGCATTGAAATTTAAAATTTTCACCAAATAGATTTTTAAAAAAAATAAATAAACCTAGTAGTTTAGAAAATACATTCAATTTTCTATAGATTCTATTCTTACATATTTTTGAAATAATATAGATAACTTATTCAAATTTTTATGTCAAGTTGCCTAACTCCGATTTTTCTGAATTTTTTGCCACTTAAGGGCCTGTTTTTTCCATGATGATCCTGCACATACCCTGCTATTTCAAGCATCCATAGCTTGCTCGAAAGCATCTATTTTAGGCTTTTATACATGGCAGCAAGGAAGATAACTATTTGCTAAAATGCTTTGGTAGAGATGTATGGGAAATGTGGTAGCATAGGCAAAGAAATGAACTATTTGGGAAAATTTCTCAAATAAATGTGGTCTTAGTGATGGAATTCCATTGTAAGCAATAGAGTGCATTTTCTTCTAGAAAAATGTCGTGTTTTCCTTTCAAATTTAGGGATGAAAATAGATACAAGTTAAAAGAGTCTTCTTCTTCCTAGTTTTTCCATAGAAATTTAATTTTTTAACAAAACGAGGTTTCAAGAAAGCCATCACACTCTTCACCTTATTATGGTGATCATAATTGGCTTAACATTCCTCCATGAAAGTCACACAACTTCAATTTCCAATGAGTAATTTTTTCTATTCTTTTTTGCTTTAGTCCCACTACAACAATAGAATTTTCACATCAATAAGTAGTTCTTGAATTTCTTTGGACTTCAGTCATGGATTAGTTGTATAAATAAATGTTGGTCCCTGATAGATTATGTAAATTTAAGTTGACCATTATTTTTTTAAGCATGCATTTTAATTTTATGTGATATAAACTCACTAATTGTTTGGATAAGATGCACTAGCTTAGATTCAATTTTGAGATATTAAATGGGTAGATTCTCAATCTTTTAACAAGGACAATCAGTTTAACAGAGCATAGCAAGGATATTGATAACAATCAGGTAAACCAATAAATTTTAGTAAAGCTTAATTGTACTATGTTGCAGTTAGCCCTTCTGGATGTGCATATGAAGGTTTTAGTGAATTCAGATTTATACCGAGGCTCCCTTCTTTGTTGAGTTTTGGTCACAAAAAAAATCTCTCTCTCACCTCTAGCCCTTCTAGTATGTGCTATATTGGAAATATTTAATGTTTTATTTTCTTCCAATTCAGAACTGGGCTCCTCTTTTTTTTGGTTGAGTTTTGGTCAAATCTCTCTCTTCCATCCACTCTCTGTGTTAAGAAAACTCATTAGATTGATTTTTTTATCTCATGATTGAGTGCTCAATATGGTTAAAATAGTTTACTCTGACGCACACATGACTAAACATTACCCTATGGTGTTTTCTTTTTAAAAGGAGGAAGCTCCTCTGTAGGATGTTTAATAATTGACCTAGTCCTGTTTAGCAACAATAAGAAGTTGGATCCCAATGATCATTGTTTTAGCCTTGAAACATTAGTAGCTGAATTCGTAGGCTCTTCTAATGGCCTACACAAATTGTATGTTGTATACTTTTCCATTGCAAGATATAAGTGTATTTTAAGAACATTTTCTTAACCTTTGGGATCCTTTGAAGAAAACATGAGCATATGATATGGCACCAAGCTCTACAATGCAAGTTGTATTCTCCTTACCACATTTAGCATGCAATAGCTCAATTGCATCCAACTACAATATCTCCAATAAAGTTAAAAATTGTGTCTTATAGTTTCAGTTTGTCCTATTCAGTAGCGACCACATTGGCAATTGCTATTGCAAAATTCTGAACCATAGACAAGGTGTGTGAGATATTTGACAAAATGTTTCAAAAAAATCTAGTGCCATGCACTGTAAGAATTGTTGGATATGCACAAAATGGACTCATTGAGAAAGCTTCACATCTTTTTAAACACATGAAATTAGTAGGTGTAAAGCCAAATTCTACAACCTTTCCTAGCATCACCCTGACATAAGCCAAAATGAGAGCTTTCTTAGGTATGGAGATCCATCAATAAATAATAAATATCAGTTTTTTTTTCTTCCAAATACAATCATTGCCAAATCTTTGGAGGATTAAATAAAATAGTTTTGTTGACAAATCTTTAAAGATTCTTAAGCAAATTCCATTTACCTATTTAAAGCCATATTCAATAACCTTTTCCAAGAACCTTCCCACTTGGCCAGAGTTGGAGTGATCATTGGTATGGGTTGATCAAATTCTTCTTGTGAACCTCTTCATTTGAAAACATATGTTCCAATTATATGGATCTAACTAGGAATTTTCTCCAAGTTCACTTTTCAGGCTTCTTGAGCTACTCTATCTTTGGTGTCTTTCCTTCAAATTATTGCACAGTTTTCTTATTATTTAGTTTCTTATATTTGAGGATATGTTGTTTTCTCATTTTATTTTACCTATATCCTTCATTTATGTACAAGTATAATTTATTTCATTACTTTCTACAACATAATCAGCTTTCTTTCTCTGCACAACCAATGCATGTGCAACAACCCATGTGGAACTCAAACACTATCAACTACATGTAAATATAGAAAGCATAGAGGAAATCATATCTAGTGCATTGCAATAATATTTTTATATTCTTTTTTGAGCATGTGACTTGCACAAACCCAAGTTATATATTCTCTTAGAATTTTTCATGTAGAAAATTTGAATTATCATGTCTCTTGGATTTCTAGGATTTCAAACAGCTAGGAAAGGCCATAGAGAAGAGTCAATATTCATCTCAAATTAAGAGCTCTTGTCGAAAGAAACATAGACTAGTTCCTATATAGGTATTAGATTTTAAACAAGATGCTTGTTGAAATAATGACATTAATGTTCACAAGTATTCCCCTAAATTTCTATGTAGGCTCATCCTGGATTCCTATATCATATGTACACCACTCTTCACTCTTCTTTCCTCTATATTGCAGTCAATTAGGGGGCAAAGAGAATCCATAGTACCATTCAAAAATATTATGTCAGCTTCTTTATCACATGATCTCTTTATAATCAGTTAATAGATTCTTGTTATCATCGCATGAATGTATTTTTTTGGTATACATTCATTCATAATTGCATGGAGAAAGAGTAGTTTTATGGCAGCTACAAGTGTTTGGGCTTGATGATTTTATCCTTGTTGAGAGTGTGTATATCTACTGACAAGAAAAAAGGTGTCAAATGATTGATTATGTTGTTGGAAAGCATCATGTATTGGAAATTGAATACTTGTGAATTAGCTAATCCCTCTATAGGGTAGTTGATTTATTAATTTTTCCCTCTTTCCACTACAAGAAATCTATAAATTAAATCTAATCTTATAAAATGTATTACCATATACCACATAATTTTACTTAGTTTGCAGCTTACCATACCATCCAAAAAATTTGTCCGATAAGATTTAAGTCTATAATGATCTTTTATCTTCTGCTCATACACTATAATTTATTCTTGCACCAAAGTTTGGATGGTATGGCAAGTTGTGAACTAAGTACAAAACACAAAAATCTTGGAAGATAAAACATCACACAGACAAAGGAAGAATATATTTTGTAGTTGTTGAATGCTATGCAAACGATGGGTGGGGGTGCTATAATTTTTACACCATTCTTGATGGTTACTATTGTTATTGTAGGTTACATATATTATAAATACAAATTCAGAGTAAGTCAATAGTTGAGAATTTTATTGATTTCTTTGTTTTATCTTAAAGGACTTAGGATTTATGCTTGCTTTTTATGAGTGCATTACAAGTTATAATATATGTTTTTTGCTTTTCCTTATTTTTTTAGTCATATGTTGACTCAAAAATTAGGGCCATCATGGCACAATAC
This sequence comes from Sequoia sempervirens, assembly GCA_007258455.2. Lineage (NCBI taxonomy): Eukaryota > Viridiplantae > Streptophyta > Pinopsida > Cupressales > Cupressaceae > Sequoia > Sequoia sempervirens. Next base: position 82,743,095 of record VDFB02072274.1, on the reverse strand, counting down.
ATGCCTCTTGAAAGCCATGAAGAGAATCCTAATCATATTCTAAATGAAACATTATAAACAATGGTAAAGTACATATTGCTATATTTATGTTTGATTGCACCAAATTGAATGTTTTCATTGTAGTTATTGATGTTTAAATTATAATAATTATAGGCAATTTCCCAACTTTATACATGCTAAAAAGTTCTATTCATTATCTTCAACTTTACAAGAATCATATCAATCTAAATTTGGGGCTAATTCTATAGATAATTCGACTATGAGAGAATTGAAAAATTTGTTCATGATTTTGTTTCAATATCTTTGTTTATTGTTATTACTATCCAAATCTATTGTAAATAAAAGTGTGACTACTGCGCCATCCTTGCAGAAATAGAGGAAAAAGTGAGTGATGGAAATTGGGATTTGGTCAACAATTTTCAAACTTAACTTGCTAAACAAGTAGGCCAATTATGCAATACTATTGTAGAATCAATGACACAACAAAATAAATATTCATTCTTTAAAACAATAATTTCAAGCTTCCATGGACTTCAAAGAAAATGTATTAGTTTAGTATCCAATAGTGCATAAACAATTATCTACCTTAGTACAAAATGTTTCATTTTATAATATCAATCTTATTTGAGGGTTGGCACGTGATGGTAGTCTGTAGGGGAATTCAAACAAAAAAATTTAGATCTCAGAGCATCATATTTCTCCCATATTGAAATTTTGCAAAATATCTAGTTCGATTGCATAAGGCTGGCTCAAATATTAGTTAGGATGACATAAAATATGCACCTTCTAGGAATGTCACTTTTCTTGAGTAAGTAATTTTTTGTTGTTAAACCCTTGCATGTTCTTTTCATTTCTTTTATTATGGTGATAGATAAAATATAGTGATATTATTTAAGCTATGTATCAGACGCTTGTTGTGGCAATGGAAGAAGTAGATTTAGTACTTGGGGATGTTCAAACTACCCTTTCATAACAACAACAAGAAATGGCTACATTTTCCTAGCAAACAAATGAGGTAATTGCATTATTGTTACTATAATTGTTGTTACCTGCCATTGCAAAAGACAACTAATGGCCAACTTTGCTTCTTCTACTTTAAATCATAACTAAATATTCCATCTTGTCTTTAATATTTTTAAATTCATGAGGTTTTTAATGCTTGTAGATAGCATGCATTATATTGAGTTAAATAAGTCAATATCAAGGGATACAATGAGTTCCTTTGAGAATTTGTCAAGAGAAGTATCAAATCTAGAAGTACAATAGTACATTGAGCAAAGTTATGAAGCTAGAGAGCAAAGTATTACTAAATTTCAAAATACCTATGGTTAGGTGGCATTTTTGCTTGCTTGTTTTTCTTTGAGTTAGTAACTTAATATGGTTCATTATTTATTGGAAACTCATGTAAATTGCATAAACGCAGTGAGTCCAAGTTTTTTGAAGAAGAGTTTGAGCAGCTGCTAAAACATTTGTTGATATTAAATGTGACTTAACAATTGTTTGGAGACACTATATCTCAATAAAAGCATGTCCTATGAAGTTGCTGCAAATAATGATAGAACTTTTCTTATTGTTTAAGAATCATTGTTTTATTCTCTTCCAATGTGAAAATTGTTCAAGAAAATTGCTTGGTAAATTTCCATTTCTAGTTGATGCAGCCTTGAAAACATTAGATTCATGCCATGTGGGAAGATTTGTCAATAATGTAAACAATTTGCTAAATGTTATTTGAATTAAATGTTGTCTTAGTATTGTCTAGAAACAAAGTGGATAATTTTTAACTAGGATGATATGCAATACTTATTAGAAAGCCACCATGTAACAAAATGTTCTTGACTAACATCACCATTGTAGCTTAAATTTACATTTATGGATAGAACAGTTTGGACTAATATGTTGCATGAAGCTTGACCACAAAATGATTGTTATGTTTCTCCAAGTTGGTTCTTTCCATGTTCTTGGCAGTGATTATGCTTTGAGTACTGTATCTTTAGGGGGATGTATGATCATGCGGTTGACAACCTTTCTAGCCATCTATTTTCAAATCGAATGAACTCAATTTGGTATCTACTGGACCAAATAATGGATCATAGATGTACTTGAAGAGTAGGTTACCATGATTTATTGAAATGCATCTAGATTTATTGAAATGCATCAAGATTGATCGCCAAGGTTTTCTATTCATTGAAAATGTGTAAAAATCATAATATTCCCAAATTTTCAAAATACAAAAGGATAGTTAAAATTGTGATTTTTGAAATTTATGATAGTGCTAAATATTTTATATGATCCAATTCTTGAACTTGTTAAGTTTCCAAACACACAATGACCATTCTTCTCTACCATTTACATTACAGGTGTGAGTGGCAAATATTGCTTGGTTGAGAATCTTACACCTTTTATGAAATTATCTTCTAGGTCTCCTTATAACTCAAGGATTGGTTGAGACTATAATGTATTTATTTGATAGTTGAATTTAGTATCATTTAATATAGTTTTGAGCTTTTAGCAATTCAACTGCAGAATCATAATACTCATAATACTGTTTTCCCTACACCCAGAATTGCTTAAGATAGGGACTCCAGCTGGTGCATAGCTCTTGTTATTTCTATTATCAACAAGATTTCTTTTTATCATGAATAATTTTTATAATTTTCATATAGATAAAAAAATTACTCAATTTATTTACCATGTTCATTTAAAAATTATTTAATTAGATCTTTTATAGCATTGTTTAGGAAATTTAATTTTCTTGTTTAATTATATTTTTGTAGCATTTTAATAAAATAAATAATTTTATTGTTTGATTATATCTTTATAGTATCTACTTAAACAATTTTTTTATAATTCTTTTATAAGATTGTTGTAGTATTTAATTAAACAATTTCACCTAAGTTACTTGATTAAATCTTAACTATATTTAATTAAATAATTTAATAACATGATCATATACATGTATGTAAAATAAAAACATCTATAACTTATATATACCACTCAAACTATAAAAAATCACATATATCAGGAGCACACAAATATCAATGTATCAAAATATGATGTGAATATGCAAAAATAATAATATAATAATTTACATTATCGTAAGATTTAGTTGTTTAAAACCTCAAGAGTAGGTGGTTTATCCCACTATCAAGGGTTTCTATACATAGTCTATTGATTTTGAGTGGTTTTGAGACCAACTATGTTTCTATAGACCTTGTAACACACCCCTCATCTCTATTTTTTCCTTTTTGGGTTGTAAATCTCAAGTCCTCATAGTATTGTGATCTATTTCATTACCACCTAAATCCTAAGATGGTGTAGGTTAGTGGGTGTTTCTAATTAGAACCTCTACAACTCAACTCAACTCTAACCTAGCTAGATTTAAAGAGTATCACATGTAGTCTCTAAACTCTCTCCTCTAATGAATACTATACCTCACTCTATTGTTATAATTGTTGTGTGTGTGATTTCCTAATTATTTTCCATAATGACAAAAAGAACCTTCATAGACGAGTTTCCCCTTATTCTCTAGCCTACTCATATGTATCACAAATCTCTATAATAGGCTAAAATATATCCATATTTATGCTTGTATACTATTGATTCCTAGAGCTAACTCGCATGGCCTACTCATGCTACATGTTGGGGATCATCATTTTAATTACAAATGATGGAATTGATCCACTCTATGTAGACACTACAAAATATAACTTTTAATCAATAAATAATCATAATAGAATAAAATATACTTCTAGTGTTTTAATTAAATTTAAATGTATAGTAAAAAAAATTCTCACTAGGGTCCTCAATCTTCCTATCATGATCTAGAGAAGTGGAAGCTATCCTAGGAGTTATCTCTATTCCCATCATGATTATAGTCACTATTGCCATGATGAAGAGCCTCATAGTAGTTGTATTTCTCAACTCTCCCCACATATTCTAACTAAAGACATCACTATTAGATGGTAGTGGTCATGCTACTCGATGTTGTGCCATATGCCTCTCCTATAATATAAATGTTCCTTCATTTCTCATGGCCTCATTGATGGTATAAGTACAACCTACTCATCATCCTCCTCATTATTATCATTATCACATTAGAGTGTTGCAAGAAAATGGTAAGGGTAGACCTTCCTATTGTAGCAATCCCTAAGAATTTTTATCATATGCATATTGATTTCACTTTTACCTATGCTAGTACGTGTACCATAGAAAAATGGATCATTGACATTTTCATGGTATTTTAGGTCTTTCTCTTGTGATGTTTGACTTGTCTTACTTTTATTTAATGTTATAATGTACTTATGCATTCACATTAGGTCTTAAATATTCAAAAGATGACTTCTTGTGAAGGTGTTCTGAAGTTTTGTAACACATTTCTACACTTGTATAGACTCTTTTCATTATAATTCACCTAAAATACACCTTTTTATCACTTATCAAGTCCTATTTTAAAGTATTGTAAAGTCTTGTAACAAGATTTCACACTTTTCTAGGCTTAATTTCACTATTTACACCTTTCTTATGCTTTATTTGACCCCTTTATGCACTCATAAGACTTAATTAATTATATTTTTGAATGTAAACCTAACAAATAACATTGTCACTTAATTCACGACACCCACTTACAAGACCAAGGTGGGACCCATTCGCCATGGGTGACGAATGAGTCCCTCTTGGCTCCAAATTCAAAATATTTCAATTTTTCTTTCAGGTTTTTATTTAAAAATACCTTATGTCGACCTGCGATGATGTAGTATTGAGTTACTAGGGAGTAAAAGTGTATAAATAAGTTTTTTTCTCCTCATTGTGCATTTCCCAATCATCAAGTTCACTTGCATTCATCAATTAGTATTCAAGCACTTTGCATCATTTAATCAAGCATTCATCAAGCATCTTGGAGCAGCCATTAACATATCTTCATATTTCTTCAACAAGGTTGTGGTGAGTTTAGGACATTTTCATTTTATTTATTCATCATTCCATGTTCATTTCATTTCATTTCTTCATTAAGGGTTTGATTACCAAAGTGGGATTTGACCAAGGAAAATCCCTATACTCTAACCCTTAACCATTTTCCCCCTTTTGCATGTGTGTTTGCAAACTTTTTTATGCATATTTCTCAAGAAATTTGGTGTTGAAAGGTGGTCAACAAGTCAATAAAGTGTTTCAATTCAACTAAACCCTATTTCAAGCTTGGAGATAACCTATAGTTTGTTTTCTGTAGATTTGACTCCATCAACCCAACAAGAAGACAAGTGCAGATCTGGAGCTACAAAATTGAACTTTGATTTCATAGAATTTTGGAGAACCAATTTTCCATCAGTGGTGAATGAGTCCTAGCTTAAGGCTGAAATAGGTGATATTGTTAGATTCTAGTTCTCGACAGTTAGAAACCTATTTCAGGGGTTTTACCAGTATGAGGATTGATTTGCCATCAGTGGTGAATGAGACCCACTAGTCATCAGCAATGATTTTTCTAGCATTATGGAATCTTTTCAAATCTTCAATCTATTTCCAAGTGCACTCCTTTTAGTCTCTTTCATTTTTGAGTTCATTTGAGCATGTTTCTTGTTCATTCTTGCAAACCTCACTGTGTTTTCAAACATTGCATATTACATTAGTTTTGCATTAATAATTAGTGAATTACATCATTTAGTTGCATCTACATCCTTGAATTTAGTCTTAATTACATCATACAATCCTCTATTTGAGTGAACCATTACAATTTTGGTGTTTTATCTCTCTCATTTTAGGTGAAAGATCCTAAGAGTGCAAGAGAAGTCCATAAAACATTAAAATTGTTGGTTCATTTTGGTGAACCTGTAGATTGAACACTTTATCTTTCTAATTTGCATTTTCCTTTGCATAATAGGACTTCATTGTGTTGTCTTTTGCATTGTTTTTGCATCCTAGGGTTTCTCAAATTTCATTAGTGAAAGACTCATATAGACTTCATTTTTGCATATCATATCATTCAAAAACCAAAAATTTGCATTTGCATCCTCATTTTGCATCTGAAAAGAATTGAAATCATTTTAAATTTTCTAAAAAATACAAAGAAAACCCATACTTGGACTCATTCGCCACCCTAGGTGAATCAGTCCAGTTGCATTTTCTGCATTAAAATTTCTAGTATTTTCATATTTTTTCCTGCATTTCTATTTCCTGTTACTATCTTCTTGTTTTAGTTTATATAATTTATGTCATTATAATTTTGTTGTTCCTAGTTTGCATTTGCATCCACCTGATCTTTTGTGGTACTTGTATGAGTGTTTGGTCCCCTATTGATAATACTTTAGTGAGATGAAGTTCTAGACTCATGGCTTCCCGCGATAGCACTTTCATTGTGAACCTTGGGATCTCAAGAGCTCCTACTCCTAGTATAGACAATGGTGCATTAAGCATGGATACTACCACTAGTATTCCTTTACCTTCACATCTAATGCATATTGACACACAAACTAATTCCATTCCGGAAGAAAAATTCATTAGTATTCATGAGGATTTTGTACATTTGCAACAAGTTTTAAGTCTTGAAAACATTTCCACCACTTGTATACCTACAATAGAAAACCTTCATTACTTGATTGAAAGTGACGATGGATTACAATTTATGAAAAGAATAGCTAAGATATACAATAAACATGCTCCTTCCACATCCCACTCAACAAACATTTTTGTGAGACAAGGAGGATCTCACATTCCTCTTCCTTCAACCATAGCATCCATACCCACCTATACCACTCCTCAAGTGATAACAACCATTCAATAGGTTAGTCTTGTGACTCCTTTCACTATTACAACTAGCATTCCTAGTTCTTTTGTGGCATCGAATGTTCCATCTTCTACCTTCACCCCTCATAATGTTCCTTTCACTTCTCCTAACATTACATACACTCCATCACCATTTTCCCATCCCCCTCATACCACTTAAACCAACCCCATCATTACACAACTCTTTAACACCATTTCATCCATGTAACAACAAATATCAACCATTAGCCAAAGTCAAAATTCTCCACCCACATATCATGTTCGCAGTAGCCCATTATCTCTAGAGATCTTGAGAACATAGATGCAATAGGGAATTGAGATTCCTAGGATTGAGAAGTAGGGAGGTAAAGGAGACCCTACTAATCATGTTAATGCATATACAAAATTGTGCAGTGATTTTTTCCTCAATGATAAACTATTAGCTAAACTTTTTCCTAGGACCTTAAAGGACACTACATTAGAGTGGTGTTCAAACCTATCTAATCATTCAATCTAGTCATTTAATGAACTTTTGGATGCTTTTATAAGTCATTTCTAAGTCCATATGACTCCCAAAAAGACAATGGTTGTTTTAATGCGATGTAAACAAAATGCAGATAAAAAGGTAACAGATTTCATTTCACATTATTAGTCATTGATTGCTCAAATTGATGTCAAGATTCTTGATTCACATTTGTAAAAGATGTTTAGGGTATGTGCAAGATCATCATGGAAAAAATAGGCCCTTAAGTGGCAAAAAATTCAAAAAAATCAGAGTTAGGCAACTTGACGTAAAAAATTGAATAAGTTATATTATTTAAAAAATATGTAAAAATAGAATCTGTAGCAAATTGAATGTAGTTTCTAGACTACTAGGTTTATTTAAAATATATATATATATATATATATATATATATATATATATATATATATATATATATATATATATATATATTTGGTGAAAATTAAAAATTTCAATGCAGTAGTACTTAAATTTCAGGGAAAAAATAAGAAGTAGGTGTATGTTTGACCACCCTAACCACAATAAAATGATAATATTTTTTTATAATATTTTAGATATAAGTAGAGGACTCGTGTCTTAATGTGATGCATATGTTTTTGTAATTTTTTTCTGAGTAAATAATTATGATGAATTTTTTATTACAACTTTTAGAAAATATAAAAACTCATATGTTTGACCACCATAACTTGGTCAAAACTTCATGAAATTCATTTTTTTTTTAATCCTCTAGTATTGGATGCATAGAATGTCATGCATGTTTCAGATTCAAAAAATGTGATACTATTTGAAAGCTATAGATGTTTTTGAATCAACCTATCAATCAAGACTTTAGTTAGAATTCAAATAGAAAATGAATAATAATAGGTTATTAAATTCAAAGAAAAGCATAATTTATATTGGTGGAAAGCTGAGAATCTCCTTTAAAAACCCTTTTCATTTCATCAATTTTGGGTAAAAAACATTTCATCATCCACATACCATACACATACCCATCATATCACCACTTTTTGGCCCATCATGATCTTGCACATACCCTTTATCAAAAACTTGCACACTCACCTTTAGGATAAGTTAACTATGATGAAATTTCCTTCATTCATGCATTTATGCATGACCCTTTGTGTCTATAACAACTTGGTTACTAGTCGTGATTCAAGTCCACTTCTAATCGAGCTAAGAAGTCTGAGAAAACAACCAAAACAACACGCAAAACTTTAGAAAACGAAACAAAGGAGTTTTAAAGTTCAATCCACCTTCTCCACAAGCAACCCAACCTATTTAGAATCAAGTGGAAACTATTAAAGTAGCGGTTTCCTTTACCTATGGGGACCTGAAGAGAAAATTTACCCCCTTACCTAGTACTCTCCATAACACAATGGACCAGTTGCTCTAATAATAGATGAACACTTTGCCTACTGTTAAACCACTTGATACCACCAATCCTTTACCACCCACCTTTAAATGTAATGCTTATTGTCATTTTCATCGCCAAAATGGACATGACACCGAAGAATGTAAGCGTCTCAAAAACTTAGTTCAAGACCTCATTGATTCTAGTCGTTTGTCCATTGTAGGCATCAATGATCAAGGAAATAAGTTTTTTTCACCCCGTAATTAGAATTTACAAATATTTACCAATCCTATGCCTAAACACAATGTTTCATTTGTCAAGGCTGGTGAACCTTCAAACAATCATGTGATGAACATTGATACAAATAATGAACAACATGATATAACTCCAAATGTTACCCAATTCGATCCTATGGATGAACTTGTGGGTATGATAGACATTATCCCTTGTAAGGGCCCAACCAACAAATCTCTTGATATTACTTTTTCTTCTCATTATATACTTAAAAGGCTTCCCAATGGTCCTCTTTACATAGCCAAAAAAATCTATGATAAGCCCACCAATGGGATATTAATAGATCTTGCTTGTGGCGAGAAAGTGATCATGGAAGAGTTTTTAGTATTACATGATCTCTATCAAGATGATTATAATAAACCTACCTCATGGATTAAAACACATACTGGTTTTGTGTTCCTTACAATCGGATTGATCGTACTCTGATTACAAATAGGACCCAAAACTTTGGATGTAACATTTTCTATTATTCCACAATCAGATCAGTTTCGTCTATGGCTAGGTCATCCTTTGCTTTGCTTGATGAAAGTGGTCCCTTCAATTGTTCACAAATGTTTGAAGTTTCCACATGGCAATGAAATATTTACCATACACCATAGTGGATATAATCCATTGTCCTCTAAAGATAATTCTTCATTAGAATCCTTTTGGTCTAAACCTATGGAACTCATCACCCCTTGAAAGGACTTCTTTTTCATAACCTATCAAAATTTCAAATCCAAATGAATACTCGAATTGTCTCTTTGTAACATGTCCACGTCCACTTCCACTACTCCTATCCTTGATGAGATAATGCTCTAGCCTAAGTTTGAAACTAAAAAAATAATACAACCTCATGAGCACCCAACCATAAATAGTTCCCCTTCATCATTTAAATTCCCAAGATAAAATGAAACCAATCCTGTCATGCCTCCTCATATTAAACAAGTTTATAAAGCCAAAGAAAAATTGATTGAGCCATCTTATTTGGTTTATTTTGTTCTTCCCCTCTGAAAGAAAAGGAACCTATGGTGGATCAACCCACTCTCACACCTCAAAAAATTCAAAATAAAATTAAGTGAAATTGTAGTGCTAGGGAGCATAGGCATAGTTGTCATCTGCTTGCTCATCAAATGCAAACCAAAAACAACACAAAAAATAAATCTCTTCCTTTTACAGAAGCAATAAATGATTACCCTCTTGACATGCCACAAGATAGTACAGTCCAACCCTCACAACAAAATGATCCGATCCAACAACCACAACTCCTGATACATCCTTCCTTGGAAATTACCCTTCGTCCTCCCATCATGATTAACCTAGATGATGATGATGAGGAGGAGGAGGAGATCACTAAAATCAATGAAGAAGTGCTTAATGATTTAAATTCTTTATTTTCATCATCCATGAGCTTAAAAGATAAATCTGCTACACCAAGTGAAGAACCTGGTACTTCCCCTAGTTTGAGACTTACAATTCTTCCTTTGGATAGTCAACCTCCCTCGCAATATACTCGACATGATTGGGAGGAAGATGACTTGTTAGATGGTTGACTTGCATTTGCCTTGTTAGCCTTTTACATTTTCATTTTTCTTTGCTTTGCTTGTATTGTATATTGTGTTCCCCCGTAATGTGCATTTGATGTTCTCTCTCCTTGTGAATTTCTTCTATTTGTAAATCTACTTTTCTATATGTCATACAGTTTTCCTTTTGGGGATGACGCAAAGCGTTGAGATGCCCTAGGTCTCTTCCATATTGACCCAAAAGGTCTCTATTTCTTTTCCTTTTGTATCTTTTCTTGTTTTTTTCCTTTTGGGGATGACGCAAGGCATCGAAACCGAAATGTCTCCTTAATTTTGATCCAAAAACTTTTCCTTTTCGTTTTCCTTTTTGTTTTGTTTTTTAATTTTCCTTTTGGGGATGGTGCAAAGTGTTTAGACTTTGTTTTTTTTTTTTCTTTTTCTCTCTTTATGTCATTCTTCTAGTTCTATGTGCTTTGAGAAATGATAACAGTTCTGAGCTCTTTAATAAACACATTGCAGCAACAAACATACTAACCCCAAATCCATAGATCCCTTATGTGTTTGATGTGTTCCTTTCTTGGGGGAAACCTCCTTTTCTTTTGTTCTCTCTTTTTGTTCACATGATGTATCCTGACTTAGAAACATATGACTTGGTCTAGGGGCTTTCCAAGTTGGATCTCATGTCTTTTTCATTTTTTTTTCATTTTTCCTTTGCTAATTTAAAGTAATTGCTCACAGAATGGTGTGTAGCAATTCCTTTAAAGTGGGTGACATACATTGACATCATTTCATTTGCATTCTTAGTGCAGCCTTATCACTTCATACAATGCATTCGTCACTTTGTGGATGACATTGGGTGTGATGGCCTTCATAAGTGTAATCTATCTTAGCATATTACATTCCTCTTAGTGGCTTGATGCAACACACCGCATCCCTTAATTTGTGAATATTCTATTCTTTGATTGGTCCTCTCTTGGAGACATTAGACATAATGTTCCCTAAGTGATAAACCTTGCATAAACTTAACAAGACTCCTTTGAACATCTTTTACATTATACATTTTTGCATTTTACATTTTACATCATTTCCACCTTGCATAACACAACTTGCATGTGTGTGTTACCCTTTGCATTTGTTCATGAATTCTAAGCATATGAATATTTTCTTGTCTCATGAAGCATTAATGGACATTTTCCTTTCTGGCGCCTTGTTAAAGTTATTAGAAGGTATAAATTTAATATGGTTGAGTGGGAAGCCCATTCAGTGGCACGACTTTCCCCATAGCCACCTATGTGTTTGTGAATGCATACCAACTAGTGTATGTACTTCACCTTTTTGGGTCTTCTCACCTAGAGGACTGCCATGAGTTCTGTCACCCCAGAGTTAGTATGCATTTTCTTTTTCTCACAAACAACCTAGATCTAATCCACAACTAGTTGGAAAAATGATCAAAGCTTGATCTGATTCTCGCTTTTCTTATCTTTCTTCTCACTTGTGTTCCTTTATTCTTATATTTAGTTTTCCATGGGATATTCATCCTACGAGCTTGATCAACCCTATTGATCATTGCCATTCCATATTGCTGACATAACTGCATTTGGATCCCTCTCGAAATGCTTGCTACTTTAGTGTGAGTTTGAAGCAAGTTCATCCTCTCACTAAAGTGGGGGCTAAATGTACCATAGAAAAATGGATCATTGAAATTTTCATGGTGTTTTAGGTCTTTCTCTTGTGATGTTTGACTTGTCTTTCTTTGATTTAATGTTGTAATGTAACTTATGCATTCACATTAGGTCTTAAATATTCAAAAGATGACATCTTGTGAAGGTGTTGTGAAGTGTTGTAACACATTTCTACACTTTTCTAGACTCTTTTCATTATAATTCACCTAAAAATCACCTTTTCATCACTTATCAAGTCCTATTTTAAAGTTTTTTTAAGTCTTGTAACAAGATTTCACACTTATCTAGGCTTAATTTCACTATTTACACCTTTCTTATGCTTAATTGACCCCTTTATGCACTCATAAGACTTAATTAAGTGTATTTTTGAATGTAAGCCTAAAAAATAACATTAAATGTGACTTAATTCCTAACACCCACTTACAATCCCAAGGTGGGACTCATTCGCCATGGGTGGTGAATGAGTTCCTCTTGGCACCAAATTCAGAATAATACAAATTTTCTTTCGGGTTTTTATTTAAAAATACCTTATGTCGGCATGTGATGATGTATTACTAGGTTATTAAGGCATAAGTGTGTATAAATAAGTGCTTTTCTCCTAATTTTACATCTCCCAATCATCACGTTTACTTGCATTCATCAATTAGCATTCAATCACTTTGCATCATTTAATCAAAAATTCATCAAGCATCTTGGAGCAACCATTCACATATCTTTAGATTTCTTCAACAAGGTTGTGGTAAGTTTAGTATATTTGCATGTTATTTATTCATCATTCCTTGCTCATTTCATTTCATTTCTTCATTAAGGGTTTGACTAACAAAGTGGGATTTGACCAAGGAAAATCCTTATAGGGTAGGTGCACCAAGATGGTTCCCAAAAATGGGGCTTAAGTGGCAACTTTTTTTCTAAAATTAGGAAATACTGACCTTGGATGTGAAATTGAGGATATTTACACTCAAAATTTTGAGATGGAACAAAAACAAGGATCAAATTGCTCCGAGTCTACTTTCTAAACTACAAATTTATTTTGAAAATGGTTGAGATTAAGGGGTTCAAAGGAGGGACGTACACAAATTGTTGTTTCTGTTAGAAAAACATAACATAGCAACTCTTGTATGACCCCAACATGGTGAAATTTTTTGTAGTATTTTAAAAATTGCTATGGTCAGAAGTTAGCTAACATTATCTAGTTGATGCACAATTTTTTTGATAATTTTTTAATGAATATTTTATTTTTTACTAATTTTCTAAGTGGGAACTTCCTCAAAAGAAGAATTTTGGCCATGCTCCCCCTACAAATTTTGGAAATTAATTGATATTTTTAATTTTTTTTAAAAAATTTGTAGAATGGAGTGTAGTTCCTAAAAATTTAATTTATTTGAAATTTTGATGAATGGTTAATTTATAACAAAAAAAATGCCAAACACTACTTTTGGGGAAAAAAAGAGACATACACACAAAATAAATTATGGATGAGAGGCTTAACATTGTCAGAAAGTGAAAAAAATTACATTGTTGGATAGCTAAGAGAGAACCTAACATTACCCATGTGTTTGATTGTGTTGATATTGTACCAAATGAAATCCTAATGGTGAGCATGAACCTGATTATGTGAAAAAATTGTAGAATTTGCAAAAACATGTCTCTGGTCATTGGGAATGCCCTCCAAGCCTTTGGGTTGGTATTCCAAGGAAAATACCAATGCTAAGGCTCAGAGGTTCCCAAAGAAAAATATAATGTTGACGCATTATAACGTGCTCTTGTTATGTCTTTGTTTTGAATTTTTTTGTTTCTTCAGGATATATGTCAAGCAAGACATAATGCGGGCATGTTATAATGCACTCATGTTATGTCTTCCTTTATGTTAAATTCCACTCTAGTGAATGTTTGTTGATATATTTGTATGTTCTTATGTACATGTATGTTGGTGTGTCATGTATGTATCTATGTATGCATGCTTGTATGTATGTATGTATGCCTGTATGTATCAATGCATGTATATTGTATGTATGCCTATATGTATGTAAGATTGTATCTACACATATATGTATGTATGCTTGTATGGATGTAGGATTGTATGTACATATGTATTATGCTTGTATGCATTTATGTATGTCTTTAGAGGGAGTGATAATTTTAAGAGAGAGAGAGAGAGTTGTCTAGGTAGGGTGG
>VDFB02072274.1:82689313-82728715 GCA_007258455.2 Sequoia sempervirens | reverse complement strand
AAAGAGACATCACATGAAGCAAGATGACTACAACATGAAACATGAAAAAAATAATACCAATGTATGCCCCCACTTTAAAGCAATTGCTAAATACCATACTGTGAGAAATTAATTTAAAGTAGAAAATGATAAATGCTAACAAGAAGGAAGACATGAGAGCTAACTTGGAAAGCCCTATGCCAAGTCATATGTTTCCAAATAAAGCTATGTCATGAAAAATGAAAAAGAAAAGGGGTTTCCCCCAAAATAGAACTCCAAACACATGATGGATCTATCGATTTGGGGTTAGTATGTTCTTGCTACAATGTTTTTGGAGAGCTTAGAACTGTCATCATTCCCAAAATACTCATAGAACTCAAAGAATGACACAAGAGAGTGAAAAAAAGAAAGGAACACCTTTCAGGTCAACATGGAAGAGACATGAATGTCTCGACACCTTGCATCATTCCAAAAAGGAAAACACAAGACAAAGAAAAGATAAAGGAAAATCTTTTGGGTCAACATGGAAGAGAAATGAATGTCTCAACACCTTGCACCATCCCCAAAGGAAAACATGGGGCAAATGAAAATAATATAAACAGATTTTGGGTCAATATGGAAGAGACATGAATGTCTCGATGCCTTATGTCATCCCCAAAAGGAAAACACAAGACAATATAAAAGGAAAAGATAAAAGATTTATGACATAGAGAAGATTATAGATACAAATAGAGGAATGACACAAAGAGAGAGAGAACATCAAACATAATAGTATAGGGGATCACATTACGCACATGCAATCACATAAAAGAAAAAAGAAATAGTGTAAAAGACTAGTTAGACACATGCAATTCAACCTATGAGCAAGTCATCCACAACTGAATTGTGTTCATTGTATATAGAAGGCAGACAACTAGCCAAAGGGACAACGACAAATGCACTACTAGGACAAGGCTATCTAACTCTTTCCCCCACTTGGTGCAAGACAAGAGTGAGCCGAGATAGGTGGTGGGAATGAGCTCCTTGAATTTTGAAACAATTTGCAATAAGTATAACATGTAATAGTGAGAATAGGAATACCCTACAAGTAGTACATGGCAAGGAGTGAAAGGGTCCTGCTTTAAAGGAATATTTCTATGATATCTAATTTTTTAAAGATTTTCTTTAAGGTACGACACTCATTAGTACTATGTCTAAGAATTATATGGTATCAACAATGTGATGTGTTTGTATTTTTTGGATTTGGTTTTTGATCTTTCTTATGGCAGTTAATATAATTAGTCCTTAGTGTAGAAGTATATGCAAATTTCTTTCAATATCAGGGTAAGGGAATTGTAGCTTCTTTAATTTTTAAGGTCTTTTTCACTTGCTAGATTCACCGACTTCTCTAGTTGAATGTGGAAGATTTTGACCTAAGACAATCCTATCATTCTTATCATCGTTAGGAGGAATGGGTTGTTCTTTAGGGAGAAGGACATTCATATCGGGAGGAGGGTCTTGATATCCTAACCCTTTAGTATCTTAAGTTGGTATTTTCTCTAAGAGTTGATGAATTTCATGTTCACTTGTTGTATCACTCCTTGTTTTCTTAAGATTGTGAATCCTTTTCAATATGTCTCTTCTAGGTTGATGAGAGTTTTTGTCACTTTGTTAACATAGAATGGTTTAATGTTTGCTTGATTAGAGGAACTAGGTTCACCTATTATAGGGAACTTAGGTTCAACTTGTGTCTCAATTTTAGTATCTAAGTAACCAAACATCTCAGGTGGTGGTATTATAGGGGGTGTTAGTTGTTTCATTGATGGATAAAAAGATGCATTAGCTTTAAGGTTGTTAAGGAAATCATTTAGGAATTTATTCATGCTATCATCATCTTCTCCAATGATGTCAACATCACGAGGACATGCATTAGGAGTTGAGTGAGTATGAGTAAGTTCAATTTCATTAGGGTCAATTTCAAAAGCATAACTTGACACATCCTCTAATGATTTCAAAGACATCCAAAGCTTACCAAAGCACATATCCATGATGAAATGTAATGCAAATTTCATATTCTAAACAAGGTAATTACACTATGCAACAATTTGAAATGAAATGTTCTAGATGCAATTAACCAATGCAAATGATGGATCAATTTAAACTAGATGTAATGAAGTGAATGAAATAAACAATCTATAAACTGAAACAAAAAGTTATCAACAACAAAAAAAATCTCAGAAACAAAGTTTTGAATTTTGGAAAATGCAGTTTAAAATCTACACTGGGACTAAATCACCTAGAGGGGCATATGAGTCCTAATGAGGGTTTTTTTAGAAATTTTTTTTTAAAAAAAGTGATTTTTATGCTTTATGGTTTGCATGATCTATAGACTAAATGAAAATGTAGATTTTAGATGATATTCAATGATGTAAGATGCAAAAATGCAACCTATATGCACTTTCACTGATGCAAGAATTAGAAACCCTAGAATGCTAATGAACTAATGCAAAATACAATGAAATGTTAATGCAAGCTAGATCTAAGATGATAATGCACTTCAAATCAGAATTATGATGTTCTAAATGTAGGTTAACCAAAATGAAAGGTGGAAAATTGTGTGCTCTTATGCTTGGGAGATAGAACAACAATCTTCTTCACTCTCATTCAAGGAAAACCCTAGAGATCTCAATCTTAGGTATGCAAAGGGGATGGAGACCTTGCAATAGGGCTGTCCTAGGGTCAGATTATAAACTAAAGAGGGGTTCACCACCAAGATAGGGCTTGGAAAGACTAATTAAATGGAAGACCTAATGGGCTGATGCAAGAAGTTGGGTACACAAAAGCTCAAAAAGTGGAAGTGTTTTTGCTGTTTTTCAGAATTTGTCACACTTGGATTGAAAATTTGAGGCGAGTTTACACAATGAATCTTAAAAAAATTCACTAATATGAAAGTTATCATTTTGAATCTAGTTTCCAAATATGTAAATTATTCAAATACCCAGATTATAGAAATTAAATTTTGATAGAGATCTATAAAAAACACTTTTTAAAAGTCTATTTTTTTTACCATACCAAGCACGTGTATGGACAACACTTTTTGACCCAAATAAAAGTATTTTTCTAATCCATTTTGGGAAAAGATAGCTAACAACATGAAAATTGATGTGGAATTTTTTTTGTAACATTTTGTTGAATACTTTTTTTTTATTAAATTTGTATTGCCCTTAATTGTTGTTTTTAAAAATCAACGTGTACGGACAGCATAATTGGATCTAAACTAAAAAAAAATTGAATCTTTTTTTTTCATTGTGTAGAGAATTGTCTGAAGTTTGATGCCATATAATTTTTTTACAAGAAATTTAACCAAAAAAAAGTTATTAAAAAACACAAAAAGCCTGATATTTCAAGTTTAAGGACTAGTTTGCTTAGAAATTAATTAAAAAATAGTAAACATAATCCAATATTAATAAAAAATATATATTTGGAAAGTAGACATCGTGTTCTCTAATGGGTTTTAATTTTATAGATTGATTCGGAAAAAAAAAGTCCATCAGCCATATTGCCAAAGTTGGACATTCTTCTTCAATCTACCTTAGTTTTTTAGTTGCATGTCAAAGGCTAAGGCTCAGATTGCCAAGCCTTTCCCAAGCCTAAAACCAAGGCTGCATGTGGGTTGGGAATTTAAATTTTAAATAATGTGTATGCATTACTAAAACGTGTACGTGTTATTTAAATGAAACGCGTACGCATTTCATAACGCATACACGTTATTTAATTACCCGTTGGGTAAAGGTAACACTTATGCATTATGTAACATGTACACATTCTTAGAATAGAATGGGCACACATTTCTGATATAGCCATTTTTCCTAATTTGGTAAATACTAATAAAACACATTTTTTCTGCAATATTCCTTTTCTACAATACGGACCGAAAGTGCCATTTTCTACATTTTTTATTGCAAATTTGTCTTGTGGAGGGCATATTCTATTCAAATTGTTGGAAGAGACAAAGTGCAGGTTGAATTTTCAAAAGTGGAATAAAGTACAAGAACTTTTTACAAGAAGATTTGAAAAAAGAGAATTTTTGGATGTATTCATGATATTTTTGTACTTCGGAGTTTAAAGAAGAAAGGATCTTCTTACTACATAGTTTTATTTGAATATTTGAAGGAGATAGCAATTTGAAAATAAGTTGTATTTGAATCATTTTTTTTGTCATCAAAGAGGGTTTGGTAACCATGGGTGATTAGCAAAGACAAAGAAAAAGATGTAGAAAGTTAATGACACCCGAAGAAATTCAAGCTAATAGAGATATTGAGGAAAAAAGACAAAGGGATAGAAGAGAAAAGATTCATCAAATGAAAAATTTGCAAGCATCTAGTTCCAAGAATGTTGAAGAGGAATCCATGAATGATGAAATGAATGTAGATGATGCAAATGTGGAGATGGTGAATATGGAAGAAAATGCAATTATGGAGACAAACCCAACTATGCCTTCAACTTCAACTTTGAATGATGTGGAAATAATACCTATGCAAACAACTTTGGGTATGTCTTCAAATCCACCTCCCAATGGGGTGACCCCACAATAGTGGTTTACAATTTTTCGCCAAACTGGACACTGAAATTATTACTTTTAACTAAATCTTCACATTTGGGCACCTATAGCGGCTAAACCGTGAAGAATTTGAAGATGATGCAAACTAGAGTCTTGTCACATTTTTTCTGTAGATTCTAAATATATTTTTTTCAAAATTTTTAGAATCAGATTACACTTATTTTTCCATCTCCCACGAAAACTATTTTTTTTCAAAAAACAACATTTTTAAAAATTGACGCACACCGTATAACACATAACGTTTTTTCCATGAAGGATACAATTCTAATTCTTTTGAATTTAGATTTGTAACTCTAATATCTAATGCTTCTACTTGGTTAGACATTTTTTTATTGAATATTTTTTCTTTAATCAAGTTTCGAAGTCAAACCAATTACAATTCAGACATAGTGTGACCGTATAACACAACTTTTTTTGTATATATCAAAATTATTATTTTGTTCTTTGTCGGATCAAGGACTTCAATATATGGTGCACTCATATTTTTCAAATTTTTTTTGATAATCTGCTATTTTTCCATATGTACAAAATAAATACCTTCATTTTCAATGAAAAACCTATGTTTAATATAACTAAAAAAAAAATACATAATAAAACCAAAACATATTAAAATTGTATTCATTGGATAGCTCCTTCCGAGGACTACTTGATTCCAGTTGGGTTTGTGAAGATTCATCCATTTTCATCCTCAACCCGAGCTCCAAAGTGTCAAAATTCAGGGTTTTTTTGTGTTTCAGGGGGGATGAGGTTAAAGGGGGGTTCGAGCGAACCTCTAGGGGTTCGCTTGAAACTAGGGTTCATTCGAACCCCCCTTTTATAAGGGGTTTTATTTTCCTTTTTGGCGCGAAAGCATTAAAAGGGTTCACCTGAACCTAGGTTGTAGCGAACCCCTAATGGGTTTGGTTGAGCCAATAGGTTCATACGAACCCAATGATATGGAAAATGCACCTATTCATACAATCCATCCAGGTATGTGTTCATACCCAAGTTTTGATAATATTGATATTGCTTGTTTAGATGAAGTTGGATACACCATTGATGATATCAATAATTCTAGGGTTGAAACAATGCAAAAACAAAAAAATGATGAAATTATATCGTATAAGAATGCAAATGAGAATGAAATCCCTTTTACATTTGAAAATGAAAATGAAACCCCTTATGTGAATGAAAATGAAACCCCTTGTATGGATGAACTTGAAAATATTTTTTTTACAATTGAAAGAGATGTGCTAGATAAACTTCATGGTAAAGTTTCTTGGAGACAAATTAGAAATTATGGAAATAAAATATATAAAATGTTTTTTAATAGAAAGAAATTAGGATTCCAATTTTTCAACTTATGTTGCAATTGATGATAATGTAAAAAATGAGAATAGTGATGAAAAAATTAGGTGTTTTTGTAAAACCAAGAAAGAAAGATGATTCAATAGAACAGGTAATATCTAGTGTTGCTAATGCTATTGATTTTATAGGTAAGAAAATTTGATCAAAAGATAAGAATGTGGCTCGTCATGCAATAACAACTGCTCTAGTTGATAAAGCAACTTCAAATAAAAGAATGTTAAGTAAGAATGTTAAGTAAATGTATAAAAGTAAATCCTAGAACTTTGATAAGTATTGAAAATGATCCAATTAATCAATGTTGGAGTTTTAGTGGTAGACTCCCAAGATCAGACATGGAATTAACTAATGAAATTAAATCTTTAATCAAAAAAATTTGGCATGATAATATAAGAGTATCACCTAACATTAGAGATTCCTTAAAATTAAGGGTGGGTTCAAAAATTCGTGAACCTCATCCAAAGCATCTCTTAGATATGACTCAAACTGAATTATATAAAAAAAATTAGATGCTTCAATCTTACCATTGAATATTACTATAAGTCAAAGATCATTCGAAAAGTGTAAACTTTGGTATGTTAGAATTAATAAGCAATGAATCTCTTGTTGTTGTAAGACCCATGTACAATTTCATTATTATTATGATGTTTTTTGATATATACGATGCACTTTGCATGCTAACCAAATTATGCAGGACATTTGTGGTATTCATATGCCACCTGAAAAAATCAAAGATTTTATTGCACGTTTGTTTTGTGAACCCTCTAATGGAAACTCATTTTATTTAAAAACATGTATTTTTGGAGAATGCAATAGATGTGGTAACTTTTCATTATTAGGAGAATGCATGCATGAAATTAGTTTAGATGAATTTGGACAACAATTAGTGGATGTAAAAAAATTTAAAAATGTTGAGTATACTTTGAAAGATGAAAAAATTGGAAAATGTTGTGAGCTAATTGTGGAAAAATTTAGTGTCCATGCATTTAGTAATGAATTTAAAGATAATATTGTACCTAAATATGTTCAACACTCTTGAAGTATTCTCATTGGATTGATAATCAATTTCCTTTATGTAAAAACTCATTCCCAATTGGAACTATACTATCAGTTGTTGATTTTGTTGAAAATTATACTCTTGCTCCACAAGAAGAAATTCAATCACATTATTATAATTCAGTGCAAGTAGATATATTTGTTCACATTGTTTATAGACATGCAGAAGATAGTACATAAGATAATATATTTTTTTTGAGAGAGTATCATTTTTATGTAAGTGATAATCGATTACATTCATTTAAGTTTGTTCAATATTGTTTTGATATATTTTATAAAAATTTAAAAGAGAGGAATTCAAATGCTAGAACATCTCATATGGTCGGATAATTACATGGTTCAATTCAAAAATGCTAGAATGTTTTATTAGTTATGTAGACTTCATAAAGAAAATAATATCCAACACATATGGAGTTTTTTTGAAGCTGGTCATGGTAAGGGAGGACATGATGGAGCAGGTGAATGTGTGAAAAGAGCTCTTGCTAGAGAGAAACTAAAATTTGAGGATGCTACGAAATTTAGAGATGCACGTGCAATTGTAGATTAATGCAGTACCAAATTATCTACAAGAACAAGTGAGAGCTCAATAATTCAATGCTTCTTTTGGTTAGTTGAAGAAAATGATATTTTTTTTTGACAAGATTGTGAAACAATTAATGGATCTGCAAAATGGCATTTGTTTAAGAGTTCGAATGCAAACACATGGAAAATTTGGACAAGGAAGTTGGCATGGTTTTTTCAATTGTGTATTGCAGGTGATTGGGAGGCATGTGAAATATAGAATGGGTCGAACAATGGCAACAAAGAGCTAAAACACCTACACCGACACATGTTTAACACAAAACAACAATTGAAGATAATCAACTGTTCGCATAATATGTTTATGACCATGTTTTGGATCTTGTACAAGAAGGTACATTGTTTATTAAGTTGAATTTTATATGTATGTATGTTTAATATATGTGAATTAAATATAAGTCACTCTTTATTGAATTTTTTATTTATTTTTGCAGGACATGTGTATGTTGTTGTTGCACCTGAGGGAAATGAAGATCAGATCGAGTACTAGTTGGCTAGATGTGTTGACAGAAAACATAAGTTGGTACATCTAAGAGTGGATGATGACAACTCTGAGTATCCAACTAGTTCAGTGGTTGTTGTTGGCACCTGGCTTCAAAAATATTTGATGAGAAAGAATGGCTTTCCTGCATTTAAAGATTATGAAAGACACAAGAAGATTATACATTAGCCAAATTTGATTTTGGAAACTAATATAAAACTAGTTAGATATGAAGGGAGGCATGCTAATAAAGTTGTATGGACACTTTCAATGGATGATCATGAGATGGGTATGTGCAGGATTATCATGGAAAATATAGGCCCTTAAGTGGCAAAAAATTCAGAAAAATCAGAGTTAGGAAACTTGACATAAAAATTTGAATAAGTTATCTATATTATTTCAAAAATATGTAAGAATAGAATCTGTAGCAAATTGAATGTAGTTTCTATACTACTAGGTTTATTTTAAAAAAAGAAAAAAATTATTTGGTGAAAATTTGAAATTTCAATGTAGTAGTACTTAAATTTCAGGGAAAAAATAAGTAGGTGTTTGCTGACCACCCTAACCACAATAAAATGATAATATTTTTTTATAAGATTTTAGATATAAGTAGAGGTCTCATGTCCCAATGTGATGCACATTTTTAGTAATTTTTTTCCAAGTAAATAATTAATTAAGAATTTTTTATTACAACTTTTAAAAAATATAAAAACTCGTATGTCTGACCACCTTAACTTGGTCAAAATTTTATGAAATTCATTTTTTTTTTAATCCTATAGTATGTGAAGCATAGAATGTGACACATATTTTAGATTCAAAAAATATGGTACCATTTGAAAGCTACAAATGTTTTTCAATTAGCCTATCCATCAGGACTTTAGTCATAATTCAATTAGAAAATGAATAATAATTATTTATTAAATTCAAAGTAAAGCATGATTTGTATTGGTGGAAAGCTAAGAATATCCTTTAAAATCCCTTTTCGTTTCATCAATTTTGGGTAAAAAAAAATTGTCATCCACATACCCTACACATACGCATCATATCGCCACTTTTTGGCCCATCATGATCCTGCACATACCCATAAAATCATATATGCATTACAAAAAAGAGAGGATGCAGATGGTACAATAGAGTAAATAAATATTGGTAAGTATATAGTTTTATATATATTAAATAATTGATATATATATTTGTCTTTAATAGTCATTTCCTAATTAAAGTTTTATATCATTTTTTGTTTCAAGTCTCCCAAAATTAGATGCTTTACAAAAAAGAGAGAAGAAACATATATTACAATGGAATTCGAATCTAGAGATAGGTAACTATATATATAGTTCTAAATGTACATTTAATTCATAGTATAAATATTAAACGAAATTTAATTCATTGTCATTTTATAAAAAGTTTATAATTGATTTTAGATCCCCTTAAGCCATCCTCTTAAAACCCCTTAATCCATCCTCTTGCGTCCCCTTAAGTATCTCTATTAATTCCCCTTAAGCCATTCTATTAGGACCGCTGAATCCATATCCTCGTATATCTACCCTTAATCCATCCACTTGTATCCCCTTAAGTCACTCTCTCAATACCCCTTAAGCTATCCTCTTAGGACCCATTAATCCATATCCTCATATATCTACCCTTAATCCATCCACTTGTATCCCCTTAATTCACTCTCTCAACACCCCTTAAGCTATCCTCTTAGGACCCCTTAATCCATATCCTTGTATATCTACCCTTAATCCATCCACTTGCATCCCCTTAAGTCTCTCTCTCAACACCCCTTAAGCTATCCTCTTAGGACCCCTTAATCCATATCCTTGTATATCTACCATTAATCCATCCACCGACATCCCCTTAAGTCACTCTCTCAACACCCCTTAAGCTATCCTCTTAGGACCCCTTAATCCATATCCTCATATGTCTACCCTTAATCCATCCACTTGCATCCCCTTAAGTCACTCTCTCAACACCCCTTAAGATATCATCTTAGGACCCATTAATCCATATCCTCGTATGTCTACCCTTAATCCATCTACTTGCATCCCCTTAATTCACTCTCTCAACACCCCTTAAGCTATCCTCTTAGGACCCCTTAATGGTTTAGGGTTCATCTCCCAGTCTCTAGGTCATATGGTTTAGGGTTTATGGTTTCTAGGGTTCATGGGATGCTTAGAATAACAAATCTATATAGGTTAATGGTTTATGGTTCATCTCCCAGCCTCTAGGTCATATGGTTTAGGGTTTACAGTTTCTAGGGTTCATGAGATACTTAGAATAACAAATCTATATGGGTTAATGGTTTAGGGCTCATCTCCCTATCTCTAGGTCATATGATTTAGGGTTTACAGTTTCTAGGGTTCATGAGATGCTTAGAATAACAAATCTATATGGGTTTAAAGGGTTTAGGGTTCATCTCCTAGGATTTAGGTCATATGGTTTAGGGTTTAGGGTTTAAATTCATTCTCTCAACTGTCCTTAATCCACAATCTTGCATCCCTTAATTCACTCTCATAATTCCCCTTAAGCTATCCTCTTAGGGCTTGTTAAGCCATATCATAAGGTTCATGACATGCTTCCCCTTAATCCACTATCTTACATCCCTTTAAGTCATTCTATCAACTCCCCGTAATACACTCTCTTACATCCCTTCAATTCATTCTATCAACTCCCCTTAATCCACCCTCTTGCATCCCCTTAATCCACTCTCTTACATCCCTTTAAGTCATTCTATCAACTCCCCTTAATCCACCTCCTTGCATTCCTTCAAGTCATTCTATCAACTCCCCTTAATCCACCCTCTTTCATCCCCTTAATCCACTCTCTTATATCCCTTTAAGTCATTCTATCTTGTGGAATATATGATTGAGATAGCTCTTGTTTCCCAACAAGAGTATATCTATAGAGCTAAGGTATATCGATTGTGAATAGATGTATTAATCAAGTATGACATATAATTTAACTAAATCTGAGGACATAAATTGATTTATCTAAATTTTTAAATTTCATGATAAGAGACACAAGTTCTCTATAGTGGGACAAAGTAGTTAAGAAGAAATTACAAGTTTAACACTAACATTAAAATTTATAATCTCATTCATTGTTTTCAAAGAATACTAAAGATAAGAACTAAAAATTAATAGAATACATTCAAAGGGACACATAGATATATGCTAGTGACCTAATTGCAATGTACAAAACAAATAAAGATGAGCTTGAGCTCTATTAACCAAATTTTGAGAAATTCTTTGATCCCCTTAAAAAATGTCATATTAGGACCCCTTAAGACATCGATTTATGATTTAGGGTGATAGGATGGATTAAGGTTATCTATGTCTAGTAAGGCCCTAGGACGAAATGTTTCATGGCCTAAGGGAATAAAATTTGGTGGAGTTGCCTAAGGAAACCAAATTTCATTTTAAGGTCCTATGACAAAATGAATGCTTTAGGGTTTAGATTTAGAGATTTGATGACATGAAAACATATAGAAGAAAAATGAATAATTTTTTACAAATAATGACAAACCCTTCCACTGAAAATTAGTTCTTTGAATCAAATATGTGACATTATAGGAATAACTTCAATATATCAACAATTAGGAATTTTACATTTCAACTATAACTAAGTTGTTGAGTTAAGATGGATTTTGAACCTATTTCCCTCTAATAACTCTTGGATGATTTAAAAAGGAAGAGGGGATCTAAAGTGATTTAGACCCAAATTTTTTTCTAATCATATATTTTTTGAAACTTTTCTATGGCATAGACTCTTCCTTCATATTTATAAATTCAAGACACATGGGTTTTCAAAAATAAACCTAACTTCCACTAAGTGAGGAATCAATTGATCAATTCAATAAATAAATAATCTTAGAAAATAAACCTTTGGTTATAGAATTGACTTGCATTTATGAATCATCTATCAAGTTTCTCAAAAAAGTAATTTGAATTTTCAATTGAAATGTTCATGCTACAAGTTAGCTTTGATACACTAGTTTATAGAAAGTACAATATTTAGTTTTCCTAATAGAACAATGCCACTACACATGAGAGTTAAAATAGGAATTAGATTATACACAACCTATAGATCTTATGAATAACATCCCATAAATTAAGGCTTAAATATGATCATAATGAATTCTTACATAATTCACAAAGGATCTCATCAAAATAAGAGAAATGGGTAGAAATAATTCATGCTTCACATTTTAATATTTATTTGATTTATAACATTTATGTGTCTAGCTATCCATATTGCACATAGTCTAGATTAACAAGTATGACTTGCATTTCTATGTTTCTTTAAGAGAATACATCATACACTATATAAGATAATAACATTGATATAGAGTGATTACATGCTCATATCAACTAGCATCATGATATATACACTTATTAAATCAAGCACATAGTTTCACATGAGGTACATTATTTTACTTCACTGGTATACTTTCTCAAGTTAAATTATACAATCATAAATTTTTCCGTGATAAAATTAGCTATCATTTATATTATGTGAACATATTATAATTAAATCAATTTTTTGGTTAATATATCTATGCATAGATTGTTTGTACCTCCTTTATTAGTGAATTATGAATTTCATTGGTAGTTGTGTGGATCACCAAAAACAAACCAAAATGTACCTAACCTATGGACTGTAATGTGATACCTCCCTACATGCTATGTCATCAAATCTTACTACACATCCTTATTTTACCTCTTCTATTATATGACATGCTGCTAATATTGAACTTGTCATCACTTCCACCCTAAATAAACTAAGAACCATGAGTGAGAGTAAAATCATACAAAGAAGGTTATGTAAAATAAAAAATGTAATCTAAGCCTCCAAGGAGCCCTAATTTAGGGTTTTAGTTTTACGTTTTAGGGTAAATAGGATTTTAGGTTTACATTTTAGGGTAAATAGGGTTTTAGGTTTATGTTTTAGGGTTTAGGTCCAAGGATTAACCTATGTAAATTATTTTTTAGGGACCTATGTAAATTTTGTAACCTATGGTTTCTAGGGTTTTGATTTCTAAGTTAAATGTGTCTAATTTAGTTTTAGTTTTTATGGTTTTTGATTTACAATTTAACGTTCTTTGTTTCATTGTTGTCTTTGGTTTTTTAAATGCAATTAAAAAACTATAAAATATTGAACTAAAAAAAACTGAACAAACAAAAATTGAATACTAATTACAAAACAAAAAAAGATATAAAGCAAAAAAAAGGTAGAATTCAACCAACCTGGAGGTCACTGAGGTCGGTTGTGTTGATGGGAAGAGGTGGCAATGAAAATTTTCTTCAATCAAGCCCATTGAAATGGATACATGATCTGGTCTCCTCTTCTCTGGTTTGAATAGAAATGTGAGTTAAAATGGAACACAGTCGCTAATTTATAAAAATAAATAGATTTGTGAAACGCGTATGTGTTTCATAACATGTACGAGTTTTCTATTCACGTACTCAAAGCTGAACACATACGCATTCAAACTTAGGATAGGGTACCTGATCCGTAATGCATATGCATTTTTTTAAAACGCGTATGTGTTTCGTGTGAAATTTTTTGTTTTGGCTGAAATTTCCCCTCTTCATGTACCCAACTTCTTGCTTTTACCCTAATGCTAAAACATAATGCAATGGAAGACTTCACTAAATGAACTAGAAAAGCATGCAAAACATAATAGAAAGTTGAGAAATTAGAAGTGTGCACCTAGAAACTTGAAGAGGCCTGAATGAAGTCCTGAAATTCTGAAAACACTGAATTTAATGTTGACTAAGACTCATATGCCAAACTGGGCGATTTAGTCCCAGATTAGGGTTTCTAGTGAGGAACATAAATCTGGCAGAAATATGTCTAAAACTCTAGAAATATACAAATTTAACTATAATGGGACTCATACGCCAAAAGTGGCATATCAATCTAGTTAGGGTTTTCTAGAAATTCAAAGTCTGAATCTACTCTTCAATGTCTACTTTGTCCTTTCCACTTGATTTATGGGTTTGACTCTCTGATTTGTAACCTGTAGATGTCTCTCAATGATCTCCAATGCAAGGTGACAACTTTGAAAACTTTGAACACTTTGAAAAATTTCTCCAAACTTTCTCTTCAATATGTCTTCAACCTTGATTTGCAAATCACACACTAAAGAGAGGGAAAAATGTTGTTTTGTTAGTGGAAAGGGGTTTGCCTTGGTCAAACCCCGTTTTGGTAATAAAACCTTGAAATGAAATGAAATAAGAAGAAGGAATGATGAATGAACAAAATGTAATATTGCAACTCACCAAACCCTAGCAATAAAGTGTTGCAAACATATATGGAGTGACTCTAGTGGATGTAGATCTTGACTCTTGCTTGAATGTGATAGATCTTGAATTGAATGCTAGCTTGAATCATGAAACCCTACATCATAATTGTTAGCTCAAAAACAAACATGATTCATGATGACTTTGATATGATACTTGATACTTGAATTATTCTCCAAAACACTTGATAATCAACCCTTGAAGACTCTTGAATGCTTCCTTGATCACAAATTTTCTATAATGCATGAATACTTGAAAGCTTGGGATGAAAATGAGTGAAAGAAACTTGCATTTATACTTGTTTATGCCAAATTCCTAAAATTAAAACACTAAAAGATGGCATTAGATCTAGGAGGATAAAATCCCACCAAGAATTTGAATTAAATTTGATTTTGGGCTACACGAAACTCATACACCTGAAGTGGTGTATGAGTCCCATTAGGCATATGGGACCAGTGACACATTTTTAAAATTGCTTAGAATGATGCAAAATCCAGATTAGGGCCCTAAAACCTAGGTGGGACTCATATGCCCAAGGTGGCATATGAGTCCTAAATCACTAAATTTGGGCCACACAACCTAAAAACACCTGAATTATCATTGATGTTGATTTATGTTGGGATTATCCTTGAAAAGATGCATTAATTAAGGCTTGTAGATGCAAAATAAGGCCAAATAAGGAATAGAGAAGCCTGGGCAGTTATTTATGACAACCCTAGAAAAGTGTGAAAGTGTGGAACAATAGTTTACAACACCCTGAATAAGGTATAGTTAAGTCTGTTTGTCTTACAAGGGCCCAATACCTAATGTGAATGTGTCAAACACATTACAACACTAAATCAAGGAAACATTATGCTTAATTTAACAAAGAGGGCCAAAATAAGCATGAAAAAGTAGAGGGATACTTTTTCGGTTGCCACACCTTCAAAGTTAGAAGACTTGTTAATTCACATGAGTTGTGTGCTAGTGAGTGGCAAATGATCATGCAAGAGGTGAAGAGGTGTCTCACCAAGTGAGAAAACTTATCTGAATCACATGAGGTGAGACAAACCTCTATAAGTTAACTAAGCGAGCTTAAGTGTAGTGTGAATAGGAATCTACTAAGTAGGTTAATAGCTAAATAGTTTAACAATACATATTTTAACACTAACATCCCCCCCTTAAGTGATACTTAGGGAGTATGATAAACACTGAACATATGAGTCTAGACAACAAGGCCTTGTAAGGTACTCATATACAATACAATCTCTAAAAAAATGGAGAAAAAGGATAAATCCTAATGGGAATAAAACTCCTCTCCAAAAAAGAGAAAGAAAGGATAAGACCTTATGTAAAGATGTCCCATGATGATAGGAACATGATAATGAACAAATCCTAAAGCATGTCAAAGTTGTAAACTCTATCAAATATGGGCTAGTGTTTGTTGGAATTAACGAACCTCCAAGAAATGTAGATCAAGATAAGAGATACACAACTCTACATGAGTGAACATATGAACACTACTCAACCATGAATAGACAAATGCCTGTGAAGTTGAAAATATAAATAGTACTATGATTCTAGAGTAATACATGACTGACATGTGTATAATACTAAAATGTTCATTATTGTACTCTACATAAGTACTAGAACCTCATAAAATACGATCCACTAAAATAATCCCCCATATGAGAGATCAAGATAGGTCAATGTTCGAGACTCCCAAAAAATAAGATTCCTTCACTAATTCATTGAAAGATGGATTATCATAACAATATCATAATACCCCCCTTAATGCTAATAGATATAAGAAAACCAACTGAAATTGGACACAAAAGTGTGCAAGGAATGTAAACCCAATGCAGGTCCAAAATATGTACAAGAAACTCAAAAAGAGTGTGCATCAAGGAAAACATGCATGAGGTGAGAATCATGAGGATCCATTGTTGTGATGTCAAATAAAGGCTCTACACAACCTCATACTACAATATAATTCAGTGTAAGTACGAAATTCCCAAATTCCCTCCCTAAGGAACATGTTTAGTTTTGTGGAACATTTTGTGAGTGCATTTACAAACTTATTTTCTATTATGACTCCTTACAAGTTTACATCATGAGATGACAATGAAGAAAAATATTATGTATGCTTTCAAACATCAATAAAAAGACAAAAACTTAAAATGAAACCCCCTTGAAACCCCCTTACAACACTTGATGGTTATAGTTAAAATTAACTCCCTCCTTAAAAGCATTGATGGTTAACCAAATGATAACTAGCTACTAGTATTTACTAGGTAGCAAGATTTTAACTAATAAAATTACCAGTAACAAATTTTGTTAATTAAATTATCTAACCATTAGAAATCAATTAATACACTTCTATGGAGAAGTAGCTATAGTCAAATAGGATTAGGCTTGCATAGGAGTTAAGAATTTGTTTATGCTAACAAATTTCATTAAAAGCTGATAAATAAATATTAAAATAAATATCAAATAACTAATAAATGCTAAATATAGGGATAATGGGGTACCAAAGATATTGACTAAGGCAATGGAAAATGAGCAAACACTGTAGTGAAAAATGCCATACATTTCTAGGTCAAAATTGACACCTTGCAAATAGCTTGTAGATTTGGGTGTCAAGTTTAGTCATGCCTTTTGCTTATTTGGGTGCCTTGAAAATGGATTAGATTTAAAATTTGGGTGTGTGGGACCTCTATGATAGGGCATGACTTATTCTTCTCACTTGGGAGCCATGTGAGATCTCTCTAGTAGTCATCTTAGAGCTTGCTATGTGAGGATCATGCCTGCAAGCTCCCAATGAATGATAGTGGTTGTGAGGAATGTCATTGCGTCTCAGATGCAAATTTTACTCTTTGTAATGGTGATTCCTCTTAGTGACTAGTGGTACTTGTTTGTGAGCAACACACAACATTTTCTAGAGCCACGATGAGTGAGGGCTTGCATTGAAATACCCAAAGTTGATGGCTTGCACATATATGAGGCACTTTTCTTGATTCCATTGCGGATTGAAAGTTACCCACACATGGCTTAAAAATTACCCACACATAGCCTTCTAATTTCCCCCCAAGATAATAATAGCAAAAACCTTGTTCTTCCACAAAATACACTTGCACACAATGAGCCTAATTTTCCATTATAAAAGAGATTCATAAAAGAGTTAAGAGTTTATACAATATGAGCTTTCCTAAATAGGAAAGGAGATGAAGATAGTCATGTGAAATACAATGACTAACTAACCCTTCAAATTTGGAAAACATATTAACTCACATGTGTGTTCTAGTGAGTGGCAAGTGATCATGCAAGAGGTGAAGAGGTGTCTCACAAAGTGAGAACACTTGTCTCAACCACATCAAGTGAGACAAACCTCTAGAAGTCCTCTAAGTGAGATTAAGTGTAGTGTGAATAGGAATCTACTAAATAGGATAATAACTAACTAGTTTAAAAATACCTCTTTTCACACTAACAAACAATTCCTATGGCATTGTTTAGTTTTATTGGTGGTTATCACAAAGTAATGTAGTTAGACATTTTTTGAAACAGTAGTATCAAAAAAAGTATCCTTTTTCCCTTACTTGGTTTGATAATTGACATTGAAATTAAATTAATGGTGTCTTGGAATAGTTTTGTAATGAATTATACATATTCACATCATTCTAGGACCTTTATTTTATTGAAACATGCCTTAATTGGTCCTTTACAAAGGTGTTGTAAAGTTTTGTAACACACTTTCACACTTTTCTAGGATTTATTTACTTAATTAGCTTAATGGGCCCCTTTTTAATAAAATGTATTTAAATTTGTACCTTATTTAGGTGTTGTAAAGTGTTGTAAAACACTTTCACATTTATCTATGGTCATTTTAATTAATTTTGGTTAATTGAAGTTATTAGCCCCTTTAATTCAAATTTAAACCTTATTTATGACACCTTCAAAATATTTATCCGGACACCCATGATTTAAATAATATAACATTTAATTGGGCCAAAATTAGGCCTTGGAAAATGGTGCCAAGACTCATTCACCCTAGGTGGAAAATGGGTCCTCCCTTAATAGGAACCCCTTCATCAATTGATTCTAAATGAATTTTTAATGCTCTTTCCATCCCCCAAGGTTAGGTTCTGGAAAAACTGAGCCAAGACCCATTCGCCCTAGGTGGTGAATGGGCCCTCCCTTATTAAGGACCCCCTTTTCAAATTTAATTATGGTGGGAATTTAATAAAATTTACTTCTAAATCTGGTGTCGGCCTTAATTTTTTGAATTTTGAGGTTAATATCCTAATTTAGTATAAATATGAGGTTAATTCACATAGTTTCATCCTAAGCAATCTACCAATTTCAAGGCAGATTTCAAGATTTTATTTGAGAAATTATAGATCAAGGCTTTAAAGCATTCATGTATGTTGTTGAGCTAAGAAAGTGGATGTAGCATTGAGGATCTATTGCAAGCATTGTTCACATCTATTCAAGGTCAAGATCTACATTCTTCATGGCCACTACATGTTAGATTGTAGAAAATTCTTCCAAGACATTTTACAAGGTATTAACATTGCATCATTTCATGTTCATTCTTCAATTACATTATTTCATCATTCCTATTAATTACCTACAAGGGGTTTGACTTAGGGAAAAACCCTATTCACTAAAAATCAACAAAATTTTCTTCTCTTGTATGTGTGTTTACATATTTATAGGTTGAAGATCAAGTGGAGATGAAATTTGAAGAAAAAATGTCAAAGTTGTCTAATTGCAAAATTGTCATTTATAGCACAAGAATACAAAAGGAAGGCTACAAAATTTATTCTGGACTTCTAGAAGCTGATAACTAGTATTTTGAGAGTGCAGACATCAAGGAACAAAACCCTGATCTCAATTTTAGAAAACCTAATAGGGACCAATTCGCCACTGAGGGCGAATGAGTCCTCTGTAGCTTAAAAACAACAAGTTTTTGTCAAGTACACACCTTTTTATGCTCTCAAAACTCCCCTCATAGTCGCTATAATAGTTAGGTATCATTTTTATTTTTATTTGCATCATATCATGCAAATAATTGAGTATTTTAGTAGGGAAAAGACTTAGTGGTTTATCATCTTGTTCATTCATGGTGGTAAACTCTACCTTTTTCCCCATTAAACATTTTGGTGAACCTGACCTATTGAGCATTACAATTTTCTTATTTTTGAAGTCTCTTTTGCATCTTAGATTAGATCTTGCATTCATTAGTATTGAATTAAGATCTCATTTAGGATTACTTTTTTTGCATTAAATCTTGCATCTCATTTAGGGTTTAGAATTGCATTTTTTTGCATCTCTCTAAATATAAAAAATATAAAAATAAAATTATTCATTTTGCATCTCATTTAGATCTCATAAAATTTCATTTGAAAATCAAATTAAAATTGCATTTCATCTTTTCATTACATATTTACATTGCATTTCAAGAAAATCTAAAACCGAAATTCACTATCTCAGACTTGGAATTAAAAGATATCACTAAAAGATTGCAAATAATTTTAAAACACCTATCTAGGACCCATTCACCCCTACTATAAAATGAGTCCCTAATCAGGTCTTGTCTGTACCTTCTGGTAACTGAAAAAACATCAAAATTCACTCTAAAATCCATAGAAATATCTCATAAACATCTAACAAGGACCCATTCTCTCTTACATGTGAATGAGTCCCTGTTAGCTACTGATCTGCATTTTTTGGACATTAAAATCTCAGTTTCTATCTTTTGTTTGGTGTTGTTACTTTCTAATTTTATTTTCTTGATTTATTGTTTCATCTAATTCATTGCATTTAGCTTCATTTCAATGCATTGTTAAAATTCAAAATTGCATTCAAACTTTTCATTTTCAGCTTATTGCATTGTGTGATTAGTAAATTGCATTGCTTAGAATTTGAAAATTGCATTTCATTATAGGTTATTGCATTGCCCATTTTCTATGCTTGGGTTTTCACACTGGGGTTGTAAAAATTGTATGAGATTTACAACTTGGTGTCCTATTTGGGATACTATCATAAGACGTAGTTTGAGGCTCATGTCTTCGCACAATATCTCACTCACTATGGATCTTTGGTTTTCTGACTGTCTTTCTGATAGTGTTGAGAATCAACCCTCCATGTATCATAGTTTGCATACTTCATTTCCCATGACTTCACCTCCTACAACCAATATCCTTAATGTTACCAACACCATCCCTACCATTACCTCTTCCACTCAAGCTTTGGGGTCTACTCAAAGTCATGGTGTAATTCCAATCCCATCCTCCATGATAGCAATGTCCATCCCTACATACACTAACTATGCACAACCTACAACAACATTACAACCTACAACAACATTGCAGCCTACAACAACCTTTCAACGTACAAAAACCTTTCAACCTACAACAATCATTCAACCAACCACAATATTTACACCCACTAGCACTGTGTACACTTCCATAAGTATTCCCGTAGGAATTCCTTCCACCTTTGTGCCTTCAAATACGATAATTCCTCAACAATCCAACTCCACCAGCTTGCAATTCACTAGCTCTCCGCATAAATACACTACACTACCCTATTCCCCTCAACCTTACAACAAAAATGACCCTCTCATTAACTCACTTTTGCAAACCATCACATCCCTTTAACAACAAGTGGTAACATTACAATAGAATAATAACAATCAACCCTTGCAATATATCAAGTCCACCTCATTTTCCCTTGACATATTACGAGCAAAAATGCCACAAGGTATAGAGGTCCATCGATTTGAGAAATATGGTGGGAAAGGAGGTCTAGTTAGCCATGTTTCCAATTTCATAGCCTTGTGTAGTGACTTCATATTTGAGGATAAAATTTTGGCCAAGTTATTCCCTAGATCATTAAAAGATACTACTTTAGAGTGGTTCTCCACTTTTCTAAACAGCTCAATTGGTTCATTCAATGAACTTATTGATTCCTTTTACAATCACTTCCATATTCACATGGGTATCCATATTACCCTTGTTGATTTAATGACATGCAAGCAAAAAGAGGGTGAGAAAGTGACCAATTTCATAGCAATATATCAATCACTTTATTCACAAGTGAAGATTAAGATTCTTGATGTTGACCTTCAACAAATGTTCATTTCCAACTTACAAGATAAAATCCAAAGAAAACTTAAAATGTTGAGGTTTCCATCCTCCACATAGTTATGTATAGCCCTTCATGAGCATCAAAATTTGACTAGTGGTCATGATGTGAAAATTCCCCCTAGTCATCCCAAAAATTCTAAATCCACAACTCAAAACAATTATCAACCTTTCAAGAAAAAAAATAGGGCCTTTTTACAACTAACTCCCCCTTAGACAAGTCAACAAAACATGACCCTAATATCATGTTGTAGCTTATTGACAAGATCATGCTTACCTTACCTCCTGTTAGAGAACGTGACCCTACTATACCATTGCCTAAAGGCTTTCAAAAAAATGCTTATTGTCATTACCATAAACAAAATGGACATGGTACAAAATATTGTAAGCATATTAAACATCTTGTGAGGGACCTTATTGACAATAATCAAATTCAAATTGGAGGTGTGAATGATCAAGGTAATAAGTTTATAGCTCCTCCTAATCAAAATTTAGTCATCTTTATGAATCCCATGCCTAACCACAATATTTCATCCATCAAAGCTAGTGAAATAAAGAATGGTGTGATGAATGTTGACACACATGATGGCAATATGAATATTCTTCAATAGAATCCTCCAGATGAAGTGATAGTATTTATCGAAGCTAGTAAACCATAGATTTTTTGCACTTTAGATCTTTCTAGCACTTCTAGGGTTTTTCACCTAAAAGGAGAAAGTAGGGGCCAAAAGTCTAGCTAGGTTCACTCAAATTGTGCAATGTATAATGTTATTTGAACTAAATGGAATGATATAAGTGCATTTATATGAATTAATTGATTGATTATGTATGCAAAACCTATGATTTTTGTGATGTTGGAAAACACAGTGATATTTGCAAACAATGATCTATGAATGAACAAGTGCAAAAAAAAAAAGGAAGAGGCTGAATCAGAGTGCACTTGGGAAGAGATTGGAGAATCTACAATCTTCCAAATGTTTTCTTAAATCATAGAAAATCACTAGTGGGAATCATTCACCATTGATGGCGAATCAATCATGCTTCTAATGAAAACTGATGGGAATAGGTTTTTGAGTGTTAGGATCTAAAATCTGAAAAAACCTAGATTTCCATCCTTAAGGTGGGACTCATTCACCACTGATGGAAACTAAATCCTCTCCAAAAATTATGAGAAATTAGGGGACAATCTTGTAGCACCAGATTTGAGGATGTCTGCTTGTCGGGTTGTCGAAGTCAAATTTGCAGAAAACAAACAGAGTGTCTTCTCCAAGCTTGAAATAAGATTTTGTTGACTTGAAACACTTTGTTGAATTCTTGTCCACTTTTCTACACCTAAATGCTTGTCAAATCTGCATACACAAGTTTGTAAACACACATGCAAAAGGGAAAAAATGGTTAAGGGTTATGATATAGGGATTTTCCTTGGTCAAATCCTACTTTGGTAATCAAACCCTTAATGAAATAATAAAATGAAGGAGAATGATAAACAAATAAAATGCAAATGCTATCAACTTACGAAACCCTTATTGAAGAAAATCTAAAGATATGTCAATGGAAGATCTTGAATGTTTGATTGATGCTTGATTATAGGATGCAGAGTGTTCAAATGCTAGTTGAATGCTTGAATGAGTTAGAAGATTATAGTGGATGTAAAATGAGGAGAAAAACACTTATTGGGTATGTGCAGGATCATGATGGACCAAAAAGTGGCGATATGATGGGGATGTGTAGGGTATGTGGCTAACAACCATTTTTTTACCCAAAATTGATGAAACGAAAAGGGCTTTCAAAGGAGATTCTCAGCTTTCCACCAATATAAATTATGATTTACATTGAATTTAATAAATAATTATTATTCATTTTCTGTTTGAATTACGACTAAAGTCCTGATTGATAGGCTGATTGAAAAACATCTATAACTTTCAGACGGTATCACATTTTTTGAATCTGAAACATGTGTCACATTCTATGCTTCACATGCTATAAGATTATAAAAAAAAATGAATTTCATGAAGTTTTGACCAAGTTGAGGTGGTCAAACATATGAGTTTTTATATTTTTTAAAAGTTGTAATAAAAAATTCATAACTAATTATTTAATTGGAAAAAAAATACAAAAAATATGCATCACATAGAGACATGATTCCTCTACTTATATCTAAAATATTATCATTTTATTGTGGTTAGGGTGTGATAGACACCTACTTCTATTTTTTCCCTAAAATTTAAGTACTATTGCATTGAAATTTCAAATTTTCACCAAATAGATTTTAAAAAAATAAATAAACCTATTAGTTTAGAAACTACATTCAATTTGCTATAGATTCTATTCTGACATATTTTTGAAATAATATGGATAAGTTATTCAAATTTTTACGTCAAGTTTTCTAACTCTGATTTTTCTGAATTTTTCACCACTTAAGGGCCTGTTTTTTCCATGATGATCCTGCACATACCCTATTTATACATTCTTGTGCCTTAGTAACCCATTGATACCTCGTCACAGGTTGCCATCAAGTAATTTTGAATAAAAAATTGAAAGGAAATTTGAAATATTTTGAATTTAGAGCCAAGAAGGACTCATTTTCCACCCATGGTGAATGGGTCCCACCTCAGGCTTGAAAATGGGTGTCAAGAATTAAATCACATTTAATGTTATTTGTTGGGTTTACATTAAAAAATGCACTTAATTAAGCCTTATAAGGGAATAAAGGGGTCAAATAAAGCATAAGAAAGGTGTAAATAGTGAAATTATGCCTAGAAAAGCATGAAATCTTGTTACAAGACTTTACAACACTTCAAAATAGGACTTGATAAGTGATGAAAAGGTGTTTTTTAAGTGAGTTGTAATGAATAGAGTTTAGAAAAGTGTAGAAATTTTTTACAACACCTTCACAAGATGTCATACTTTGAATTTTAAGGACCTAAATGTGCATGTTCAAGCCACATTACATCAATAAATTGAAGCAAAATAGACTAAGCATCATTAAGAAAGGCCTAAAAGACCATGGAAATGACAAGGGGCCATTTTTCTATGGCACATTTAGCCCCCACTTTAGTGAGAGGATGAACTTGCTTCAAACTCACACTAAAGTAGCCATGCATATCGAGAGAAGACCCAAAAAAGTAGAGTACATACACTAGTTGGTATTCACTCACAAACAAAAAGGTGGCTATGGGGAAAGTCATGTCGTTGAATGGGCTTCCCTCTCAACCATATTAAAGTTATACCTCGTGATAACTTTAACAAGGTGTGACAAAGGAAAATGTTGGTTTGTGCTTCATGAGACAAACAATGATTCGTATGCTTAGAACTCATGAACAAAAAGCAAGGTACCACATGCATTCAAGTTGCGCTATGCAATGTGGTAAAAAGTGGAAAGTGTAAAATGCAAAAATGTAAAATGTAAAATGTAAAAGATGTTGAAAGGAGTCTTGTTATGTTCATGCAAGGTCTATCACTTAGGGAACATTGTGTCTAATGTATCCAAGAGAGGACCAATAAAATAATAAAATATTCACAACTTAGGGGATGCAGTGTGTTGCATCAAGCCACCAAGAGGAATATAATATGCTAAGATAGATCACACTTATGAAGGACATCAAACCCAATGTAATCCACAAAGTGATGAATGTGTCGCATGAAGTGACAAGGCTGCACTAAGAACCAATAATGAAAATGGAATTATGCCAATTTATGCCCCACACTTCAAAGGAATTTATGCACATCGTTCTATGAGAAATTACTTTAAAGTAGCAAAAGGTAAAAAAAAGGAAGACATGAGAGCCAACGTGGAAAGCCCCTATGCCAAGTCATATGTTTCTAAGTTAGGTTGCTTCATGTAAATGAAAATGAAAACAAAATAAAAGGAGGATTTCCCCATAGAAAGGAACACACCAAACACATAAAGGATCTATGGATTTAGGGTCAGTACATGTTCATTGCTGCAATGTTTTGATTAAAGATCTCAAAATTGTCATCATTCCCCAAAGCACATAGAACTAGAAGAATGACACAAAGAGAGCGAAAACAAAAGGAGAAAAAAGCCTTTTTTGGGTCAACATGGAAGAGACATTATAGTCTCAATGCTTTGCATTGTCCCTAAAAGGAAAAGCTTTTGGGTCAACATGAAGGAGACATTTCGGTCTCAATGCATTGCCTCATCCCTAAAAGGAAAACACAAGAAAATATAAAATAAAAAGGAAAAGGGACCGATTGGGTCAACATGGAAGAGAAATAGGGTGTCTCAATGCTTTGCATCATCCCTGAAAGTGAAACACACAAAAAAAAGCAATGCATGGCATATATAAGAATAGAGATACAAATAGAAGAAGTGTATGCCAATAGGGAAAGCATCAAATGCACGATACAGGGGAGCACAATACACACATACAAGAAAAATGGAAAGGGGATAGTAATGCAAGTGTAATTCAACCATTAACTAAGTTATTGGTTTCTCAAGCTTAGTAATTAAGCAGAAAATTAATAACATAGTTAAGAGACAAAGACAAGTACATTACAAGGAAGAGGATAACAACTTCTTCCCCCCCACAAAGTGTAAGGAAAGAATGAGTCGAGGTGGGTGATGGGAAAGGCTCATGCGATAGTGAGAATATAAAATTCGACAACTATGGCATGATAAAAGGAGTTTTGTGTTAAGGGATAATGGGAAAGCACTCAGTATCAGTGAAGTGATACTTGTTTAAGTTTGACATTCTTCAATTCGATGACCAAGAACACAATGATATTTGCAAAAGGGTATGTTAGAATCTTTAGGATGGATGTCCAACCTATTCATAAGTGGTAAAAGTATAATACCTTTGTTTAAAAGAAATTGAAGTCTCCTTTCAAATTCAGGTGGAGGATGAGTAGGAAACTTGAGCTTTTTCAATTTGTAAGGCCATTTTCATTTGCTAGATTCTCCTTTCTCACGAATGGAAGGAGGAAGAGGACCCATGGGGATCCTAGCATCCTTAGCATTAGAATTAGGTAATGGTTGTTCACGTGGAAGGAGAATGTTTAAGTCAGGAGGAGAATCAAAGATCATTGTACCATCATCTCGAAGTCTCCAATATTCAAAAGGAGCTCTCTCAGGATAAGAAGGATCTTGATATATCCTAAGCCTATGGTGTTTTCTTCTATTGATTTTTGTTCAAGAAGTTGATGAATTTCATGTTCATGTGTTGTGTCACAACCTTGTTTACTTAGGATAGTAATGTCTTTACCATATGTTTCTTCAATGTTTATTGGATTGTTTGTAACTTTGTGATCGTAAAATGGTTGAGGGTTTGTTGGTTGAGAGGGACTAGGTCCACTTGA
Organism: Sequoia sempervirens; assembly: GCA_007258455.2. Classification (NCBI taxonomy): domain Eukaryota; kingdom Viridiplantae; phylum Streptophyta; class Pinopsida; order Cupressales; family Cupressaceae; genus Sequoia; species Sequoia sempervirens. Next base: position 82,701,922 of record VDFB02072274.1, on the reverse strand, counting down.
TGGAGAGATTTTAGGTTCCAGTTGAGTTTTGTGATGTAAATATGCAAAATGATGAAGTGGTACAACAATAGAAAGATCTTGTGGCTTCATGGATGGGTAAAAGGCTGCATTGGCTTCTAGGTTATCAAGGCCCAGTCATTGTAGAACTTGTTCATGCTAGCATCATTCTCCAATGATGTCTACATCACGAGGAGGACAATCATGAAGAAGCTCAAGGTCATTAGGTTCATAGCGAAAGGCACAATTGGACATTTCTACCAAGGATTTTAATGAATTCCAAAACTTATTAAAAGAAAATTGCATGATGCAAGTAAATTAAGATGCAAGAAATGACTAAAAATAGAGATCTTGGAAAGCCAAATAGAAAGCAACTACAAAAATTAGTAATGTAGAAAATACCCAGAAAATGTCAAAAAATGTAGTATGAATTGTGCAGGTGGATTGATTAGCCCAAGGTGGCGAATGAGTCAAGTAGTATGAGAATTTTTTGTGTTTTTCAGAAAATTTAAAGTGATTCTAATTCTTTTTAGATGCCAATTACGGATGCAGATGCATATGTTCATTTTTTTTTCAATGATATATAATGCAAAAATGAAATCTAAATGAGTCTTTCACTAATGCTGTAACGCCCCGCCGTGTGAACCCCAAAGGATAATTACACAATAATTACAGCAAATTTTTTTTTTAAAGATAACATAACATACATGTAATACACATTAAATCATAACATGAATTTGCATTTAAGTAGATTCATAAACACATACATCCCTTGGGGTACACGAGGAGTCATTACGAGACTTAGATCCACACAACATCAATAAAGAATAAAAGCCAAAGATATAATCCATAACAAAATAAACATTAACAAATATAACACATACATGATAATCATTGATAAGAAACCATCTGTGTACATAAATACCGCATATGCATAATTAACTTAACACATTGAATAACAATTGCCACGGCCAATATCCACACCAAGTTAACATTACATTACAATACAATGTTCTAGAGGTACAATGATACAAAAGTGTTTCCAACCATAAATGGAAACCATACACAAGATAACATGGTACAAATAAACAAATGAATACAAAGTATCATAACTGGCTCCAAGACAAATACAACTCTGGAGTCACTGCAACCACACCAATCTGCACCCCTCGATCCTTGACTGGGGACCCAATGGGGTGCTTAGCACGTTCCACCCGACCATGTGAGTCTGAAGAACCACCCCCCGTGCTAGGAACTAACAAGAAAGAGACCTCAACCAAGAACATCCAAATAGGGAACCACAAGACTCAACGCCATACAAAAGTATCATAAAACTCAAGGATTACAATGACATAATCAACAACATCTAAGAGTCAACATAATAACTTAAAGTCATAAATCTCATCACATAAATCAAAACAATGACCAGTAAACAAATAACCAAAGGATGATCATGAAACACATCCAAATCAAACTAAATTAATAAAAAAATAAAACAATTCTGAATTGCAATTAAACAATACAATAACATCATATCACAGTACCATAAGAGTACAAGGTCATAAATATTAATGAGATCATACAAGACCACAAAGTACACCAAAGATGAATTAAGACAATAATTATAAATCAACATAAGTCCATTAATCAACAATCCAAACCAACTCCCATAACCTACTTCCAGAGGAACACAAGAAAGTAAAACACATGGGAAACTAGGGGAGAGTGTCATCGCATAGTCCTACATGGGTTATCTTGTGCTCTTCCTCCCAACTGGAGGCACCGCCCCCATCTATGGCTATCATGTGCCCTTCCTCCCAACTGGAGGTGTCGGTCCATAGGGTGACTCATGCGAAGCCGTAGACCTCTCGTGAAGACGAGGTCATGACCTTGCCAACCACGGCCTTCTCAGCCTTCCATTAGTCTACGAAAGCACTAATGAAGACGAGGCATCCATTTTTAAATCTTATAATGAAATTACTACCCAACCCTCCTAAGTTAATTATTAGGTTTTCACTTGATTACCAACTCACTCGTGGGTTATCCTGTGCCCTTCCCCTTAAACAAGGCGCCGGCCAACACGAGGAGCCACTCTCCCTAGAGACCCCAACAACATCAAACCAAAACCAAGAAACCAAGGGTTGTACAGCATAACAAGAACATTAGATCACAACTGAGAAGCATGCGAGGCATTACCCATGTCGCTATAAATACATAGTCAAAGTCTCAACAATTCCTGTACAACCCTTTCAAAATCATGAAACCAAAACACTTGCCACATCAAGGGCACTTAAAGAGAGAGAACATCAAATGTCAATCATCTCAAGCCTCTGGAAGCCAAAAGAATGAAAACCCACAAATGAGGGTAAAGCGAAGCATCAAGATTTTTTCTCCAATAATTCCAACACAAGGATAAAATTTCCCCCAAATATGAGATTAACTCTGAAAAGCCATACAAAGGAAGTTTCATCAAATCCCATCCACAAATCAATCAGCTCTAAAACACAAATACAATCCATAAATCCATAATGGTGTCATCTCAAAAAGGAATCATAGAAGAAAATCAACCTTTAATTCAACAAAAATCATTCAACATCCAAAACCCACCAATTAGACATTCCATGGGAGACCTCAATTTTCTCCTCACAAGAATCCCTTAGATTGGTACGTAAATAAAAATCAGAAAACATGGCAACAACAACAATTATCTATTCACATTATCAATCAGAACAAAAATCAATCTTCTCAACAAACAGGCCAATTACAATCTCAAGTTCTAAATAACTATCCATATAAGAACCTCATTGATTAGACACTCGAAGTGTCATAAAGTGATCCACTAACTAACAATCCAAATGAAATAATGAAAACTCAATTCAAGGAACAATTTATTTTGTTGAATCAATTTTATAAAGCTATCATAATGAAGTCAAATAGAGTTTACTATAATACTTAACCATGGCCAAGGATACACAATTCCATAAAAGTTCAGTACAAACACCCATGACACGATACACAACAATTACTTAATTAGAATATACAATTAAGAGAATCATTGTTCCTAGTAAATTTCTATAAGATGCGAGGAGTTAGATATTAATATAATATTTATTTAATTCTTAAACTAAAAGGAATATAAAGGAATTAAAAGATATCACGAATGTAGTACTATAAAAATGAAATCACCAAATAAGAGAACATATAATAAAAGGTCAATATATACTCCATATTTTAAATTTTTCATTTAAATAAATCTCAAGTTAAAATATTTAATCTACCTTTCCACAATGATTAATAATATTCTGAAAGAATATATGGTAAAAGATACACAATTGTATTATTTAAGAGTTCAGTACAAATACGATACTCAACAATTAGAATTATAAGGATTTCAACAATCTGTACATTTCTACTCTATTTTATTTATTAAATAAATTCTTCTTTGACTACATATAATAAAAATCAATTCTCTTTTTATTCCTAACTAATTTTAAAATCCATTAACTACTTTCCTTATTTAAATACTAGAACACACTAAACATTTCTCATAATTTAAGAAACAAGCATTCATATATATATAGCACCTACTTGAGTTCACAATCATTTAATTTAAAACTCCTAAATTGAATTATTATTCCCTTAATTCTACAATTCCATTATAAGGGAGTACTATGAACTCAATATCCTAGAAAATAAATGTCTTCATTAATTCATATTCATTTTTCGTTATTCTAAGAGAAACTAAATGAAAGCAACGAGTTCAACCAAATTGTCCTTCCTACTAAAAGGCATAACAAATTATAATAATATATGTTTATACATTCTAAAATGTAACTAATGTAGTTAAGTGATTTAAAATCTCATCCTACAAGAGTCATAGCTTCACTATACAAATATTTCACTAAATACCTTGCTTCGATATTTTATCTCCATAATGAAGGTATATTTACATACCTATTCATATACCGCCAAGGAGACTAACTTATGATAATGCAACAACTATGGAAGAGTCTCTAGTTTAACAAAGGAGAGTAATTTCTAATTTACTTAATGAAAAGTTCTTCTAATTTTGGATCCACATTCTTATACTAATTTGAACAAAAAACTGAGATAGGTTGACAATAAAATTAGAGAGATTAATTAAACCTTTAAACTTCCTATTAAGTTCAGGTACGCGGCTGAGACAGGATGGTAGAGAAATCAGAGGAATACACCCTACCAAGATCAAGGGCGTCACTGAGATAGATTAAAAAAATGAAACTAGTGAGATTATTTAATTTACTCCACCTTTGCAAGTCTAAACATTGCAGCAGTGACGGGTTCCAATGGTTTCAGGGAGACTATTTAATTCTACACAATACCTCCACTCTAAAAGGCGTAGCAGTGATAGGTTGCCAAGTATATCAGAAAGTGAATAAAGGAATTTGGAACTATCGCCATCTACTTGCATTATTAACAAATCTTCCCACATTATCCATGAGACGGAAGGGAAGGAGAAAGGTGAGGCGCAAATACGTGACTTCAGAGAACATATCTAAAAAGTTGAGAGAGGAAACAATTCAATTGTTTGAATTTATCAAGAAATCACAGCCTATCAATCATAAGATAGTAGGCATATCAATCATACCTGGTTCCTGTATATCATGATGAACTTCGAAAGGAGACAAATTTCACATGCCTTCCATGAAATATGATTTTTCCAAATCGAGCTCCATGGAGGTGTCTCATTGATCATCAAGGATCTCATATCATTTTCCACATCGTCTAGAGGCTGGGATTTTATAGAAATGGTGGAAAGCTTCTTGTCTCATAGATGTGGAAATGTTGCACCCACAAAGGGTTTAAATTCAAGCTGCAATTTAGCCGGCGGATTGACATATGTGTCAACAGCAAACCAAATGTGAATCGTAGAGCTTTCATCAAGTTCTGACTGGTAATAGTATGGTCTGTTGACAGAGCAGGTAGTGGTTTCAGACTTAGACGACATTTTTCCCCTCGTGTGCGGTGGAACATAAGCCATCTTTGCTTCTTTTGCCGTATTATTGAATGGCAAAGAGAATATTGCAGACCCACCCAAAAACCGAGAGGAATTTGAATACTAATAATGCTTAAAAATGAAGAAATGAAAAGCAGGGTGCGCGTGAAATGGAAGCTATCATTTTCTTTGACTTCCACATGCTTTTCAGTTACCAAGAGGCTTTAGTTAAGAACTACATTTATATTGAGCAGTTAAAAAACCTTACATGCAAAAATTCTATAATTTAGATCTGACATAATATTGCATTTAATTTTGTTTAACTTTTATTTTATTTAATACCTCAAAACACAAACTGAATAAATTGAATCAATTCAAATCATGCCAATCAATTAAAATCTATTGGCAATAATATTTACCCTTCACGTCATGGGGATAATTATCTTTGAACAACTAATAAATTATTAATTATTATCGAATATCATTAAAGAATACTTTTACAAAACAATTAGTTTATTTATTTATTAATAACTCTTTACTTAATATTTTATAAAACTAATTTATTTAATTTTCATCTTAATTTCTAGTTTTATTTCCTCAATGCTATTTTAATTAATTGAGTACAAATTCCATCAAATATTATGTTAACTACATAAACTAATCACACATAAAACAACAATAACGCAATTAAACACTTACACAAAATCCGGAAAGGTCACAATAGAGGGGCACTACATCCTTCCCCCCAAGGCTTCGACTTACTCCAGGAAGTCGAGCTCAAGCATAAACATGGTAACACAACAATATCAATGATCATAAGCACATCACACCAAAAGTTAAAACATCAATTAAACGTCATCAAGTAAGCCATGAAAATTAAACAAACCAGAAATTAAGGAAAGGATACCAAAAAAAAAATGGTGACGGGGTTGCAACCAGACCAATTGGTCAAACATCAGGACAAATGATGAACTAGGTTGGGGAAACTTTCTTGTCAGCTTCTATGTTCAACGTCAAACCCATTGGGTGTATATAATGCTCGCCCTGTCCTAACAATGCAGGCGGAATCGAGACTTAGTTCCTGCAATCTTGCATGCAAACAAACGTTGTGCACAATACATATATATATCACAAATACATCGTGAGAGGAACTCCCAGCATAGTAGGGCACTCACAAGTGAGTGATACCACACTGTCCCTCCCACCAAACCACTCATAGCAGTCAAAACAATTCTAGTAACTCGTAAACAATTTTCTTCTAATTAGTTAGGAAATATTCGTATAAGGATACTAACCATAAAACTAATTCATCTACTATATCAAAATGAATTACTACTTGAAATTATAAATATCTATACCTACAGATTACCTTCATCACTACATTTCTGAAGCCAACTTCCTGTAAATCAAAAGCTACCATAGAACATTGCACATTAGTACCAATAATTCAAGTTGCATCTTAACCTCAAGATATTATATTCTACTAACAATCATAGAATAATTATCCACAAAAACTCACATCTTCCTTAAAACTCATAATTTTCACACAAAGAACTCCACTTTAACCATTATTCAACACCAAATCTCACATCAATTTCAATAAAAAGGGTAAAATTTTACACCTTCACAGATTCAAGAAACATAATTTGTCACTCAAGTATAACAAAATTACAAATTCCATGCACACTTGACCTATTCACACACATAAAACACATCACCAAGAAACACATCACACTAAAACTCAAGGGTCCATAGAGCATGCCCGACAGGATGGATATCGGTGCATTGCGCACTACACCGAGGGTCCTATCCTTACCCATCAGTTTCCTGCACCATTGACCCGACACCGGTTAACAAAAGAAGCTCAGGTTCACAACAATGACGAAAGAAAAGTGAAACTCAAGACTCACGGGTCTAAGCGCAAGGTTACATAGTGAGCACACATAGTGCCTAGTGTATGAACCTGGCTCTGATACCAATGTTGTAACGCCCCGTCATGTGAAACCCAAAGAATAATTACACAATAATTACAACACAATTTTTTTTTTAAAGATAACATAACATACATGTAATACACATTAAATCATAACATGAATTTGCATTTAAGTAGATTCACAAACACATACATCCCTTGGGGTACACGAGGAGTCATTACAAGACTTAGATCCACACAACATCAATAAAGAATAAAAGACAAAGATATAATCCATAAAAAAATAAACATTAACAAATATAACACATACATGATAATCATTGATAAGAAACCATCTATGTACATAAATACCACATATGCATAATTAACTTAACACATTGAATAACAATTGCCACGGCCAATATCCACACCAAGTTAACATTACATTACAATACAATGTTCTAGAGGTACAATGATACAAAAGTGTTTCCAACCATAAATGGAAACCATACACAAGATAACATGGTACAAATAAACAGATGAATACAAAGTATCATAACTAGCTCCAAGACAAATACAACTCTGGAGTCGCTGCAACCGCACCAATCTGCACCCCTCGGTCCTCGACTGGGGACCCAATGGGGTGCTTAACACGTTCCACTCAACCATGTGAGTCCGAAGACCCACCCCCCGTGCTAGGAACTAACAAGAAAGAGACCTCAACCAAGAACATCCAAATAGGGAACCACAAGACTCAACACCATACAAAAGTATCATAAGACTCAAGGATTACAATGACATAATCAACAACATCTAAGAGTCAACATAATAACTTAAAGTCATAAATCTCATCACGTAAATCAAAACAATGACCAGTAAACAAATAACCAAAGGATGATCATGAAACACATCCAAATCAAACTAAATTAATAAAAAAATAAAACAATTCTGAATTGCAATTAAACAATACAATAACATCATATCACAGTACCATAAGAGTACAAGGTCATAAATATCAATGAGATCATACAAGACCACAAAGTACACCAAAGATGAATTAAGACAATAATCATAAATCAACATAAGTCCATTAATCAACAATCCAAACCAACTCCCATAACCTACTTCCAGAGGAACACAAGAAAGTAAAACACATGGGCAACTAGGGGAGAGTGTCATCACATAGTCCTACATGGGTTATCCTGTGCTCTTCCTCCCAACTGGAGGCACCGGCCCCCATTTATGGATATCCTGTGCCCTTCCTCCCAACTGGAGGCGCCAGTCCATGGGGTAACTCATGCAGAGCCGTAGACCTCTCGTGAAGACGAGGTCACGACCTTGCCAACCACGGCCTTCTCAGCCTTCCAATAGTCTATGAAAGCACTAATGAAGACGAGGCATCCATTTTTAAATCTTATAATGAAATTACTACCCAACCCTTCGAAGTTAATTATTAGGTTTTCACTTGATTACCAACTCACTCATGGGTTATCTTGTTCCCTTCCCCTTAAATAGGGCGTCGGCCCCCACGAGGAGCCACTCTCCCTAGAGACCCCAACAACATCAAACCAAAACCAAGAAACCAAGGGTTGTACAACATAACAAGAACGTTATATCACAACTGAGAAGCATGCGAGGCATTACCCATCTCGCTATAAATACATAATCAAAGTCTCAACAATTCCCGTACAACCCTTTCAAAATCATGAAACAAAAACACTTGCCCCATCAAGGGCACTTAAAGAGAGAGAACATCAAATGTCAATCATCTCAAGCCTCTGGAAGCCAAAAGAATGAAAACCCACAAACGAGGGTAAAGCGAAGCATCAAGAGTTTTTCTCCAATAATTCCAACACAAGGATAAAATTTCCCACAAATATGAGATTAACTCTGAAAATCCATACAAAGGAAGTTTCATCAAATCCCATCCACAAATCAGTCAACTCTAAAACACAAATACAATCCATAAATCCATAATGGTGTCATCTCAAAAAGGAATCATAGAAGAAAATCAACCTTTAATTCAACAAAAATAATTCAACATCCAAAACCCACCAATTAGGCATTCCATGGGAGACCTCAATTTTCTCCTCACAAGAATCCCTTAGATTGGTACGTAAATAAAAATCAGAAAACATGGCAACAACAACAATTATCTATTCACATTATCAATCAGAACAAAAAACAATCTTCTCAACAAACAGGCCAATTACAATCTCAAGTTCTAAATAACTATCAATATAAGAACCTCATCGATTAGACACTTGAACTGTCATAAATTGATCCACTAACTAACAATCCAACTGAAATAATGAAAACTCAATTCAAGGAACAATTTATTTCGTTGAATCAATTTTATAAAACTATCATCATGAAGTTAAATAGAGTTTACTATAATACTTAACCATGGCCAAGGATACACAATTCCATAAAATTTCAGTACAAACACCCATGACACGATACTCAACAATTACTTAATTAGAATATACAATTAAGAGAATCATTGTTCCTAGTAAATTTCTATAAGATGCGAGGAGTTAGATATTAAGATAATATTTATTTAATTCTTAAACTAAAAGGAATATAAAGGAATTAAAAGGTATCACGAATGTAGTACTATAAAAATTAAATCACCAAATAAGAGAACATATAAGAAAAGGTCAATATATACTCCATATTTTAAATTTTTCATTTAAATAAATCTCAAGTTAAAATCTTTAATCTACCTTTCCACAATGATTAATAATATTCTGAAAGAATATATGGTAAAAGATACACAATTGTATTATTTAAGAGTTCAGTACAAATACGATACTCAACAATTAGAATTATAAGGATTTCAACAATCTGTACATTTCTACTCTATTTTATTTATTAAATAAATTCTTCTTTGACTACATATAATAAAAATCAATTCTCTTTTTATTCCTAACTAATTATAAAATCCATTAACTACTTTCCTTATTTAAATACTAGAACACACTAAACATTTCTCATAATTTAAGAGACAAGCATTCATATATATATAGCACCTACTTGAGTTCGCAATCATTTAATTTAAAACTCCTAAATTGAATTATTATTCCCTTAATTCTACAATTCCATTATAAGGGAGTACTATGAACTCAATATCCTTGAAAATAAATGTCTTCATTAATTCATATTCGTTTTTCGTTATTCTAAGAGAAACTAAACGAAAGCAACGAGTTCAACCAAATTGTCCTTCCTACTAAAAGGCATAACAAATTATAATAATATATGTTTATACATTCTAAAATGTAACTAATGTAGTTAAGTGATTTAAAATCTCATCCTACAAGAGTCATAGCTTCACTATACAAATATTTCACTAAATACCTTGCTTCATTATTTTATCTCCATAAAGAAGGTATATTTACATACCTATTCATATACCGCCAAGGAGATTAACTTATGATAATGCAGCAACTATGGAAGAGTCTAGTTTAACAAAGGAGAGTAATTTCTAATTTACTTAATGAAAAGTTCTTCTAATTTTGGATCCACATTCTTATACTAATTTGAACAAAACACTGAGACAGGTTGACAATAAAATTAGAGAGATTAATTAAACCTTTAAACTTCCTATTAAGTTCAGGTACGTGGCTGAGACAGGATGGCAGAGAAATCAGAGGAATACACCCTACCAAGATCAAGGGCGCAACTGAGATAGATTAAAAAATGGAAACCAGTGAGATTATTTAATTTACTCCACCTTTGCAAATCTAAACATTGCAGTTGTGATGGGTTCCAATGGTTTCAGGGAGACTATTTAATTCTGCACAATACCTCCACTCTAAAAGGCGTAGCAATGACAGGTTGCCAAGTATATCAGAAAGTGAATAAAGGAATTTGGAACTATCGCCATCTACTTGCATTATTAACAAATCTTCCCACATTATCCATGAGACGGAAGGGAAGGAGAAAGGTGAGGCACAAATACGTGACTTCAGAGAACATATCTAAAAAGTTGAGAGAGGAAACAATTCAATTGTTTGAATTTATCAAGAAATCACAGCCTGTCAATCATAAGATAGTAGGGATATCAATCATACCTGGTTCCTCTATATCATGATGAACTTCGAAAGGACATATATTTCACATGCCTTCCATGAAATATAATTTTTCCAAATCGAGCTCCATGGAGGTGTCTCATTGATCATCAAGGATCTCATATCATTTTCCACATCGTCTAGAGGCTGGAATTTTACAGAAATGGTGGAAAGCTTCTTGTCTCATAGATGTGGAAATGTTGCGCCCACAAAGGGTTTGAATTCAAGCTGCAATTTAGCCGGCGGATTGACATATGTGTCAACAGCAAACCAAATGTGAATGGTAGAGCTTTCATCAAGTTCCAACTGGTAATAGTATGGTCTGTTGATAGAGCGGGTAGTGGTTTCAGACTTAGACGATGCCTGTCCCCTCCTATGCGGTGGAACATAAGCCATCTTTGCTTCTTCTGCCGTATTATTGAATGGCAAAGAGAATATTGCAGACCCTGTTGGGGTTAGAGTTGGCAGATCTAACAATTAAATGCAGATTTTAATAAATAAAACAGAGAAACTAAAACATTCACAGAATAAATTATAACACAGAGATTTAACGTGGTTCACCCAATTCTGGGCTACATCCACCAAACCGCAGCCATCCAACACTTTTATTATAGAGTGTAAAACCTATTACAATCTTGCGAATAATCGCGTTTTTCATCATACTGAAATACCCATCTGAACCCCCTTTTTACCAAGCTTAGAAGCTTCCAGATTTTCGGGTTCTACAAAATTGGATTTTTCCTTTTTCATTGATTTTTCCCTTTTTCGGTGATCAGTATAGCATGGGCTATACAGTATAGCATGATCAGTCACCACATACCAACAATCTCCCACTTGGAGACTGATCAGGCTCCACACCACCACAATCTCCCACTTGGAGACTGATCCTGGATGACACTGCTGCAATTACAACTCCCACTGGAAATAAGTACCTTGGACCCTGCTGCTCTGTTATATTTGAATTCAACCTTGAAGGCCAACCGAAGCTGAAGAGGAGCTCAGCTTCTCCCTTGTCACCGCCTTCGTAAACATATCTGCTGGATTGACATCTGTGTGTATCTTGTCCAGCTTGACCTGTCCATCCTCCAACACTGACCGAATGAAATGATATCTCAACTGTATGTGTTTTGTTTTAGAATGCAAGCAGAATTCTTTGCAAGATGTATAGCACTCTGGCTGTCGTAAACAAGTAATTTTCAGCTGTTGTTTCCCAACTCCTCCGCGAAAATTGCAGCCATATCATCTCCTTTGCGCCTCTGTTGCGATAACATACTCTGCCTCTGTGGTGGATAAAGCCCACCTTTTGCAGTCGAGAAATCCAACTCACTGCTGTCCCACCAACTGTAAATACATAACCTGTGGTACTCCGCCTAGTATCTATATCCCCTGCTAAATCTGAGTCAACATAGCCTTTTAAATCAGTATTAGAGCCCCCAAAACATAAACAATTATTGGATGTACCTCTCAAATACCTGAGAATCCATTTTACCGCATTCCAATGCTCAACTCGGGGATGACTCAAATACCTGCTAACAACTCCTACAACATGTGCATTATCTGGTCTAGTGCATACCATGGCATACATCAAACTACCTACAGCTGAAGCATATGGTACCTTAGATATTTTTTCTTCTCCTCTTGTGTCTTTGGACACA
>VDFB02072274.1:82662577-82689230 GCA_007258455.2 Sequoia sempervirens | reverse complement strand
TTATGTGGTCCATGTTAGACCCAGCTACAAGCATATCATCAATATATAAACACAAAATAATGTAGCTATCATTATCCAACCTCTTAAAATAAACACAATGGTTAGAATTACACCTGATGTAGCCTTGCTCAGCCATAAAACTGTCAAATTTCAAATACTATTGCCGAGGTACTTGCTTCAAGCCATATAAACTTTTCTTCAATCTGCACACTAGTTTCTCCTTACCTTTGACCTCAAATCCTTGTGGATGTTCCATATATATTTCTTCCAAATCACCATGGAGAAAGGCTATTTTAACATCAAGCCGTTCTAAATGCAAATCTTCAGCAGCCACAATACTTAAAACAATACGAATAGAAGTCATTTTAACAACAGGAGAAAAAATCTCATCAAAGTCAATACCCTTTTTCTGTGCAAATCCCTTTACAACTAATTTGGCTTTAAATCTTTTCTTACCTCCATCCTCCTCTTTCAGCCTGTAAATCCATTTGTTTGGTAAAGCCTTTTTACCTGCAGGCAACTTGCATAAATCCCAAGTCTGATTTTCTAGCAAGGAGTCCATTTCTTCTTTCATTCCATGCTCCCACTGAACCTTGGTATCCACCTGCATAGCTTCATCATAATATTCTGGTTCACCAGCATCAGTTAACATAATAGTATACAAAGAGGGAGAGAATCTTTCTCGAGGTCTACTTTAACCTTGGAAGATCGCCTTAACAAGAGCTTTCTTGTATTTGTTGTCGCTGTTGTTGTCCAAAGATGAGGAACCATCAAAACATCATTGTTTGGAGTATCATCCAACGCTACATAATCTTTTTCTTTTCTTTCTCATGGCCGGGCTAACAGATCTTTGTACAACACTTTCTCATTGAATACGACATCCCTGCTTCTCACAACTTTCTGATTTTCAAAATCCCAAAGCCTATAGCCAAATTCATCAATGCCATATCCAACAAATACACATTTCTTTGATTTTGCATCAAGCTTGGTTCTATTTTCAGAATCTACATGTGCAAATGCTTCACAACCGAAGGTTTTGAGAAAAGAATAACTCACCTTCTTACCTTGCCATGCTTCCTCTGGAATACCACAACCTAGAGGATTAGAAGGGCCTCTATTGATTAAGTAAACAGCAGTGTTTACAGTCTCTGCCCACATTTTTAAAGGCAGCCCAACATGCAATCTCATAGTCCGTGCACGCTCCATTATTGTCCTATTCATGCGCTCAGCCACTCCATTTTCCTGTGGAGTCCTTGGAACCGTTTTACGTCTCGAATACCATTAGAGGAACAATAATCTTCAAACTCTTTCTTCTGATACTCACCACCATTATCGGATCACGAGACATTTTAACCTTTTTCCGTCTCATTCTCAATAAGCTTCTCCATTTTTTAAAAGTTTCCAAATGCTTCGGATTTACCTTTCAGGAAATAAATCCATACCTTTCTAGTTGCATCATCAATAGATGTAACATGTCTGAGAGCCACCAAGAGAAGATACCTAAGTTGGTCCCCATACATCTGTATGCAAGCTCCAATTTCTCATCTTTCTTTTGCTTCCCATCCTTAAGAAAACTTACTCTCTTTTGTTTTCCATACACACAACTTTCACAGAAATCCATATTAACACATTTTAGACCTGGTAAAACATTATTTGAATGAAGTACTTTCATACCTTTTTGCATTCATATGCCCAAGTCTATTATGCCACAGTGCTGATTCAGAGTCTACAACAACTGCATGATCTTCTACTTGTTGAACTGCAACAACTATTCTTGAACATTGACCTTTTTCTGTAACAATTAAAAGTAGAAGAGAGCGATTATGACACGTACAAAAGATATAAGGTGCCTACTTTCACACCTTTTGCTACTACTAAGGCACCCTTTGTGACCTTCCAATTGTTATCACTAAATGTAACAACACAACCTTCATCATCTAGTTGCCCAGGTAAAATTAAATTTCTGCTTAACTTTGGAACATTCCTTACCTCACGTAGTAGCCAATGATTCCCATTTTGCAGCTTAATCTTGATTCTTCCCTTTCCAAAAATCTGATAGGGTTAATTATCTCCTAAATAAACCAGCCCAAAATCCCCTTGGACATAATCAAGAAAATAACTTCTATGGGGGGTAGCATGAAATGAAGCCCCTGAATCTAACACCCAAGAATCATCAGCATTATCAAGGGAAAGAATTAAAGCATCCTCATCAGATTTATTACTTACCACATTTGCCTCTTTACTTGCTTCCTTTCTGTCTCCTTCTTTATTTTTCCGAGACCAACAATCTTTCTTCAGATGACCCGGCTTACCACAGTACCAGCAATCCCTCTTATCTCTAGATTGAGACCTTTTGTCCTTTGATTTTCCTCGTGACTTCCCACAATTTCCATAATTGTTTCCTCTCTCCTTTGTTCTGCCCCTGCTTTCTGCATTCAAAACACTGCCTGATGTGGATGTTCCACCAGAGCTTTTCCTACGGATTTCCTCGATCAAAATAACATCAACAACATCATCAAACTTCAATATATTCGAACCAGAAACAGAATTGCTAACAGCCATTACCAAGCTATTCCAGCTTTCAGGCAAAGAACACAGAATCAAAAGAGCCCTAACTTCTTCATCAAAGTTTACTTTTACAGAAGTTAATTGACTGGTGACCGTATTAAACTCATTTAAATGATCGATGGCCGACCCACCTTCTACCATTTTCGCCAGTAAATAGCGCTTCATAAGAAATACCTTATTAGGCGGAAGGCTTTTCATATAACTTTTCGGTTTCCATCAACTCTTGAGTTGTCTTTGCTTTGTAATATTGAATGCACCCTTTGTTTGTGCTAGGCTTCTAAGCGAATCTTATAAGAGCCTTTCTATCAAGATCTCCGTCCTCATCCGACATTAACGGGTTTCTTGGTTTTCCCTTCCAATGGCCGCCATAAATCCTTCTGATAGAGATAGTCCTCCATCTGCATCTTCCATAACTGATAGTTCTGCCCATTAAACTTCTCAACCTTCTTACCCTCGTCTGCCATTGCTCCCACTCAACCGTGAGACCTCCCTACATAGTGTAATCGAAACACAACCTACTCTGATACCACTTGTTAGGGTTAGAAAGACATATATCATTAAAGAATATTTTTACAAAACAATTAGTTTATTTATTTATTAATAACTCTTTACTTAATATTTTATAAAACTAATTTATTTAATTTTCATCTTAATTTCTAGTTTTATTTCCTCAATGCTATTTTAATTAATTGAGTACGAATTCCATCAAATATTATGTTAACTACATAAACTAATCACACACAAAACAACAATAACACAATTAAACACTTACACAAAATCCAGAAAGGTCATAACAGAGGGGCACTACAAATGCAAGTTAAGAAACCCTAGGATGCAAAAACAACACAATACCATAATTGAATGTTGATGCAAGTGAAGTTTGAGATGCAAGATGCAATTGAAATAAAAAATGTAAAGTGTTCAAAAGGAGGGTTCACCAAAATGAACCATAATTTTTTGGCACCCTAATCCCTTCTAGCACTTCTAGGATTTTTCACCTAAAAGGAGAAATTAGGGGCCAAAATTCTAGCTAGGTTCACTCAAATTGTGCAATGTATAATGTTATTTAAACTAAATGGAATGATCTAAGTGCAGTTATATGAACTAATTGACTGATTATGTATGCAAAACCTATGATTTATGCAATGTTGGAAAACACAGTGATATTTGCAAACAATGAACTATGAATGGACAAGTGCAAAACAAAATAGAAAGAGGCTAAATTGGAGTGCACCTGGGCAGAGATTGGAGAATATGGAATCTTCTATATGTTTTCTGAAATCATATAAAATCACTAGTGGGACTCATTCACCATTAATGGCGAATCAGTCCTGCTTCTGATGAAAATTGTTGGGAACAAGTTTCTGAGTGTCAGGATCTGGAATCTAAAAAAACCTAGATTTCCAGCCTTAAGGTGGCACTCATTCGCCACTGATGGTGAATTAGTCCTCTCCCAAAATTCTGAGAAATCAGGGGACAATTATGTAGCACCAGATCTGAGGATGTCTGCTTGTCGAGTTGCCAAAGTCAAATTTGCAGAAAACAGACAAAATGTCTTCTTCAAGCTTGAAATATGATGTTGACTTGAAACACTTTTTTTACTTCTTGTCCACTTTTCAACACATATATTATTGTAAAATATGCATACACAAGTTTGCAAACACACATGCAAAAGGAAAAAAATGGTTAAGGGTTAGGATATAGGGATTTTCCTTGGTCAAATCCCACTTTGGTAATCAAACCCTTAATGAAATAATGAAATTAAGGAGAATGATAAACAAATAACATGAAATTGATATCAACTTATCAAACCTTTATTGATGAAAATCTGAAGATATGTCAATAGAAACTCTTGAATGCTTGATTGATGCTTGATTATAGGATGCAAAGTGCTCAAATGCTAGTTGAATGCTTTAATGAGTTAGAAGATTGTAGTAGATGTAAAATGAGGAGAAAATCATTTATTTATACATTTTTGTGCTTTATTAACCCATTTATACCTAATCATAGGCTGACATCAAGTAATTTTGAATAAAAATCCAAAAGGAAATTTGAAATATTTTGAATTTAAAGTCAAGAGGGACTCATTCGCCA
Source organism: Sequoia sempervirens (assembly GCA_007258455.2). Classification (NCBI taxonomy): domain Eukaryota; kingdom Viridiplantae; phylum Streptophyta; class Pinopsida; order Cupressales; family Cupressaceae; genus Sequoia; species Sequoia sempervirens. Next base: position 82,684,568 of record VDFB02072274.1, on the reverse strand, counting down.
CCCATGGTGAATGGGTCCCACCTTAGGCTTGAAAATGGGTGTTATGAATTAAGTCACATTTAATGTTATTTGTTGGGTTTACATTCAAAAATTCACTTAATAAGCCTTATAAGGGAATAAAGGGGTCAAATAAAGCATAGGAAAGGTGTAAATAGTGAAATTATGCCTATAAAAGCTTGAAATCTTGTTACAAGGCTTTACAACAGTTCAAGATAGGACTTGATAAGTGATGAAAAGGTGATTTTTAAGTGAATTTTAATGAATAGAGGTTAGAAAAGTGTAGAAATGTTTTACAACACTTCACAACACCTTCAGAAGACGTCATAATTTGAATTTTAAGGACCTAAATGTGCATGTTCAAGCCACATTACATCAATAAATCAAAGCAAAATGGACCAAGCATCGTGAAGAAAGACCTAAAATACCATGAAAATGACAAGGGGCTATTTTTCTATGGAACAACTAGATCTCACAAGGGATCGATGAGAAAACCTCTTGACATTTATTTCTCACAAAATGACACACTTAAAGATGCACCTAATGGTCCTCTTTACATAGCTGGCTGAATCAATGACAAGCCCACTAATGGGATATTGATTGATCCCATTTGTGGAGAGAATGTGATCATAGAATAATTCTTATATGTGCATGAACTATATCAAGAAGCATATGATAACTCGAAAGCATGGATCAAGATGCATAATGGATTTTCTTGCCTTACAATAGGCTGAATAGATGTCCCTTTAAAGGTGGAACCAAAAACATTAGCTATCTCATTTTCAATCATTTCATAATAGGATCAATTTTTTGTAAAGCTAGGGTATCCATGGCTTCATTCCATGAATGTCATCCCTTTAGTTGTGCATAAATGTCTAAAGTTTCCATTTGGTAATGATATTTTTACTGTGCATCATAGTGGATTTAATCCTACCTCGAGAAAAGGGAATTTTTGACTAGATTACTTTTGGCCCAAGCCTATGGAACCTATCAAGCTTCATGAAGATTTATTTTTCAAATCATATAAAAAATTCAAATAGCAGGATTATCCCTTCACAATATTCCTCAACCTTTGACCAAATCAACTATCCTTGATGAAACAATAATTGAACCAAAAGCACTTCTGAACATACAAGAACAACCTATAGACAAACCTCTTGAAATTTCCTACAAGTGACCACAATTTAACAGAAGCAATCCTATTATCCCTCCTAGAGTCAAACAAGTTTACAAAGTGAAAGAGAAAGTGGTTGAGCAACCTCCTGTTGTTTCTTCTATTCTTACCAAGGAAGAGAAGGAACCTATGATTGACAAACCCACTCTTACACAAATTTTTTTTTGACAATAAACTAAAAAGAAACTGAAGTGCTAGAGAGAGTAGACATAGATGTCATGCTATTTCTCATAGATTACAAACTCAAGAAAACAACAACATAAAAAATAAAAATCCAAACCTACCTAAAGCAATGTATGATGAATCTCAACCCTCACCACAACATAAACAAGAACATTGCATGAACATTGTTATTCGACCTCCTATTGTGATTAATTTAGACAATGGCATTGATGTTGTAAAGATTGATGAACATGTGCATCATGAGTTGAATACAAAGTTTTCTTCTTCTATGATCTTAGAAGACAAATCTCCTACTAAGAGTGTTGAACTTGGTATGTGTCCTAGTTCAGAACTTGATGTTATCCCTTTGGCTAGTTGATCGCCTTTTTCTTATACCATCTAAGATTGGGAGGTGGATGACCTACTTTAGGTTTTCTTGCCTATGCCTTACTAGTCCTTTTTTTCATTTTTTTCTTTATGTCATTGCATGAGTGTAGTGTGATCCCCTATGGAATTTTGTTTGATGTATCCTTCTCTCTTTATGCATTCTTCTATATGTACCTTCATTCTTCTATATGTCGTAAATATTTTATCATTTTTCCTTTGTCTTGTGTTTTCCTTTTGGAAATGACACAAGGCGTCGAGAAATTTACGTCCCTTCCATGTTGACCCAAAATATTTTTCTATATATTTTTCATTTGTTTTGTGTTTTCCTTTTGGGGATGACGCAAGGTGTCGAGACATTTAGGTCTCTTCCATGTTGACCCAAAATATTTTTCTTTTTCCCTTTGTCTTGTGTTTCCCTCTTGGGGATGACACAAGAAATAGAGACATTTAAGTCTCTTCCATGTTGACCCGAAGGGATTTTTCTTTTTTTTCTCTCTAGGATTTGTGTCATTCTTCTAGTTCTATGAGTATTTGGGAATGATAGCTCCATGCTCTATAAAAATATTGTAGCAAAGACATACTGACAAAAAAATCCATAGATCCCTTGCTTAGGATAAAACGTTGGCTACTTTAAAGCAATTTCTCATAGTGATGGTGTCGCAACCGCTTTAAAGTGGGGGCATACATTGATGACATCTTTTGGTGAAATTTAATGGCATGATTTTTCTCTTTTCTTGTAAAGTGTCATCTTCTTGGTGGTGTCATTAGGTTTGATTTCGTCTAAGAGTATATGATCTACTCTCATGGTATGATGCAAACGATGCATCCCATGGGTGACGATCTAACACTTTTGACTTTTCCTCTCTTGGATACTTTAGACAAAATGCTCCCTAAGAAGAAGACCTTTACATGAACAAATAAAAATCCCCTTTAACAAAAGTTTACATAGCAAAATTATTTACAAAAGCATTACAATGTGGAGCCTTATCGAAGTTTTCAGGAGGAAAAATTTGGTATGGTATGAGAGGCTAATATTATTCTCTCATTTTACACTTTTTTGGGATAACTCACCTAGTGGACAGACTAGGGTTTCACTACCCCACAGTGAGCAGTGTATGTTATGGACAAACAACCCCATTCCACATCATGTTGGAACAGTTGTGCTTGATTATTTTTTTTAATTTTTCTTCACCTTTGACAAGGTATGATTATGTATCTTTATTATTGTTGCATACTTAAGTGTCTTGAATGTCTAATTTAGTGTGAGTTTGACATGGGGTCATCATCTCACTAAAGTGGGGGACAAATGTAGTGACAGAAAAACTAGCCTTTTTACCTTAATTGGTTTGATAATTGACATTAAAACTAAATTAATGGTGTCTTGGAATAGTATCATAATGTGTTGTACACATTCACATAGTTACAAGACATTTATTTTATTGCAAAATTCCTTAATCGGTCCTTTGCAAAGGTGTTGTAAAGTGTTGTAACACACTTTCACACTTTTCTAGGATCTATTTACTTAATTAGCTTAATGGACCCCTTCTTAATAAAATGTATTTAAATTTGTACCTTATTTAGGTGTTGTAAAGTGTTGTAAAGCACTTTCACATTTATCTAGGGTCCTTTTAATTAATTGTGGTTAATTGGAGTTAATTAGCCCCTTTAATTCAAATTTAAACCTTATTTATGACACCTCTCAAAGATCTATCCCGACACCCATGATTTAAATAGTATAACATTTAATTGGGAAAAAATTAGGTCCTAGAAAATAGTGCCATGACCCATTCGCCCTAGTTGGTGAATGTGTCCTCCTTTAATAGGACCCCATTGATCAATTGATTCTAAATGAGGTCTTAAAGCTCTTTCCATCCCCCGAGGTTAGGTCCTAGAAAACTAATCCAAGACCCATTTTCCATAGGTGGAAAATGGGTCCTTCTTTAATGAAGACCCCATTTTGAAATTTAATTATGGCAGGAATTTAATAAAGTTTACTTCCAAATCTGGTGTTGGCCTTAATTGTTTGAATTTTTGGGTTAATCTCCTAATTTAGTATAAATATGGGGTTAACTCACATAGTTTCATCCTAAGCAATCTAGTAATTTCATGGGACATCCTAGCAACTTCAAGAGAGCTTTACAAGAGCATTCAAAAGGAATTTCAAGGCATATTTCAAGAGTTTATTGTAGGAATTCAAGATCATATCATCATGACAAGGGTTTAAAGCATTCATGTATGTTGTTGAGCTAAGAAATTGGATGTAGCATTGAGTATCTACTACAAGCATTGTTCACATCTATTCAAGGTCAATATCTACATTATTTATGGCCATTATAGGTTAGATTGTAAAATTATATTCCAAGACATCTTACAAGGTATCAAAATTGCATCATTTCAAGTTCATTCTTCAATTGCATTATTTCATCATTCGGTTTAATTACCTACAAGGGGTTTGACTCAAGAAAAACCTTATTCACTAACAATCAACAATTTTTTCTTCTCTTGAATGTTTGTTTATATATTTATAGGTTGAATATGAAGTGGAGAACAAATTTGAAGCAAAATTGTCAAAGTTGTCTAATTGCAAAATTGTCATTTATAGTGCAAGAACACAAAAAGAAGGGTACAAAATTTACTCTAGACTTCCAAAAGCTAATAACTAGGATTTTGAGAGTGCTGAAATCAAGGAACAAAACCTTGATCTCAGTTTTAGAAACCCTAACAAGGACCCATTTGCTATTGAGGGCGAATGAGTCCTCTGTAGCTTAAAAATAACAAGTTTTTGAAAAGGTACACACCTTTTTATTCTCTCAAAACTCCCCTCATAGTTTCTATAAAAGTTAGGTATCATTTCTTATTGTTATTTACATCATATCTTAAACATAATTGAATGTTTTATAGGATTATTTAGTGGCTCATCATCTTTATCAACTCATTTGTGTTATGATTTTATTCATATTTAACATTTTATTAGAATATGAGATCTATATTTTTTTTTTAAATGTATTAGAATGTTTAGTCTTTCCTATACTTTATAGTCATTTTCATTCTTTTTATTATTCCCTGCCTTTTAGGCAGAGACTAATGTTTTTGAGCAGCTTATTTTGAGCATTGAGGCATATGGAAATTCCCACCATGCGATGATATAATGCTTTATCCTATGCTCCGTGGAATTTGTTTTATACAAGCTGAATTTCTCGATGGTTTTTGTGATTTTCTGATTGGTCTAATGTTTCTTCCCTATGGCTTTTTAATTTTTCATTTAGAAATTCTAAGCCCAACAAATTAGAAATGAAGGGAGGGAAATATTTGCATTAGTTTATAATGTTTTTTCTTTTGTGGACATGTCTTAGTTGTGGCATACCTGTGACCAGGTGGTGCTATTGGAAGCAATCATATGAATTGTTTCTGCAATGAATCTAGCCCGCGATTAGGGTTAGGTGGCATTCTTCATGGCTTGGATTACATGTCTTATGTCTACTACCAAATTTTTCATATAACAAAAATCCCATTGGGAAAATCTCATTTATGGATTGTGGGGGAAGAATTAGGAAGACTGTTGTCGAGTGTATTTTGAAGAGTTTGGTGTTGCTATTAGACCTATCTATTTTGAAATAGTTCACCTTGCCCATTGATCATGAATGGAACATCTTTTGCATATATTTCACCAGACTGGATTCAAACTGTAAGTAAATTATACACCATATTTTCTCTCTGTTTGTTTCTTTTTGCAAAAAACATAAAATCAAGAATAGGGAAAACTATATGATTTTGTAACCCATGATACCAGATTTCTTTGATGCATTTTTCCAAACATTTACTGCCTTTTCTATGTTGGGTATGTACAGGATCATGATGGGCCAAAAAGTGGCAATATGATGGGTATTTGTAGGGTATGTGGCTGACGACTTTTTTTTTTACCCAAAATTGATTAAATGAAAAGGGTTTTAAAGGATATTCTTAGCTTTCCACCAATATAAATTATTCTTTACTTTTAATTTATAAATAATTATTATTCATTTTCTATTTGAATTATGACTAAAGTGCTGATTGAAAAAAATATATAGCTTTCAAATGGTATCACATTTTTGAATCAAAACACATCACATTCTATGCTTTGCATACTATAGGATTAAAAAAGAAAATTTGAATTTCATCAAGTTTTGACCAACTTAAGGTGGTCAGACATACGAGTTTTTATATTTTTAAAAAAATTTAATAAAAAATTCATAATTAATTATTTATTTGGAAAAAAATTACAAAAAATGTGCATCACATCTAGACATGAATCCTCTTCTTATGTATAAAATATTATAAAAAAATATTATCATTTTAATGTAGTTAGGGTGGTCAGACAGACACTTTATTTTTTCCCTGAAATTTAAGTACTACTACATTGAAATTTAAAATTTTCACCAAATAGATTTTTTTTTAAAATAAATAAACCTAGTAGTTTAGAAAATACATTCAATTTTCTACAGATTCTATTCTTACATACTTTTGAAATAATATAGATAACTTATTCAAATTTTTACGTCAAGTTTCCCAACTCTGATTTTTCAGAATTTTTTGCCACTTAAGGGCCTGTTTTTTCCATGATGATCTTGCACATACCCTGCTATTTCAAGCATCCATAGCTTGTTCGAAAGCATCTATTTTAGGCTTTTAGACATGGCAGCAAGGAAGATAACTATTTGCTAAAATGCTTTGGTAGAGATGTATGGGAAATGTGGTAGCATAGACAAAGAAATGAACTATTTGGGAAAATTTCTCAAATAAATGTGGTCTCAGTGATGGAATTCCATTGTAAGTGATAGAGTGCATTTTCTTCTAGAAAAATGTCATGTTTTCCTTTCAAATTTAGGGATGAAAATAGATACAAGTTAAAAGAGTCTTCTTCTTCCTAGTTTTTCCATAGAAATTTATTTTTTTAACAAAACAAGGTTTCAAGAAAGCCATCACACTCTTCACCTTGTTATGGTGATCATAATTGGCTTAACATTCCTCCATGAAAGTCACCTAACTTCAATTTCCAATGAGTAATTTTTTCTATTCTTTTTTGGTTTAGTCCCACTACAACAATAAAATTTTCACATCAATAAGTAGTTCTTGAATTTCTTTAGACTTCAGTCATGGATTAGTTGTATAAATAAATGTTGGTCACTGATAGATTATGTAAATTTAAGTTGACCATTATTTTTTTAAGCATGTATTTTAATTTTATGTGATATAAAGTCACTGATCATTTGGATAAGATGCATTGGCTCAGATTCAGTTTTGAGATATTAAATGGGTAGATTCTTGATCTTTTAACAAGGACAATCAGTTTAACAGAGCATAGCATGGATATCGATAACAATTAGGTAAACAAATAAATTTTAGTAAAGCTTAATTGTACTATGTTGCATTTAGCCCTTCTGGATGTGTATATGAAGGTTTTAGTGAATTCAGATTTATACCAAGGCTCCCTTCTTTGTTGAGTTTTTGTCACAAAAAAATCTCTCTCTCACCTCTAGCCCTTCTGGTATGTGTTATATTGGAAATATTTAATGTTTTATTTTCTTCCAATTCAGAACTGGGCTCCCCTTTATTTTGGTTGAGTTTTTGTCAAATCTCTCTCTTCCACCCACTCTTTGTGTTAAGAAAACTCATTAGATTGATTTGTTTATCTCATGATTGAGTGCTCAATATAGTTAAAATAGTTTACTCTGATGCACACATGATTAAACATTACCCTATGGTGTTTTCTTTTTAAAAGGAGGAAGCTCCTCTGTAGGATGTTTAATAATTGACCTGGTCCTGTTTAGCAACAATAAGAATTTGGATCCCAATGATCATTGTTTTAGCCTTGAAACGTTAGTAGCTGAATTCATAGGCTCTTCTAATGGCCTACACAAATTGTATGTTGTATACTTTTCCATTGCAAGATATAAGTGTATTTTAAGAACATTTTCTTAACCTTTGGGATCCTTTGAAGAAAACATGAGCATATGATATGGCACCAAGCTCTGCAATGCAAGTTGTATTCTCCTTACCACATTTAGCATGTAATAGCTCAATTGCATCCAACTACAATATCTCCAATAAAATTAAAAATTGTGTCTTATAGTTTCAATTTGTCCTATTCAGTAGCAACCACATTGGCAATTGCTATTGCAAAATTTAGAACCATAGACAAGGTGTGTGAGCTATTTGACAAAATGTTTCAAAAAAATCTAGTGCCATGCACTGTAAGAATTGTTGGATATGCACAAAATGGACTCATTGAGAAAGCTTCACATCTTTTTAAAAACATGCAATTGGTAGGTGTAAAGCCAAATTCTACAACCTTTGCTAGCATCACCCTGACATAATCCAAAATGAGAGCTTTCTTAGGTATGGAGATCCATCAATAAATAATAAATATCATTTTTTTTTCTTCCAAATACAATCATTTCCAAATCTTTGGAGGATTACATAAAATAGTTTTGTTGACAAATCTTTAAAGATTCTTAAGCAAAATCCATTTACCTATTTAAAGCCATATTCAATAACCTTTTCCAACAACCTTCCAACTTGGCCAGAGTTGGAGTGATCATTGATATGGGTTGATCAATTTCTTCTTGTGAACCTCTTCATTTGAAAACATATGTTCCAAGTTATATAATCTAACTAGGAATTTTCTCCAAGTTCACAGTTATCTATCTTAGGTTTCATTTTTATAATATCAATCTTATTTGAGGGTTGGCACTTAGTCTACAGGGGAATTCAAACAAAAAAATTTAGATCTCAAAGCATCATATTTCTCCCATATTGAAATTTTGAAAAATATCTAGTTCGATTGCTAAGGCTGGCTCAAATATTAGTTAGGATGACATAAAATATGCACCTTCTAGGAATGCCACTTTTCTTGAGTAAGTTATTTTGTTGTTAAACCCTTGCATGTTCTTTTCATTTCTTTTATTATTTAGATAAAATATAGATATTATTTTGCTATGTATCAGACGCTTATGGCAATGGAAGAAGTAGATTCAGTACTTATGTTTACCCTTTCATATGGCTTCATTTTCCTAGCAAACAAATGAGGTAATTGCATTATTGTTCATTGTTGTTACCTATTGCAAAAGACAACTACAAGTACCTTAAATCATAACTAAATATTCCATTAATATTTTTAAATTCATTAGTGCTTGCAGAGAGCATGCTAAGTCAATATTAAGGGATACAATGAGTTCCTTTGAGAATCGAGAGAAGCATCAAATCTAGAAGTACAATAGTACATTGAGCAAAGTTTGAAGCTAGAGAGCAAAGTATTACTAAATTTCAAAATACCTATGGTTAGGTGGTATTTTTGCTTGCTTGTTTTTCTTTGAGTTAGTAACTTAATATGGTTGATTATTTATTTGAAACCCATGTAAATTGTATAAACGTAGTGAGTCCAAGTTTTTTGAAGAAGAGTTTGAGCAGCTGCTAAAACATTTGTTGATATTAAATGTGACTTAACAATTGTTTGGAGACACTATATCTCAATAAAATCATGTCCTATGAAGTTGCTCCAAATAATGATAGAACTTTTCTTATTGTTTAAGAATCATTGTTTTATTCTCTTCCAATGTGAAAATTGTTCAAGAAAATTGCTTGGTAAATTTTCATTTCTAGTTGATGCAGCCTTGAAAACATTAGATTCATGCCATGTGGGAAGATTTGTCAATAATGTAAACAATTTGCTAAATGTTATTTGAATTAAATGTTGTCTTAGTATTCTCTAGAAACAAAGTGGATAATTTTGAACTAGGATGATATGCAATAATTATTAGAAAGCCACCATGTAACAAAATGTTCTTGATTAACATCACCATTGTAGCTTAAATTTAAATTTATGGATAGAATAGTTTGGACTAATATGTTGCAGGAAGCTTGACCACAAAATGATTGTTATGTTTCTCCAAGTTGATTGTTTCCATGTTCTTGGCAGTGATTATGCTTTGAGTAGTGTATCTTTGCGGGGATGTATGATCATCCGGTTGACAAACTTTCTAGCCATCTATTTTCAAATGGAATGAACTCAATTTGGTATCTACTGGACCAAATAATGGATCATAGATGTACTTGAAGAGAAGGTTACCATGATTTATTGAAATGCATCAAGATTGATCGCCAAGGTTTTCTATTCATTGAAAATGTGTTAAAATCATAATATTCCCAAATTTTCAAAATACAAAAGGATAGTTAAAATTGTGATTTTTGAAATTTATGATGGTGCTAAATATTTTATATGATCCAATTCTTGAACTTGTTAAGTTTCCAAACACACAATGATGATTCTTCTCTACCATAAATACATTACAGGTGTGAGTGGCAAATATTGCTTGGTTGAGAATCTTACACCTTTTATGAAATTGTCTTCTAGGTCTCCTTCTAACTCAAGGATTGGTTGAGACTATAATGTATTTATTTGATAGTTGAATTTAGTCTCATTTAATATAGTTTTGAGCTTTTAGCAAGTCAACTGCAGAATCATAATACTCATAATATTGTTTTCCCTACACCCAGAATTGCTTAAGGTAGGGACTCCAGCTAGTGCATAGCTCTTGTTATTTCTATTATCAACAAAATTTATTTTTATCATGAATAATTTTTATAATTTTCATATAGATAAAAAAATTACTCAATTTATTTACCATGTTCATTTAAAAATTATTTAATTAGATCTTTATATAGCATTGTTTAGGAAATTTAATTTTCTTGTTTAATTATATTTTTGTAGCATTTTAATAAAATAAATAATTTTATTGTTTGATTGTATATTTATAGTATCTACTTAAACAATTTTTTTATAATTCTTTTATAAGATTGTTGTAGTATTTAATTAAACAATTTCACCTAAGTTACTTGATTAAATCTTAACTATATTTAATTAAATAATTTAATAACATGATCATATACATGTATGTAAAATAAAAACATCTATAACTTATATATACCACTCAAAATATAAAAAATCACATATATCATGTGTACACAAATATCAATGTATCAAAATATGATGTGAATATGTAAAAATAATAATATAATAATTAACATTATCATAAGATTTAGTTGTTTAAACCCTCAAGAGTAGGTGGTTTATCCCACTATCAAGGGTTTCTATACATAGTCTATTGATTTTGAGTGGTTTTGAGACCAACTATGTTTCTATAGACCTTGGAACACACCCCTCATCTCTATTTTTTCCTTTTTGGGTTGTAAATCTCAAGTCCTCATAGTATTGTGATCTAGTTCATTACCACCTAAATCCTAAGATGGTGTAGGTTAGTGGGTGTTTCTAATTAGAACCTCTACAACTCAACTCAACTCTAACCTAGCTAGATTTAAAGAGTGTCACATGTAGTCTCTAAACTCTCTCCTCTAATGAATACCATACCTCACTCTATTGTGATAATTGTTGTGTGTGTGATTTCCTACTTATTTTCCATAATGACAAAAAGAACCTTCATAGACGAGTTTCCCCTTATTCTCTAGCCTACTCATATGTATCACAAATCTCTATAATAGGCTAAAATATATCCATATTTATGCTTGTATACTATTGATGCCTAGAGCTAACTCGCATGGCCTACTCATGCTACATGTTTGGGATCATCATTTTAATGACAAATGATGGAATTGATCCACTCTATGTAGACACTACAAAATATAGCTTTTAATCAATAAATAATCATAATAGAATAAAATATACTTCTAGTGTTTTAATTAAATTTAAATGTATAGTAAAAAAAAATCTCACTAGGGTCCTCAATCTTCCTATCATGATCTAGAGAAGTTGAAGCTATCCTAGGAGTTATCTCTATTCCCATCATGATTATAGTCACTATTTCCATGATGAAGAGCCTCATAGTAGTTGTATTTCTCAACTCTCCCCACATATTCTAACTAAAGACATCACTATTAGATGGTAGTGGTCATGCTACTCGATGTTGTGCCATATGCCTCTCCTATAATATAAATGTTCCTTCATTTCTCATGGCATCATTGATGGTATAAGTACAACCTACTCATCATCCTCCTCATTATTATCATTATCACATTAGAGTGTTGCAAGAAAATGGTAAGGGTAAACCTTCCTATTGTAGGAATCCCTAAGAATTTTTATCATATGCATATTGATTTCACTTTTACCTATGCTAGTACGTGTACCATAGAAAAATGGATCATTGGTCACATTTTCATGGTATTTTAGGTCTTTCTCTTGTGATGTTTGACTTGTATTGCTTTTATTTAATGTTGTAATGTAACTTATGCATTCACATTAGGTCTTAAATATTCAAAAGATGACTTCTTGTGAAGGTGTTGTGAAGTTTTGTAACACATTTCTACACTTTTATAGACTCTTTTCATTATAATTCACCTAAAATTCACCTTTTCATCACTTATCAAGTCCTATTTTAAAGTGTTGTAAAGTCTTGTAACAAGATTTCACACTTTTCTAGGCTTAATTTCACTATTTACACCTTTCTTATGCTTTATTTGACCCCTTTATGCACTCATAAGAATTAATTAAGTGGATTTTTGAATGTAAACTTAACAAATAACATTAAGTGTGACTTAATTCGCGACACCCACTTACGAGCCCAAGGTGGGACCCATTCACCATGGGTGACGAATGAGTCCCTCTTGGCTCCAAATTCAAAATGTTTCAAATTTTTTTCAGGTTTTTATTTAAAAATACCTTATGTCAGCCTGTGATGATGTATTATTGAGTTATTAGGGAGTAAAAGTGTATAAATAAGTGTTTTTCTCCTCATTGTACATTTCCCAATCATCAAGTTCACTTGCATTCATCAATTAGCATTCAAGCACTTTGCATCATTTAATCAAGCATTCATCAAGCATCTTGGAGTAGCCATTAACATATCTTCAGATTTCTTCAACAAGGTTGTGGTGAGTTTAGGAAATTTTCATTTTATTTATTCATCATTTCGTGTTCATTTCATTTCATTTCTTCATTAAAGGTTTGATTACCGAAGTGGGATTTGACCAAGGAAAATCCCTATACTCTAACCCTTACCCATTTTCCCCCCTTTGCATGTGTGTTTGCAAACTTTTTTATGCATATTTCTCAAGAAATTAGGTGTTGAAAGGTGGTCAACAAGTCAACAAAGTGTTTCAATTCAACTAAACCCTATTTCAAGCTTGGAGACAACCTATAGTCTATTTTCTGTAGATTTAACTCCATCAACCCAACAAGAAGACAAGTGCAAATCTGGAGCTACCAAATTGAACTTTTATTTCATAGAATTTTGGAGAACTGATTTTCCATCAATGGTGAATGAGTCCTAGCTTAAGGCTGGAAAAGGTGATATTGTTAGATTCTAGTTCCTGACAGTTAGAAACCTATTTCAGGGGATTTTACCAGTATGAGGATTGATTTTCCATCAGTGGTGAATGAATCCCACTAGTCATCAACAATGATTTTTCTAACATTCTGGAATCTTTTCAAATCTTCAATATATTTCCAAGTGCACTCCTTTTAGTTTCTTTCATTTCTGAGTTCATTTTTGCATGTTTCTTGTTCATTCTTGCAAACCTCACTTTGTTTTCAAACATTGCATATTACATTAGTTTTGCATTAATAATTAGTGAATTACATCATTTAGTTGCATCTATATCCTTGAATTTAGTCTTAATTACATCATACAATCCTCTATTTGAGTGAACCATCACAATTTTTGTGTTTTATCTCTCCCCTTTTAGGTGAAAGATCCTAAGAGTGCAAGAGAAATCCATAAAACATTAAAATTGTTGGTTCATTTTGGTGAACCTGCATATTGAACACTTTATATTTCTTATTTTCATTTTCCTTTGCATCATAGGACTTCATTGTGTTGTCTTTTGCATTGTTTTTACATCCTAGGGTTTCTCAAATTTCATTAGTGAAAGACTCATATAGACTTCAATTTTGCATATCATATCATTCAAGAACTAAAAATTTGCATTTGCATCCTCATTTTGCATCTAAAAAGAATTGAAATCATTTTAAATTTTCTAAAAAATACAAAAAAACCCATACTTGGACTCATTCGCCACCCTAGGCAAATAAGTCCATTTGCATTTTTTGCATTAAAATTTCTAGTATTTTCATTTTTTTTCCTGCATTTTTGTTTCCTATTACTATCTTCTTGTTTCAGTTTATATAATTTATGTCATTATAATTTTGTTGTTCCTAGTTTGCATTTGCATCCACCTCATCTTTTGTGGTACTTGTATGAGTGTTTGGTGCCCTATTGATAATACTTTAGTGAGATGAAGTTCTAGACTCATGGCTTCCCGCGATATCACTTTCATTGTGAACCTTGGGATCTCAAGAGCTCCTACTCCTAGTATAGACAATGGTGCATTAAGCATGGATACTACCACTAGTATTCCTTTACCTTCACATCTAATGCATGGTGACACACAAACTAATTCCATTCTGCAAGAAAAATTCATTAGTATTCATGATGATTTTGCACATTTGCAACAAGATTTAAGTCTTGAAAACATTTCCACCACTTCTATACCTGCAATAGAAAACCTTCATTGCTTGATTGAAAGTGATGATGGATTACAAGTTATGAAAAGAATAGCTAAGATATACAATAAACATGCTCCTTCCACATCCCACTCAACAAACATTTTTGTGAGACAAGGAGGATCTCACATTCATCTTATTTCAACCATAGCATCCATACCCACCTATACCACTCCTCAAGTGATAACAACCATTCAACAGGTTATTCATGTGACTCCTTTCACTATTACAACTAGCATTCCTAGTTCTTTTGTGACATCGAATGTTCCATCTTCTACCTTCAACCCTCATAATGTTCCTTTCACTTCTCCTAACATTACATACACTCCATCACCATTTTCCCATCCCCCTCATACCACTTACACCAACCGCATCATTACACAACTCTTTAACACCATTTCATCCATGTAACAACAAATATCAACCATTAGCCAAAGTCAAAATTCTCCACCCACATATCACGTTCGCAGTAGCCCATTATCTCTAGAGATCTTGAGAACATAGATGCCACAGGGAATTGAGATTCCTAGGATTGAGAAGTAGGGAGGTAAAGGAGACCCTACTAATCATGTTAATGCCTATACAAAATTGTGCAGTGATTTTTTCCTCAATGATAAACTATTAGCTAAACTTTTTCCTAGGACCTTAAAGGACACTACATTAGAGTGGTGTTCAAACCTACCTAATCATTCAATCCAGTCATTTAATGAACTTGTGGATGCTTTTATAAGTCATTGCTAAGTCCATATGACTGCCAAAAAGACAATGGTTGTTTTAATGTGATGTAAACAAAACACAAATGAAAAAGTAACTAATTTCATTTCACATTATTAGTCATTAATTGCTCAAATTGATGTCAAGATTCCTGATTCGCGTCTGTAAAAGATGTTTAGGGTATGTGCAAGATCATCATGGAAAAAATAGGCCCTTAAGTGGAAAAAATTCAAAAAAATCAGAGTTAGGCAACTTGACGTAAAAATTTGAATAAGTTATATTATTTCAAAAATATGTAAAAATAGAATTTGAAGCAAATTGAATGTAGTTTCTAGACTACTAGGTTTATTTAAAAAATTAAAAAATATATTTGGTGAAAATTAAAAATTTCAATGCAATGGTACTCTAAATTTCGGTGGAAAAATAAGAAGTAGGTGTCTTCTAACCACCCTAACTACACAAAATGATAATATTTTTATAATATTTTAGATATAAGTAGAGGACTCATGTTTGAAATGTGATGCATATGTTTTTTTAATTTTTCTAAGTAAATAATTATGATGAATTTTTATTACAACTTTTAGAAAATATAAAATCGTGATGTCCTAATTCAACACCTTTAACTTGGTCAAAATCCCATGAAATTCATTTTTTTAATCCTAGTATGCGACATAGAATGTGATGCATGTTTCAGATTCAAAAAATGTGATACTATTTGAAAGCTATAGATGTTTTCCAATCAACCATTCAATTAGGACTTTAGTCATAATTCAAATAGAAAATGAATAATAATAAGTTATTAAATTCAAAGTAAAGCATAATTTATATTGGTGGAAATATGAGAATCTCCTTTAAAAACCCTTTTCATTTCATCAATTTTGGGTAAAAAAAATTCATCATCCACATACCATACACATACCCATCATATCGCCACTTTTTGGCCCATCATGATCTTGCACATACCCTTTATCAAAAACTTGAACACTCACCTTCAGGATAAGTTAACTATGATGAAATTTCCTTCATTCATCAATTTATGCACGACCCTTTGTGACTATCACAACTTGGTTACTAGTCGTGATTCAAGTCCACTTCTAATCGAGCTGAGAAGTCTGAGAAAAACAACCAAAACAACATGCAAAACTTTAGAAAACCAAACAGAGGAGTTTTACAATTCAATCCACCTTCTCCACAAGCAACCCAACCTATTTAGAATCAAGTGGCAGCTATTAAAGTAGCAATTTCCTTTACCTATGGGGACCTGAAGAGAAAATTTACCCCCTTACCAGTACTCTCCATAACACAATGAACCAATTGCTCCAATAATAGATGAACACTTTTGCTACCGTTAAACCACTTGATACCACCAATCCTTTACCACCCACCTTTAAATGTAATGATTATTGTCATTTTCATCACCAAAATGGACATGACACCGAATAATGTAAGCATCTCAAAAACTTAGTTCAAGACCTCATTGATTTTGGTCGTTTGTCCATTGCAGGTGCCAATGATCAAGGAAATAAGTTTGTTGCACCCTGTAATTAGAATTTAAAAATATTTACCAACCATATTCCTAAACACAATGTTTCATTTGACAAGGCTAGTGAACCTTCAAACAATCATGTGATGAATATTGATACAAATAATGAACAACATGATATAACTCCAAATGTTACCCAATTTGATCCTATGGATGAACTTGTGGGTATGATAGACATTATCCCTTGTAAGGGCCTAACCAACAAATCTCTTGATATTACTTTTTCTTCTCATTATATACTTAAAAGGCTTCCCAATGGTTCTCTTTACATAGATGGAAAAATCTATGATAAGCCCACCAATGGGATATTAATAGATCCTGCTTGTGGCGAGAAAGTGATCATGGAAGAGTTTTTAGTATTACATGATCTCTATCAAGATGATTATAATAAACCAACCACATGGATTAAAACACATACTATTTTTGTGTTCCCTACAATCGGATTGATCATACTATTATTACAAATAGGACCCAAAACTTTGGATGTAACATTTTCTATTATTCCACAAACGGATCAGTTTCGTCTATGGCTAGGTCATCCTTGGCTTTGCTTGATGAAAGTGGTCCCTTCAATTATTCACAAATGTTTGAAGTTTCCACATGGAAATGAAATATTTACCATACACCATAGTGGATTTAATCCATTGTCCTCTAAAGATAATTCTTCATTAGAATCCTTTTGGTCTGAACCTATGGAACCCATCACCCCTCGAAAGGACATCTTTTTCATAACCTATCAAAATTTCAAATCCAAATGAATAGTCGAATTGTGTCTTTGTAACATGTCCCTGTCCACTTCCACTACTCCTATCATTGATGAGATAATTCTCTAGCCTAAGTTTGAAACTAAAAAAACAATACAACCTCATGAGCACCCAACCATAAATAGTTCCCCTTCATCATTTAAATGCCCAAGATAAAATGAAACCAATCATGTCATGCCTCCTCGTATTAAACAAGTTTATAAAGCCAAAGTCAAATTGATTGACCCATCTTATTTGGTTTATTTTGTTCTTCCCCCTCTGAAAGAAAAGGAACCTATGGTGGATCAACCCACTCTCACACCTCAACAACTTCAAAATAAAATTAAGTGAAATTGCAGTGCTAGGGAGCATAGGCATAGTTGTCATCTCCTTGCTCATTAAATGTAAACCAAAAACAACACAAAAAATAAATCTCTTCCTTTTACAGAAGCAATAAATGATTACCCTCCTCATCTTGACATGCCACAAGATAGTACAGTCCAACCCTCACAACAAAATGATCTAATCCAACAACCACAACTCCTGATACATCCTTCCTTGGAAATTACCCTTCGTCCTCCCATCATGATTAACCTAGATGATGATGATGAGGAGGAGGAGGAGGAGGAGATCACTAAAATTGATGAAGAAGTGCTTAATGATTTAAATTCTTTATTTTCATCATCCATGAGCTTAAAAGATAAATCTGCTACACCAAGTGAAGAACTTGGCACTTCCCCTAGTTCAAGACTTGCAATTCTTCCTTTGGATAGTCAACCTCCCTCGCAATATACTGGACATGATTTGGAGGAAGATGACTTGTTAGATGGTTGACTTGCATTTTCCTTGTTATCATTTTACATTTTCCTTTTTCTTTGCTTTGCTTGTATTGCGTATTGTGTTCCCCTGTAATGTGCATTTGATGTTCTCTCTCCTTGTGAATTTCTTCTATTTGTAACTCTATTCTTCTATATATGTCATACATTTTTCCTTTTGGGGATGACGCAAAGCGTTGAGATGCCCTAGGTCTCTTCCATATTGACCCAAAAGGTCTTTGTTTCTTTTCCTTTTGTATCTTTTCTTGTGTTTTTCCTTTTGGGGATGACGCAAGGCATCGAGACTGAAATGTCTCCTTAATTTTGATCCAAAAGCTTTTCCTTATCGTTTTCCTTTTTGTTTTTTTTGTTTTTTTTTTTCCTTTTGGGGACGATGCAAAGTGTTTAGACTTTGTTTTTTCTTTTGCTTTTTCTCTCTTTATGTCATTCTTCTAGTTCTATGTGCTTTGAGAAATGATAACAGTTATGAGCTCTTTAATAAACACATTGCAGCAACAAACATACTGACCCCAAATCCATAGATCCCTTATGTGTTTGATGTGTTCCTTTCTTGGGGGAAACCTCCTTTTCTTTTGTTCTCTTTTTTCATTCACATGAAGTATCCTGACTTAGAAACATATGACTTGGTCTAGGGGCTTTCCATGTTGGATCTCATGTCTTTTTCATTTTTTTTCATTTTTCCTTTTCTAATTTAAAGTAATTGCTCACAAAATGGTGTGTAGCAATTCCTTTAAAGTGGGTGACATACATTGGTATCATTTAATTTGCTTTCTTAGTGCAACTTTATCACATCATACAATGCATTCATCACTTTGTGGATGACATTGGGTGTGATGGCCTTCATAAGTGTAATCTATCTTAGCATATTACATTCCTCTTAGTGGCTTGATGCAACACACTGCATCCCTTAATTTGTGAATATTCTATTCTTTGATTGCTCCTCTCTTGGAGACATTAGACATAATGTTCCCTAAGTGATAAACCTTGCATAAACTTAACAAGACTCCTTTGAACATCTTTTGCATTATACATTTTTGCATTTTACATTTTACATCATTTCCACCTTGCATAGCGCAACTTGCATGTGTGTGGTACCCTTTGCATTTGTTCATGAATTCTAAGCATACAAATATTTTCTTCTCTCATCAAGCATGAACCGAAATTTTCCTTTCTAGCACCTTGTTAAAGTTATTAGGAGGTATAAATTTAATATGGTTGAGTGGGAATCACATTCAGTGGCATGAATTTCCCCATAGCCACCTATGTGTTTGTGAGTGCATACCAACTAGTGTATGTACTTCACATTTTTGGGTCTTCTCACCTGGATGACAGCCATGAGTTCTGTCACCCCAGAGTTAGTATGCATTCTCTTTTTCTCACAAACAACCTAGATCTAATCCACAACTAGTTGGAAAAATGATCAAAGCTTGATCTGATTCTCCCTTTTCTTCTCTTTCTTCTCGCTTGTGTTCCTTTGTTCTTATATTTCGTTTTCCATGGGATCTTCATCCTGCGGGCTTGATCAACCCTATTGATCATTGTCATTCCATCTTGCTGACGTAACTGCATTTGGATCCCTCTCGATATGCATGGCTACTTTAGTGTGAGTTGGAAGCAAGTTCATCCTCTCACTAAAGTGGGGGCTAAATGTACCATAGAAAAATGGATCACTGAAATTTTCATGGTCTTTTAGGTCTTTCTCTTGTGATGTTTGACTTGTCTTTCTTTGATTCAATGTTGTAATGTAACTTATGCATTCACATGAGGTCTTAAATATTCAAAAGATGACATCTTGTGAAGGTGTTGTGAAGTGTTGTAACACATTTTTACACTTTTCTAGAATCTTTTCATTATAATTCACCTAAAAACCACCTTTTCATCACTTATCAAGTCCTATTTTAAAGTTTTTTAAAGTCTTGTAACAAGATTTCACACTTTTCTAGGCTTAATTTCACTATTTACACCTTTCTTATGCTTAATTGACCCCTTTATGCACTCATAAGACTTAATTAATTTTATTTTTGAATGTAAGCCTAAAAAATAACATTAAATGTGACTTAATTCCTGACACCCACTTACAAGCCCAAGGTGGGACTCATTCGCCATGGGTGGTGAATGAATTCCTCTTGGCACCAAATTCAAAATAATACAAATTTTATTTTGGGATTTTATTTAAAAATACCTTATGTCGGCATGTGATGATGTATTACTAGGTTATTAGGGCATAAGTGTGTATAAATAAGTTCTTTTCTCCTAATTTTACATCTCACAATCATCATGTTTACTTTCATTCATCAATTACCATTCAATCACTTTGCATCATTTAATCAAGAATTCATCAAGCATCTTGGAGCAGCCATTCACATATCTTTAGATTTCTTCAACAAGGTTGTGGTAAGTTTAGTATATTTGCATGTTATTTATTCATCATTCCTTGCTCATTTCATTTCATTTCTTCATTAAGGGTTTGATTACCAAAGTGGGATTTGACCAAGGAAAATCCCTATAGGGTAAGTGCACCAAGATGGTTCCCAAAAAGGGGGCTTAAGTGGCCACTTTTTTTCTGAAATTAGGAAATACTGACCTTGGATGTGAAATTGAGGATAGTTACACTCAAAATTTTGAGATGGAACAAAAACAAGGATCAAATTGCTCTGAGTCTACTTTCTAAACTACTAATTTATTTTGAAAATGGTTGAGATTAAGGGGTTCAAAGTAGGGATGTACAAAAATTGTTGTTGTTTCTATTAGAAAAACATAACATAGCAACTCTTGTACGACCCCAACATGGTGAACTTTTTTGTAGTATTTTAAAAATCGCTATGGTCAAAAGTTAGCTAATACTATCTAGTTGATGCACAATTTTTTGATAATTTTTTAATGAATATTTGATTTTTACTAATTTTCTAAGTGGGAACTTCCTCAAAAGTAGAATTTTGGCCATGCTCCCCCTACAAATTTTGGAAATTAATTGATATATTTTTTTTAAAAAAAAATTTGTAGAATGGAGTGTAGTTCCTAAAAATGTAATTTATTTGAAATTTTGATGAATGGTTAATTTATAACGAGAAAAACACCAAAAACTACTTTTGGGAAAAAAAAGAGACATACACACAAAATAAAGTATCGATGAAAGGCTTAACATTGTCAGAAAGTGAAGAAATTTACATTGTTGGATAGCTAAGAGAGAACCTAACATTACCCATGTGTTTTATTGTGTCGATATTGAACCAAATGAAATCCTAATGGTGAGCATGAACCTGATTATGTGAAAAAATTATAGAATTTGCAAAAACATGTCTCTGGTCATTGGGAATGCCCTCCAAGCCTTTGGGTTGGTATTCCAAGGAAAATACCAATGCTAAGGCTCAGGGACTCCCAAAGAAAAATATAACGCTAACGCACTATAACATGCTCATGTTATGTCTTAGTTTTGAATTTTTTTGCTTCTTCTTGATATATGTCAAGCAAGACATAATGTGGGCATGTTATAACACACTCATGTTATGTCTTCCTTTATGTTAAATTCCACTCTAGTGAATGTTTGTTAATATATTTGTATGTTGGTGTGCCATCTATGTATCTATGTATGCATGCTTGTATGTATGTATGTATTCCTATATGTATCAATGCATGTATATTGTATGTATGCCTATATGTATGTAAGATTGTATCTACACATGTATGTATGTATGCTTGTATGGATGTAGGATTGTATGCATTTATGTATGTCTTTAGAGGGAGTGATAATTTTAAGAGAGAGAGAGAGAGAGAGTTGTCTAGGTAGGGTGGGATGGGGAGAGGGAGAGAGAGTGGAAAGAGGGAGAGGGGGTGGAAGTGAGAGTTTAAGAGAGAGGGAGTGGGAGAGAAGGTGTTGGAGTGAGG
>VDFB02072274.1:82505717-82662477 GCA_007258455.2 Sequoia sempervirens | reverse complement strand
TACATAGATACATACATGACACACCAACATACATGTACATAAGAAAATACAAATATATCAACAAACATTCACTAAAGTGGAATTTAACATAAAGGAAGACATAACATGAGCATGTTATAACATGCCCGCATTATGTCTTGCTTGAAATATATCCCGAAGAAGTAAAAAAATTCAAAACAAAGACATAACATGAGCACGTTATAATGCGTTAGCGTTATATTTTTCTTTGGGAATCCCCGAGCCTTAGCATTGATATTTTCCTTGGAATACCAACCCAAAGGCTTGGAGGGCATTCCCAATGACCAGAGACATGTTTTTGCAAATTCTACAAATTTTTCACATAATCAAGTTCATGCTCACCATTAGGATTTCATTTGGTTCAATATCGACACAAACACATGGGTAATGTTAGGTTCTCTCTTAGCTATCCAATAATGTAATTTTTTTCACTTTCTGACAATGTTAAGCCTTTCATCCATAATTTATTTTGTGTGTATGTCTCTTTTTTTCCCAAAAGTAGTGTTTGGTGTTTTTTTCATTATAAATTAACCGTTCATCAAAATTTCAAATAAATTACATTTTTAGGAACTACACTCCATTCTTCAATTTTTTTAAAAAATTAAAAATATCAATTAATTTCCAAAATTTGTGGGGGGAGCATGGCCAAAATTTTGCTTTTGAGGAAGTTCCCACTTAGAAAAATAGTAAAAAATCAAATATTCATTAAAAAAAATCCAAAAAATTGTGCATCAACTAGATAGTGTTAGCTAACTTCTAACCATAGCGATTTTTAAAATACTTCAAAAAAGTTCACCATGTTGGGGTCATACAAGAGTTGCTATGTTATGTTTTTCTAACAGAAACAACAACAATTTGTGTACGTCCCTCCTTTGAACCACTTAATCTCAACCATGTTCAAAATAAATTAGTAGTTTAGAAAGTAGACTTGGAGCAATTTGATCCTTGTTTTTGTTCCATCTCAAAATTTTGAGTGTAACTATCCTCAATTTCACATCCTAGGTCAATATTTCCTAATTTTAGAAAAAAAGTGGCCACTTAAGCCCCCTTTTTGGGAACCATCTCGGTGCACTTACCCTAGAGGGATTTTCCTTGGTCAAATCCCACTTTGGTAATCAAACCCTTAATGAAGAAATGAAATGAAATCAGCAAGGAATGATGAATAAATAACATGCAAATATACTAAACTTACCACAACCTTGTTGAAGAAATCTAAAGATATGTGAATGGCTGCACCAAGATGCTTGATGAATTCTTGATTAAATGATGCAAAGTGATTGAATGCTAATTGATGAATGCAAGTAAACGTGATGATTAGGAGATGTAAAATTAGGAGAAAAGCACTTATTTATACACACTTATGCCCTAATAACCTAGTAATACATCATCACATGCCAACATAAGGTATTTTAAAAAAAAAACCTGAAGGAAAATTTGTATTATTTTGAATTTGGTGCCAAGAAGAACTCATTCACCACCCATGGCGAATGAGTCCCACCTTGGGCTTGTAAGTGGGTGTTAGGAATTAAGTCACATTTAATGTTATTTTTTAGGCTTACATTCAAAAATACACTTAATTAAGTCTTATGAGTGCATAAAGGCGTCAATTAAGCATAAGAAAGGTGTAAATAGTGAAATTAAGCCTAGAAAAGTGTGAAATCCTGTTACAAGACTTTAAAAAACTTTAAAATAGGACTTGATAAGTGATGAAAAGGTGATTTTTAGGTGAATTATAATGAAAAGAGTCTAGAAAAGTGTAGAAATGTGTTACAACACTTCACAACACCTTCAAAAGATGTCATCTTTTGAATATTTAAGACCTAATGTGAATGTCTAAGTTACATTACAACATTAAATCAAAGAAAGACAAGTCAAACATCACAAGAGAAAGACCTAAGAGACCATGAAAATTTCAATGATCTATATTTCTATGGTACATTTAGCCCCCACTTTAGTTAGAGGATGAACTTGCTTCAAACTCACACTAAAGTAGCCATGCATATCGAGAGGGATCCAAATGCAGTTACGTCAACAAGATGGAATGACAATGATCAATAGGGTTGATCAAGCCCACAGGATGAAGATCCCATGGCAAACTAAATATAAGAACAAAGGAACACAAGCGAGAAGAAAGAGAAGAAAAGGGAGAATTAGATCAAGCTTTGATCATTTTTCCAACTAGTTGTGTATTAGATCTAGATTGTTTGTGAGAAAAAGAGAATGCATACTAACTCTGGGGTGACAGAACTCATGGCAGTCCTCCAGGTGAGAAGACCCAAAAAGGTGAAGTACATACACTAGTTGGTATGCACTTACAAACACATAGGTGGCTATGGGGAAAGTCGTGCCATTGAATGGGCTTCCCACTCAACCATATTACATTTATACCTCCTAATAACTTTAACAAGGTGCCAAAAAGGAAAATGTCAGTTCATGCTTCATGAGAAAAGAAAATATTCATATGCTTAGAATTCATGAACATATGCAAAGGGTACCACACACATGCAAGTTGTGTTATGCAAGGTGGGAATGATGTAAAATGTAAAATGCAAAAGTGTATAACGTAAAATATGTTCAAAGGAGTCTTGTTAAGTTTATGCAAGGTTTATCACTTAGGGAACATTATGTCTAATGTTTCCAAGAGAGGACCAATCAAAGAATAGAATATTCAAAAATTAAGGGATGCAGTGTGTTGAATCAAGCCACTAAGAGGAATGTAATATGCTAAGATAGATTACACTTATGAAGGCCATCACACCCAATGTCATCCACAAAGTGATGAATGCATCCTATGAAGTGATAAGGCTGCACTAAGAATGCAAATAAAATGATGCCAATGTATGTCACCCACTTTAAAGGAATTGCTACACACCGTTCTGTGAGCAATTACTTTAAATTAGCAAAGGAAAAATGAAAAAAAATGAAAAAGACATGAGATCGAACTTGGAAAGCCCCTAGACCAAGTCATATGTTTCTAAGTCAGGATACTTCATGTGAATGAAAAAAGAGAACAAAAGAAAAGGAGGTTTCCCCCAAGAAAGGAACACATCAAACACATAAGGGATCTATGGATTTGGGGTCAGTATGTTTGTTGTTGCAATGTGTTTATTAAAGAGCTCAGAACTATTATCATTTCTCAAAGCACATAGAACTAGAAGAATAGCATAAAGAGATAAAAAGAAAAAGAAAAAAACAAAGTCTAAACACTTTGCATCATCCCCAAAAGGAAAAAAAAAAAAAAGAAAACAAAAAGGAAAACGAAAAGGAAAAGCTTTTGGATCAAAATTAAGGAGACATTTCACAAGGAGAGAGAACATCAAATGCACATTACGGGGGAACACAATACGCAATACAAGAAAAGCAAAGAAAAAGGAAAATGTAAAAGGCTAACAAGGGAAATGTAAGTCAACCATCTAAAAAGTCATCTTCCTCCCAATCATGTCCAGTATATTGCAAGGGAGGTTGACTATCCAAAGGAAGAATTGCAAGTCTTGAACTAGGGGAAGTGCCAGGTTCTTCACTTGGTGTAGCAAATTTATCTTTTAAGCTCATGGATGATGAAAATAAAGAATTTAAATCATTAAGCACTTCTTCATCAATTTTAGTGATCTCCTCCTCCTCCTCATCATCATCATCTAGGTTAATCATGATGGAAGGAAAAAGGGTAATTTCCAAGGAAGGATGTATCAGGAGTTGTGGTTATCAGATCAGATCATTTTGTTGTGAGGGTTGGACTATACTATCTTGTGGCGTGTCAAGAGGAGGAGGGTAATCATTTATTGCTTCTGTAAAAGGAAGAGATTTATTTTTTGTGTTGTTTTTGGTTTGCATTTGATGAGCAAGGAGATGACAACTACGCCTATCCTCCCTAGCACTGCAATTTCACTTAATTTTATTTTGAAGTTGTTGAGGTGTGAGAGTGGGTTGATCCACCATAGGTTCCTCTTCTTTTAGAGGGGGAAGAATAAAATAAACCAAATAAAATGGGTCAATCAATTTTTCTTTGGCTTTATAAACTTGTTTAATACGAGGAGGCATGACAGGATTGGTTTCATTTTATCTTGGGCATTTAAATGATGAAGGGGAACTATTTATGGTTGAGTGCTCATGAGGTTGTATTGTTTTTATAGTTTCAAACTTAGGCTAGAGCATTATCTCATCAAGGATAGGAGTAGTGGAAGTAGACGGGGACATGTTACGAAGAGACAATTCAACTATTCATTTGGATTTGAGATTTTGATAGGTTATGAGAAAGAATTCCTTTCAAGGGGTGATGGGTTCCATAGGTTCAGACCAAAAGGATTCTAATGAAGAATTATCTTTAGAGGACAATGGATTAAATCCACTATGGTGTATGGTAAATATTTCACTACCAAGTGGAAACTTCAAACATTTGGGAACAATTGAAGGGACCACTTTCATCAAGCAAAGCCAAGGATGACCTAGCCATAGACGAAACTGATCCGATTGTGGAATAATAGAAAATGTTACATCCAAAGTTTTGGGTCCTATTTATAATCAGAGTACGATCAATCCGATTGTAGGGAACAAAAAACCATTATGTGTTTTAATCCATGTGGTTGGTTTATTATAATCATCTTGATAGAGATCATGCAATACTAAAAACTCTTCCATGATCACTTTCTCGCCACAAGCAGGATCTATTAATATCCCATTGGTGGGCTTATCATAGATTTTTCCGGCTATGTAAAGAGGACCATTGGGAAGCCAATTAAGTATATAATGAGAAGAAAAAGTAATATCAAGAGATTTATTGGTTGGGCCCTTACAAGGGATAATGTCTATCGTACCCACAAGTTCATCCATAGGATCAAATTGGGTAACATTTAGAGTTATATCATGTTGTTCATTATTTGTATCAATGTTCATCACATGATTGTTTGAAGGTTCACTAGCCTTGACAAATGAAACATTGTGTTTAGGCATAGGGTTGGTAAATATTTGTAAATTCTAATTACGGGGTGCAACAAACTTATTTCCTTGATCATTGACACTTGCAATGGACAAACGACAAAAATCAATGAGGTCTTGAACTAAGTTTTTGAGACGCTTACATTCTTCGGTGTCATGTCCATTTTGGTGATGAAAATGACAATAAGCATTACATTTAAAGGTGGGTGGTAAAGGATTGGTGGTATCAAGTGGTTTAACGGTAGGCAAAGTGTTCATCTATTATTGGAGCAATTGCTTCACTGTGTTATGGAGAGTACTAGGTAAGGGGGTAAATTTTCTCTTCAAGTCCCCATAGGTAAAGGAAATCGCTACTTTAATAGCTGCCACTTGATTCTAAATAGGTTGGGTTGCTTGTGGAGAAGGTGGATTGAATTGTAAAACTCCTCTATTTGGTTTTCTAAAGTTTTGTGTGTTGTTTTGGTTGTTTTTCTCAGACTTCTCAGCTCAATTAGAAGTGGACTTGAATCATGACTAGTAACCAAGTTGTGATAGTCACAAAGGGTCGTGCATAAATGCATGAATGAAGTAAATTTCATCATAGTTAACTTATCCTGAAGGTGAGTGTGCAAGTTTTTGATAAAGGGTATGTGCAAGATCATGATGGGCCAAAAAGTGGCGATATGATGGGTATGTGTGTGGTATGTGGATGATGAATTTTTTTTTACCCAAAATTGATGAAATGAAAATGGTTTTTAAAGGAGATTCTTAGCTTTCCACCAATATAAATTATGCTTTACTTTGATTTTAATAACTTATTATTATTCATTTTCTATTTGAATTATGACTAAAGCCCTGATTGATAGGTTGATTGAAAAACATCTATAGCTTTCAAATAGTATCACATTTTTTGAATCTGAAACATGCATCACATTCTATGCGTCACATACTATAGGATTAAAAAAAATGAATTTCATGAAGTTTTGACCAAGTTAAGGTGGTCAGACATACGATTTTTTATATTTTCTAAAAGTTGTAATAAAAAATTCATCATAATTATTTACTCAGAAAAAAATTACAAAAACATATGCATCACATTCGGACATGAGTCCTCTACTTATATCTAAAATATTATAATAAAATATTATCATTTTATTGTGGTTAGGGTGGTCAGACAGACACCTACTTCTTATTTTTTCCCTGAAATTTAAGTACTACTACATTGAAATTTTTAATTTTCACCAAATATATTTTTAATTTTTTTAAATAAACCTAGTAGTCTAGAAACTACATTCAATTTGCTATAGATTCTATTTTTACATATTTTTGAAATAATATAACTTATTCAAATTTTTACGTCAAGTTGCCTAACTCTAATTTTTTTGAATTTTTTGCCACTTAAGGGCCTATTTTTTCCATGATGATCTTGCACATACCCTAAACATCTTTTATAGATGTGAATCAGGAATCTTGACATCAATTTGAGCAATCAATGACTAATAATGTGAAATGAAATCAGTTACTTTTTCATCTGCATTTTGTTTACATCGCATTAAAACAACCATTGTATTTTTGGGAGTCATATGGACTTAAAAATGACTTATAAAAGCATCCACAAGTTCATTAAATGACTAGATTGAATGATTAGGTAGGTTTGAACACCACTCTAATGTAGTGTCCTTTAAGGTCCTAGGAAAAATTTTACCTAATAGTTTATCATTGAGGAAAATATCACTGCACAATTTTGTATAGACATTAACATGATTAGTAGGGTCTCCTTTACCTCCCTACTTCTCAATCCTAGGAATCTCAATTCCCTAGGATTGATATTTGGGTGGAGAATTTTGACTTTGGCTAATGGTTGATATTTGTTACATGGATGAAATGCTGTTAAAGAGTTGTGTAATGATGGGGTTGGTGTAAGTAGTATGAGGGGGATGGGAAAATGGTGATGGTGTGTATGCAATGTTAGGAGAAGTGAAAGGAACATTATGAGGGGTGAAGGTAGAATATGGAACATTCGATGCCACAAAAGAACTAGGAATGCTAGTTGTAATAGTGAAAGAATGAGTCACATGACTAACCTATTGAATGGTTGTTATCACTTGAGGAGTGGTATAGGTGGGTATGGATGCTATGGTTGAAGGAAGAGGAATGTGAGATCCTCCTTGTCTCACAAAAATTTTTGTTGGGTGGGATGTGGAAGGAGCATGTTTATTGTATATCTTAGATATTCTTTTCATAACTGGTAATCCATTGTCACTTTCAATCAAGCAATGAAGGTTTTCTATTGCAGGTATAGAAGTGGTGGAAATGTTTTCAAGACTTAAATCTTGTTGCAAATGTGAAAAATCCTCATGAATAATAATGAATTTTTCTTGTGGAATGGAATTAGTTTGTGTGTCAACATG
Source organism: Sequoia sempervirens (assembly GCA_007258455.2). NCBI lineage: Eukaryota > Viridiplantae > Streptophyta > Pinopsida > Cupressales > Cupressaceae > Sequoia > Sequoia sempervirens. Next base: position 82,655,137 of record VDFB02072274.1, on the reverse strand, counting down.
CATTAGATGTGAAGGTAAAGGAATACTAGTGGTAGTATCCATGCTTAATGCACCATTGTCTATACTAGGAGTAGGATCTCTTGAGATCCCAAGGTTCACAATGAAAGTGCTATCGCAGGAATCCATGAGTCTAGAACTTCATCTCACTAAAGTATTATCAATAGGGCACCAAACACTCATACAAGTACCACAAAAGATGAGGTGGATGCAAATGAAAACTAGGAACAACAAAATTATAATGACATAAATTATATAAACTGAAACAAGAAGATAGTAACAAGAAACAAAAATGCAGGAAAAAATATGAAAATACTAGAAATTTTAATGCAGAAAATGCAACTGGACTGATTCGCCTAGGGTGGCGAATGATTCCAAGTATGGGTTCTTTTTGTATTTTTCAGAAAATTTAAAATGATTTCAATTCTTTTCAGATGCAAAATGAGGATGCAAATGCAAATTTTTAGTTTTTGAATGATATGATATGCAAAAATGAAGTCTATATGAGTCTTTCACTAATAAAATTTGAGAAACCCTAGGATGCAAAAATAATGCAAAAGACAACATAATGAAGTCCTATGATGCAAAGGAAAATGCAAATCAGAAAGATAAAGTGTTCAATATGCAGGTTCACCAAAATGAACCAACAATTTTAATGTTTTATGGACTTCTCTTGCACTCTTAGGATCTTTCACCTTAAAGGAGAGAGATAAATCACCAAAATTGTAATGGTTCACTCAAATAGAGGATTGTATGATGTAATTAAGACTAAATTCAAGGATGTAGATGCAACTAAATGATGTAATTCACTAATTATTAATGCAAAACTATTGTAATATGCAATGTTTGAAAACACAGTGAGGTAACTTGCAAGAATGAACAAGAAACATGCACAAATGAACTCAAAAATGAAAGAGACTAAAAGGAGTGCACTTGGAAATAGATTGAAGATTTGAAAAGATTCCAAAATGCTAGAAAAATAATTGTTGATGACTAGTGGGACTCATTCACCACTGATGGCAAATCAATCCTCATACTGGTAAAATCCCCTGAAATAGGTTTCTAAATGTCGGGAACTAGAATCTAACAATATCACCTTTTTCAGCCTTAAGCTAGGACTCATTCGCCACTGATGGAAAATTTGTTCTCCAAAATTCTATGAAATGAAAGTTCAATTTTGTAGCTCCAGATCTGCACTTGTCTTCTTATTGGGTTGATGGAGTCAAATCTACAGAAAATAGACTATAGGTTGTCTCCAAGCTTGAAATAGGGTTTAGTTGAATTGAATCACTTTGTTGACTTGTTGACCACCTTTCAACACCTAATTTCTGGAGAAATATGCATAAAAAAGTTTGCAAACACACATGCAAAAGGGGGAAAATGGTTAAGGGTTAGAGTATAGGGATTTTCCTTGGTCAAATCCCACTTTGGTAATCAAACCCTTAATGAAGAAATGAAATGAAATGAACATGGAATGATGAATAAATAAAATGAAAATGTCCTAAACTCACCACAACCTTGTTGAAGAAATCTGAAGATATGTTAATGGCTGCTCCAAGATGCTTGATGAATGCTTAATTAAATGATGCAAAGTGCTTGAATGCTAATTGATGAATGCAAGTGAACTTGATGATTGGGAAATGTACAATGAGGAGAAAAACACTTATTTATACACTTTTACTCCCTAATAACTCAATAATACATCATCACAGGATGACATAAGGTATTTTTAAATAAAAACTTGAAAGAAAATTTGAAATATTTTGAATTTGAAGCCAAGAGGGACTCATTCGTCACCCATGGTGAATGGGTCCCACCTTTGGCTTGTAAGTGGGTGTCACAAATTAAGTCACACTTAATGTTATTTGTTAGGTTTACATTCAAAAATACACTTAATTAAGTCTTATGAGTGCATAAAGGGGTCAAATAAAGCATAAGAAAGGTGTAAATAGTGAAATTAAGCCTAGAAAAGTGTGAAATCTTGTTACAAGACTTTACAACACTTTAAAATAGGACTTGATAAGTGATGAAAAGGTGAATTTTAGGTGAATTATAATGAAAAGAGTCTATAAAAGTGTAGAAATGTGTTACAATACTTCACAACACCTTCACAAGAAGTCATATTTTGAATATTTAAGATCTAATGTGAATGCATAAGTTACATTACAACATTAAATAAAAGCAAGACAAGTCAAACATCACAAGAAAAGACCTAAAATACCATGAAAATGTCAATGATCCATTTTTCTATGGTACACGTACTAGTATAGGTAAAAGTGAAATCAATATGTATATGATAAAAATTCTTAGGGATTCCTACAATAGGAAGGTCTACCCTTACCATTTTCTTGCAAAACTCTAATGTGATAATGATAATAATGAGGAGGATGATGAGTAGGTTGTACTTATACCATCAATGAGGCCATGAGAAATGAAGGAACATTTATATTATAGGAGAGGCATATGGCACAACATCGAGTAGCATGACCACTACCATCTAATAGTGATGTCCTTAGTTAGAATATGTGGGGAGAGTTGAGAAATACAACTACTATGAGGCTCTTCATCATGGAAATAGTGACTATAATCATGATGGGAATAGAGATAACTCCTAGGATAGCTTCCACTTCTCTAGATCATGATAGGAAGATTGAGGACCCTAGTGAGAATTTTTTTTACTATACATTTAAATTTAATTAAAACACTAGAAGTGTATTTTATTCTATTATGATTATTTATTGATTAAAAGTTATATTTTGAAGTGTCTACATAGAGTGGATCAATTCAATCATTTTTCATTAAAATGATGATCCCCAAAATGTAGCATGAGTAGGCCATGCGAGTTAGCTCTAGGCAACAATAGTATGCAAGCATAAATATGGATATATTTTAGCCTATTATAGAGATTTGTGATACATATGAGTAGGCTAGGGAATAAGGGGAAACTCGTCTATGAAGGTTATATTTTGTCATTATGGAAAATAATTAGGAAATCACACACACAACAATTATCACAATAGAGTGAGGTATAGTATTCATTAGAGGAGAGAGTTTAGATACTACATGTGATACTCTTTAAATCTAGCTAGGTTAGAGTTGAGTTGAGCTGTAGAGGTTCTAATTAGAAAAACCCACGAACCTACACCATCTTAGGATTTAGGTGGTAATGAACTAGATCACAATACTATGAGGACTTGAGATTTACAACCCAAAAAGGAAAAAATAGAGATGAGGGGTGTGTTCCAAGGTCTATAGAAACATAGTTGATCTCAAAACCACTCAAAATCAATAGACTATGTATAGAAACCCTTGATAGTGGGATAAACCACCTACTCTTGAGGGTTTAAACAACAAAATTTTACGATAATGTAAATTATTATATTATTATTTTTGCATATTCACATAATATTTTGATACATTGATATTTGTGTACACATGATATATGTGATTTTTTATATTTTGACTGGTATATATAAGTTATAGATGTTTTTATTTTACATACATGTATATGATCATGTTATTAAATTATTTAATTAAATATAGTTAAGATTTAATCAAGTAACTTAGGTGAAATTGTTTAATTAGATACTACAACAATCTTATAAAAGAATTATAAAAAAATTGTTTAAGTAGATACTATAAAGATATAATCAAACAATAAAATTATTTATTTTATTAAAATGCTACAAAAATATAATTAAACAAGAAAATTAAATTTCCTAAACAATGCTATATAAAGATCTAATTAAATAATTTTTAAATGAACATGGTAAATAAATTGAGTATTTTTTTTATCTATATGAAAATTATAAAAATTATTCACAATAAAAAGAAATCTTGTTGATAATAGAAATAACAAGAGCTATGCACCAACTAGAGTCCCTACCTTAAGCAATTCTGGGTGTAGGGAAAACAATATTATGAGTATTATGATTTTGTAGTTGAATTGCTAAAAGCTCAAAACTATATTAAATGAGACTAAATTCAACTATCAAATAAATACATTATAGTCTCAACCAATCCTTGAGTTATAAGGAGACCTAGAAGACAATTTCATAAAAGGTGTAAGATTCTCAACCAAGCAATATTTGCCACTCACACTTGTAATGCAAATTGGTAGAGAAAAATCATCATTATGTGTTTGGAAACTTAACAAGTTCAAGAATTGGATCATATAAAATATTTAGCACTATCATAAATTTCAAAAATCACAATTTTAACTATCCTTTTGTATTTTGAAAATTTGGGAATATTATGATTTTTACTCATTTTCAATGAATAGAAAACCTTGGTGATCAATCTTGATGCATTTCAATAAATCAGATGCATTTCAATAAATCTAGATGCATTTCAATAAATCATGGTAACCTGCTCTTCAAGTACATCTACGATCCATTATTTGGTCCAATAGATACCAAATTGAGTTCATTCCATTTGAAAATAGATGGCTAGAAAGGTTGTCAACCACATGATCATACATCCCCCTAAAGATACACTACTCAAAGCATAATCACTGCCAAGAACATGGAAACAACCAACTTGCAGAAACATAAAAATCATTTTGTGGTCAAGATTCATGCAACATATTAGTCCAAACTGTTCTATCCATAAATGTAAATTTAAGCTACAATGGTGATGTTAATCAAGAAAATTTTGTTACATGGTGGCTTTCTAATAATTATTGCATATCATCCTAGTTCAAAATTATCCACTTTGTTTCTAGACAATACTAAGACAACATTTAATTCAAATAACATTTAGAAAATTGTTTACATTATTGAAAAATCTTCCCACATGGCATGAATCTAATGTTTTCAAGGCTGCATCAACTAGAAATGGAAATTTACCAAGCAATTTTCTTGAACAATTTTCATATTGGAAGAGAATTAAACAATGATTCTTAAACAATAAGAAAAGTTCTATCATTATTTGGAGCAACTTCATAGGACATTCTTTTATTGAGATATAGTGTCTCCAAACAATTGTTAAGTCACATTTAATATTAACAAATGTTTTAGCAGCTACTCAAACTCTTCTTCAAAAAACTTGGACTCACTATGTTTATGCAATTTACATGGGTTTCCAATAAATAATCAGCCATATTAAGTTACTAACTCAAAGAAAAACAAGCAAGAAAAAATGCCACCTAACCATAGGTATTTTGAAATTTAGTAATACTTTGCTCTCTAGCTTCATAACTTTGCTCAATGTACTATTGTACTTCTAGATTTTATGCTACTCTCGACAAATTCTCAAAGGAACTCATTGTATCCCTTGATATTGACTTAATTAACTCAATATAATGCATGCTCTCTACAAGCACTAAAAAGCTCATGAATTTAAAAATATTAAAGACAAGATGGAATATTTAGTTATGATTTAAGGTACAAGAAGCAAAGTTGGCCATTAGTTGTCTTTTGAAATGGCAGGTAACAACAATTATAGTAACAATAATGCAATTACCTCATTTGTTTGCTAGGAAAATGCAGCCATTTCTTGTTGTTGTTACAAAAGGGTAGTTTGAACATCCCCAAGTACTGAATCTACTTCTTCCATTGCCACAACAAGCGTTTGATATATAGCTTAAATAATATCACTATATTTTATCTATCACCATAATAAAAGAAATGAAAAGAACATGCAAGGGTTTAACAACAAAAAATTACTTAGTCAAGAAAAGTGACATTCCTAGAAGGTGCATATTTTATGTCATCCTAACTAATATGTGAGCCAGCCTTATGCAATCGAACTAGATATTTTGCAAAATTTCAATATGGGAGAAATATGATGCTTTGAGATCTAAATTTTTTTGTTTGAATTCCCCTATAGACTACCATCATGTGCCAACCCTCAAATAAGATTGATATTATAAAAATGAAACATTTTGTACTAAGGCAGATAACTGTTTATGCACTATTGGATACTAAACTAATACCTTTTCTTTGAAGTCCATGGAAGCTTGAAATTATTGTTGTAAAGAATGAATATTTATTTTGTTGTGTCATTGATTCTACAACAATATTGCATAATTGGCCTACTTGTTTAGCAAGTTTAGTTTGAAAATTGTTGACCAAAGCCCAATTTCCATCACTCACTTTTTCCTCTATTTTTGCAAGGATGGCACAGTAGTCACACTTTCATTTACAATAGATTTGGATAGTAATAACAATAAACAAAGATATTGAAACAAAATCATGAACAACTTTTTCAATTCTCTCATAGTCGAATTATCTATAGAATTAGCCCCAAATTTAGATTTATATGATTCTTGTAAAGTTGAAGATAAAGAATAGAAATTTTTAGCATGTATAAAGTTGGGAAATCACCTATAATTATTATAATTTAAACATCAATAACTACAATGAAAACATTCAATTTGGTGTAATCAAACATAAATATAGCAATATGTACTTTACCATTGTTTATAATGTTTCATTTAGAATATGATTAGGATTCTCTTCATGGCTTTCAAGAGGCATGTATTGTGCCATGATAGCCCTAATTTCTGAGTCAACATATGACTGAAAAAATAAGGAAAAGCAAAAAACATATATTATAACTTGTAATGCACTCATAAAAAGCAAGCATAAATCCTAAGTCCTTTAAGATAAAACAAAGAAATCAATAAAATTCTCAACTATTGACTTACTCTGAATTTGTATTTATAATATATGTAACCTACAATAACAATAGTAACCACCGAGAATGGTGTAAAAATTATAGCACCCCCACCCATCGTTTGCATAACTTTCAATAGCTACAAAATATATTCTTCCTTTGTTTGTGTGATGTTTTATCTTCCAAGATTTTTGTGTTTTGTACCTAGTTCACAACTTGCCATACCATCCAAAATTTGGTGTGAGAATAAATTATAGTGTATGAGGAGAAGATAAAAGATCATTATAGACTTAAATCTTATCGGACAAATTTTTTGGATGGTATGGTAAGCTGCAAACTAAGTAAAATTATGTGGTATATGGTAATACATTGTATAAGATTAGATTTAATTTATAGATTTCTTGCAGTGGAAAGAGGGAAAAATTAATAAATCAACTACCCTATAGAGGGATTGGCTAATTCACAAGTATTCAATTTCCAATACATGATTCTTTCCAACAACATAATCAATCATTTGACACCTTTTTTCTTATCAATAGATATACACACTCTCAACAAGGATAAAATCATCAAGCCCAAACACTTGTAGCTGCCATAAAACTACTATTGCTCCATGCAATTATGAATGAATGTATACCAAAAAAATACATTCATGCAATGATAACAAGAATCTATTAACCGATTATAAAGAGATCATGTGATAAAGAAGGTGGCATAATATTTTTGAATGGTACTATGGATTCTCTTTGCCTCCTAATTGACTACAATATAAAGGAGGAAAGAAGAGTGAGGAGTGGTGTACATATGATATAGGAATCCAGGATGAGCCTACATAGAAATTTAGGGGAATACTTGTGAACATTAATGACATTATTTCAAGAAGCATCTTGTTTAAAATCCAATACCTATATGGGAACTAGTCTATGTTTCTTTTGACAAGAGCTCTTAATTTGAGATGAATATTGACTCTTCTCTATGGCCTTTCCTAGCTGTTTGAAATCCTAGAAATACAAGAGACATGATAATTCAAATTTTCTACATGAAAAATTCTAAGAGAATATATAACTTGGGTTTGTGCAAGTCACATGCTCAAAAAAGAACCTAAAATGTTATTGCAATGCACTAGATTTGATTTCCTCTATGCTTTCTATATTTACATGTTGTTGATGGTGATTGAGTTCCACATGGGTTGTTGCACATGCATTGGTTGTGCAGAGAAAGAAATGTGACTGTGTTGTAGAAAGTAATGAAATAAATTATACTTGTGCATAAATGAAGGATATAGGTAAAATAAAATGAGAAAACAACATATCCTCAAATATAGGAAACTAAATAATAATAAAACTGTGCAATAATTTGAAGGCAAGATACCAAAGATGGAGTAGCTCAAGAAGCCTGAAAAGTGAACTTGGAGAAAATTCCTAGTTAGGTCCATATAATTGGAACATATGTTTTCAAATGAAGAGGTTCACAAGAAGAATTTGATCAACCCATATCAATGATCACTCCGACTCTGGCCAAGTTGGAAGGTTGTTGGAAAAGGTTATTGAATATGGCTTTAAATAGGTAAATGGAATTTTCTTAAGAATCTTTAAAGATTTGTCAACAAAAATATTTTATGTAATCCTCCAAATATTTGGCAATGATTGTATTTGGAAGAAAGAAAAACTGATATTTATTATTTATTGATGGATCTCCATACCTAAGAAAGCTCTCATTTTGGCTTATGTCAGGGTGATGCTAGCAAAGGTTGTAGAATTTGGCTTTACACCTATCAATTGCATGTGTTTAAAAAGATGTGAAGCTTTCTCAATGATTCCATTTTGCGAATATCCAACAATTCTTATAGTGCATGGCACTAGATTTTTTTGAAACATTTTTTCAAATAGCTCACACACCTTGTCTATGGTTCTGAATTTTGCAATAGCAATTGCCAATGTGGTTGCTACTGAATAGGACAAATTGAAACTATAAGACACAATTTTTAATTTTATTGGAGATATTGTAGTTGGATGCAATTGAGCTATTACATGCTAAATGTGGTAAGGAGAATACAAATTGCATTGCAGAGCTTGGTGCCATATCATATGCCCATGTTTTCTTCAAAGGATCCCAAAGGTTAAGAAAATGTTCTTAAAATACACTTATATCTTGCAATGGAAAATTATACAACATAAAATTCATGTAGGCCATTAGAAGAGCCTATGAATTCAGCTACTAATGTTTCAAGGCTAAAACAATGATCATTGGGATCCAACTTCTTATTGTTGCTAAACAGGGACAGGTCAATTATTAAACATCCTAGAAAGGAGCTTCCTCCTTTTAAAAAGAAAACACCATAGGGTAATTTTTAATCATGTGTCTGTCAGAGTAAACTGTTTTAACTATATTGAGCACTCAATCATGAGATAAGAAAATCAATCTAATGAGTTTTCTTAACACAGAGAGTGGGTGGAAGAGAGGGATTTGACCAAAACTCAACCAAAAAAAAGGGGAGCCCAGTTATGAATTGGAAGAAAATAAAACATTAAATATTTCCAATATAACACATACTAGAAGGGCTAGAGGTGAGAGAGAGATTTTTTTGTGACCAAAACTCAACAAAGAAGGGAGCCTTGGTATAAATCTGAATTCACTAAAACCTTCATATACACATCCAGAAGGGCTAAATGCAACATAGTACAATTAAGCTTTACTAGAATTTACTGGTTTACCTGATTGTTATCGATATCCTTACTAAAATTAAGCTTTACTAAAATTTATTGGTTTACCTGAGAGATATTTTTTTGTGACCAAAACTCAACAAAGAAGGGAGCCTTGGTATAAATCTGAATTCATTAAAACCTTCATATACACATCTAGAAGGGCTAAATGTAACATAGTACAATTAAGCTTTACTAAAATTTATTGGTTTACCTGAGAGAGGATTTTTTGTGACCAAAACTCAACAAATAAAGGAGCCTTGGTATAAATTTGAATTCACTAAAACCTTCATATACACATCCAGAAGGGATAAATGCAACATAGTACAATTAAGCTTTACTAAAATTTATTGGTTTACCTGATTGTTATCGATATCCTTGCTATGGTCTGTTAAACTGATTGTCCTTGTTAAGAGATCGAGAATCTGCCCATTTAATATCTCAAAACTGAATCTGAGCCAGTGCATCTTATCCAAATGATCAATGAGTTTATATCACATAAAATTAAAATGCATGCTTAAAAAAATAATGGTCAACGTAAATTTACATAATCTATCAGGGACCACCATTTATTTATACAACTAATCCATGACTGAAGTCTAAAGAAATTCAAGAACTACTTATTGATGTGAAAATTCTATTGTTGTAGTGGGAGTAAACCAAAAAAGAATAGAAAAAATTACTCATTTGAAATTGAAGTTGTGTGACTTTCATGGAGGAATGCTAAGCCAATTATGATCACCATAACAAGGTGAAGAGTGTGATAGCTTTCTTGAAACCTCGTTTTGTTAAAAAATTAAATTTCTATGGAAAAACTAGGAAGAAGAAGACTCTTTTAACTTGTACCTATTTTCATCCCTAAATTTGAAAGGAAAACACAACATTTTTCTAGAAGAAAATGCACTCTATTGCTTACAATGGAATTCCATCACTGAGACCACATTTATTTGAGAAATTTTCCCAAATAGTTCATTTCTTTGTCTATGCTACCACATTTCCCATACATCTTTACCAAAGCATTTTAGCAAACAGTTATCTTCCTTTCTGCCATGTCTAAAAGCCTAAAATAGATGCTTTTGAACAAGCTATGGATGCTTGAAATAGTGCATAGAAAAGGCAGTAAATGTTTGGAAAAATGCATCAAAGAAATCCGGTATCATGGGTTACAACAAAAGAAACAAATAGAGATAAAATATGGTGTATAATTTACTTATAGTCTGAATCTAGTCTTTTGAAATATATGCAAAAGATGTTCCATTCATGATCAATGGGCAAGGTGCACTGTTTCAAAATAGATAGGCCTAATAGCAACACCAAACTCTTCAAAATACCCTCCACAATAGTCTTCCTAATTCTTCCCCCACAATCCATAAATGAGATTTTCCCAATGGGATTTCTGTTATATGAAAATTTTGGTAGTAGACACAAGACATGTAATCCAAGCCATGAAGAATGACACCTAGCCCTAATCGCGGGCTAGATTCATTGCAGAAAAAATTCATATGATTGCTTCGAACAGTGCCACCTGGTCACAGGTATGCCACAACTAAGACACATCCACAAAAGAAAAACATTACAAAATAATGCAAATATTTCCCTCCCTTCATTTCTAATTCATTGGGCTTAGAATTTCTAAATGAAAAATTAAAAAACCATAGGGAAGAAACATTAGACCAATCAGAAAATCACAAAAACCATCGAGAAATTCAGCTTGTATAAAACAAATTCCACGGTGCATAGGATAAAGCATTATATCATTACCTGGTGGGAATTCCCAAATGCCTCAATGCTCAAAATCAACTGCTCAAAAACATTAGTCTCTGCCTAAAAGGCAAGGAATAATAAAAAGCATGAAAATGACTATAAAGTAAAGGAAAGACTAAACATTCTAATACATTTTATTTTAAAATATAGATCTCATATTCTAATAAAATGTTCAATATGAATAAAATCATAACATAAATGAGTTGTATTGATGATAAAATGACATAAAATAAGCATCAACTTTGTAAGAATAAAGAGGAGAAATATAGCTTTTGCTTAATTAAAAAAAAAGGGTTTGCATCAAAATGAGTTGATCAAGATGATGAACCACTAAATAATCCTATAAAACATTCAATTATGTGTAAGATATGATGTAAATAACAATAAGAAATGATACCTAACTTTTATAGCAACTATGAGGGGAGTTTTAAGAGCATAAAAAGGTGTGTACCTTGTCAAAAACTTGTTATTTTTAAGCTATAGAGGACTCATTCGCCCTCAGTAGAAAATGGGTCCTTGTTAGGGTTTCTAAAACTAATATCAAGGTATTGTTCCTTGATTTCAGCACTCTCAAAATCCTAGTTATTAGCTTTTGAAAGTCTAGAGTAAATTTTGTACCCTTCTTTTTGTGTTCTTGCACTATAAATGACAATTTTGCAATTAGACAACTTTGACAATTTTGCTACAAATTTGTTCTCCACTTGATATTCAACCTATAAATATATAAAAAAACATTCAAGAGAAGAAAAACTTGTTGATTGTTAGTGAATAATGTTTTTCCTAAGTCAAACCTCTTGTAGGTAACTAAACCGAATGATGAAATAATGTAATTGAAGAATGAACTTGAAATGATGCAATTTTGATGCCTTGTAAGATGTCTTGGAATATAATTTTACAATCTAACCTATAATGGCCATAAAGAATGTAGATATTGACCTTGAATAAATGTGAACAATGCTTGCAGTAGATACTCAATGCTACATCCAATTTCTTAGCTCAACAACATACATGAATGCTTTAAACCCTTGTCATGATGATATGATCTTGAATTCCTACAATAAACTCTTGAAATATGCCTTGAAATGCCTTTTGAATGCTCTTGTAATGCTCTCTTGAAGTTGCTAGGATGTCCCATGAAATTACTAGATTGCTTAGGATGAAACTATGTGAATTAGCCCCATATTTATACTAAATTAGGAGATTAACCCAAAAATTCAAACAATTAAGGCCAACACTAGATTTGGAAGTAAACTTTATTAAATTCCTGCCATAACTAAATTTGAAAAGGGGGTCCTCATTAAGGAAGAACCCATTTTCCACCTATGGAAAATCGGTCTTGGCTTAGTTTTCTAGGACCTAACCTTGGGGGATGGAAAGAGCTTTAAAAACTCATTTAGATTCAATTGATCAAGGGGGGTCCTATTAAAGGAGGACCCATTCACCAACTAGGGTGAATGGGTCATGGCACTATTTTCTAGGACCTAATTTTTTCCCAATTAAATGTTATACTATTTAAATCATGGGTGTCCGGATAGATCTTTGAGAGGTGTCATAAATAAGGTTTAAATTTGACTTAAAGGGGCTAATTAACTCCAGTTAACCACAATTAATTAAAAGGCCCCTAGATAAATGTGAAAGTGCTTTACAACACTTTACAACACCTAAATAAGGTACAAATTTAAATACATTGTATTAAGAAGGGGTCCATTAAGCTAATTAAGTAAATAAATCCTAGAAAAGTGTGAAAGTGTGTTACAACACTTTACAACACCTTTGCAAAGGACCGATTAAGGAATTTTTCAATAAAATAAATGTCTTGTAACTATGTGAATGTGTACAACACATTATGATACTATTCCAAGAGACCATTAATTTAGTTTTAATGTCAATTATCAAACCAAGTAAGGGAAAAAGGCTACTTTTTCTGTTACTACATTTGTCCCCCACTTTAGTGAGATGATGATCCCATGTCAAACTCACACTAAATTAGACATTCAAGACACTTAAGTATGCAACAATAATAAAGATACATAATCATACCTTGTCAAAGGTAAAGAAAAATAAAAACAAAGGATCAAGCACAACTATTCCAACATGATGTGGAACGGGGTTGTTTGTCCATAACATACACTATTCACTGTGGGGTAGTGAAAACTTAGTCTATCTACTAGGTGAGTTATCCCAACAAAGTGGAAAATGAGAGAATAATATTAGCCTCTCATACCATACCAAAGTTGTCCTCCTAAAAAATTCGATAAGGCACCACATTGTAATGCTTTTGTAAATAATTTTGTTATGTAAACTTTTGTTAAAGGGGATTTTTCTTTGTTCATGTAAAGGTCTTCTTCTTAGGGAGCATTGTGTCTAATGTATCCAAGAGAGGAAAAGTCAAAAGTGTTAGATCGTCACCCATGGGATGCCTCGTTTGCATCATACCATGAGAGTAGATCATACACTCTTAGACGACATCAAACCTAATGACACCACCAAGAAGAGGACACATTACAAGAAAATAGAAAAATCATGCCATTAAATTTCACCAAAAGATGTCATCAATGTATGCCCCCACTTTAAAGCAGTTCCTACACCATCACTATGAGCAATTGCTTTAAAGTAGCCAATGATTTATCCTAAGCAAGGGATCTATGGATTTGGGGTCAGTATATCTTTGCTACAAATTTTTTATAGAGCGTGGAGCTGTCATCATTCCCCAAATACTCATAGAACTAGAAGAATGACACAAATCCTGGAGAGAAAAAAAAGAAAAATCCCTTTGGGTCAACATGGAAGAGACTTAAATGTCTCTATTTCTTGTGTCATCCCCAAGAGGGAAACACAAGAAAAAGGGAAAAAGAAAAATATTTTGGGTCAACATGGAAGAGACCTAAATGTCTCGACACCTTGCATCATCCCCAAAAGGAAAACATAAGACAAATGAAAAAGATAAAGAAAAATATTTTGGGTCAACATGGAAAAGACGTAAATTTCTTGACTCCTTGTGTCATTCCCAAAAGGAAAACACAAGACAAAGGAAAAATGATAAAATATTTACGACATATAGAAGAATGAAGGTACATATAGAAGAATGCATAAAGAGAGAAGGATACATCAAACAAAATTCCATAGGGGATCACACTACACTCATGCAATGACATAAAGAAAAACATGAAAAAAAAGACTAGTAAGGCACAGGCAAGAAAACCTAAAGTAGGTCATCCACCTCCCAATCTCAGTTGGTATAAGCAAAAGGCGATCAACTAGCCAAAGGGATAACATCAAGTTCTGAACTAGGACACGTACCAAGTTCAACACTCTTAGTAGGAGATTTGTCTTCTAAGATCATAGAAGAAGAAAACTTTGTATTCAACTCATGATACACATGTTCATCAATCTTTGCAACATCAATGTCATTGTCTAAATTAATCACAATAGGAGGTCGAATAACAATGTTCATGCAATGTTCTTGTTTATGTTGTGGCGAGGGTTGAGATTCATCATACATTGCTTCAGGTAGGTTTGGATTTTTATTTTCTATGTTGTTGTTTTCTTGAGTTTGTAATCTATGAGAAATAGCATGACGTCTATGTCTACTCTCTCTAGCACTTCAATTTATTTTTAGTTTATTGTCATTTTTTTTTTGTCTAAGAGTGGGTTTTTCAATCATAGGTTCCTTCTCTTCCTTGGTAAGAATAGAAGAAACAACAGGAGGTTGCTCAACCACTTTCTCTTTGACTTTGTAAACTTGTTTGACTCTAGAAGGGATAATAGGATTGCTTGTGTTAAATTGTGGTCACTTGTAGGAAATTGCAAGAGGTTTGTCTATAGGTTGTTCTTGTATGTTCAAAAGTGCTTTTGGTTCAATTATTGTTTCATCAAGGATAGTTGGTTTGGTCAAAGGTTGAGGCATATCACGAAGGGATAATCTTGCTATTTTATTTTCCTTGAATTTTTTATATGATTTGAAAAAGAAATCTTCATGAAGCTTGATAGGTTCCATAGGCTTGTGCCAAAAGTAATCTAGTCAAAAATTCCCTTTTCTCGAGGCAGGATTAAATCCACTATGATGCATAGTAAAAATATCATTACCAAATGGAAACTTTAGACATTTATGCACAACTAAAGGGACGACATTCATGGAATGAAGCCATGGATACCCTAGCTTTACAAAAAATTGATCCTATTACAAAATAATTGAAAATGAGATAGCTAATGTTTTCGGTCCCACCTTTAAAGGGACGTCTATTGAGCCTATTATAAGCTAAGAAAATCCATTATGCATCTTGATCCATGCTTTCAAGTTATCATATGTTTCTTGATATAGTTCATGCGCATATAAGAATTCTTCTATGATCACATTCTCTCCACAAATGGGATCAATCAATATCCCATTAGTGGGCTTGTCATTGATTCAGCCAACTATGTAAAGAGGACCATTAGGTGCATCTTCAAGTGTGTCATTTTGTGAGAAATAAATGTCAAGAGGTTTTCTCATCGATCCCTTGTGAGATCTAGTTGTGACATAGAAAAATAGTCCCTTGTCATTTTCATGGTATTTTAGGTCTTTCTTCATGATGCTTGGTCCATTTTGCTTTGATTTATTGATGTAATGTGGCTTGAACATGCACATTTAGGTCCTTAAAATTCAAATTATGACGTCTTGTGAAGGTGTTGTGAAGTGTTGTATAACATATCTACACTTTTCTAACCTCTATTCATTACAATTCACTTAAAAATCACCTTTTCATCACTTATCAAGTCCTATCTTGAACTGTTGTAAAGTCTTGTAACAAGATTTCATGCTTTTCTAGGCATAATTTCACTATTTACACCTTTCTTATGCTTTATTTGACCCCTTTATTCCCTTATAAGGCTTAATTAAGTGAATTTTTGAATGTAAACCCAAAAAGTAACATTAAATGTGACTTAATTCATAACACCCATTTTCAAGCCTAAGGTGGGACACACTCACCATGGGTGGCGAATGAGTCCCTCTTGACTTTAAATTCAAAATATTTCAAATTTTCTTTCGGATTTTTATTCAAAATTACTTGATGTCAGCCTATGATGAGGTATAAATGGGTTACTAAGGCACAACAATGTATAAATAAGTGTGTTTCTCCTCATTTTACATCTACTACAATCTTCTAACTCATTAAAACATTCAACTAGCATTTGAGCACTTTGCATCCTATAATCAAGCATCAATCAAGCATTCAAGAGTTTCCATTGACATATCTTCAGATTTTCTTCAATAAAGGTTTGATAAGTTGATATCAATTTCATGTTATTTGTTTATCATTCTCCTTCATTTCATTATTTTATTAAGGGTTTGATTACCAAAGTGGGATTTGACCAAGGAAAATCCCTATATCCTAACCCTTAACCATTTTTTTCCTTTTGCATGTGTGTTTGCAAACTTCTGTATGCAGATTTGACAAGAATATAGGTGTTGAAAAGTGGACAAGAAGTAAAAAAAGTGTTTCAAGTCAACAACATCATATTTCAAGCTTGAAGAAGACATTCTGTCTGTTTTCTACAAATTTGACTTTGGCAACTCGACAAGCAGACATCCTCAAATCTGGTGCTACAAAATTGTCCCCTGATTTCTCTGAATTTTGGGAGAGGACTAATTCACCATCAGTGGTGAATGAGTGCCACCTTAAGGCTGGAAATCTAGGTTTTTTCAGATTCTAGATCTTGACACTCAGAAACTTGTTCCCAACAATTTTCATTAGAAGTAGGACTGATTCGCCATTAATGGCGAATGAGTCCCACTAGTGATTTTATATGATTTTAGAAAACATATAGAAGATTCCATATTCTCCAATCTCTACCCAGGTGCACTCTAATTCAGCCTCTTTCTATATTTTTTTGCACTTGTCCATTCATAGTTCATTGTTTGCAAATATCACTGTGTTTTCCAACATTGCATAAATCATAGGTTTTGCATACATAATCAGTCAATTAGTTCATATAACTGCACTTAGATCATTCCATTTAGTTTAAATAACATTATACATTGCACAATTTGAGTGAACCTAGCTAGAATTTTGGCCCCTAATTTCTTCTTTTAGGTGAAAAATCCTAGAAGTGCTAGAAGGGATTAGGGTGCCAAAAAATTATGGTTCATTTTGGTGAACCCTCCTTTTGAACACTTTACATTTTTTATTTCAATTGCATCTTGCATCTCAAACTTCACTTGCATCAACATTCAATTATGGTATTGTGTTGTTTTTGCATCCTAGGGTTTCTTAACTTGCATTAGTGAAAGACTCATTTCAATTTCATTTTTGCATTAGATATCATTGAAAAAAAATGAGCATATGCATCTGCATCCGTAATTGGCATCTAAAAAGAATTAGAATCACTTTAAATTTTCTGAAAAACACAAAAAAATCTCATACTACTTGACTCATTCGCCACCCTGGGCTAATCAATCCACCTGCACAATTCATACTACATTTTTTGACATTTTCTGGGTATTTTTTGCATTACTAATTTCTATAGTTGCTTTCTATTTGGCTTTTTAGGATCTCTATTTTCAGTCATTTCTTGCATCTTAATTTACTTTCATCATGGAATTTTCTTTTAATAAGTTTTGGAATTCATTAAAATCCTTGGTATACATGTCCAATTGTGCCTTTGGCTATGAACCTAATGACCTTGAGCTTCCTAATGCTCCTTCAACTCCTCATGATTTTCCTCGTGATGTAGACATCATTGGAGAATGATGATAGCATGAACAAGTTCTACAATGACTGGGCCTTGATAACCTAGAAGCCAATGCAACATTTTACCCATCCATGAAGCCACAAGATCTTTCTATTGTTGTACCTCTTGATCATTTTGCATATTTACATCACGAAACTCAAGTGGGACCTAAGATCTCTCCATCAAGTGGACCTAGTCCCTCTCAACCAAGAAACCCTCAACCATTTTATGATCACAAAGTTACAAACAATCCAATAAACGCTGAAGAAACATATGGTAAAGACTTTACTATCCTAAGTAAACAAGGCTATGACACAACACATGAACATGACATTCATCAACTTCTTGAACAAAAATCAACAGAAGAAAACACCACAGGCTTAGGATATATCAAGATCCTTCTTATCCTGAGAGAGCTCCTTTTGAATATTGGAGACTTCGAGATGATGGTACAGTGATCTTTGATTCTCCCCTGACTTAAAAATTCTCCTTCCACGTGAACAACCATTACCTAATTCTAATGCCAAGGATGCTAGGATCCCCATGGGTCCTCTTCCTCCTTCCATTCATGAGAAAGGAGAATCTAGCAAATAAAAATGGCCTTACAAATTGAAAAAGCTCAAGTTTCCTACTCATCCTCCACCTAAATTTGAAAGGAGACTTCAATTTCTTTTAAACAAAGGTATTATACTTTTACCACTTATGAATAGGTTGGACATCCATCCTAAAGATTCTAACATACCATTTTGCAAATATCATCATGTTCTTGGTCATCGAATTGAAGAATGTCAAACATTGAATGACATATTAAACAAGTATCACTTCACTGATACTGAGTGCTTTCCCATTATCCCTTAACAAAAAAATCCTTTTATCATGCCATAGTTGCCAAATTTTATATTCTCACTATCGCATGATCCTTTCCCATCACCCACCTCAGCTCATTCTTTCCTTACGCTTTGTGGGGGGAAAGAAGTTGTTATCCTTTTCCTTGTAATGTACTTGTCTTTGTCTCTTAACTATGTTATTAATTTTCTGCATAATTACTAAGCTTGAGAAACTAATAACTTAGTTAATGGTTGAATTACACTTGCATTACTAGCCCCTTTCCATTTTTCTTATATGTGTGTATTGTGCTCCCCTGTATCATGCATTTGATGTTTTCCCTCTTGGCGTACACTTCTTCTATTTGTATCTCTATTCTTATATGTCATGCATTGCATTTTTTTTTTGTTTCACTTTCAGGGATGATGCAAAGCATTGGGACACCCTATTTCTCTTCCATGTTGACCCAATCGGTCCCTTTTCCTTTTTCTTTTATCTTTTCTTGTGTTTTCCTTTTGGGGATGATGCAATGCATCAAGACCGAAATGTCTCCTTCATGTTGACCCAAAAGCTTTTCCTTTTGGGGACAATGCAAAGCATTGAGACTACAATGTCTCTTCCATGTTGACCCAAAACAGACTTTTTTTTCCTTTTGTTTTCACTCTCTTTGTGTCATTCTTCCAGTTCTATGTGCTTTGGGGAATGATGACAGTTTTGAGATCTTTAATCAAAACATTGCAACAATGAACATGTACTGACCCTAAATCCATAGATCCCTTATGTGTTTGGTGTGTTCCTTTCTAGGGGGAAATCCTCCTTTTATTTTGTTTTCATTTTCATTTACATGAAGCAACCTAACTTAGAAACATATGACTTGGCATAGGGGCTTTCCACGTTGCCTCTCATGTCTTCCTTTTTTTTACCTTTTGCTACTTTAAAGTAATTGCTCATAGAACGATGTGTAGAAATTCCTTTGAAGTGTGGAGCATAAATTGGCATAATTCCATTTGCATTATTGATTCTTAGTGCAGCCTTGTCACTTCATGCGACACATTCATCACTTTGTGGATGACATTGGGTTTGATGTCCTTCATAAGTGTGATCTATCTTAGCATATTATATTCCTCTTGGTGGCTTGATGCAACACACTGCATCCCCTAATTTGTGAATATTTTATTATTTTATTGGTCCTCTCTTGGATACGTTAGACACAATATTCCCTAAGTGATAGACCTTGCATGAACATAACAAGACTCCTTTCAACATCTTTTACATTTTACATTTTACATTTTTGCATTTTACACTTTGCACTTTTTACCACCTTGCATAGCGTAACTTGCATGCATGTGGTACCTTGCTTTTTGTTCATGAGTTCTAAGCATACGAATCATTGTTTGTCTCATGAAGCACAAACCAACATTTTCCTTTGTGGCACCTTGTTAAAGTTATCATGAGGTATAACTTTAATATGGTTGAGTGGGAAGCCCATTCAACGACATGACTTTCCCCATAGCCACCTTTTTGTTTGTGAGTGAATACCAACTAGTGTATGTACTCTACCTTTTTGGGTCTTCTCACCTGGTGGACCACCATGAAAACTGTCACACTAGAGTTAGTATGCATTCTCTTTTTCAGAGAATCAACCTACATCTAATCCACAACTAGTTGGATAGATGATCAAAGCTCAATTCAATTTCCCTTTCAACATGTGTGTTCCTGTGTTCTTATGTCTAGTTTGCCATGGGATCTTCATCCTAGGGGCTTGATCATCCCTCTTTATCATTTTCATTCCATCTTGCTAACATAAGTACATTGAGACCTTTCTCTCGATATGCATGGCTACTTTAGTGTGAGTTTGAAGCAAGTTCATCCTCTCACTAAAGTGGGGGCTAAATGTGCCAAAGAAAAATGGCTCCTTGTCATTTTCATGGTCTTTTAGGCCTTTCTTAATGATGCTTAGTCCATTTTGCTTCGATTTATTGATGTAATGTGGCTTGAACATGCACATTTAGGTCCTTAAAATTAAAAGTATGACGTCTTGTGAAGGTGTTGTAAAGTGTTGTAAAACATTTCTACACTTTTCTAGACTCTATTCATTACAATTCACTTAAAAAACACCTTTTCATCACTTATCAATTCCTAGTTTGAATTGTTGTAAAGTCTTGTAACAAGATTTCATGCTTTTCTAGGCATAATTTCACTATTTACACCTTTCTTATGCTTTATTTGACCCCTTTATGCCCTTATAAGGCTTAATTAAGTGCATTTTTTAATGTAAACCCGACAAATAACATTAAATGTGATTTAATTCTTGACACCCATTTTCAAGCCTGAGGTGGGACCCATTCACCATGGGTGGAAAATGAGTCCTTCCTGGCTCTAAATTCAAAATATTTCAAATTTCCTTTCAATTTTTTATTCAAAATTACTTGATGTCAACCTGTGACGAGGTATCAATGGGTTACTAAGGCACAAGAATGTATAAATAGGGTATGTGCAGGATCATCATGGAAAAAATAGGCCCTTAAGTGGTGAAAAATTCAGAAAAATTAGAGTTAGACAACTTGACGTAAAAATTTGAATAACTTATCCATATTATTTCAAAAATATATAAGAATAGAATCTATAGCAAATTGAATGTAGTTTCTAAACTAATAGGTTTATTTATTTTTTTAAAATCTATTTGGTGAAAATTTGAAATTTCAATGCAATAGTACTTAAATTTTAGGGAAAAAATAAGAAGTAGGTGTCTATCTGACCACCCTAACCACAATAAAATGATAATATTTTAGATATAAGTAGAGGAATCATGTCTCTATGTGATGCATATTTTTTGTATTTTTTTTCCAATTAAATAATTAGTTATGAATTTTTTATTACAACTTTTAAAAAATATAAAAACTCGTATGTTTGACCACCTTAACTTGGTCAAAACTTCATGAAATTCAGTTTTTCTTTTTTAATCTTATAGCATGCAAAGCATAGAATGTGACACATGTTTTAGATTCAAAAAATGTGATACCGTCTGAAAGTTATAGATGTTTTTCAATCAGCCTATCAATCAGGACTTTAGTCGTAATTCAAATAGAAAATGAATAATAATTATTTATTAAATTCAATGTAAATCATAATTTATATTGGTGGAAAGCTGAGAATCTCCTTTGAAAACCCTTTTCGTTTCATCAATTTCGGGTAAAAAAATGGTTTTCAACCACATACCCTACACATCCCCATCATATGGCTACTTTTTGGTCCATCATGATCCTACACATACCCAATAAGTGTTTTTCTCCTAATTTTACATCTACTATAATCTTCTAACTCATTCAAGCATTCAACTACCATTTGAGCACTACGCATCCTATAATCAAGCATCAATCAAACATTCAAGATCTTCCATTGACATATCTTTAGAGTTTATTCAATAAGGGTTTCGTAAGTTGATAGCATTTGCATTTTACTTTTTTATCATTCTCCTTCATTTCATTATTTCATTAAGGGTTTGATTACCAAAGTGGGATTTGACCAAGGAAAATCCCTATATCATAACCCTTAACCATTTTTCCCTTTTGCACGTGTGTTTGAAAACTTGTGTATGCAGATTTGACAAGCATTTAGGTGTAGAAAAGTGGGCAAGAATTCAACAAAGTGTTTCAAGTCAACAACATCCTATTTCAAGCTTGGAGAAGACATTATGTCCGTTTTCTGCAAATTTGACTTTGACAACCCGACAAGCAGACATCCTCAAATCTGGTGCTACAAGATTGTCCCCTGATTTCTCATAATTTTTAGAGAGGATTTATTTTCCATTAGTGGTGAATGAGTCCCACCTTAAGGATGGAAATCTAGGTTTTTTCAGATTCTAGATCCTAACACTCAAAAACCTATTCCCATCATTTTTCATTAGAAGCAGGATTGATTCGCCATCAATGGTGAATGAGTCCCACTGGTGATTTTCTATGATTTAAGACAACATTTAGAAGATTGCAGATTCTCCAATCTCTTCCCAAGTGCACTCTGATTCAGCCTCTTCCTTTTTTTTTTGCACTTGTTCATTCATAGTTCATTGTTTGCAAATATCACTATGTTTTCCAACATCACAAAAATCATAGGTTTTCCATACATAATCAATCAATTAATTCATATAAATGCACTTATATCATTCCATTTAGTTCAAATAACATTATACATTGCACAATTTGAGTGAACCTAGCTAGACTTTTGGCCCCTACTTTCTTCTTTTAGGTGAAAAACCCTAGAAGTGCTAGAAAGATCTAGAGTGCCAAAAATCTACGGTTCACTAGCTTCGATAAATGCTATCACCTCTTCTAGAGGATTATATTGAAGAATATTCATATTGCCATCATCTGTGTCAACATTCATCACACCATTCTTTGTTTCACTAGCTTTGATGGATGAAATATTGTGCTTAGGCATGGGATTCATAAAGATGACTAAATTTTGATTAGGAGGAGCTACAAACTTATTACCTTGATCATTCACACCTCCAATTTAAATTTGATTATTGTCAATAAGGTCTTTCACAAGATGTTTAAGATGCTTACAGTATTTTGTACCATGTCCATTTTGTTTATGGTAATGACAATAAGCATTTTTTTGAAAGCCTTTAGGCGATGGTATAGTAGGGTCACGTTCTCTAACAGGAGGTAAGGTAAGCATGATCTTGTCAATAAGCTACAACATGATATTATGAAGAGTAATGGGTAATGGAGTGAAATCTCTCCCCCTTTCTTTGAAAGGAGTTGTCATTTTTTATAGTAGCCACTTCGTTATTGTTTTGTTGACTTGACTAAGGGGGAGTTAGTTATAAAAAGGCCCTATTTTTTTTCTTGAAAGGTTGATAATTGTTTTGAGTTGTGGATTTAGAATTTTCGGGATGACTAGGGGGAATTTTCACATCATGACCACCAGTCAAATTTTGATGCTCATGATGGGCTATACATAACTATGTGGAGGATGGAAAGCTCAACATTTTAAGTTTTCTATGGATTTTATCTTGTAAGTTGGAAATGAACATTTGTTGAAGGTCAACATCAAGAATCTTAATCTTCACTTGTGAATAAAGTGATTGATATATTGCTATGAAATTGGTCACTTTCTCGTCCTCTTTTTGCTTGCATGTCATTAAATCAACAAGGGTCATATGGGGACCCATGTGATTATGGAAGTGATTGTAAAAGGCATCAATAAGTTCATTGAATGAACCGATTGAGTTGTTCGGAAAAGTGGAGAACCACTCTAAAGTAGTATCTTTTAATGATCTAGGGAATAACTTAGCCAAAATTTTATCCTCAAATATGAAGTAACTACACAAGGCCGTGAAATTGGAAACATGGCTAACTAGACCTCCTTTCCCACCATATTTCTCAAATCTATGGACCTCTATACCTTGTGGAATTTTTGCTCGTAATATGTCGAGGGAAAATGAGGTGGACTTGATGTATTGCAAGGGTTGATTGTTATTATTCTATTGTAATGTTGCCACTTGTTGTTAAAGGGATGCAATGGTTTGCAAAAGTGAGTTAATGAGAGGGTAATTTTTGTTGTAAGGTTGAAGGGAATAGGGTAGTGTAGTGTATTTATGCGAAGAGCTAGTGAATTGCAAGCTATTGGAGTTGGATTGTTGAGGAATTATTATATTTGAAGGCACAAAGGTGGAAGGAATTCCTATGGGAATACTTATGGAAGTGTACATAGTGCTAGTGGGTGTAAATATTGTGGTTGGTTGAATGATTGTTGTAGGTTGAAAGGTTGTTGTAGGCTGCAATGTTGTTGTAGGTTGCAATGTTGTTGTAGGTTGTGTATAGTTAGTGTATGTAGGGATGGACATTGCTATCGTGGAGGATGGGATTGAAATTACACCATGACTTTGAGTAAACCCCAAAGCTTGAGTGGAAGAGGTAATGGTAGGGATGGTGTTGGTAATGTTAAGGATATTTGTTGTAGGAGGTGAAGTCATGGGAAATGAAGTATGCAAACTATGAGCCATGGAGGGTTGATTCTCAACACTATCAGAAAGAGAGTTAGAAAACCCAAGATCCATAGTGAGTGAGATATTGTGCGAAGACATGAGCCTCAAACTACGTCTTATGATAGTATCCCAAATAGGACACCAAGTTGTAAATCTCATACAATTTTTAGAACCCCAGTGTACAAACCCAAGCATAGAAAATGGGCAATGCAATAACCTATAATGAAATGCAATTTTCAAATTCTAAGCAATGCAATTTACTAATCACACAATGCAATAAGCTGAAAATGAAAAGTTTGAATGCAATTTTGAATTTTAACAATGCACTGAAATGAAGCTAAATGCAATGAATTAGATGAAACAATAAATCAAGAAACTAAAATTAGAAAGTAACAACACCAAACAAAAGATAGAAACTGAGATTTTAATGTTAAAAAAATGCAGATCAGTAGCTAATAGGGACTCATTACATGTAAGAGAGAATGGGTCCTTGTTAGATGTTTCTGAGATATTTCTATGGATTTTAGAGTGAATTTTGATGTTTTTCCAGTTACCAGAAGGTACATACAAGACCTGATTAGGGACTCATTTTATAGTAGGGGTGAATGGGTCCTAGATAGGTGTTTTTAAATTATTTGCAATCTTTTAGTGATATCTTTTAATTCCAAGTTTGAGATAGTGAATTTCAGTTTTAGATTTTCTAGAAATGCAATGTAAATATGCAATGAAAAGATGAAATGCAATTGTATGAGATCTAAATGAGATGCAAAATGAATAATTTTATTTTTATATTTTTTAGATTTAGAGAGATGCAAAAAAAATGCAATTCTAAACCCTAAATGGGATGCAAGATTTAATGCAAAAAAAGTAATCCTAAATGAGATCTTAATTCAATACTAATGAATGCAAGATCTAATCTAAGATGCAAAAGAGACTTCAAAAATAAGAAAATTGTAATGCTCAATACGTCAGGTTCACCAAAATGTTTAATGGGGAGAAAGGTAGAGTTTACCACCATGAATGAACAAGATGATAAACCACCAAGTCTTTTCCCTACTAAAATACTCAATTATGTGCATGATATGATGCAAATAAAAATAAAAAATGATACCTAACTATTATAGAAACTATGAGGGGAGTTTTGAGAGCATAAAAAGGTGTGTACCTTGACAAAAACTTGTTGTTTTTAAGCTACAGAGGACTCATTCGTCCTCAGTGGCGAATTGGTCCCTATTAGGGTTTGTAAAATTGAGATCAGGGTTTTGTTCCTTGATGTCTACACTCTCTAAATCCTAGTTATCAGCTTCTAGAAGTCCAGAATAAATTTTGTAGCCTTCCTTTTGTATTCTTTTGCTATAAATGACAATTTTGCAATTAGACAACTTTGACAATTTTTCTTCAAATTTCTTCTCCACTTGATCTTCAACCTATAAATTTGTAAACACACATACAAGAGAAGAAAATTTTGTTGATTTTTAGTGAATAGGGTTTTTTCCCTAAGTCAAACCCCTTGTAGGTAATTAATAGGAATGCTGAAATAATGTAATTGAAGCATGAACTTGAAATGATGCAATGTTAATACCTTGTAAAATGTCTTGGAAGAATTTTCTACAATCTAACATGTAGTGGCCATGAAGAATGTAGATCTTGACCTTGAATAGATGTGAACAATGCTTGCAATAGATCCTCAATGCTACATCCACTTTCTTAGCTCAACAACATACATGAATGCTTTAAAGCCTTGTCATGATGATATGATCTATAATTTCTCAAATAAAATCTTGAAATTTGCCTTGAAATTGGTAGATTTTTTAGGATGAAACTATGTTAATTAACCTCATATTTATACTAAATTAGGAGATTAACCTCGAAATTCAAACAATCAAGGCCGACACTAGATTTAGAAGTAAATTTTATTGAATTCCCACCATAATTAAATTTGAAAAGGGGGTCCTTAATAAGGGAGGGCCCATTCACCACCTAGGGCGAATGGGTCTTGGCTCAGTTTTTCTAGAACCTAACCTTGGGGGATGGAAAGAGCATTAAAAATTCATTTAGAATCAATTGATGAATGGGTTCCTATTAAGGGAGGACCCATTTTCCACCTAGGGTGAATGAGTCGGCACAATTTTCCAAGGCCTAATTTTGGCCCAATTAAATGTTATATTATTTAAATCATGGGTGTCTAGATAAATATTTTGGAGGTGTCATAAATAAGGTTTAAATTTGAATTAAAGGGGCTAATAACTCCAATTAGCCAAAATTAATTAAAATGACCCTAGATAAATGTGAAAGTGTTTTACAACACTTTACAATGTACCTAAATAAGGTACAAATTTAAATACATTTTATTAAAAAGGGGCCCATTAAGCTAATTAAGTAAATAAATCCTAGAAAAGTGTGAAAGTGTGTTACAAAACTTTACAACACCTTTGTAAAGGACCAATTAAGGCATGTTTTAACTATAACCATCAAGTGTTGTAAGGGGGTTTCAAGAGGGTTTCATTTTAAGTTTTTGTCTTTTTATTGATGTTTGAAAGCATACATAATATTTTTCTTCATTGTCATCTCATGATGTAAACTTGTAAGGATTCATAATAGAAAATAAGTTTGTAAATACACTCACATAATGTTCCACAAAACTAAACATGTTTCTTAGGGAGGGAATTTGGGAATTTTGTACTTACACTAAATTATATTGTAGTATGGGGTTGTGTAAAGCCTTTATTTGACATCACAACAATGGATCCTCATGATTCTCACCTCATGCATGTTTTCCTTGATGCATACTCTTTTTGAGTTTCTTGTACATATTTTGGACCTACATTAGGTTTACATTCCTTGCACACTTTTGTGTCCAATTTCAGTTGGTTTTCTTATATCTCTTAGCATTAAGGGGGGTATTATGATAGTGTTATGATAATCCATCTTTCAATAAATTAGTGAAGGAATCTTATTTTTTGGGAGTCTCGAATGTTGACCTATCTTGATCTCTCATATGGGGGATTATTTTAGTGGATCGTATTTTATGAGGTTCTAGTACTTATGTAGAGTACAATAATGCACATTTTAGTATTATACACATGTCAGTCATGTATTACTCTAGAATCATAGTACTATTTATATTTTAAACTTCACAGGCATTTGTGTATTCATGGTTGAGTAGTGTTCATATGTTCACTCATGTAGAGTTTTGTATCTCTTATCTTGATCTACATTTCTTGGAGGTTCGTTGATTCCAACAAACACTAGCCCATATTTGATAGAGTTTACAACTTTGACATGCTTTAGGAGTTCTTCATCATCATTTTCCTATCATCATGGGACATCTTTACATAAGGTCTTATCCTTTCTTTCTCTCTTTTGGAGAGTAATTTTATTCCCATTATGATTTCTCCTTTTTCTCCATTTTTTAGAGATTGTATTGTATATGAGTACCTTACAAGGCCTTGTTGTTTGGACTCATATGTTCAGTGTTTATCATACTCCCTAAGTATCACTTAAGGGGGGGATGTTAGTGTTAAAATATGTATTGTTAAACTATTTAGCTATTAACCTACTTAGTAGATTCCTATTCACACTACACTTAAGCTCACTTAGTTAACTTATAGAGGTTTGTCTCAACTCATGTGATTGAGATAAGTTTTCTCACTTGGTGAGACACCTCTTCACCTCTTGCATGATCATTTTCCACTTAATAGAACACAACTCATGTGAATTAACAAGTCTTCTAACTTTGAAGGTGTGGCAACGGAAAAAGTATCCCTCTACTTTTTCATGCTTGTTTTGGCCCTCTTTGTTAAAATAAGCATAATGTTTCCTTGATTTAGTGTTGTAATGTGTTTGAAACATTCAAATTAGGTCTTGGGCCCTTGTAAGCCAAACAAACTTAACTGTACCTTATTTAGGGTGTTGTAAACTATTGTTCCACACTTTCACACTTTTCTAGGGTTGTCATAAATAACTGCCCAGACTTCTTTATTCCTTATTTGGCCTTATTTTGCATCTACAGGCCTTAATTAATGCATCTTCTCAAGGATAATCCAAAATAAATCAACATCAATGATAATTCAAGTATTTTTAGGTTGTGTGGCCCAAATTTAGTGATCTAGGACTCATATGCCACCTTGGGCATATGAGTCCCACCTAGGTTTTAGGGCCCCAATCTGGATTTTGCATCATTCTAAGCAATTTTAAAAATGTGTCACTGGTCCCATATGCCTAATGGGACTCATACACCACTTCAGGTGTATGAGTTTCATGTAGCCCAAAATCAAATTTAATTCAAATTCTTGGTGGGCTTTTATCCTCCTAGATTTGATGTCATCTTTTAGTGTTGTAATTTTAGGAATTTGGCATAAACAAGTATAAATGCAAGTTTCTTTCACTCATTTTCATCCCAAGCTTTCAAGTATTCATGCATTATAGAAAATTTGTGATCAAGGAAGCATTCAAGAGTCTTCAAGGGTTGATTATCAAGTGTTTTGGAGTATAATTCAAGTATCAAGTATCATATCAAAGTCATCATGCATCATTTTTGTTTTTGAGCTAACAATTATGATGTAGGGTTTCATGATTCAAGCTAGCATTCAATTCAAGATCTATCACATTCAAGCAAGAGTCAAGATCTACATCCACTAGAGTCACTCCATATATGTTTGCAGCACTTTATTGCTAGGGTTTGGTGAGTTGCAATATTACATTTTGTTCATTCATCATTCCTTCTTATTTCATTTCATTTCAAGGTTTTATCACCAAAACGTGGTTTGACCAAGGCAAACCCCTTTCCACTAACAAAACAACATTTTTTGCTCTCTTTAGTGTGTGATTTACAAATCTAGGTTGAAGACATATTGAAGAGAAAGTTTGGAGAAAGATGTCAAAGTGTTTAAAGTTTTCAAAGTTGTCACCTTGCATTGGAGATCATTGAGAGACATCTACAGGTTGCAAATCAGAGAGTCAAACCCATAAATCAAGTGGAGAGGACAAAGTAGACATTGAAGAGTAGATTCAGACTTTGAATTTCTAGAAAAACCTAACTAGATTGATATGCCACTTCTGGCGTATGAGTCCCATTATAGTCAAATTTGTATATTTCTAGAGTTTTAGACATATTTCTGCCAGATTTATGTTCCTCACTATAAACCCTAATCTGGGACTAAATCGCCTAGTTTGGCATATGAGTCCTAGTCAACATTAAATTTAGTGTTTTCAGAATTTCAGGACTTCATTCAAGCCTCTTCAAGTTTCTAGGTGCACACTTCTAATTTCTCAAATTTCTATTATGTTTTGCATGCTTTTCTAGTTCATTTAGTGAAGTCTTCCATTGCATTAGGTTTTAGCATTAGGGTAAAAGCAAGAAGTTGGGTACATGAAGAGGGGAAATTTCAGCCAAAACAAAAAATTTCACACAAAATGTGTACGCGTTTTCAAAAAAATGCATATGTGTTACGGATCGGGTACCCTAGCCTAAATTTGAATGCGTATGTGTTCAGCTTCGAGTACGTGAATAGAAAACTCGTACACGTTATGAAACACATACGCGTTTCACAAATCTTTTTTTTTTTAAATTAGCGACTATGTTTCATTTTAACTCACATTTTTGTTCAAACCAGAGAAGAGGAGACTAGATCATGTATGCATTTCAGTGGACCTGATTGAAGAAAACCTTCATTGCCACCTCTTCCCGTCAACACAACCCACCTCAGCGACCTCCAGGTTGGTTGAATTCTACCTTTTTTTTCTTTAAATATCTTTTTTTGTTTTGTAATTAGTATTAAGTTTTTGTTTGTTTAGTTTGTTTTAGTTCAATATTTTATAGTTTTTTAATTGCATTTAAAAAACCAAAGACAACAACGAAACAAAGAACGTTAAATTGTAAATCGAAAAAAATAAAAACTAAACCTAAATTAGACACATTTAACTTAGAAATCAAAACCCTAGAAACCCTAGGTTACAAAATTTACATAGGTTAATCCTTGGACCTAAACCCTAAAACATAAACCTAAAACCCTATTTACCCTAAAATGTAAACCTAAAATCCTATTTACCCTAAAACATAAAACTAAAACCCTAAATTAGGGCTCCTTGGAGGTTTAGATTACATTTTTTATTTTACATAACCTTCTTTGTATGATTTTTACTCTCACTCATGGTTCTTAGTTTATTTAGGGTGGAAGTGATGATAAGTTCAATATTAGCGGCATGTTATATAATAGAAGAGGTAAAATAAGGATGTGTAGTAAGATTTGATGACATAGCATGTAGGGAGGTATCACATTACTGTCCATAGGTTAGGTACATTTTGATTTGTTTTTGGTGATCCACACAACTACCAATGAAATTCATAATTCACTAATAAAGGAGGTACAAACAATCTATGCATAGATATATTAACCAACAAATTGATTTAATTATAATATGTTCACATAATATAAATGATAGCTAATTTTATCTCGAAAAAATTTATGATTGTATAATTTAACTTGAGAAAGTATACCAGTGAAGTAAAATAATGTACCTCATGTGAAACTATGTGCTTGATTTAATACATGTATATATCATGATGCTAGTTGATATGAGCATGTACTCACTCTATATCAATGTTATTATCTTATATAGTGTATGATGTATTCTCTTAAAGAAACATAGAAATGCAAGTCATACTTGTTAATCTAAACTATGTGCAATATGGATAGCTAGACACATAAATGTTATAAATAAAATAAATATTAAAATGTGAAGCATGAATGATTTCTACCCATTTCTCTTATTTGGATGAGATCCTTTGTGAATTATGTAAGGATTCATTATGATCATATTTAAGCCTTAATTTATGGGATGTTATTCATAAGATCTATAGGTTGTGTGTAATCTAATTCCTAGTTTAACTCTCATGTGTAGTGGCATTGTTCTATTAGGAAAACTAAATGTTGTACTTTCTCTAAACTAGTGTATCAAAGCTAACTTGTAGCATTAACATTTCAATGGAAAATTCAAATTACATTTTTGAGAAACTTGATAGATGATTCATAAATGCAAGTCAATTCTATAACCAAAGGTTTATTTTCTAAGATTATTTATTTATTGAATTGATCAATTGATTCCTCACTTAGTGGAAGTTAGGTTTATTTTTGAAAACCCATGTGTCTAGAATTTATAAATATGAAGGAAGAGTCTATGCCATAGAAAAGTTTCAAAAAATATATGATTAGAAAAAAAAATTGGGTCTAAATCACTTTAGATCCCCTCTTCCTTTTTAAATCATCCAAGAGTTATTAGAGGGAAATAGGTTCAAAATCCATCTTAACTCAACAATTTCATTATAATTGAAATGTAAAATTCCTAATTGTTGATATATTGAAGTTATTCCTAGAATGTCACATATTTGATTCAAAGAACTAATTTTCACTGGTAGGGTTTGTCATTTACTTGTAAAATTTTATTCATTTTTCTTCTATATGTTTTCATGTCATAAAATCTCTAAATCTAAACAATAAAGCATTCATTTTGTCATAGGACCTTAAAATGAAATTTGGTTTCCTTAGGAAACTCAACTGAATTTTATTCCCTTAGGCCATGGAACATTTTTTCCTAGGGCCTTACTAGACATAGATACCCTTAATCCATCCTATCACCCTAAATCATAAATTGATGTCTTAAGGGGTCCTAATATGACATTTCTTAAGGGGATCAAAGAATTTCTCAGAATTTGGTTAATAGAGATCAAGCCCATCTTTATTTGTTTTTTACATTGCAATTAGGTCACTAGCATATATCTATTTGTCCCTTTGAATGTATTCATTTAATTTTTCATTCTTATCTTTAGTATTCATTGAAAACAATGAATGAGATTATAAATTTTAATGTTAGTGTTAAACTTGTAATTTCTTCTTAACTACTTTGTTCCACTATAGAGAACTTGTGTCTCTTATCATGAAATTTAAAAATTTAGATAAATCAATTTATGTCCTCAGATTTAGTTAAATTCTATGTCATACTTGATTAATACATCTATTCACAATCGATATACATTAGCTCTATAGATATACTCTTGTTGGGAAACAAGAGCTATCTCAATCATATATTCCACAAGATAGAATGACTTAAAGGAATGTAAGAGAGTGGATTAAGGGGATGAAAGAGGGTGGATTAAGGGGAGTTGATAGAATGACTTGAAGGAATGTAAGGGGGTGGATTAAGGGGAGTTGATAGAATGACTTGAAGGAATGTAAGGGGGTGGATTAAGGGGAGTTGATAGAATGACTTAAAGGGATGTAAGAGAGTGGATTAAGGGGATGCAAGAGGGTGGATTAAGGGGAGTTGATAGAATGAATTGAAGGGATTTAAGAGGGTGTATTAAGGGGAGTTGATAGAATGACTTAAAGGGATGTTACAAGATAGTGGATTAAGGGGAAGCATGTCATGAACCTTATGATATGGCTTAATAGGCCCTAATAGGATGGCTTAAGGGGAATTATGAGAGTGAATTAAGGGATGCAAGATTGTGGATTAAGGAGAGTTGAGAGAATGAATTTAAACCCTAAACCCTAAACCATATGACCTAAATCCTAGGAGATGAACCCTAAACCCTTAAAACCCATATAGATTTGTTATTCTAAGCATCTCATGAACCCTAGAAACTGTAAACCCTAAACCATATGACCTAGAGATAGGGAGATGAACCCTAAACCATTAACCCATATAGATTTGTTATTCTAAGTATCTCATGAACCATAGAAACTATAAACCCTAAACCATTAACCTATATAGATTTGTTATTCTAAGCATCCCATGAACCCTAGAAACCATAAACCCTAAACCATATGACCTAGAGACTAGGAGATGAACCCTAAACCATTAAGGGGTCCTAAGAGGATAGCTTAAGGGGTGTTGAGAGAGTGAATTAAGGGGATGCAAGTGGATGGATTAAGGGCAGACATACAAGGATATGGATTAATGGGTCCTAAGATGATATCTTAAGGGGTGTTGAGAGAGTGACTTAAGGGGATGCAAGTGGATGGATTAAGGGTAGACATATGAGGATATAGATTAAGGGGTCCTAAGAGGATAGCTTAAGGGGTGTTGAGAGAGTGACTTAAGGGGATGCAGGTGGATGGATTAATGGTAGATATACAAGGATATGGATTAAGGGGTCCTAAGAGGATAGCTTAAGGGGTGTTGAGAGAGAGACTTAAGGGGATGCAAGTGGATGGATTAAGGGTAGATATACAAGGATATGGATTAAGGGGTCCTAAGAGGATAGCTTAAGGGGTGTTGAGAGAGTGACTTAAGGTGATACAAGTGGATGGATTAAGGGTAGATATACGAGGATATGGATTAATGGGTCCTAAGAGGATAGCTTATGGGGTGTTGAGAGAGTGACTTAAGGGGATACAAGTGGATGGATTAAGGGTAGATATACGAGGATATGGATTCAGTGGTCCTAATAGAATGGCTTAAGGGGAATTAATAGAGATACTTAAGGGGATGCAAGAGGATGGATTAATGGTACATAAGAGGATGGATTAAGGGGTTTTAAGAGGATGGCTTAAGGGGATCTAAAATCAATTATAAACTTTTAATAAAATGACAATGAGTTAAATTTAGTTTAATATTTATACTATGAATTAAATGTACATCTAGAACTATATATATAGTTGCCTATCTCTAGATTTGAATTCCATTGTAATAAATGTTTCTTCTCTCTTTTTTGTAAAGCATCTAATTTTGGGAGACTTGAAACAAAAAATGATATAAAACTTTAATTAGGAAATGACTATTAAAGAGAAATCTCTATATCAATTATTTAATATATATAAAACTATATACTTACCAATATTTATTTACTCTATTGTACCATATGCATCCTCTCTTTTTTGTAATGCATCTATGATTGTTTGGGTATGTGCAGGATCATGATGGGCCAAAAAGTGGCAATATGATGCGTATGTGTAGGGTATGTAGATGACAATTTTTTTTAACCCAAAATTGATGAAACGAAAAGGGATTTTAAAGGATATTATTAGCTTTCCACCAATACAAATCATGCTTTACTTTGAATTTAATAAATAATTATTATTTATTTTCTATTTGAATTACGACTAAAGTCCTGATTGATAAGCTGATTGAAAAACATCTATAGCTTTCAAATGGTACCATATTTTTTGAATCTGAAATATGTGTCACATTCCATGCTTCACATACTATAGGATTGAAAAAAAATGATTTTCATGAAGTTTTGACCAAGTTAAGGTGGTCAGACATACGAGTTTTTATATTTTTAAAAGTTGTAATAAAAATTCTTAATTAATTATTTTCTTGGAAAAAAATTACTAAAATATGCATCACATTGGGATATGAGTCCTATACTTATATCTAAAATCTTATAAAAAAATATTATCATTTTATTGTGGTTAGGGTGGTCAACAAACACCTACTTCTTATTTTTTCCCTGAAATTTAAGTACTACTACATTGAAATTTCAAATTTTCACCAAATAGATTTTTCTTTTTTTTTAAATAAACCAAGTAGTATAGAAACTACATTCAATTTGCAAAGATTCTATTCTTACATATTTTTCAAATAATATAGATAACTTATTCAAATTTTTATGTCAAGTTTCCTAACTCTGATTTTTCTGAATTTTTTGCCACTTAAGGTCCTGTTTTTTCCATGATGATCCTGCACATACCCGTCTCATGATCATCCATTGAAAGTGTCCATACAACTTTATTAGCAGGCCTCCCTTCATATCTAACTAGTTTTATATTGGTTTCCAAAATCAAATTTGGCTAATGTATAATCTTCTTGTGTCTTTCATAATCTTTAAATGCAGGCAAGCCATTCTTTCTCATCAAATATTTTTGAAGCCAGGTGCCAACAACAACCACTGAACTAGTTGGATACTCAAAGTTGTCATCATCCACTCTCGGATGTACCAACTTATGTTTTCTGTCAACACATCTAGCCAACTAGTACTTGGTATGATCTTCATTTCCCTCAGATGCAACAACAACATACACATGTCCTGCAAAAATAAATAAAAAATTCAATAAAGAGTGACTTATATTTAATTCACATATATTAAACATACATACATATAAAATTCAACTCAATAAATAATGTACCTTCTTGTACAAGATCCAAAATATGGTAATAATCATATTATGCTAACAGTTGATTATCTTCAATTGTCGTTTTGTGTTAAACATGTGTCGATGTAGGTGTTTTAGCTCTTTGTTGCCATTGTTCGACCCATTCTATATTTTCACATGCCTCCCAATCACCTGCAATACACAATTGAAAAAAGCATGCCAACTCCCTTGTCCAAATTTTCCATGTGTTTGCATTCGAACTCTTAAACAAATGCCATTTTGTAGATCCATTAATTGTTTCACAATCTTGTCAAAAAAAAAAATCATTTTCTTCAACTAACCAAAAGAAGCATCGAATTATTGAGCTCTCACTTGTTCTTGTAGATAATTTTGTACTATACCAACCTACAATTGCACGTGCATCCTCAAATTTTAGTTTCTCTCTAGCAAGAGCTCTTTTCACACATTCACCTACTCCATCGTGTCCTCCCTTACCATGACCAGCTTCAAAAAAACTCCATATGCGTTGGATATTATTTTCTTTATGAAGTCTACATAACCAATAAAACATTCTAGCATTTTTGAATTGACCCATGCAATTATCTGACCATATGAGATGTTCTAGCATTTGAATTCCTCTCTTTTAAATTTTTATAAAATATATCAAAACAATATTGAACAAACTTAGATGAATGTAATCGATTATCACTTACATAAAAATGGTACTCTCTCAAAAAAATTCTATTATCTTATGTACTATCATCTGTATGTCTATTAACAATGTGAACAAATATATCTACTTGCACTGAATTATAATACTAAGATTTAATTTCTTCTTGCGGAGCAAGAGTATAATTTTCAACAAAATCAACAACTGATAGTATAGTTCCAATTGGGAATGAGTTTTTGCATAACGGAAATTGATTATCAATCCAATGAGAATAATTCAAGAGTGTTGAACATATTTAGGTACAATCTTATCTTTAAATTCATTAATAAATGCATGCACACTAAATTTTTCCACTATTAGCTCACAACACTTTCCAAAATTTTCATCTTTCAAAGTATACTCAACATTTTTAATTTTTTTTACATCCACTAATTGTTGTCCAAATTCATCTAAACTACTTTCATGCATGCATTCTCCTAATAATGGAAAGTTACCACATCTATCACATTCTCTAGAAATACATGTTTTTAAATAAAATAAGTTTCCATTAGAGGGCTCACAAAACAAACATGTAATAAAATCTTTGATTCTTTCAGGTTGCATATGAATACCACAAATGTCCTGCATAATTTGGTTAGCATGCAAAGTGCATCGTATATATCGAAAAATATCATAATAATAATGAAATTGTACATGGGTCTTACAACAACAAGAGATTCATTTCTTATTAATTCTAGCATACCAAGGTTTACACTTTTCAAATGATCTTTGACTTATATTAATATTCAGTGGTAAGATTGAAGCATCTATTTTTTTTTTATATAATTCAGTTTGAGTCATATCTAAGAGATGCTTTGGATGAGGTTCATGAATTTTTGAACCCACCCTTAATTTTAAGGAATCTCTAATGTTAGGTGATACTCTTGTATTATCATGCCAATTTTTTTATTATTAAAGATTTAATTTCATTAGTTAATTTCATGTCTGATCTTGGGAGTCTACCACTAAAACTCCAACATTGATTAATTGGATCATTTTCAATACTTATCAAAGTTCTAGGATTGACTTTTATACATTTTCTTAACATTCTTACTTAACATTCTTTTATTTGAAGTTGCTTTATCAACTAGAGCAGTTGTTATTGCATGACGAGCATCATCCTTATCTTTTGATCAAAGTTTTTTACCTATAAAATCAATAGCATTAGCAACACTTAGAGATATGACTTGTTCTATTGAATCATCTTTCTTTCTTGGTTTTACAAAAACACCTAATTTTTTCATCACTATTCTCACTTTTTACATTATCATCAATTGCACCATAAGTTGACAAATTGGAATCCTAATTTCTTTCTATAAAAAAACATTTTATATATTCTATTTCCATAATTTCTAATTTGTCTCCAAGAAACTTTACCATGAAGTTTATCTAGCACATCTCTTTCAATTGTAAAAAAAATATTTTCAAGTTCATCCATACAAGGGGTTTCATTTTCATTCACATAAGGGGTTTTATTTTCATTTTCAAATGTAAAAGGGATTTCATTCATATTTTCATCAGTATGAGGGATTTCATTCTCTTTTGCATTCTTATAAGATATAATTTCATCATTTTTTTGTTTTTGCATTGTTTCAACCCTAGAATTATTGATATCATCAATGGTGTATCTAGCTTCATCTAAACAAGCAATATCAATATTATCAAAACCTGGGTATGAATACATACCTGGATGGATTGTATGAATAGGTGCATTTTCCATATCATTGGGTTCATATGAACCTATTGGTTCGACCGAACCCATTAGGGGTTCGCTACAACCTAGGTTCGGGCGAACCCTTTTAATGCTTTCGTGCCAAAAAAGCCAATAGAACCCCTTATAAAAGGGGGGTTCAAATGAACCCTAGTTCGAGCAAACCCCTAGAGGTTTGCTCAATCCCCCCTTTAACCTCATCCCCCCCTGAAACACAAAAAAACCTAAATTTTGACACTTCAGAGCTTAGGTTGAGGATGAAAATGGATGAATCTTCACAAACCCAACTGTAATCAAGTAGTCCTCGAAAAGAGCTATCCAATGAATATAATTTTAATATGTTTTGGTTTTATTATGTATTTGGTTTTTTAGTTTTATTAAACGTAGGTTTTTCATCGAAAATGAAGGTATTTGTTTTGCACATATGGAAAAATAGCAGATTATCAAAAAAAATTGAAAAATATGAGTGCACCAGATATTGAAGTCCTTGATCCGACAAAGAACTTTTTTTTTTTCAATATATACAAAAACAGTTGTGTTATACGGTTACACTATGTCTGAATTGTAATTGGTTTGACTTTGAAACTTGATTAAAGAAAAAATATTCAATAAAAAACTTTCTAACCAAGTGGAAGCACTATTTATTAGAGTTACAAATCTAAATTCAAAATAATTATAATTTTATCCTTCATGGAAAAAATGATATGCATTATACGATGTGCATCACTTTTTAAAAATGTTGTTTTTTGAAAAAAATCAATTTTCGTGGGAGATGGAAAAATGAGTGCAATCTGATTCTAAAAATTTTGAAATTTTTTTTTTAGAATCTACAGACAAAATGTGACAAGACTCTAGTTTGCATCATCTTCAAATTCTTCATGGTTTAGCCGCTATAGGTGCCCGAATGTGAAGATTTAGTTAAAAATAATAATTTCAATGTCCAGTTTGCCCAAAAATTGTAAACCACTATTGTGAGATCACCCCATTGGGAGGTGGATTTGAAGACATGCCCAAAGTTGTTCGCATAGGTATTACTTCCACATCATTCAAAGTTGAAGTTGAAGGCATAGTTGGGTTTGTCTCCATAATTGTATTTTCTTCCATATTCACCATCTCCACATTTGCATCATCTTCATTCATTTCATCATTCATGGCTTCCTCTTCAACATTCTTGGAACTAGATGCTTGCAAGTTTTTCATTTGATGAATATTTTCTCTTCTATCCCTTTGTCTTTTTTCCTCAATATCTCTATTAGCTTGAATTTCTTCTGGTGTCATTAACTTTCTACATCTTTTTCTTTGTCTTTGCTTATCACCTATGGTTACCAAACCCTCTTTGATGACAAAAAAAATGATTCAAATACAACCTATTTTCAAATTGCTATCTCCCTCAAATATTCAAATAAAACTATGTAGTATGAAGATACTTTCTTCTTTAAACTCTAAAGTACAAAAACATCATGAATGCATCAAAAAATTCTCTTTTTTCAAATCTTCTCGTAAAAATTTCTTGTACTTTATTCCACTTTCAAAAATTCAACCTGCACTTTGTCTCTTCCAACAATTTGAATAGAATATGCCCTCCACAAGACAAATTTGAAATTAAAAACGTAGAAAATGGCACTTTCGGTCCATATTGCAGAAAAGGAATATTGTAGAAAAAATGAGTTTTGTCAGTATTTACCAAATTAGGAATAACAGGTAATTAAATAACGTGTATGCGTTATGAAATGCGTAAGCGTTTCATTTAAATAATGCATACACATTCTAGTAATGCATACGCATTATTTAAAATTTGAATTCCCAACCCACATGCAGCCTTGGTTTTAGGCTTGGGAAAGGCTTGGCAATCTGAGCCTTAGCCTTTGACATGCAACTAAAAAACTAGGGTAGATTGAAGAAGAATGTCCAATTTTGGCAATATGGCTGATGGACTTTTTTTCTGAATCAATCTATAAAATTAAAACCCATTAGACAACACGATGTCTACTTTCCAAATATATATTTTTTATTAAGACTGGATTATGTTTACTATTTTTTAATTAATTTCTAAGCAAACTAGTCCTTAAACTTGAAATATCAGGCTTTTTGTGTTTTTTAATAACTTTTTTTTGGTTAAATTTCTTGTAAAAAAAATTATATTGCATCAAACTTCAGACAATTCTCTACACAATGACAAAAAAAGATTCATTTTTTTTAGTTTAGATCCAATTATGCTGTCCGTACACGTTGATTTTTAAAAACAACAATTAAGGGCAATAAAAATTTAATAAAAAAAATATTCAACAAAAAATTACAAAAAAAAATTCACATCAATTTTCATGTTGTTAGCCATCTTTTTCCAAAAGGGATTAGAAAAACACTTTTATTTGGGTCAAAAAGTGTTGTCCATACACGTGCTTGGTATGGTAAAAAAAATAGACTTTTAAAAAGTGTTTTTTATAGATCTCTATCAAAATTTAATTTATATAATCTGGGTATTTGAATAATTTACATATTTGGAAACTAGATTCAAAATGATAAATTTCATATTAGTGACTTTTTTTAAGATTCATTGTGTAAACTTGCCTCAAATTTTCAATCCAAGTGTGACAAATTCTGAAAAACAGCATAAACACATCCACTTTTTGAGCTTTTGTGTACCCAACTTCTTGCATCAGCCCATTAGGTCTTCCATTTCATTAGTCTTTCCAAGCCCTATCTTGGTGGTGAACCCCTCTTTAGTTTATAATCTGACCCTAGGACAGCCCTATTGCAAGATCTTCATCCCCTTTGCATACCTAAGATTGAGATCTCTAGGGTTTTCCTTGAATGAGAGTGAAGAAGATTGTTGTTCTATCTCCCAAGCATAAGAGCACACAATTTTCCACCTTTCATTTTGGTTAACCTACATTTAGAACATCATAATTCTAATTTGAAGTGCATTATCATCATAGATCTAGCTTGCATTAACATTTCATTGTATTTTGCATTAGTTCATTGGCATTCTAGGGTTTCTAATTCTTGCATTAGTGAAAGTGCATATAGGTTGCATTTTTGCATCTTACATCATTTAATATCATCTAAAATCTACATTTTCATTTAGTCTATAGATCATCCAAACCATAAAGCATAAAAATCACTTAATTTTTTAAAAAATTTCTAAAAAAACCCTCGCTAGGACTCATATGCCCCTCTAGGTGATTTAGTCCCAGTGTAGATTTTAAACTGCATTTTCCAGAATTCAAAACTTTGTTTATGAGATTTTGTTTGTTGTTGATAACTTCTTGTTTCAGTTTATAGATTGTTTATTTCATTCACTTCATTACATCTAGTTTAAATTGATCCATCATTTGCATTGGTTAATTGCATCTAGAACATTTCATTTCAAATTGTTGCATAGTGTAATTACCTTGTTTAGAATATGAAATTTGCATTACATTTCATCATGGATATGTGCTTTGGTAAGCTTTGGATGTCTTTGAAATCATTAGAGGATGTGTCAAGTTATGCTTTTGGAATTGACCCTAATGAAATTGAACTTACTCACACTCACTCAACTCCTAATGCATTTCCTCATGATGTTGACATCATTGGAGAAGATGATGATAGCATGAATAAATTCCTAAATGATTTCCTTAACAACCTTGAAGCTAATGCATCTTTTTATCCATCAATGAAACAACTAGTACCCCCTATAATACCACCACCTGAGATGTTTGGTTACTTAGATCCTAAAATTGAGACACAAGCTGAACCTAAGTTCCCTATAATAGGTGAACCTAGTTCCTCTAATCAAGCAAACATTCAACCATTCTATGTTAACAAAGTGACAAAAACTCTCATCAACCTAGAAGAGACATATTTAAAAGGATTCGAAATCTTAAGAAAAAAAGGATGTGATACAACAAGTGAACATGAAATTCATCAACTCTTAGAGAAAATACCAACTTAAGATACTAAAGGGTTAGGATATCAAGACCCTCCTCCAGATATGAATGTCCTTCTCCCTAAAGAACAACCCATTCCTCCTAACGATGATAAGAATGATAGGATTGTCTTAGGTCAAAATCTTCCACATTCAACTAGAGAAGTCGGTGAATCTAGCAAGTGAAAAATACCTTAAAAATTAAAGAAGCTACAATTCCCTTACCCTGATATTGAAAGCAATTTGCATATACTTCTACACTAAGGACTAATTATATTAACTGCCATAAGAAAGATCAAAAACCAAATCCAAAAACTACAAACACATCACATTGTTGATACCATAGAATTCTTAGATATAGTACTAATGAGTGTTGTACCTTAAAGAAAATATTTAAAAAATTAGATATCATAGAAATATTCCCTTAAAGCAGGACCCTTTCACTCCTTGCCATGTACTAGTTGTAGGGTATTCCTATTCTCACTATTACATGTTATACTTATTGCAAATCATTTCAAAATTCAAGGAGCTCATTCCCACCACCTATCTCGGCTCACTCTTGTCTTGCACCAAGTGGGGGAAAGAGTTAGATAGCCTTGTTCTAGTAGTGAATTTGTCGTTGTCCCTTTC
This sequence comes from Sequoia sempervirens, assembly GCA_007258455.2. Lineage (NCBI taxonomy): Eukaryota > Viridiplantae > Streptophyta > Pinopsida > Cupressales > Cupressaceae > Sequoia > Sequoia sempervirens. Next base: position 82,612,475 of record VDFB02072274.1, on the reverse strand, counting down.
GCTAGTTGTTTACCTTCTATATACAATGAACACAATTCAGTTGTGGATGACTTGCTCATAGGTTGAATTGCATGTGTCTAACTAGTCTTTTACATTATTTCTTTTTTCTTTTATGTGATTGCATGCGCGTAATGTGATCCCCTATACTATTATGTTTGATGTTCTCTCTCTCTTTGTGTCATTCCTCTATTTGTATCTATAATCTTCTCTATGTCGTAAATATTTTATCTTTTCCTTTTATCTTGTCTTGTGTTTTCCTTTTGGGGATGACGCAAGGCGTCGAGAGATTCATGTCTCTTCCATATTGACCCAAAATCCGTTTATATTATATTTTTCATTTTCCTCGTGTTTTCCTTTGGGGATGATGCAAGGTGTCGAGACATTCATTTCTCTTCCATGTTGACCCAAAAGATTTTCCTTTATCTTTTCTTTGTCTTGTGTTTTCCTTTTTGGAATGATGCAAGGTGTCGAGACATTCATGTCTCTTCCATGTTGACCTGAAAGGTGTTCCTTTCTTTTTTTCACTCTCTTGTGTCATTCTTTGAGTTCTATGAGTATTTTGGGAATGATGACAGTTCTAAGCTCTCCAAAAACATTGTAGCAAGAACATACTAACCCCAAATCGATAGATCCATCATGTGTTTGGAGTTCTATTTTGGGGGAAACCCCTTTTCTTTTTCATTTTTCATGACATAGCTTTATTTGGAAACATATGACTTGGCATAGGGCTTTCCAAGTTAGCTCTCATGTCTTCCTTCTTGTTAGCATTTATCATTTTCTACTTTAAATTAATTTCTCACAGCATGGTGTTTAGCAATTGCTTTAAAGTGGGGGCATACATTGGTATTATTTTTTTCATGTTTCATGTTGTAGTCATCTTGCTTCATGCGATGTCTCTTTCGCTTTGTGGTGACATCGGGTGTGATGTCCTTCTAGAGTGTGATCTCTCTTATCATATTATATTCCTCTTGGTGGCTTGATGCGACACATTACATCCACTAAGTTGTGAATCTTCTATCCTTTGATTGGTCCTCTCTTGGAGACATTAGGCACGATGTTCCCTAAGTTAAGACCTTACATGAATTAAACAAGACTCCTTTGAACATTGCTTATTTTTCATTTACAATTTTTTTGGTTATATGGCCACCTTGCATAATACACTTTGCATTCCTATGGAGCCATCTTGTTCTTTTCATGATTTCCAATCATACGAAGCTTTTCTTGCCTCATGAATCTTGAAGTTTATTGTTGTGTGGCACCTTATCAAAGTTATCAGGAGGTATAACTTTGGTCTAGTTGTATGGTAAGTTGATTTGAGGCATGAATTTCCCATAGCCACTCGTGTGTGTGTGAGTGCATACCAATCATGTGTGTATGTGCCTCACCTCTTTGGATACTCACCCAAAAGACAACCGAGAGCTCCCTTGCCTCAGAGTGAGCATGCATTTTTTGGACAAATGGTCGAGATATGATCCACATCACAACTAATAAACGATCGAAGCTTGATCCACCCCTTTTGTTTTTTTTTTACTTTTCTCTTTGTCTTTGATAGTGTATTCTTGTGCCTTTTTTTTGCTCCTTATATCATTTTCATGTGTGTTATTTTGTGCTTATGTTGGTTAGCCATAGGATATTGATCCTGGGGGCTTGATTACGGTCCCTCTTGATCATTGTCATCATATCTTACCAGCATTGGTGCACTTGGACCCCTCTTGATGCGAGTTCATCTATTTTAATGTGAGTTTGAAGCAAGTTCCTCCTCTCACTAAAGTGGGGGCTAAATGTGGCAACGGGAAAAGTATCCCTCTACTTTTCCTTGCTTGTTTGGGCCCTCCTTAAATTAAGCATAATGTTACCTTGATTTAGTGTTGTAATGTGTTTTGACACATTCACATTAGGTCTTGGGCCCTTGTAAGCCAAATGGACTTAATTGTACCTTATTTAGGGTGTTGTAAAGTGTTCCATAGTTTCACACTTTTCTAGGGTTGTCATAAATAACTGGGCTTATTTATGCCTTATTTGGCCTTATTTTGCATCCTCAAGCCTTAATTAATGATTCTTTAGAGGATAATCCTGACATAATTCAACATCTAATCATAATTCAGGTGTTTTTAGGTTGTGTGGACAAGATTTAGTGATATGGTACTCATACACCACCTTGCGCATGTGATTCCCACCTAGGTTTTAGGGCCCCGATCTGCATGCAATTCCTAATATAGTCAAATTTGTAGATTTCTAGAGTTTCAGACATATCTCTGCTAGAATTATGTTCCTGCCCAGAAACCCTAATATGGGACTAAATCGCCCAATCTGATGTATGAGTCCTAGTCAACATTAAATTTAGTGTTTTCAACATTTTAGGATTTCATTCAGGCCTCTTCAAGTTTCTAGGTGCACACTTCTGATTTCTCATCTTTCTATTCTATTTTGCATGCTTTTCTAGGTCATTTAGTGAATTCTTGCATTACATTAGGTTTTAGCATTACATATTTCATTTCATTATTCTTTCCAAGCACTAGATTGGTGGTGAACCCCTCTTTATTTTATAATCATACCCTAGTACAACTCTATTGTAAGATATTTATCCCTTTTGCATACCTAAGATTGAGATATCTAGGGTTTTCCTTGAATGAGAGTGAAGAAGATTGGTGTTATATCTCCCAAGCATAGGAGCACACAATCTTCCACCTTTCAAAATGGTTATGCATTCATTGTGTTTCTCATGACTACCTTCATCTCCTTGTCTATTCAGGTAAGCTCATATTTTATAAACTCTTAAATCTTTTATTAATCTCTTTGATAATGGAAAATTAGGCTCAATGTGTGCAAGTGTATTTTCTGGAAGCACAAGGTTTTCTCTTGTATGATCTTGTGGAGAAATTCTAACATTTCTAATGTTCCCCACCTTATTACATTGTTCTTTTAAGTACCCCTAAAAAATCCAATTTCACCTTTCCAAGAGACCTACCCTTAAGGATTACATAACAAGACTTGTTGATTACAAAATAAATATACATTCTTGAGAATATCTTGCTTTCAATAAACAAATTTGGAATTGAGTGGAACTCCATCAAGTTGCCTCATGAACCTCAAAAGGGTGTAGATTCGAGCTAAATTTTTTAGTTTTTGGACTACCATTTTCCCAAACTCCCGAATCATTCATTCCCAAATCCTTCAACAAAAATCCATACTGAGATGCAACAAAGCTCCATCAAGTTTTTTGATGACCCTCGAAAGGGTATAATTCTCACTCATAGTCAAGTGTAAACTTGTTAGACAACAATCCATATTGAATTCAATACCAAATCTCTTACATGTCTCCAAAAATAAAACTTCACATTATATGTATTCTTGAAATCTGTCAAGATCAACAAGGATATAATTCATCAACATAAATAAGGAAAGTTGGAAGGAAAGAAAAATAGAAAGCAACAAAATGCTTCTCATGTAAACACCATCTCAAAGTGAGAAGCTAACTTGAGATGATGAAAATACTTCATCCTTCACTGCCACCACCCTCCAATAGAGAAGGCTTAAAGTATAAATTCATCATTTATTGAGTTATATTTTCCCCATATGACATTGCCTACTAGACTCACATGACCAAATTCATTAACCTCAATTATTGATCCTTTTGTCATATCACACATATTACCATTTTATTTTTCCTTCACACTACTAATATCAAGATTTGAAGTGCATTGTAAACCCATTGGAATAAATGGTTCATACTTGGAATGTTTCCTTGTAAATCTAAGTTCCATAAATGTAATTTTCATAGTCATTTGTTTGTATTGCTTGATTGTGTTGATTATCATCTTGGAATGAGTTGTTGAATCTCGGTCTAGCATTTTTTTAGACATTGATCCTTCCTAAATATTATCATTCATTTTGCATCTACTGGTATTTTTTTCATGCATATCAATTATTTTCTTTATCGAATATTTCTCTACATAATGCTTCTTAGCAAACATCTTACCCTTGAAACCAGGAGTCTTTTTAGAAAGAAACACATTGCTTATGTTTTGCATGGGTCTCCTTCTTATGCTTATTTTCAAAATGATACAACCAATATCTATCTAGCTTCTTGTGAAGTCATTCTATATATTTTAATGGTGGAAGGCATAGACTAGTCAATAGTAATGGAAGGTGACATAGTCTATGGACCTTAATAGTGCAACCTAAATCCCTAACATTGTTTCTCCTCCTCATGTAACACTCAAACTTTAGTCACCATTACCATTTTTTTTCTACACAAATATGGACTTAAAAATAATAAAAAAATTCTATTATCCCCTTCTACAATGTTCATAATCCTTTAGATAACTTCAATACCCTCTACTGTTCCATTTTTTACATATTGATGATTTTATTTCCTATAATAACACACTTTACCACTAGGAAAAAAGGATTTCTAGCCTAACACTCCTTATCTTCACAAGATGGTATGCTAGGTGGTAGAATTATAGGGTGAAAAAACTAGGAAATTTTAAATATTTCATTAAATTTTATTTATAAAACACTAGATTTTAGTAGATTTTTCCTTTTACCATAACAATGCATAGATCCTTTAGTGCTACGATAATCCACAAAAAATAAAGCCACCATATTACAATTCCTTCATAGTTACTACTTTCAAATCCTTTATGTGCAAGCCACATGATGATGTTCTTTCTATGCTCGACATTTAGGTTTGTTATTACATGCTACTTAGGCTACCATGACTACTTCCTATTTTTTGGTGTTTAACCCACCTAGATCTACCCCAAATTTCCATGCACAAGAAGGAATAGATAATGGTTCTCTTGTCTTGGCTAGTGTTGGTATGAAAAACATACTCAATCACCTTTGTTAGCTAGAAATTTCATTCTATTGTATCCTTAGAAAATAAAAACATCTTATTCAAAGTACCTAGGCTTCCACACCTTGCACCCACACAATTTTGACCAAATTCATCTTCTCTTCTTTACACCATTACCTTTTTCAATGCCCACTTTGATACCAAATAAAGGGGTGAATACTTGAAATTCTAAAATTAAAGAAGAACAAATACATATATAAAGAGGAGAAATATAGTTGAACAATGTCTAACTACATAATTGCCTTATAACCACCTATAAAACTAAATAATGTAATAGGAATTGCTAAGATTTTTGTGATTGAACTACAAATCAATTGTTACATATTTAACTATATGTCTTAACTATTGTGCAAAGAACATTTAATTAGATATAATATATTTTCTATATGGATGTGATTTAAATTGCAAAAGGAATGATAATGAAATGTCAAGAAAGATTTTGTCCATTCTAGACAACCTAATATAGATAATTAATGAATGCTTTAACCATATAAGGAGATAAATTTGGCATTATAAAAGAGACATCTAATGATAAAAACAAATTGTAAAGCTTGTAGATATTTATTTATCATTATTTAATTTATTTGTATTTTGATAAATGGATAGTTAATTTAACTTAAAAATTGTATTAAAAAAATTAGATAATGAATATGTTAATTCTTTTTGGAATTAAAATTAATTTGATTTTTAAATCAATTTATAATAGATTTTTGTTCTGATTTAAATAAATAATAATAATTAAACATTTATTATTTATTTAAATATTCAAACTTAATTCAATTTTATTGAGATTTAATGAAATACTCAATAATCTTGAAAAATAAAGTTATAAATTAAGAACTTATGATTACAATTATATTATCATTTTTATATAAAATTTCCTCCTACTTATCAATTGATGAGCTGAAGGGGTTGTATAATGAATGGTTTATAAGGCACAACACTTTCTAAATGTATTTCAAATGGGATTGCAAACTAAGTGGGATTAACCTTGGGGAAAACTTTGTGGTTAAGTGCACTTGAGTTGGAGTAGTACTAGGGTGGGTGACATCTTGAGAAGGCTCGGTGCTTCACCTATGTGAGCAACACCTAGATGCAATGAGTGCTAAGTGGACCATTCATTATCATGAGAGATGGGTTCTTGTGAACCACTATGAGCATGAAACATGGGGCAATGAGTTTGATTCTTAAAACTACACTGTTGAATCCTAATAGCAATATCATAATTTGGCACACTATAGAAAATATCTCCTACTTATCAATTGATGAGATAAAGGAGCTCTATAATGAATGGTTCATAAGGAACAACACTTGTTGAAGGTTTTTCAAAATGGGATCGCATGTTAAGTGGGCTTAACCTTGAGGAAAATTATGTGGTTAAGTGCTCTTGGGCTAGAGTAGTTTTGGGATGGGTGACCTCCCGAGAAGGCCCAGTGCTTCACCTATGTGAGCATCACCTAGAAGTAATGAGTGTTAAGTGGACCATTCATTATCATGAGAAATGGGTTTTCGTGAACCACTACTCATGAAACATGGGTCAATGAGTTTGATTTGTAAAACTACATGGTTGAATCTTGATAACAATATCAAAATTTGAAATGTTGTGGAAATTACCTCCTACTTATCAATTGATGAGCTAAAGGGGATCTATAATGAATGGTTTATACGGCACAACACTTCTTGAAGGTTTTGCAAATGAGGTTGCAAGCTAGGTGGTCTTAACCTTGGGAAAAACTTGATGGTTAAGTGCACTTGAGCTAGAGTAGTATTGGGATGGGTGACCTCCCAAGGAGGCCCAGTGCTTCACTTGTGTGACCATTACCTAGATGCAATGAGTGCTAAGTAGACCATTCATATAATCATGAGAGATCATGGGCTCTTGTGAACCACTACTCACGAAACATGGGTCAATGAGTTTGATTCATAAAACGACATGGTTGAATCCTAATAGCAATATCACAATTTGACACACTATGGAAAATACCTCCTACTTATCAATAAAATTATATTATCAAAACTCCAAAAAATTAAAATATTAATATCAACTAAACTATTAAAACATTGCATTTATATTATAATCACTTTTTATAATTAATATATTAAATATATTTTATTATTGTATTTTTCCCTTCTAATTTTTTTCTAAATTATATCTTATATTAATTGTTATCATTCTATCAAATAATTTAAATCTATTTCTCATATAGCTTAGATTCCTTTCATCATATTCTATCACAATGATTCAATACTCCTTATTCGATTTCTCTTATTAACATTGATGTTTGGATTAGTTTTTATGTCCTAATTTTTTACAAGTATTCCAATGTTTTTGGTCAGGTGTATCAATTGAAATTGAGTTGATCATCCTACAATACCTTATCAATGGATTCCCTCAACATGATTTTAGGTTTTACAAGCCAATGTTTGGTTTATATTATGTTCATAAATAAAATGAGTTTAATGAAGTGAAGTAAGTCAAAAGTTCTATTGTTTTTTACTAGACTAATGCTTTTGACTCAAGTTATGAATCTAAAGAAGGTTTTGAAAGGGATCCAAAACCTTGTTCAATAAAAATGGACAACAACCACAAAAGACTAATATAGAGAGACAAGAACCAATAACAACATGACACAAGAACCAACAAAAAAACAACCTTAACACTACAAAAGTACCCAAAAATCAAACCACAAAGTCATAGAAAATAGACAACCATAACAACAATCATCTAGATTTGTTTTAACCTTGCAACAAAACTCTAAAGTGTAGTGAAAGCTGAATGGACCAACTTACCATTTTTTTCGAAAAAGAATTAGGCTCAAACAAAAGACACTTAGACTTGTCCTTAAAAGAGAGATCCCCGCACTTCCGCAACTGAATCCACAACCACAATATCCAAATCCTTTCCTTCATTCCTTATTTCAGAGCACCCTCTTACAACATTCCGACTCACTTCTTATTTTCTTTCCATGCTCGGGAAGATAACAAATTTGTAAGGATTTCCGTCATTGATTGTAAGTGGGTGTTGTCATATGGGCATAGTAACGTTGCTGAAGACCACATATGGGTTGGAAATGCTAATCTTAAGCATCAAGATAAACATTCTCTTGATACGATAAGAGATTTTGTTGCGTAAATAGCTTTTCACAATTAAGTTGCGTCTAACCTTTCGACTGGAGAAAAGACCATGTTTTCAGGTATAACATGACATAAATGTGCTATCATGGTCTAGATTACTTCTTAATCAATTCACTGCAAATTTTGTATCACTTCTCCTCCCGCCTTGACAACAAATTCCCTGCCATTGAATAACTGTAAGATGACTTTCCGGGACTCCAATCTGAGCAGCTGTGAAGATGATGGTTAATGTTGCAAAAGGTTCTAAAAGACCACTCCAAGAGTGCAGATAAAAGAATTATACAGTGTTATGAAGTGGTGCTTATAATAAAAATTCCTATGCATTCATATGCACCATGTTATTGGTCTCTTATTTAGTTTTAGATCTTTCTTTTGGCTAAAAAAAATTATAACTATTTAGTCATCCACAAACATTTATAGTTTTGGATAGATAAAAGATGGTGCCTAAAAATCTTTGGAGAGGTGGAAATATCTATGCACAAAAGAGGTGTTTTCTATTGCATCATTTTCAAATAAAAATAATAAAGATCTAATTTTAAGAAAAATCCCTTATTTTGGGACGTTATGAACTATATTTAAACCATTAAAATTTCAATTTCATCCACTAGAAGAAACATCCTTGTGACTTCTTATTTGGGTAATACTACCCTTCCTTCATTTGCATTTTTCCCAATAAGAGGTACTCGAATCCATAGGAAATACATTTGGTACCTTCAAAACTTGGGTGGTTCCTTTTAGATAAAAGCTATTCAATGACTCACATTTGAGTAGAAGTACATCTCACAAAAGGCCTCTCATTCTAAAACTAAATGATCTAATTTTTATTCAAAGTTTAGACTACAAACAAACACCCTTCATGTGTAGTTTATACCATATGCATGGTCACTTCCAAATAGATCATCCAAAAGAACCAAAGGAAATAGAAACTTTTGAGTGACCAAGTGAAGGGTTCTAGCAAGTGAAGCATAAAAATCAAACGAATGTAGCAACAAAGGTATTATCTAACAAGAACATATCCTTTGCAAACCCTTTTATAGCCCTAGAGATTGAAGAAAATCCTAGTGAGAAAAGAAGAAATAAGAGAAATAAAGGAAGAAGCTCCTAAATCCCAAGCTATGGAACTAGGGAAAACCACTTCTCCACAACTAGAGAAGACCACTTCTCCTCAACCAAAAAGAATGTGTTCTTTTCTAAGTTTTACAAAATCAGTTTAATGAATATATATTGTCACCCTCTCCTAGCCAAAGATGACATCGTGGTAAGCATAGAAAGACAAATAATGAGGTTAAACTAAAGAAGTGGCAAAAAATACTATGAAGGAAAGCATGCCACTCTAGATTCAATTGTAAAATCCAAACCCAAAAAGCGTAAACTTGATTATTTAGTACTTTCATTTGATATTATCATTATAAAAAAGAGGTGGGATCTAAGTCAAAGATAAAGAGGAACATGATGTGGAGAAAATTATCATTCTTTTTTATCTTGATTATCTAAAATTTTAAAAAAGAAGAGATAATTGCATGGAAATGGGGAATCTTAAAATCAACAAAATCACATGGATACACTATAGAGATCTTGCAGGATCATTCAAGAAACCACATTCATAAGCATGATAAAATCTTCTTCTCGAAGGAGAAAGCACTCAATTTGAGCTTTGAATGTATTTTAGAGCTTAATTTTGACATTTGATTGTATTTAGATATTATTTATTATCCCAAATCGTTTATTCACATTTTGGCATGTTGAGGCCCATGTCATCCCATAATGGTTTAAAAACTCGTCATGTCTAAACACTAGTGACCATTGTGCTCCCACAAGAAATAAACTATGGTCTCCCTACTCTAGCAACCCACTCTCCCAAATATTATTATTCCCTTCACTACCACCACTCCACTCCAACTCTACTCACAACTCCACTACTACACTACCAAGCTACCCCTATCCTATTATTATCCTCTCACCAGGTTTGTTGTCCCCTTTCCATTAGCATTTTCAACAAAGGAGGCCAACTGTGAGAGACTTTTTATTTAATGTATGTAGATATTTTTATAAAAAAGAAGAAGATAGAATTCCATGCTTTCCATAGTGTATGACTAGTTTTTTTCTCCTCAAATCTATTTTTTCTAGGAATTAATTTTTTTCAAATTTTTTTTATGTAGTCATATTTTTTAGAGCTTTAAATCCTTAGTTTTTACAAATAGACTCAAATTTGAGTTCTTCTTTTTGAGTTGATGATTTTAGCACTACATAATAGTGCAAGTTATTCTTCTTTTTATAACACATTTTTTTGTTATTGGTGTATGTCTTCTAATTTTGTAGGGATGCTTATTGTTTAAAGCCATCTCAATTACAATGATTATCATGTGATGAATACATAATTGAAAAACTCCTAACATTTTTCATGCATGTTTTTTTGTCCCAAAATTGATTTAAAACCATGCTTCATTGTTTAATAATAAGGCATAAATCAAGTTTATTTGTTGTGTTTATTGTTATTTGACTATGTAAACTCTCTTCTTATGCTCTAGTCCAATCTTGATGATCAAAAGTGGTTGTTTCACTTGTGTATCACCAAGGGTAGTGTGTGTATGTTTCTCTTATTCCATGCGATCTTAAGGATCAAAATAAAATATTCCTTTTCCATTTACTTTTAGGGGGTCTAGTGCCATGGATTTCATCACCAATAATTAGCCCAAGACTTATGTTAAGAAAAAACATATAAATTAAAGACCTTAGGAACTATTATTCTTGGCTAAGAAAGTTTTTTTTTATGAATAATATGAAAGGATGCATAGTTTCATCCACTAACACCTAGGCCTTAAACAATACATGTATAGAGTTGAAGTTGTCATTCATAGTACAACTCTAGTCAACATGCTAGAGTGAAGTGAGAATGAGATATGATCTTATTAGTTCACACACCTTAGACATAATTTCTAATTTCAAAATAATTGGCCTCACATACTATAAGGTGCATCGAGGATGTCCCTAGATAGCCATGTATATCCTAGTTTAAGACCTTTTGGCTATTTGTAACTTTTAATGCAACAATAAGTGGTTAGCCCTAGAAATTTACTCACTTGTACATTTGAGGTATATTGGTGGGTCACAAGCCAAAAACACCTACTTGAATGAAATAGGTTATTGTTGTGTTTTATTTTTTATTCATCCTTTATGTGAAACTAGTGAAAAATCTTGAAAAAATATAAAAATTTGAGACAAACTTAATGGCACCCATAACAAGATTCCAAGCTAGATGAACTCAAAATATAAACATTAAAATAAACCATTAGTTGGGATTTCTTTGAATATTTAAGAGATAAAATAAAATCTTGGGATTGTCTTTCTCATCTTTAAACTTTTTTACAATATCTTTGAGAGATGGCTCATAGCCTTACAGTGTGGAAGATTTATCTTCAAAAAAATATTATGTTGTTTAATTAAAAATAAAAACATATGGCATGGGGTCAAATATACCTATGATTATTTGAATAATATTAAATATGCAAAGATCAATAGAGAGGCTATTTTGACTAGTCTTGTGATATTATGATATTATGAAATTTTTACCATGGAAAACCTATAAAAAAAGAAAAAATAAAGAAAATGCTAGGGGGTCGTTACAATTAAAGGATGGATAAAATTTTCATGGAGTTTAAAAAATAAGCTAGGTAATTATAGCAATGGAGTTATTCTTAGACATCATAAAGGTGAATTTAACTATTTTTTAACCTGTTTTTCTAGTCTCAATATGAGCAATGCTATAGAAATAGAAGATATGATCTTTGGTTAGAAAATAGGATTATTGAAAAACTCTCATAACATCATTATTGAAGAGGATTCTATGTTGGTTATTATGAGATTGAAAATTTGAGGAATTAAGCAATTAGAGACTTTATAAAAAAAAATTAGAAGTGATTTGAATCTTTTTAATAAATTCATAAATACTAAGATTAACCACATTTATTAGGAAGGAAATTGGAGAGAAAATTGGGTTGCTAATTTAAGTCTCTAGAGAGAATTTAATTATCTTTAAATTATGAGAAATTATTTGAGCAAATTTTCAATTTTTAATGACCTCTAATAGTTCATTTAAAAATATTTGAATTGATTCATGTTTATTGAAGGGTTGCTTTTTAAGAGTTGAGAATGTTATTAATATATTCAAAAATCAAATCATTCTTCTAATTGGTAATAGTATCTTCTATACTTGAGTTTTGTTTGAATGTGATTTTAGTGAAGAAATTATTTATTTTATCTTATTTAGATTTGTTTCTATTTCTTTCTAGAGTCATTCAATGGATTTTAAATTTTTTAAATTTTCAAGTTTAAAAACTCTAGTTCTATTTTGTTGGTTTTTTCAACAAGATATTTTATAATTTTGAAACATTCATAGTGTGTGCAAGTGAAATTTCTAGTCTAAAATGCAAAAAAAAAGAGAATGCAAACAAGGAAATACACAAACAACACCACAACAATTAGCCTAGTTGAACTAGAACAAAAGAAAAGATAGAAAGTGAGTGTTACCTTGCCCAAGTTGATGAGTTGGTTGGCCTTGTTGATTCATTCAATTGTGTGCTCCTTCATATGGAAAATAGCACACAAACTAGCTCTAAATGATCGTGAGTGGATGAGGATTGTAATGATGCAAGTGGGTATTTGGATAGATACACAATGTGGACGCAAAATGGAGCTACAACAATGGAGGTTATGGCTTGGTTTGGATGCTTGATAGTTGGAGTTTAAGATTGTGTGCTTGATTGAATGAATGCCAAATGAGGGAAAAATCCTCTAATTTTAGGAGAAATTCCTCGAAGAAATGAAGGGCTAAGATGATGCCACCATGGACAAGATCAAGGGCTAGGGTGAGTTGAGGAATCACAAGACCCCACATCTTGCCATGTGTTGAGTGAGGTGTCAAAAGGGAGGTGAGGTGGAGGTACCTTATGGTACCTAGGGATTGGGACAAGATCTCCTCATAAAGGAGGTCCTTGTCCCCATATGGATGATGTGACACATGAGGAATTAAAAATTCTTCAAATATCCACATGGGGAAGAGGAGAGGAATTAAAAATTCCTAAAGGGACATGGGGAGAATAAATGTGAATTCTAAATTCATATGGGGAATGGGTTGCCTTCTCCAAAAGGAGAAAGTAATTAATGAAAGTTGACTTGGGGGTATGCCATAAATGGAATAAGGATTAGGTTGACCTAATCATGTAATTAAAGTTGTGCAAACAAGAGATTAAGTTAATTAATGAAGGATTAAGGAAAGTGGAGAATTATGGATGACGTGACACTAATCCTGATTAAGGGTGTACATATCCTAATCATGGATTGATTAAATTAATCTAGATCAGAGGGGTATTATGGAGGATAGGACAAGGAGAGAGAAAAAGGTGAATTTAAAAATTTATTTAAATTCACAAAGCCAAATGACTAAATTAAATAAACTAAAGTATCTATTTAATTTAGAGAAGAAAGGGGATAAAAGATAAAGTATTTAATTATTTAATTAAATACCTTAGGAACATTATAAAAAGAGGAAGTATAAATTAAATAAATTATTTAATTAATGCAAATGAGGGATGCAAGATAGATGAATGAAAGGGGATTAATTTCACCATATGGGGGTGGTCAAATTCATATGTCTACATTTTGCCCCTCTTTGAAATACTGTTAGAATAATAGTGTTTTGAAGAAAAATAAAATGCAGATGACTTAATAGAAGAAAGGACTACCAAGTGATGCCATGGTGCAGGAGAAGTTGTGTAAGTTGTCTAATTGTGGGAAATGAAGGGAGATTCCCTGGTCTCATAGGAAGTGGACAAGATGAAGGAACAAAGGAAAATGACAGGGTATGCCCCCTTGAGAGGGCAAATGGGGAAGAAAAAGGGGCCCTGGGCGACTTCTCGATATGAAGAAACTAAGGGTACCATAGGATAGAGCATGAGAAACCATGAAGAATGGTTTTGGAGCAGATGAAAATGGAAAAATAGAGTGCAAATGGTGGCTTGCAGAAGAAAAGGGATTAAATGAATTAAAAAGAAGTTAAATAAAGGGTAAAAAATACCCAAAACTTAAAAATTTGAAAAGGGAGAGAAAAGTTATAAATAGTAATTTTAGAAGTTACTATTCACCATTTACACTTTTGGCAGTTGACTCAGCAAGAGAGAGAGAGAGGAAGAGTGATGAGGATGGCTAACGGGTATGATGACAAGGGATTTGTAGATGAAAAGATCATCTAATGAGGTGAGGAGGTGTGTCAGTTCTACTATGAGCACGCAGTATCCTGCCAGGTAAGATAGAAAACCCACCTTGTGATTTTGATTGAGATTTTAAATGTGGGTTTTAGGGTAGACTAGGGATAAAGGTGCAGTAGATGGGAGAATTCACCCGTTCGTACGGTGTGATTAGAGAAGCAAATTTTCCTAGCGAAGAGGCGAATTCACTAGAGAGGGGAGGAAAAATTTTAACAGAGTCAAACTTTCCTCTAATAGGGGTGAATTCATCATATGGAAAATTCACCCATCCAAGGGCATGACTGGGAGAACAAGTGAGTTCACCTTGAGTAGAGGCAAACTTGCCAAAAAGGGTGACAACGCCACATGGAAAGACAAAGTCACAGAAGTCAAGGGTGAACTCGCTCAATAGAAGACAGGGTAAATTCACCTCTTCCAAAAAAAGATGAATTCACCTAACATAGAGGCAAGATGGATAGCCAAGGTGAATCTACCATCAAGGAGGTTGATTTCACGGGAGGTCCAGAAAAAAGGTGAATTTCCTTTGCAAAAGGAAAATTTGCACAAGTTTAGAAAATAGGCAAATTTTCCTTTGAAAAAGGAAAATTTTCTTTTGAAAAGGAGAATTCCCATAGGATTAGAGAATAGGTGAATTTTGCTTTGCAAAAGGTGAATTTGCATAGGATCGAGAAAAATAAAATTCACCTTAAAAAAGGCGAATGTGCAAAACAGAAAAAAAAAGGAAAATTTTCCTAAAAACAAGTGAGGTTGCAAATAGATGAGAAAGGGTGAAGTTTCCAATGAAATAGGAAAATTCATAGGAAGACTTGGAAAAGGGGTGATATCGTCTGACACGGGGGGGAATTCACCAAAAACTTGAGGCAGGGAAAAAATGATAGAAAAGGAAAATGAAATGAAATTAATGAAATATTAACAAAATGTTCTATGTGGATGCAGAACATCGGGACGCTACAAATGAGAGAGAGAAACTCAACGGTGTTAGAGGAGACCATCAGGGTGATGAATTCCCATGACCACATGACACTGGCATAGGAAGGGTTGCACATGTTGGGATATCCCAGCATCAAAGCACATCGGGCACTACTGATGGCTTTGATGGAGCGATGGAGCTCGGAGACATCAAATTTTCATCTCTTCACAGGGGAGATGACCATGAACCTAGAGGACGTATGGAGGATACTGTGGCTACCTATTGGAGGACACCTTTTGAGCTAGACACAGAGCTAGGGGAGAGAGCTAGATAGGATCTTGTGGGAAATCTTCAGACAGGAAGATTTGCCTATCCAGGGGGCAGAGTTAGACTTATATAGATGTTTGGGATTGGGGGTGCCTGCACTACCACTATACCTCTATGGGCTGATTAATGGTATTTTATTTCTAGACAGGAGGGGTGGTTTTGCAACCTCAAGGTCATTGAGGTTGTTAGGCATATTGTGGAGAGGAGGGAGGGATAGTTCGCATGGGGTGCATGTGTACTGGATCAGCTACATCGAGATCTACATGTGGTTTGCTATAGGAGGGCCCTTAGCATTACACATGTGATACTATTCTAGGTATGGGCCTAGGAGCACATTAGTGTGTCGAGGTTGGGGATTCTAATAGTAGGGACATAGAATGAGACACTACCAGTATCATACTAGTGTGTCATAGAAAAAAGTGTCTCTTGCTTGACATGGGAATAATTCATAATAAATTGGACTTAATGAGGCCTTGATTTAGTGTTGTGAGGCATTTTATACATCCACACTACGTCTTGGACCCTTGCAAATTGAATAACATGCATTTAATGATTTCTTGTAAAGGTGTTGTAAAGTGTTGTAAAGGGCTTTCACACTTTTCTAGACTTAATGAACCTATTTCTCCCTAATTCAACATTATAAAATGTGTTTAATAACATTATCACATCAATTTAGAAGGCTTGTGAAATAAACTTAATGATAAACTAGTGTTGTAATGTGTCTTGCACATTCACATTGGTTCTTGTGCCTTTCTAGGCTATGTGGACCTCATTTTAGTGTTGTAAAGTGTATTTAATCACACTTTCACATTGTTTTTTGTGTCTAAAGCCCTATTTGACACTCACATCATCACTAATATTCTCCTATTAACCCATATTGTGCATCTCGAGGCTTAAATTGATCAAATACCTGATAAAGTTGCAATTTAAACCTTATTTCCTTATCTCCTAGCTACCTAGCTATCAAAATGGCCCATGTGGGACCCATTCGCAATGAATGGTGAATCAATCCCATCTAGGTGGGACCCATTCTCCATGTGTAGTGAATGAGTCCCATTCAACCCAATTCTAACCTTTGAGTGGGAAAAAAGTAAAATTTGAGTTTAATATTACTTCATTTCAGCCTGTGATGAGGTATTAATGGGTAAAATAGATGAATTTACTATAAATATAAGTATTTTAACTCATTTTCACATCTCTCTTATCTCTCAACTCATTTTACAACTCATTCATCATTCATCTTCTCAAGCAAGCTGGGGTTTCATCATTACAAGTCATTCAAGATCAATTTTTAGACATTCAAGGGCAGATCCTTCATATTTTGCTACAGAATTTCAAGATCAAGCATCATGGCAAGGTAATCAACTCCATTATTGCATGTTTCATTCCATTCTTACATCATTTTGGTTTAATTACCTAAAAGGGGTTTGACCAAGGAAAACCCCCATGCCCTAACATCCAACATTTCTATCTCTTGTCTTGTTTGTTTGCAGATTTAGGACTCTTGGAAGCTTGGAAATCATTGAATATCAAGTTTCAAGGTTGCTCAAGTCTTCTCTTCATTCAGCAAGTCAAAGTATCAACAAAATCTCATTTTCAAACCCATAAATTAGAGTTTTGAAAGCGAACACATGTAGGAAGTCAAAGTGCAGATTGGAAGCTCTAGATTCCAGTTTTGAAAATTTAGAAATTTAGAAGTGGACTCATTTGCCATGGGTGGTGAATGAGTCCCACCCCAAGGTCAATTTTGAGTTTTCTGCAATTTTAGATACCCTTTTGTCTAAAACGGGTTCTAGCTCAATTTTGCAGAATTGGGATTGATTCACCTAGAATAGTGAATGAGTCCCTTCAGGCCTGAAAAATAGCATCAACAACATTTCAAATGTAATTTTCAGTCTTCATCCACATTCCAGGTGCATATTTTTAGTTTGGTTCAGTTCTATTAAGTTTTGCATTCATTTCTAGTTCATTGTTGCATTACACAATGTGTTTTCAAAAAAGTCATATTTATTTGGTTTTGCATACTTAATCAATTTTGTCATCTAGTTGCATTTAAATCATATTATTTAGCCTTAACTTCATCATACATATCTTAATTTGAATGAACCACCTAGGTTTTGGGTGTGGGGTCTATCTCTTTTCATTAGGTGAAAGACCCTAATTGAGCAAAAGAGACCTAGCATTCCTAGCCTCAAAAATCTATGGTTCAACTGGTATGGGATAGAGTATGGTTGGAATTTGCATTACCTAGATGTCAGTGACTTGGAGGGATGGAGGAGGAGGTTGGATGATCTTTAGGGAGATTAGATTGTATAGAGACCATATTAGCATCGATGGTTTTTGGGTTGGAGATAGGATGAGAGGAGGCACAAGGGCTACTTTTTCATAGTATGCTACTTGAATGGTTGGGACCCACACATCGTTGAGCTTCATAGGAAGGATAGGGTGATGAGGCAGTTCAGTGTACAATAAGATACCCCTCCAGGGCCTCAGAGATTTTTGTGGATGACTCGAGAGGGTAAAAGCACAAAGTTGTGTCACATTTTATAAAGGAAACAACCAATGTTGATCCAATTTTTAAACGTGAATCACTAAAAGTGGCATATACGTTTTGAATTTTGAAATGATGTAAACTAGTAAAATATGTATTTTTTAGTATATTTTATGTTTGTATTTTTTTAAAAAAATAAAAAAATTATTTTAAACTAGTTTTTAATAAATTAAAACTATAATTAGTTGTTGATAAAATGCTGAAAAATGAAGTTGCATGGGACGTCAAACTTTTTATAGTAATTTTTTTTTTTCTTTCAATTTTTTTTTGTGTGTATTTATAGCTTGAAAATTTAGTGGATGGATATATTTTTTTCCAATTTGGATAAATATATATTTTTAAATAAATATTAAAATGTGTGTGAATCAAAAAATAGTTGGTTTCATTGGACATCAACTTCCATATTAAATTTTTATCTAAAATGGAAAAAAAAAATATAGCATCTTAAAATAGATTCTTTTATCTAGTGCATCATATTTTTTTCTAATTTTTTTAATATGTTTTAATATTTTTCCTTGGTATAGTAATCAACCTAATATTTTGTGTTGATAACCTACTTTTAGTAAAAACAAAAAATTAAATATAAAAAAAATTAAACTATTAAAATAAATATATTTTTGAAACCTACACTTATGGATCTACAAAAGGGCATTATTTATATTTTTAAGAAAATGTTATTTACATTAGTAGGAGTTATTGAAACTTCAATTTTTTCAAATAATTTTATCTTTTTGGTAAATTGGACTCAAAGTGGTGCTCCATATATTTTTAGCCAACAATTTTAGTTGAAAAAGTTGTGGAAGATCTAACTAAGCTAGAATGAATCTTACTAGATCATATGTTTGACCAAAATTGATTTTTAGTTAGAAATACTTAAATTCAGTTGTGCTGATAAGTTGTCTGAAAGTGTGACACAATTTTGTGCTTTTACCCAAGAGTAGTTATGGGATGATCAAATCACAGGGGAGTTTTCTAGGAAAATGTGGGAGTAGTTGCAGCTGGTTCCATATATTGGGAGAGGACGGGAGGTAGATGCATGGATAAAAATATGGTTCTCAGAATGGTGGGCATGACACAGGCCTAGATGAATAATGATAATGTCCATGATTGTAGAGGCACTAGGGTACAGCTCAAAGGATGAGGTGAAATTGGCTAGATGAAGGAGAGTCAAGAGGAGAGGCAGTCGACAGAGGAGGGGTGGAGATAGAGAGGCTAAGGAAAAGGAGGAGATAGGAGACCGACAAGAAATATAATAGGAGGAGGAAATGGAGGAGGATGCCCCAGAGATACATCCAGTGGCTATAGTACCATATGTACCTCCACCACCAAAGGATCCAGCTGTACTACTAATAGGAGCTCTAGCGAGATTGCAAATCGGAGAGCACACGCTCAGGGAGTTAGAGGTTGATAGGGGGAGACTATAGGTTGAGGTGGATAGACTACAAAGAGAGGGGTAGAGGGACTATATGGCCCTAGTGGATGATGCAGGACAAAAATTATTGGCAACACTAGCAGAGAGGGACAGATTGCAGGCCAAGGTGACCTGATTGTAGGTAGAGGGACAAAGAGACTATGGTAAGTTGGTAGATCAAGTATCTAGAAAGGTGCATGATGCAAAGAGAGAGAGGGAGGACTTGATAAGGCAGTTGGAAAAGTTGCAAAGGGAGAGGATCGAGCTGAGGAGAGAGAAGGATGAGCTCTAAGACATAGAAAAGTGTGTAAAGCTGACATCTAGAGAGCCAAGATCAGTACTAGAGAGAGCAGAGGTAGGGATGGCATAGATGTAGACATTGCAGGATGAGAGGAATATGGTAGAGGCATAGGTACATGCCTTGTAGGATGAGAGGGATGCGATCATAGAGAAGATGTCATGAATGTAGGAACATATATACTAGCTAATGATGGCACAAGATGCATAGGATCAGGAGAGGAGGCACCTGACCGGATTATGGGACAGGTATAGGATGGAGCGAGACGTGGACAAGATACAGGAAGTAGATAGGGATGAGTACATGAGAGAGTCTCGTTACTACATGGGGGATTACTTCAAAGAGTTTCCAAATCCCACACATCATGTACCTCCCTATGTTCAAGTAGTACCATAGATTCTAGCACCGTGATAGTCATTAGGGAGACATACACGAGGGTACAACAACTATCAAGAGACTCCCCTATGCAGAGGACTAGTGGTAGATTCCCCATAGAGGTGAGATGTCAATAGCTCAGGGTAGAGAGGAGAGAGGAGAGAGGATAGGATATAGGTTTTTGATAGGTGTAGGGTGGATGTGTAGTACACAAAGGAAGAGACTATAGATCCCACAACATAGATCAGATATAGATCATTTTGGTCATTGATGTAGTCTCTACATTTGATTCAGATCCTTGTACTTGTATTTTATTTTATGATTATCGATGTATATGATGGACTTTATTATGGACCATGTGATGGACATGATATTTTGATATTTATATGATATGTGATAGCCCTTATCAACACTATGTTGTGCTTATGTGATGGATGTTTTATTTATTCACATATGTATGTATGTGTTCTATTATGGATAATTATGATGATGATAATTATGATGATGCATGTGGTTATTATTATTTACATTTATGCCTATGTGGACAAAAGGGATGAAATGCATTATGCCTAATGCTCTATGAGGTAGGATGTGATGAATTATTTATGATGTTATATGTTATGGACATGAACCTAATGACTTGTGATGTAGGTGGTGATGCATGGATGAAATAATCAGTAAATGTGATCCAGAAACATCAATTAGCTCATAGTAGACAAACATATATGTTGTACACTATACAATCAATTTCAATGCAATGAATTGATATATAAAATGTAAGGCAATGTGATGTATGAAATGCATGTACAATGAGATGGGCTAACATGGAAAATGTTAATGCAATGAATCAATAATGAAATGAACATAAGATGATTCTAAAGAATAACCAATTAATATTAATCTAAACAACTTAAAATTAACATGATAATGTAAAATGCAAAGTGAGATGAAATGCAATGCAATGAACCTACCATGCTAGATGAGATGAAAATTAGCACCATTTGAGATCAAATTATAATTTAATATAGCATTGATCAAGATTAATGAATGATTGGATTCACCTGTTTCTATGATGGACATGCTTTTCTTTGTAGTTATGTATCAATCTTAGTTGCTTTGCTCATTTTGCACATCATAGACCAGGGATTTGATAGGGAAAATGGCCTTGGTATGATCGGCATTATAAAATGAATGCAACCTACATGAGTGATGGGATTAATATCTGAATTAAATTAGCATGGACATGAGTGTAAATAAGGGCTTGCATAGAGATTGAAGCAATTGGTATGCCTCCTTTATTTGTGGAGCATACTCATTTTTGGTTATGGCAAGTACTTTCCCTATAGTCATTATGAAAATAAGGGATGATGGATGTGATAATGCTCCTGTCATAAACCATAGGCATTTTGAGAAGAAAAGGAGATGGGAGATGAATTTTTGCACAACCACAATCACTAGTCATACATTAGGGGCAGGGTGGATGGAGGATAAATGCAATGCAACAGAATGAGACATGAAATGCAATACTAATATTATTTTCATTTTTGAAGAACTAATTTTTTCTATAGTATAAGACATGATACACTAGGGTATGACGAACCAAGGTAGATTAGTGTCTAATGCATGAAAAAAACACAGTAGACAAGGAGGCTATCCCAACACCCTAAAGTCGCGATGAATTTGGTCGGGCCAGGCATTGGGATAGCCACAGGCACAAAGCATGCCTCAGCATAACATAAGACCGCAGGGATCTTGGTGGGTACAACAAAAGAAAACCAAGTAGATAGCAACAAACAAAAGATCAAGATATGACCCTATGTTTACTAGTCAAAGTGTATCATAATATGATGGATCATGGCGACCCAAACAACGTATGATAGGAAGCTCAAATGATAAACAAAATGCAAAAATAATGAAAAGAAAACAATCAGTTTCAAATGTCATTTGCCACAGGATCAAAAGGTGGATGGGATTGATGTGGTCTGATGTAGGAAGGATGCATCCTATTAAGACCAAAGATGGAGACTAAACTAAGTGATCAACTTTACTCAGGACACTCGAAACTGATCAAACCTTGTGATACAAGTGGATCTCGGTTTGTTAAGAACCAACTAGATAGGGACATACTTTATGACACAACACAAGACACATGACAAAATACATAGGACCAATGTGCCCTAAAGACCTAGGGGCTTGGGGGCCTGATCAAAGATTAGCCTTGCCTACATGAAAGCACAGAGCCCTCATAGTTCGATAAAATAAGATGGATAAAAGCGGAAAGAGAATGATGGAGACCAAGATGGAAGAAAAAGACCGGATGGAAAAAAGACCCATGGGGCGGATCAAATGATTGACCTTGCTTATGTGAAAGCGAAGGGGCAACGTAGTTTGAAAAAGAATAATGACAAAAGACAAAATTGGATAGACGAAGGATGGACGACCGACACGATAGGATGGAAAAAATACCAAGGGGAAAATCCAAGTCATTTTGTAAACTGTATTATTCTGGATACTAAAAACTAACGAGGATATCCATCGGGGTGGACTACAGCAATACGAAGGCATATGTAGTCGGATTCATTATTAATGACATGATAGGATGAGACCTAATGAGGACCAACACAATAAAGGACCCTAGATGAAGGCAAGCGACCAACTGACAACACAAAAAAATGACACAAGCTCAAATTGGGATAAAAGCTCAGGATTGTAGGTAACTGATGAATATCATCCAATGCTCAACCAAAACATACCAAGTGGTCGATAAGCAGACGTGGATGGAAGGATAGGATCAATAGGATGATAGGATAGGATGTGAGGATAAAATGGAGGGAAGCATAAAGAAACTAGGATGCAAGGTAGATAATGATTAGGACCTCCACGCATGGCACCTCCTACCATGTTTTCACCAAATTTACTTATCCAAGGTGCCTCCAAGGGTGGTTTTCATCATAGTATAGATTATTTCTCTTTATTATTTTTGGATTTTTGGATTTTTTAATTTTTTTGTATTTTTGAAAAATTTCACTTCTTTTTGGTATTTGTTAGGATAGGATAACCCAGCTGACATAGGTGTAAAACCTCCTTAGATGCATGATTTTTATAGGCTCCTCTAGGGGCTCCCCTTCAGGTGTAGCAAGCCTATATGCCCTAGATCCATATTTAATTGTGACAACATAAGGGCCTAGCCAATTTTCTTGAAACTTTCCATTCTTATCTCAGTCTTGTTGAGTACGCTGATTCTTCTTGAGGATGAGATCACCAACATTAAACTAGCAAGGATGAAATTTCTTGTTGTAGCTTCCCCTAATATGATGCTAGTATGCTTGTAGATGATTGTAGGCCTTGATACGCTTTTCATCTACGAGCTCCAATTGACCGAGTTGTATAACCAAGGTGTGTTCATCACTTATGAGGTTCTTTAGAGATATTCTAAGTGATGTGATCTCAACTTCAATTGGAAAGATGGCATCAACACCATACACAAGAGAATATGGAGTGGCACCTGTGGGAGTGCAGATGGATGTGTGCTAATACCAAAGGGCAGGATGGAGATGGGGGTGCCAATCTTGACTAGTATTATTGACCATCTTTTTGAGAATTTTGATGAGTGTTTTGTTAGTTTCCTCCACTTGACCATTACCTTGGGGGTAATAGGGCGTAGACCAATGATCTTGGATATGAAATATTTCACATAGGTGTTTCATATCCTTGTTTTTAAATGTCTTTCCATTATCAGTGATGATGGTGGAAGGGATTCCATATCTATAGAGAATATGGAAGAGGATGAATTTCGATATCTAAATACCTGTAATTTGAGAGAGTGGCATTGTTTCCACCCATTTGGTGAAGTATTCAGTGGTGGTGATGATGAAATTGTGGTCATCGGAGGATGGAGGGTAGACCTTGCTGATCAAGTCAATACCCATTTGATAAAAGGGCCATGGTGCTATGAGAGGTTGCAAATCTTGTGCTAGAGCATGTATTAAATCTGCATGTTGCTGAAAAGGTAAGCATTTCTTCATGAACTCGCAAGAGTCATGCTCTAGTGTAGGCTAGTAATATCCAACTCTGAGAATCCTTTTGGCTAAGGCCATGCCACTAGAATGGGCCCCACCAACACCACTATGTATCTAAGTTAATGTAGTGCAAGCTTTTGGCTCATTCAAAAACCTAAGAAGAGTTTCATCATGCCCACGATGATAAAGTGTATCTCCCATGATGATATAGTGGGAGGTTCATTGGATGAAGGATTTATGTTGGTTTTCTGTAAGGTCAGGGGGTAGGATGTTATCATAGAGGTAGGTGTAAATTTTGTGATACCAAGGTGACTCAAGACCTATGATATTGCACACCATCTCACTCTCAAGGATATCATATGTCAGGATTAAAATTTCTTCAATGAGGAACCTGCAGATTGTATGATCTTTTGGCATGTCACTCAAGGAACCAATTGTATCCATTGCATTAGTTACCTTATTCTCAACTATGTGGATCTGCTCAAAATAGATGAAGGTGAAGTATTTATTAAAGTCATCCACCATGTGTTTGTAAGGTAACAACTTATCATCCTTTGTATGAAACTCATCATTGACCTGTTTGATAATTAACTGAGAATTGCCAAAGGCTCATAAATGAGTGATGTTCTATTGAATGGTGATCCTAAGACTAGTGATAAGAGCTTCATACTCTACTATATTTTTTGTGCATGGGAATGCTAACCTAATGACTTTGGAATGTAGTCACTTTGTGGGGTGATGAACAAGATACCTGCACCAGCTTCATTATGTGTGTATGACCCATCAAAATAGAGTGTCCATATTGTTGCTTTTGTGACTATGACGACTTCTTCACCAGGAAATTTTGTGACCAAGGGATAGGCATCCACCAAAGGAGCATCTACCAAATGATCTACTATTACTTTTCATTTAATCACCTTATGGTCCACATACTCTATGTCGAACTCACTCAGTAGCATGACCCACTTAGCCATGTGGCCAATCAAAGAAGTCCTAGATAATAGGTACTTGAGTGGATCAAATTTTGATATTAGCTTCATAGGATGACTAATCATGTAATGGTGAAGCATTTGTGAATTGAATACTATAGCTAGACAAGATTTTTCCATTGGAGAATAGTTGAGTTCATAGCCCACTAATGTTTAACTGGTGTAGTATATTGTGTGCTCTTTAGAGGAATCATCATGTTGAGCTAATAATGCCCCCATTGAAACTGAAGTAGCTGAGATATACAACATAAGTGGTTTAGCTAGAATAGGAGGCATCAAAATGGGTGGATGAGCCAAGTACTCCTTGATTTTCTCAAAACCTAGCTAACACTCTAGATCCCACTTGGAGGTGGTATCTTTTCGTAGGAGATGGGTGAATGAATGGCACTTGTCAACTAACTAAGCTATGAACTATCTGATGGACTATAACTTCCGTTAAAGGCTTCTTAACTGCTTGAGATTGTGTGACAAGGGAATTTATGTGATTACTTTGACTTTAGATGGATCTACCTCTATACCCCTTATGGAGACAATGAAGATCACTAGCTTTCTTTATGTAACCCTGAATACACATTTATTCAGATTCAGACACAATTTGTAGTGCTCTAACCACTCAAAGATTTTCTTCAGGATCATCAGGCATTCTTCCCTACTCTTGGATTTCCCCAATAGGGCATCAACATAATCCAACATTATGATTTCAATAAGGTCATGGAAGATGATAGTCATGACATGTTGATAAGTTTTCCCTACATTATTGAGTTCAAAGAGCATGAAATTGTAGCTAAAGGTACCCCAAGGAGTGGTGAAAGAAGTTTTATGTTGGTCTTCTGGTGTAATCCTGGCCTAATTATAGCTAGAGAAACCATCCATGAGGGATAGCATCTCATGTCCCATTGTTAATTCAATCAACATGTTAATGTTTGGTAGGGGGAAGTCAGGGAAGTCATCCTTAGGACAAGCTTTATTGAGATCCCATAAATCTGTACAAATCCCGATGTTTCCATTTGGCTTGGAAACATGCACTATGTTGGACATCCAGTCAAAATAGTCAATAGGTCTTATGAACCCTACTTCTAATAGTTTCTCCAACTATTTATTGACCATTAAATCCACCTGAGGATGCATCTTTCTTAATTTATGTTTGACAGGTTTTGCATCTAGATGAACGTCCAAATGGTGTACCACTAAAGCGGGATCCAAACCTGGCATATCTGAATAGGTCCATGCAAAATTGATGATTCCTTCTTTGAGAAGCTTATGGATGGTAGAATTCTCTTCTTCTAATAAGAACTTGGCTACATACGTGATCTTAGGATTTTCTTCAATTCCCTTACTTCCTATGTTTCTTCGATCAAAATAGAAGATTGTTCCAACAATTGAGTTCCCACAAGGGGAAGATGAATGTCCCCATCCTCCAATTCCTTGTGGAGGTTTTCACTGTCGAATACACCCTTTATTTTTATTTTTGCTAAGTCAGGAGTGCCTTAGAGAGTTTTTCACTAGATGACCCTTTTTTATTTTTTTTCTTCTTATTTTTGTGGTTAGGGCATTCATCCTCCCCCAGTCCCATAAGCTACACATAAGTATCCACTGATGGAAAGGTGTCAATAGGTGCACTACCTCTTAGATCCCAGTCAATTAGCTTAGGATGGTGAAGGGAAAGGCTGATAGAAAAGATGGATAGGAAATCAAACATCGAAGAGAGATCCATGTCATCGTAAGCAAGTATGATGGACTCTTCCTCAGGTATGTCTTCAAGGAGACCATTGTCCACATTAACGTTATTAGAAGTACTAGTTGATGGAACATGAACCTTTTTTTTTGTGTCATAGCCTAAGCCTAAGTGTTTTGGTTGTATAGGAGTATCAATAGGCTATCGTCTGCCTTGCTCTTCTATGTCGAGGCCTCTGCCTTGATAGTTATACTTTTTGGCTAACTTAGAGGCATGCAGATACGTTTCCTAGAAGTATTCTATAAGGGGTGGGGAAGGTTCAGGCTACTCATGATATATCCATTGGTTGATGTCATCTTCTAGTGTATCTTGTCTTGTTCCAAGAGAATGGAAAGTGTTGGATCCCACATTTTTAGAGCTCAAAGTGATTGTCTTCTCTTCTTGTTTTAGTATGGAATGAGAAGGTTGGCTATACATATGAGGTGAAGGTGGCATGGTTGCCACATTTAAAGTTGTATGCATATTCCATACTCACCACAACCCTTATCCATGACCTGGACCTTGGTGATTGTGGAGTCAGATGCAGAAGATGGAATGGACAAAGTCATGGGTAGCGTATTGGAAGATGGACAGGATGATGATGCCTAAGGTTCCCCCATTTCCACCACTGGGTAGTAGTGAGAATGGGGGAAGGAATCTTCTAGTGCCCAGCAATACTCAAATGGTTGTGGATTAGCATGTATTGTTACTTCCATCCCATTGAATGGAAACTTTAGACACTGATGGTAAGTGGATGGGATTGCTTGCATGGCATGGATCCATGGGAGGCCAAGAAGAAGGTTATATGGGAGGTCCAGATCAAGGACATGGTAGGTAGTATGTTGTACGATAGGACCAACTTGAACTGGAAGAAAAATAGTCCCCTTGGAGTCACACTCTACATTGTCATACACCTTGATGGTAATAGCCTAATTATTTAAGTCAGCATGGGTGTAACCTACCTATTTTATGAACTTCAATGTGCAAATATTTAGGGTGGAGCCATTATCTACCAAGACCCTTTTCACTTTATGTTGGGCTATGAGGACCTCAATATGTAGGGGATGGTTGTGGTTCGAATCAATGCAAGGAATATCATTTTGACTAAATCCCAGTTGAGAGGTGGCTAATAAGTCTCCTACCAATGCTTGAAATTGGGTAGGATCTATATCGTTGGGAACATGGGTATCCTATAAAGATTTAGTTAGGATTTCTTGGTGGATAGGAGAAGACTTAAGTAAATCTAGGATAGATATTTGTGTCGGGGTCTTTTCAAGGTGATCAAGAATATTATACTAGGAGCTTACAGGAGGTGGTTGGTTTGAAGTAGAGGCTCTAGGGATGGTGATGCAAGTGTGGTGGGTCGTGACAACACACTAGCACCTACCTAACTAATGCACATGACAATGCCATCATAGTTATAAGGCACATTTTTGTAACTGATGTTATTTGTGTTGTTGCTATGATTATTGTTGTTTGTTACTTAACCTAGGATTTGCATTTGGCGTACTAGCACCTTCATTATGTTTTGGGAAGGAATTTTGATATATCTAAAGTTGAGCATTAGACGATGGGGTCTAGTTGGCATCCATGTGTATATCACCTCGATCTATAAGATCCTAGATGTAGGTTTTTAGTCCTTGAATTTTTTTTGTGGAATGCCCTTTGATCTTTTGAAAGTCACAATATTCATTTTCCTTATACTAGACAAGCTTCAACATAGACTCATCAAAAGGTTTGGTCACAAGATATGTGATTGAATAGCTGGCTTGGAGGAGTCTATTAAAGATGAAAATTAAGGATTCTCCCAATTGAGTGAATTGGAATTTATTGTTCCCATGATTATTTTGATTGGACTCTTGAGTAGGGTGAGGTGCCCCCTATGGCATAGATATGGAATTGGGGATTGATTGATGAGGAGGGACATACTATAGCATTTGTGAGGTATTAGCTACTTGGAAATGCTTGGTGTCAGTGAAACCATCATTTACTACATTCTTGTTCTTATTCCAGTAGCGTGATTTATTCAGAAGATCTAGAGTATCTATATCTTTCTCTAGATTGAAGGAGAATTGTATAACAAATTTTTCTTAAAGATTTGCAAAGGAAGAGATTCATCCCTTTGGAAGAGCCATGAAAAATAAAGAGCCACCCCTATTAGACTCCTTAGGAATAGCTACAGGAGGTAGTTGTCATTGTGTAGGACTTCTTGACAATGGGAGTATAACTCTTGAAGATGGTTCTTTGGGTCCTTAGTTCCTTTATACTTTTCAAATTTGGGCATTTCAAAATGCTTTGGGAAAGGAACAAGTGAGATCGAGGGATTGAATGGATAGGGAAAAATCTCCTCAAACTTGAAAGACTTTTTAGATGTCTCGACTTGCAAGTCTTTTAATGTGGCTTTGAACTTTTCCCATTCCTTATTATTGGGTGTTGAGAGAGGTGGATTGGATGGATTGAATTGATTATAAGGAGCGTATTGTTGGTTAGATGAAGATAGGGATGAAGTGGTTTGATCATATGCTAGTGGAGGCGTATATGGAGGTGTTTGCTGATATTGATTGGTATAGGCGGGCTATGGTTGTGGATTGACATAGGATTGATGATCTAGGATGATGGATTTTGGTAATAAGAAGTGGAGGCCCCTTGCTAATATGGTGGAGGAATTTGATAATATGAAGTGGAAATTCCTTGCTAGTATGGTGGAGGGGCTTGGTAATTTGACAAGGTGGAAGCACCTTGTTGATATGGCAATTGTTGTAGGGTTTAATATGGATTGGATTGGTATTTATACGTAGCATTTGGCTATTGGGTAGTATATGGAGGTGTTTTTGGATTGGATGTTTGGTAATAAGGATTGGATTGCAATTGTTGGGGGTTTGTGTAAGGTGGCGGTTGGGATTACTGAGGGTTCTAATGAGCTTGATTGGGATTAGAATTAGATGGGGTAGCAAAGATGGAATACGTGCTCGATGGATGCTAAAGGTATTGAGCAAGAGGATTTCCTTGCATTTGTGTCAGTTTTTGGGTGTGCAGAGGTGGTCGCTAGTGATGCGGTGGTTGTTGATAGAGAGGGAAATATGGGATATGTTGCTACTAAGGAATTGGTATTAAGGCACCTTGTAGTTGCTGTGTGGCAATGACAACATGTTGTGTTGCTTGTGATGGGATAGCAGTATGCTATGTCACCTATGATGGGATAGTGGTATGTTGTGTCACTTGTTGGTGAGGTGGTTCTAAGGAGGTGACCTGTTGTAGGTTAACTGGAGGCTATTGAAAGAATGGGACATTTCCCTAAGGCATTTGTTGGGATGTAAAAGGTGGTAGGAATAAGTTAGATGTAGGTGTAGATCTAGGAGGTGTTGGCAGTGCAAGAAAAGGATTGCCCCTAGTTTTTATTGATGGTTGACCTGGTTGATTAGGTGGAATAGATGGTGTAGAAGGTACGGAGGTCAGACCTTGTGGGATAGGCATGGCAGGTGGTGGAGGAGGGAGGTTTTTTGGAATACCATAAGCAAGGTGATTGTTAGGATCAGGGGATGCTCCCATGACTAAAATCAAAACCCAAGGGATGTTGGAGACTTGATAGAGCACGACGTTCCCAAACCCAAGTTGATACCAATTATCCACAAGCGGTCCCTCGGGAACGTACAAATTTCCTGGAACGTTTTGTAAATTCTAAGGTTCCTAAGACACTGAAGGGGGTGTGATGTGGACTTACTTGGATAGGTCAATTTCAGGTGGCAGTTTGAATCCCTTCAAGAGTAAGGCGGCAAGGATTTTATCCCCAAACTCATTAAGGAGACGATCTTTCATTTGAACGTTGGTAGGATTACTGAGGTATTCATCAACTATGACTTTAGGTTGATTGACCATGTTCTCATCACCAGGTGGCAAAGTGTTTTGGACCCCGGTATTGGGATCTTAAGGAATGTTAGATTAGGTACCTTGACCTTACTGTTTTTCCATGAGTTTCTTTACTTATGATTGGGTAAGGGGCATGAAAATGAAAAACCACCAGGTGGGATAACATGATACTACACCCTAGGATGCACTTAAATGAAGGATCTAGATGAAGACTAAAGGATTGACTAGATTGGATGAGGGATTGATTGATTGAATGATTAGGTAGAGCATGCAATTAGATTTTATTAGATTAATTGATGAGATGAGATGATCAATAGGATTGGATGATTGATTGGACTGGGTTGATGAAACCAATTCTAAACTATGTTTAGAGGTTTGACTAGATGACGTAAGGTGTTGATTGATCATAGTGAACAACAAAAGGGATGATTACGATACTGAATCTACCTCAAGATGGAAATAGATTGATTGGGTCTAAGATGATGACTAACTCGGGACAGATGAAAATCCTAAGCAGATGTGGATGATGACAATTGGGATTAGGCACCTAAGCCAATTTGGATAAAACCTCTAAAACACAATCTAGGAGATTGGGATTGATGAACTGATGATGGATATGCAATCTAGGGATGTTCTAAGATGCACCTATATGATTTGATCAAGATGGAATGATGACTTTTAGAAAATGCAGATGGACTAAAGTGACAATTACAGGCAGATGGATGATGATAACAAAATTTTGATTGTAGCAAAGGACTCTAAAAATGACAAGCTTTTAATGGCCAAAATGATTCACTCTTTGGAATTTGTATGGGAAATGGATACACCTTTGTATCAAGAAAATTCACCTCTCTAGGCCACAACTTTTCCTATCGGAAGGGAGAAAAATTGCCTTTGTGTTATGGAAAATTCAATGTCTGGGGAGATCAAATTCACCTAAGTCTAGGATGGCACAAGAAACAGGTGAACTTGCTAGGAAAATTTTCCTATCTGATAGCAAGTTTTCCTAAACTCTAGCAAACTCACCTCAAATGTGATAGTGTCGCATCTTAGGGGAGTAGGATCACCTAAACCTCAAAAGACCATAGGAAAATGGGCAGAATTGATTCGCAAACACCCCTAACAAGGGTAACAACTTTGCCTATATCTTGAAATGTATGGATGAGATCAAAATTTCCTATCGAGGGATGACAAATTCGCCTAAATCTTGGACTGTAGGAACATGAACAGAATAGCTTGAAGATGGGATCACCTATCAGATATAAATAGGTTTTCCTAAATCTTGAAGTGAATGGATGGAACAGACTCATATGGGAAGCGGGATCACCCATTCTAGTGTGAAAATTCACCCAAGAAGGTGGAAAATTCACCTATCCTAAGGGAATGGGAGAATTTGATAGACAAGGGGATAGATGGGAAGACTCAGACTAAGAATGGGATCGCCCTTGCGGATAGCAAGTTCACCCTTGAAGAGGTCAAATTCACTTGTTCTGTGAAAATGGGTGAATTTGATGGATGATGACTAACAAGATGACTCAAATTGAAGATGGGATCACCCCTGTGGATAGTAGGTTTTTCCCAAAAAGATAGAAAATTTTCCTATTATGTGGAAATAGTCGAATTCAATGGACAAGGACAAGACACAAACTCACTTAAAGGTTTAACAGACTCACCTATTCTAAGGAACGAGCAAAAATGGGGTCACCTAAAAACTGACCCATAGGAAAATTCACCTTTGACAAGAATGAACTCGCCTAAGGGAATGACCTAGACTGGACTCAAACACATAATTCCCCTTTTGTAGGGAAAAATCGCATGTCTACAGTGCAAATTTTCCTCTGTAAGGGGAAAATTCACCTCTATTGGCAAGGGTTAACTGTGGCAAAGAATAACAAGCACAACAAACAATAAACAGAAGGTCAGACTAACTCAATTAAAAATAAAAGCACTAGTATCACACAATGAAGACACACCAGGCAACACAATCCTAAAATTAGTGATAAGGGTTTACAAACATGATGTAGGTCCACCATCTTGAGCAGACAACCCAAGGTTAATACTCTATGATACTAGGGTAGTTCTCTGGATCACCCTTTCTCACAAAGACATATAGCTACCATTCCAGTGGCACAAGGTCATCAATAGATGTCATGGGCTCAACTTCACACTCTCTCTCGAGGACTATCATAGTCCACCATGAGGATTCCTATCTCAGCCTAAGGGAGTACGCGATAAGTAACTTCAGGGTATAGTGTGCATCACCTGCACTACACCAAGTCATGGCTAAAACACAGGCCTCTATCTAAACTATACAAGAAAATCGCGTGCATCCTCAATATATACAAGGTATGTGGGGCACAACTATGAACACCAGCCTATCACAAGCATGAGTCAGGAGCCCCAACATGGTACTAGAAACTCGGACCAACTCTGCATGTCTTATCTAGGTATCACCCTAGCTTTCACGCTTTTCTAAACATAACATGATTGAATTGAGGTATAGCTTTAGCTCTCCCCCCTTTGTCTACCCTATCGGTAACATGTAGTTGGGATCGTCCCCCAGGTGATGAAATCTCAAGCAGGTCCCACTAAGGGAAGAAGATAGTAGATGTTTTTGGCTGGTCTCTAGGCTCACACGTAGTGCAAAGGGAGAGCCTAGATGCACTAGCACCTACTAGGTAGACTAGACTAGAGTAAACCGTGATTTATTGTCACCCAGGATTGTCAAATGGTGCAAGGGGATTGGATGCGTCAACAGTTCACTCTCAAACACAAAAAACAAGTTAATTAACCCTTTAATTTTAAATCTGTGTGTGCCTAGTTAGTATGAAAATCAAGAGACAAACTAACTAAAGGGGTCTTCAACCGATCGTCCTGTAGAAAATGTGTCAGTAATTTAACACCACCAGTCTTGGACGAATGAAGACAAGCAACAAAAATTGTTAGGAAAAAAACTAGGCACACTCACAAATAGACAAGTTAAATCAGATTAGTACCTGAAACCAAAACCAAACTGAAGCTAGAAACTAAAAAATCAAGTTTCGAGTTTGTACCTCAAATTCGCCTTTGTATGAGGAAAATTCACTTGTTTTGGATGTTCAAATTTGTCTATCTATACGAATGGGTGAATTCAATTTTACCTCTATAACCCAAGCACTCTCACCTATTTCCCAGAGACCCTCACAAATTCACCCCTGATTCAAGCAAATTTTCCCTTAATGTTAGATTTTCCCTTATTTGACAAAACGACGAATTTGCTTTCACCTTTGTTGAATGTGAATTTTCCTTTGTAACTAGCAAATTCGCCCCTAATTTGAAGTTCTCCTTTTCTTGATTGTAGATTCACTCGTCGAAGCAAATTTTCCCCTATGTGTAAACCTAAACCTACAAAAATTCAAACAACAACAAACCGTGAAAGTATAGACCCATTATGTGGGTCCCACTGGCCATGCCATAAATGTGTGTAGGTGAAACTTCTAGTCTAAAATGAAAAACAAAAGAGAATGCAAACAAGGAAATACACAAACAACACCTCAATAATTAGCCTAGTTGAACTTGAACATAAGAAAAGATAGAAAGTGAGTGTTACCTTGCCCAAGTTCATGAGTTGGTTGGCCCTTTTGATTCATTCGATTGTGTGCTCCTTTAGATGGAAAATAGCATGCAACCTAGCTCTAAATGATCATAAGTGGATGAGGAATGCACTGATGCAAGTGTTATTTAGATAGATACACAATGTGGATGTAAAATGGAGCTACAACAATGGAGGTTATGGCTTGGTTTGGATGCTTGAGAGTTGGAGTGCAAGATTGTGTGCTTGATTGAATGAATGTCAAATAAGGGAAAAATCCTCTAAGTTTAGGGGAAATGCCACCATACACAAGATCAAGGGCTAGGGTGAGTTGAGGACTCACAAGCCCTCACATCTTGTCATGTGGTGAGTGAGGTGTCAAAAGGGAGGTGATGTGGAGGTACTTTATGGTACCTAGGGATTGGGACAAGATCTCCTCATAAAGGAGGTCCTTGTCCCCATATGGATGATGTGACACATGAGGAATTAAAAATTCCTCAAACATCCACATAGGGAAGAGGAGAGGAATTAAAAATTCCTCAAGGGACATGGGGAGAATAAATATGAATTTTAAATTCATACGAGGAATGGGTTGTCTTCCCCAAAAGTAGAAAAAAATTAATGAAAATTGACTTGGAGGTATTCCATAAATGGCATAAGGATTAGGTTGACCTAATCATGCAATTATAGTTGTCCAAACAGGGGATTAAGTTGATTAATGAAGGATTAAGGAAAGTGGAGAATTATGGAGGGTGTGCATATCCTAACCATGGATTGATTAAATTAATCTAGATTAGAGGGGGATTATGGAGAATGGGACAAGGAGAGAGAAAAAGGTGAATTTAAAAATTGATTTAAATTCACAAAGCCAAATGACTAAATTAAATAAATTAAACTATTTATGTAATTTAGAGAAGAAAGGGGATAAAAGATAAAATATTTAATTATTTAATTAAATACCTTAGGAATATTAGAAAAAGATGAAATATTAGTTAAATAAATTATTTAATTAATGCAAATGACCGATGGAAGATAGGTGAATGAAAGGCGATGAATTTGACCATATGGGGGTGGTGAAATTCAGATGTCTACACATATCTTATTAGATATCTTATATTTGGTTTTTCATCAAAATATTCTTTCTAATTTTGATGACTTCACTACTACAAGGGTTATCATTTTTTTTTTATATGTGAAATATTTTGGTGCCTCTCTTTAGAAAGTTTATCTCTATAGTGCATGTGAGGTCTTTTGATTTGTTTATTTTTTTGGCATATTATCCAAATCTTATGCTATGATTATCTTTCTTTTCAACTGATATCTATTTTTTGTCATTTTTTTTAGAGGGTTGTGAACTCTCTTTTTTGCATGTGTGAATGGTTTGTTGTTTCCATTATTTCATTTGTCTTTTAGAAGCATTCTTACATCTTTTTCTCCACTTATTTTTTCTAAATTTCACCTACAATTTTTATACTTTTAACTATTCTAACAACAAATCTTTATATTCTTTAATATTTTTTACTTCTCATATTTATCTTTTAACTCTTTGTACATATCTTTTAAACTTATTTAACCAGAATATTTTAGCTTTATATATATTTAAAAAATTTCTCTTCGAACTATATCATGCCAAATCTTAAATCATAACAATTTCAAAAGATTTGGAACATATAACCCAAATCAAAAATTTATCTAATAGAAAGTAAACATGTAAAATGGGTACCATATGGAAGTTTAGTTGCAAGGGGGTCTAATCATTCTAGTTGAGTAGCGTGCCTCTTTGCTTAATCAAATCATGCTAACGTGGCTAAACAAGTACGTTGGTTTCTACACAAATTTTAAGAGGAAATGGTAGGGCAATCCCTTGAAGTTTGTAGAATTAAAGAATATTGTGCTTATATGTGAAGATAAAAAAATCTCTTCACACGACAAGTGATTAGATAATCTGATCCTCATGGGGGACAAACGGCAATGAATTTTGTATATTTAAGATTTAGACGTGCCTCCTCAAAGATTGAGATAACGTAGATGGCTGTTAAAAAATAATACATTTTAACTAAAGAAACAGTTTGTTTGGAGGTAGATACCACGTGCCATAACACTGCCTAACTCATTGATAGCTACCGCTATCTCTAAAGATATTTTATTTTAATTGTTCTCAATTACCTTATCAAGGAGGATATTTAAATTTAAGAGGTTGTGGTGAGTACAATCTAAATTGATATTTAGATAGTATTATAATAAAATATCGACCTTAAAAAAATAAAATTGTAATAATAATTCTTTCAAAAATTATTAAGTTTTTTCAAAGGTTTATATTATTTATATCAAAATAATATGTGATAAAACAATATGATCAACAATACAATTGTACTATGGCTAATTCGGATGGGTTTCCTTTTGATGTACCGTGGCAAAGCCGAACGACCTTCTGTTATTTTGTTTTGGTGTCAGTCCATCTGTTTTGTTGGTGCTAAACTGTTGGCCTTGTGGCTTGAATTTTGATCTCTTATCTAGGTTAAGGGGCCTTTCCCCTACATTTTTAATAAAAAACAACACAAGTGTAGCTAGATATTTGAACACAAAATGACACCCTCAAAACAACCAAAAATGTGTTGAAGGGAGCCTAAAACCCTTTTCAAACCACACCCAAAAACGACACAATTGTAACCAAGTTGTAACAAAAGCACCAAGCTCACACAAAGAAAAAAGCCAAAGGGTCTATGTCCTTGATGATGTCAAACCCCAACCTTGAATTCTATACACCCTTAATTCAAGTATATATGACTCACAAAAATGTTGAGGAAGACCTCTCTTCCTTCAATGAACCAAAGTCCAATAAACATCAATATCTAGATCCTCAAATCAGGGAGAAAGGGAAAAACAAGCCTCAACCACAACCTTGACTTGAGTTGTCATGTGTAAGGAGGGAGAATGTCTACCAATGGAAATCAAATGCACCACAAGATCCATAGACAAGGGGTCCACCATCACAAGACAAAATGGATTTGAGCTCCATAGAAGGGAAATACACAACCAAACCAAAAGAATAACTTTTAGTGGGAATTGAAGTTATCAAGTGAACTAGGAATAAAATAGCGTGGGGGAAATTTCAACCTTATTATCCTTTAGTCATTCAATAATGTCCTAGAAATCTAAATTGGATTGACTATCAACCTCAAAGGTGAGTCAACTCTCAACAAGGAAGACCTAGGAGGGAGTTCTTTAAGCTTTGAGGGGTTCACCACCAAGCAAAAGCTTGCAAAAGATAACTTAACATTCAACTCACAAAACCTACTAATGCAAGCTAAATAAAGGATGCAAATGATGAAATTAAGCAACACGAAGTTATGATGCATGTACCTAGAAAGTCTGGAAATATGAAGAGGATTCTGGAAAAAGTAAAAATGTTGTCAAAATGTGCCATGGAGGACTAAAACACCCTTACTGTTGTCTTAGTTTCATTGTTGTTTTTTAGGGAAAATGTGAAATCTTTGGATGTCAAAATAGGATCTCAAAGAATCTCTAAAAAATTCCCTTGGGAGGACTAAGATGCCCTTGCTACCAACTTAGTTTCCTTCTAAAATTTTGAAATCTCTGAATGTGGTCCTAAGGCTCAAGGTTTGCACTTCCTTCTTCTAAGATCTCGGGTCTTAAAACTTCCAAATCTAGCCTCTAGGTGAGTCTCCATGAAGATGACAACTTTGTAATGCAACTTTGCAACTTTGCAACTTCAAATGATTTTCAAGTCTTCAACCTAAATATGGAATCACAAGCATGAGAGGGAAAAACTTGTTGATTGTTATTAAATGGGGGTTTTCCTTGGTCAAACCCCTTGTTGGTAATTAAACCTTGAAATGAAATAGAATAATGAAGGGAAATAATGAATGAACAAAGTGCTATGTTGCAACTCACCAAACCTTTGTTGTGAAATCTACAAACTTGTGTGAGATGGCTAGCTTGAATGTGGATTTTGAATCAAAGGAGTACTTGATATATATTGACTTGAATTGTTTGCTTGAATCAAAACCCTACATCACAAATGTTAGCTCAAAAACACACATGATGCAAGAATATCCTTGATATGATGCTTGAATCTTGATGATGACTATAAATGCTTGATGAATTGCTCTTGAATGCTCTTGATCTCATAAACTTTCGTTAGGAATGAATACTTGAATGCTACAATTGTTATAAAATGATTGAAAGAACCTTGTATTTATACTTATCCATTCTTAATTTCTCAAAATTACACCACGACAAACTAACATATGGATTCATTAATTAAACGAGGCTAAATCTCGCCAAGATTTGAAATTAAATCTTGAAAATAACCTAAGGGGGAATAAGACACCCTAGGTGGCATCATAGTCCCGAGGCATGAAACTCACGACACATATTCCAAAAAGGGGCCCATTTAAGGCACATTTGAAATCAAGGTCGCAAGACCTTTGGGGGATAAAGATGCCTTAGGTGGCATCTTATTCTTGGCCCAAAAATTAGGGACACAACTAGAATCATTAAATTATCATTCATCCTTTGATGTTTTTTAGGATTAGCCATAAAAATATATAATTTACTAGGCTTGTGGATGCAAAATAGGACTAATTAAGACATAAATAAGGATAAATGAAGCAAGGTGGGCCCAAACAAGTTTTAAAATGCAAGGGTATGCATTTTCCTACACTATATTTATCCCCCACTTTAGTGAGAGGATGAACTTGCTTCAAACTCACACTAAAGTAGCCAACCACACAATAAAGGGGGGTTACAATGAACGAATGCTAGTAAGATAGGATGATAGTAACCAAGAGGGTGACCAAGCCCCGAGGATCAAGATCCTATGGAAAACAAACATAACCACAAATGAAGACACTTGCAGATGATATATGAAGCCATAACTAAATCGCAAACATACACCATCAAAGATAGGAAAAGGAATAGGAAATAGGGAAAATACAATAGATCAAGCTTCGATTGGACGTCCAATGTATTGTGGATTGGGTCTAGGTTGTTTGTCCAAAATAATTTTGCAAGTGGAACGTGTTGTCCACTATGAAAATAAAATGCATGCTCACAAGGGCTAGTGAAGCTAGTTGTCCCAAGAGGTCCATATCAAACACATACCCCAATGACTATGATAAGGCCAAAAATTCAACGCAATAAGAAAGAGGGATGTTCAAATGGATTTTTCTTTGTTCATGTGAGGTCTTAATCTTAGAGAACATTGTTCCTAATGTCTCCAAAAGAGGACCAATCAAAGGATAAAAGATTTGCAATGTAGGGAATGCAGTGTGGCATATCACCACTAAGAGGAATGTAATATGCTTAGATAAATCAAGCCCTTGAGGGACATTACTCCCAATGTCACCACAAAGATAAAAACACATCACACGAAGTAAGAGAATCACATCAATGAACATGAAAAAATACCAAAATAATGCCAATGTATGCCCCACTTTAATGGAATTGCTAAACAACATGTTGTGAGCAATTACTTTAAAGTAGACAAACATGAAAATGGAAAAGAGGGTTGCCCCCCAAAAACACATAAGGGATCTATGGATTCAGGGTCAGTATCTATGTTTTTTGCAATGATATTAGAGAGCTCGGAACTATCACCATTCCCCAAATACACATAGAATTGGAAGAATGACACAAAGAGATCATAAACAAATGAAAAACCTTTTAGGTCAACATGGAAGAGACATAGGGTGTCTCAATGCCTTGCACCATCCCCAAAAATAAAACACAAGACAAAAATGCAAAGGAAAAAAAGGATAACAAAAAATCTTTTGGGTCAACATGGAAGAGACATAAGGTATCTTGATGCCTTGTGTCATCCCCAAAAGGAAAACACAAGACAAAAATGAAAGGAAAAGAAAAGATAATGAAAAATATTTTGGGTCAACATGGAAGAGACATAAGGTGCCTTGACACCTTGCATCATCCCCGAATGGAAAACACGAGACAAACATGAAAATGAAAGGAAAAGATCAATGAAAAGGAAAAATCTTATGACATATAGAAGATTCAAGGTACAAATAGAGCTATGTACATAGAGAGGAAACATAAAACAACAAGGGGGATTACATCACACACATCCAATCAACCAAAAACAAAGCAAAAAAAAATTGAAAAAACTAGTAAAGCACATACAACTCAATCATCTAGCAAGTCATCTACATCCTAGTCTTGTTCAGTATATGCAGAATGCATATCACTAGCGAGAGGGACAACATCAAGTGTTATACTAGGAGAATCACCAGGTTCAACATGTGGTGCATCACTCGATTTAGGAGGATCATCATGGTTGTTATTGTCTAAGCTCATGGAAGATGAAAATAACAATTTCAACTCATTATGAACTTGCTCATCAATTTTAGCAGTTTCTTCATCGTCATCCAAGTTAACCACAACAGAACTCGGGCGGATTATAATATCCATAGGAGGTCTTGGTCCTTATTTTCTTGGAGACATATGATTTTTTTTTTCTAGTAAGGGAGGAGGCTCATCGTTTATTGCTTCTATCAAGTTTGGATTTTGATTTTCAATGTTGTTCTCTTCATTTATCTCTTAAGCAATAGCACGACATCTATGCCTATGTTCTCTAGAATTTTTGTTTCTCTTATTATGGTTTTCAAGTTGTGTTTGTTTAGGAGTGGGTTTTTCAACCATAGGTTTCTTTTATCCTTGTGATGGAAGAATAGAAGAAACCATGGAAGGTTGCTCAACCACCTTCTCTTTAGCCTTATAAATTTTCTTAGGAGGCTGACTAGGACTTGTTTGGTTTTCCCTTGGTCTTTTTGTAGGAAATAGGCAAGGGACTTTGATGGATAGGTCTTGGTTAGACGAAAGGGCTTTAAGCTCAATATTATTTTCTTCAAGGGGCAAAGGTTCAATCATATGTGGAGGAAAAGTTTCCAGGGATAACTTGGCTATGAATTTTGCTTTGAACTTTTGGTAGGATAGGAAAAGGAAGTCCTCACAGGGTCTTATAGGTTCAATGGGATCAGGCCAAAAAAATCTAAGGAAAAAATGGAGAGCTAAATCCATTATGGTTCACAATGAGTATTTCACTACTGATTGAAAAACTTAAGTACTTATGGACAACAAATGAGACTGCATTCATGGAGGGAAGCCATTTGTAACCTAACTTCACATGAAATTGGTCTGAATTAGAGATGATAGAGAATGATACATTTAATTCTTCGGTCCTACTTGTAAAAGGAGTGTGATCAAGCCCATCGTAGCACTAGAAAAACCATCATGCATTTTAATCCATGCTTTCAATTTCTCATGTATCTCTCTTGAGTGAGTTCATGCACATATAAAAGTTCCCCAACTTTGATCAATTCTCTCCATAGATGAGATCAATTAAAATCCTAGGAATGGGCTTGTTATTGATTCTACTAGTTATGTAAAGATGACCATTAGGTGCATTTTTTATTGTTTCTCCTGAAGAGAAAGTAATGTCATTGGGAATTATGCTTTGTTGTTTATGAGGCTCAATTTCAATCATTCCTATCATTGTACTAATAGGACTTTGGACATTAGTATCCATAAGAGTTTGTTCATCATCATCCATATGATTTTGTTCATTATTGATCATGTTATCATCATTTGTGTCAATGCTCATCACATCGGGATTATTTTCACTAGACTTAACAAATGAAATATCATGGTTAAGTATGGGATTGGTAAAGATTAGCAAGTCATGGTTAGGAGCTACAAACATATTACCTTTGAAATTCACACCTCCAATTTGGATATGATTAAAATCAATGAAGTCTTGCACAAGATGTTTAAGATGCTTGCAATTTTTGGTATCATGTCCTTTTTTTTGGTGATATGAACAATAGGCATTGTCTCTAAAGCTTGGAGGTAATGACTTGCATGGGTCGAGAGGTCGAATGGGAGGTAAGGTAGGAATTTTTTTGTTTAATAGTCGAGTCATGATATTGTGAAGTGTGTCAGGT
Organism: Sequoia sempervirens; assembly: GCA_007258455.2. Taxonomy (NCBI): domain Eukaryota; kingdom Viridiplantae; phylum Streptophyta; class Pinopsida; order Cupressales; family Cupressaceae; genus Sequoia; species Sequoia sempervirens. The sequence goes on along the minus strand of VDFB02072274.1, from coordinate 82,570,205 downwards.
AAGGGAGTAAATTGTCTTTGTAGATCCCCAAATATATATAAGGATTACTTTTCTTGATAGCAACTACTTGGGTATCAACTAGTTGGGTAGGTTGGGAGGTGCAATTTAGTTGAAGGAAAATTTTATTTTGTCTTCTAAAAGGCTGGTAGGTGTTTTGGTTTGAAGATTCAGACTTTTCAGGATGAGTAGAGGTGGCTTTTGATTCACAACTACATACAAAATTTTGATAATCTTAGAGGGCGATGCATAATTTCATGAAGGAAGGGAATTTAATCATGGTAATCTTGTCTCATATCTTTCTTTGTAAAATTTCTATAAACATCTTTTGAAGGTGGGAATCAATAACTTTCACACTAATTTGAGAATAAAGTGATTGGTAACGTGAAATAAAGTCGATGACTTTTTCACCCTCATTTTGCTTACATCTCATCAAATCAACTAATGTCATTTCAGGAACCATATGCACATGGAAATGGTTAATAAAGGCTTCAACAAGTTCATTAAATGAATGAATTGATCTATTTGGTAATGTAGAAAACCTATCCAAGGCAATATCTTTTAAGGACCAGGGAAAAAGCTTAGACAAAAGTTTTCCCTTAAGGATAAATTCACTACACAAAGTAGTAAAGGTTTTAACATCATTAAAAAGATATCCCTTTCCTCCATATTTCTCAAATCTAGGGATCTCTATATCTTGTGGCACCAGAGTTCTTAATATCTCCAAAGATAGTGGGTTTCTTTTGGCATAGTATGAAGGTGGACCATTTTTATTTTCATTTATGGTTGAAACTTGACGTCTAATGGATGAAATCATTTGTAAAATTTTGTTAATGATAGGGTCATTGTGAATGTTTGAGATGGAGGTGAATATGGTGGTGTTGTGTACGTGTTGGAAGGACCAATGAATGGATTGCTTATTCAAGGAGATATAAGGTTAGATGCCACATAGGTATAAGGAGCACTAGTGGAAATGTGCGAGGTAGGAAGGACATTGCTATTTGGTTGCATCGTTGTGGTCACTTGACGATTGGCATAGGTGGGAATCGAGGTTATAGTTGAAGGGGGAGGAGTTTTATTTCCTCCTTGGCTTTGCACATTGTTTGAAGCTTGAGCACCATTGGTGGTGGGAGGAAGATGTTTTCCAAAGATTTGAGCTATATTACACAACTTCAAATCCTTCATCACTTTCCATCATGTCATGAATACTATCTATGGAAAGTATAATAGTGTTGGAAATATTTTCAATACTCAAGCTATCTTGTAAATGGGCTAGGTATTCATACATTTTCATTATGTTTTCTTGAGCGATATGATCAACCATTGTTTGAACACTTGGCATGGCACTTGTGGGTAGGGTAGGTAGAGCAAAAGAGGTATCAAAGGTATGGTCCATACCTAGTGAACTAATGCCAACACTACGAGTAAGAGAGCTAGATAACTTAAGATCCACAATGAGTGTTTTATTGCATGATTCCATGAGTCTCGCACTTCATCTCACCATAGTATTAGTAGGACACCAAGCAGTATAGCTTTCAAACCAAATAAATTGCAATGAACACAATATCCTATGCTTACAATTAAACTTGAAATGAAAGAAATTGAGATAACAACAATTCTTCAAATTGTAACAGAAAACTGAAAGCAGCAAACCGAAGCACAAAAAAGCAATTTCAAATCTTGAAAACTGGAAATTCAAAGTCAATAGGGAATAAGATGCCAGTAAGGGCATCTTGGTCCTACTAGTGGAATTTTGAAGTTCCAGAAAGTCAAACAAAAAGAAAACAACAGAGATAGGATTTTAAGCTAGAAACCTTAAGAGGGACTAAGATGCCAGGAAGGGAATTTTTGTCCCAATAGAGGTTTTTTTATAAAAATAGAAAATTTTGAGTTGATAACAATGTTCCCAGGTTGCCTACCCAAGGACCTAATGTTTAGAAATAAAAATTTGTGCAAATGAATGCAAGAAAAAGTAACTAATGACAAGAAATTGGATGCAAAGTTGAATGCAATAACAATGTCACTAAATGCAATTAGGATGATTGAGAATACACTTTTCATTTTTTTAATGAGATACAATAATGTAAGAAAGAAAAAATGCAACCTATATGCACTTTCACTAATGCAAAAGTGAGAAACCCTAGATGCACTTTCACTAATGTAAGACACAATGTAAAAATGAATGCAACCTAGATCTAGGACGTTAATGGACTCCAATTTAAAAATAAATTCTCTAAAATTTTGGGTTCACCAAAATGAACCAGAAAGAAAATGGTGTGGGGGAAACACCCACCTTATTCTCCTTCGATCATTCAATAATTTCCTAGGTATCCAAATTGGATTGACTATCAATCTTAAAGGTGAGTCAACTCTCAAAAAGGAAGACCTAGGAGGGGGTTCTTTAAGATTTGATGGGTTCACCACCAAGAAAACTCTTCAAAAAGATACCTTAACATTCAAATCACAAAACCTAGTAATGCAAGCTAAATGAAGAATGCAAATGATGAAATTAAGAAACAAAAAGTTATGATGTATGTACTGTATAAGTTGTTAGATCCAACTTCAGAGCCCAAGAACACCTGCATGCAAGAGATACATGTCACAGGAAAGAGAATGGAGAAAAAAGGAAGAGAGGGTTTTGAAACTCTGAAATATGAAAAATGTATTAACAGAGAGTTAGATAAAATACAATGATAAATCCTTATAAAAGGAGATTGTGCAACCCTAAAGAAACCCTAATAGGTAGACATTTAATAATTAATATAATTATTAAATGTCACAATATGCAAACTAAAGTGAAATCTTAAGAGAGGAATAAAGGTAACTTAATTAACATAATTAAGTTAAAACCTTTACTCTAACACCCCCCTTAAGATGAGCAAGAGTGCAGCTACAAACATGTGCATGAAAGCAAAGGTAACTACAATGCATGAAAGTAAAATGAGGGTCCCGACAACTAGGCCTGATCAGGTATCTGAATATAACCAAATCTCTATAAAGTGGAGAAATAGAGAAAGCCTCATGGGAAAAACTCTACTCCAAAAGAGAGAAAAGAAAGGAATGAAATGAACTAATGAAAGAAGGATAGGAGGTGGATAACATGATACCCCCCATAGACAACTTCTATCATATAAGTACATATACAATGGTCTCCATAGGAGAGATAGAAAGAGAGATGAAGGCCCCCCCACAATGAAGAAACTCATGTTACAATGGTAGATTCCTGATGTAGAATCCAAAAGGAGATCTTGAAGCGGCAAATGATATTCCTTCCCTTGGGAAGAAACAAATCCAAAGGATGATGTCGAAGAAACCCTGTGAAGAGTGATGAACCAATCTGTGTCAAGATGTGTGCTATGATAGGATGCTAAAGAATCTCGCTATCTGAACTAAAACAAATGATATCAAATCCAAACAGACATGGAGAATCCTGAAATGCAACCTCTGAATGCACTGATAATGGTGGGCGTACAGTGATAACCTGACTGTTAAGGTAGAGGAGATGAATGTCCTCAAAATAATCTTCCAAATCTGCAATATAGGACTCAACAAACAAGAAAGATATGTCTGCAAGATAAGAGTCCAAAGTAGCTATGTATGGAAGGTGAATGATGCCCTACTACACTAAATCAGGAACAATAGGAGATGCTGATGAAGTCTCAGTCTAAAGAGTAGGAACTGTGAGATAAGCCTCTGATCCATCAAAATATGTAAGGGTGTCTAAATACTCAAGTTCCTCTAAAGTATCATGATCAAAGGGTGTATTCTTTGTCCAAGAAATGGGTAAGAGATAATCTGAAGCAAGATCGTCTAGGAATGGAGAGAGATTTGGGTCTCCATAGATCTCCCAAAGACATGTCCAAAGTGGGTGAGGACAATCAATGTCCGATATAGCCAACACAGTGTCATGATCAACACTAGACAATATAAGTCCTACTATGTGATCTCTAATGATATCCCATGCTAATTTTCCCTTTGAAGTAACTGGTTTAGGTATGAGATGATACAAATAAGGCAAAATATTAAGCCACCTACAATGTGTAAGTATGCACTTTGCCCATGACTCATAATTACCCCGTTCTAGAATTACAACTGAAGGGTGAGTAGAAAAACCCATGATAACTCTTCAAATTAAAACATCTGAGAAAACTGACCTTACAACATGTAGATCAAATTAAATAGACCATCCCATGCAAACAAGACCTATGAAGGTGCCAAAATGTCCAAGTAATTGAGCAAAGTGTAAAAACACACAAAGCTGAATAAAAATTACCTAGTAAATTTTCTAATGAAATAGACTACATATCTAGAAATATCACTACAACACCTTTCCAACGCCTATTTGTTTGTGCAAAAAAGAGTCTGGATGCAAAAGTTATGCCCCCAGAAGCGCAAAAAACATATTCTGGCTTTGACAGGAGAAAACGACATCAAAGGAAAAAAAACAAGATATCAAACCTTCACCATTAGATCAGGCTTAGAACTAGCTTTCTGACGCCTATTTTTGTTCAAAAAATGGAGAAAAATTGAGCATTTTATACCTGATTGAGTGAAACAGCTCCGAAAAATAGAACAATGGCCTCTAGAGCCCTTAGGGGCTAAAAAAATAGACCCCTAGTCCACTGGGCGACCAGGGGCTGAGCGCAGGTGGCGCCACGGGGGAGCATGGGCGGCGGGCGGAGCTCTGGCAGGGAGTGGGTGGCGCCCTGGCAGTGTGGTGGTGGCCTGTCGATGGAGCTCAGCGGACAGTCGCCGGGTGGAACACCGGTGGCCGAGCAGCCTTCTGGTGGCCGCTGGGCGGTTCCACTGACCTGAGCAGCTAGTGGGCAGTCGCTTGGTGGCCGATGGACGGCAGCCCAAATAATACTGGCCGCACAAAAATTAAATAAGAAAACTTGGTTTTTTTGGATTTTTTTAATTTTTCGACCTTGTAGATCGTGCCCTGAAGCCGTACGACCTTGGGGCCAAAAAAAATTTGCTTCCCTGATCAACTGTGGCCGAATTAGACTATTTTATATGAAAATATAGGTTTTCAGGTGCTATGAATCCAACGGCGAGGTCCGTTTGGGCCAGAAATGAACCCAAAGAATGGAGTAGGCCAGATCCACAAAAAATCAACTTTAAAAACTTGTGAAAGCCTAATCAAACCCTCGTAGCTCCAAAATCTTCAAAACAAGAAAAAGTTGCAGTATGTCTGCTCTGATACCATGTAGAAGTTGTCAGATCCAACTTCAAAGCCTAAGAACACCTGCATGCAAGAGATACCTATCACAGGAAAGAGAATGGAGAAAAAAGCAAGAGAGGGTTTTGAAACTCTGAAATATGAAATTTAATGTATTAACAGAGAGTTAGATAAAATACAATGATCAATCCTTATAAAAGGAGATTGTGCAACCCTAAATAAACCCTAATAGGTAGACATTTTTATAATTAATATAATTATTAAATGTCACAATATGCAAACTAAAGTGAAATCTTAAGAGAGGAATAAAGGTAACTTAATTAACATAATTAAGTTAAAACCTTTACTCTAACATGTACTTGGGAAGTCTAGAAATGTGATGAGGATTCTGGAAATGCAAAAATGTTTTCAAAATGTGTTATAGAAGACTAAAATTCTCTTACTATTGTCTTATTCAAGCTACTATTTTTTGGGGCAAATGCAAAAAATTCAAATGTCGGAACAAGATCTCAAAGAATATTTGAAAAATTCCCTTGGGAGGACTAAGACACGCTTGCTGTTGACTTAGTTCCATTCTGAATTTCTACATTCTCTGAATATAGTCTTGAGGCTCAAGGTTTGCACTTCCTTCTCAGATCTCAAGTCCTAAAACTTCCAGATCAGGCCTGTAGGTACGTTTTTGTGAAGATGACAACTTTGTAATTAATGCAACTTTGCAACTTCAAATTATTTTCAAGTCTTCAACCTAAATCTACAATCACAAGCATGAAAGAGGGAAAAACTCTTTGATTATTAGTAAATGGTGGTTTTCCTTTGTCAAACCCCTTGTTGGTAATTAAACCTTGAAATGAAATAGAATAATGAAGGGAAATGATGAACATGAACAAAATGCTATGTTGTAACTCACCAAACCCTTGTTGTGAAATGTAAAAAAGTTGTGTGAGATGGCTAGCTTCAATGTGGATCTTGAATCAAATGAGTACTTGATAGATATTGACTTGAATTGTTTGCTTGAATCAAAACCCTACATCACAAATGTTATCTCAAAAACACACATGATGCAAGAATATCCTTGATATGATGCTTGAATCTTGATGATGGCCCCAAATGTTTGATGAATTGCTCTTGAATGCTCTTGATCTCATAAAATTTCCATAGTAATGAATACTTAAATGCTATAGATATTATAAAATGATTGAAAGAACCCTATATTTATACTTATGCATGCTCAATATCTTGAAATTACACCAAAACAAGCTGACATATGGATTCATTAATTAAAGGAGCTAAATCCCACCAATATTTGAAATTAAATCCTGAAAATAACCTAAGGGGGACTAAGATTCCCTAGGTGGAGTCTTCGTCCCAAGGCATGAAACTCAGGGCATAGATTCCAAAAAGGGGCCCATTTAAGGAACATTTGAAATTAGGTTCCCAAGACCTTTGGGAGAAAAATATGCCCTAGATGGTGTCTTAGTCCCAACCCAAAAATTAGGGCCACATAGCTAGAACCATTAAATTATCATTTATCCATTGATGTTTTTCGGGATCAGCCATAAAAATATATAATTTACTATGCTTGTGGATGCAAAATAGGACAAATTAAGACACAAGTAAGGATAAACAAAGCAAGGCAAGCCCAAACAAGTGTGGAAATGCAAGGGTATGCATTTTCCTACACTATATGTACCCCCCACTTTAGTGAGAGGATGAACTTGCTTCAAACTCACACTAAAGTAGCCAACCACATAATCAAGAGGGGTTCCAATGAATTAATTCTAGTAAGATAGGATGACAATAACCAAGAGGGTAGCCAAGCCCCTAGGATCAAGATCCTATGGAAAACCTACATAAGCACAAATGGACACACTTGCAAATGATATATGAAGCCATAACCAGATCAAAAACATAGACCATCATAGATAGTAAAAGGAAAAAGGAAAAAGGAAAAATGAAACGGATCAATCTTCGACTGGTTGTCCAACACGATGTGGATCAGTTCTAGGCTATTTATCAAAAAGAGGTTTACAAGTGGAATGCGTTGTCCACTATGTAAACAAAAGACATGTTGATAAGGGCTAGTGAAGCTAGTTGTCCACTAGGTGAGCCCCAAGAGGTCTATATAAAACTCACACTTCCATGATTATGATAAGGAAAAAAATGCAATGCAATAAGAAAGAGGGATGTTCAAAGGGAGTTTTCTTAGTTCATGTGAGGTCTTAATCTTAAGGGACATTGTTCCTAATGTCTCCAAGAGAGGACCAATCAAAGGATAAAAGATTCACAACTTAGGAAATGTAGTGTGCCACATCTCCACTAAGAGGAATGCAATATGCTAAGATAGATCAAGCTCTTGAAGGACATTACACCAAATGTCACCACAAATATTAAAACACATTGCAGGGTGATCTTGCAATATTGGTTTACAATTTTTGGCCAAACTAGACACTTAAATAAATTTTTTTAACTAAATCTTCACTTCGGGCACCTATAGCGGCTAAACCATGACGAATTTGAAGATGATGCAAACTAAAGTTTCGTGAAATTTTGTCTATAGATTCTAAATATATTTTTTTCAAAATTTTTGGAATCAGATTGCACTTCTGTTTCCATGTCCCTTGAAAACTAGTTTTTTTTATAAAACAACATTTTAAAAAAGTGAGGCTCACTATATAGTGCATAACTTTTTTCCATGAAGGATAAAATTATAATTCTGTTGAATTCATATTTGTCACTCTGATATCTAGTGCTTCCACTTGGTTAGATAGTTTTTTATTGAATATTTTTTCTTTAATCAAGTTTCGAAGTTAAACTAATTACAATTCAGACATAGCGCGACCATATAATGCGTAACTTTTTTTGTATGTATCAAAATTCAATTTTTTTTTGTTGGATCAAGGAATTCACTATTTGGTTCATTCATATTTTTCAAAAAAAATTTTGATAATCTACTATTTTTCCACATGTGTAGAACAAAGAGCTTGATTTTTGGTGAAAGACCTATGTTTAATAAAACTTAAAAAACAAATACATAATGAAACTAAAACATGTATTAAAATTATATTCGTTGGATAGCTCATTCTGAGGACTACCTAATTATAGTTGGGTCTGTGATTTCTCTGCCATTTTCATCTTCAACTTGAGCTCTGAAGTACAAAAAATTTGAATTTTTTTGTGAATAAGGTCAATAATTAGGGAAAGGGGGGGCTCACTCGAACCAGGGGGTTTCTAGCGAACCAGGGTTCATTCGAACCCCCTTCCACAAATGAGTTTCCATTTTTTTTTTGGCCGATTGGTCTGTACATGCATTAAATGGGTTCGCTTGAACCCTAGTTTGAGTGAACCCTCTTTTGGTTCACTTGAACGAACAAGTTCATTCAAACCCCCAAAATGAAATTTTTTGGCATGGGGTCAGTTTTTACAAATTTTCCTTCCTCATTCGAATTTTAAACCACTTTTGTGGGTTTACCGTGCATGAAGTAAGAGAATCACATCAAGGAACATGAGAAACACTAAAATAAAGTCAAGATAATGCAAAAATAATGCCAATGTATTCCCCCACTTTAATGTATTGCTAAAAACCATGTTGTGAGCAATTAATTTAAAGTAGACAAACATGAAAAAGGAAAAGAGGGTTACCCTCTAGAAACAAATAAGGGATCTATGGATTCAAGGTCAGTATCTGTCTTTTTGGCAATGATAGTAGAGAGCTCAGAACTGTCATCATTCCGTAAATACACATAGAACTAGAAGAAATACACAGAGATAAAAAACAAATGAAAAAACTTTTGGGTCAACATGGAAGAGACATAGGGTGTCTTGACGCCTTGTGCTATCCCCAAAAAAAAACACAAGACAAAAATACAAAGGAAAAGAAAAGATAATGAAATATTTTTGGGTCAACATGGAAGAGATGTAGGGTGTCTTGATTCCTCGTTTCATCCCCAAAAGGAAAACACAACACAAAAATGAAAGGAAAATAAAAGATAATGAAAAATATTTTGGGTCAACATGGAAGAGACATAGGGTGTCTCAACGCCTTGTATCATCCCCAAAAGGAAAACACAAGACAAACATGGAAATGAAAGGAAAAGATCAATGAAAAGGAAAAAGCTTATGACATATAGAAGAATGAAGGTACAAATAAAGGGATGCAAATAGAAAGGAAACATCACGGGGGATCACATTACACATGCAATCAACCAAAAATAAAGCAAAAAGAAAATTGAAAAGACTAGTAGAGAACATGTGAGTCAACCATCCAATAGGTCATCCACATCCCAACCTTATTCAATATATGTAGAATGTGGATCACTAGCGAGAGGGAAAACATGAAGTGTTGCACTAGGAGAATCACCAGGTTCAACATGTGGTGCATCACTCAGTTTAGGAGGATCATCATGGTTGTTATCGTCTAAGATCATGGAAGAGAAAAATAACAAATTCAACTCATTATGTTCTTGCTCATCAATTTTAGCAGTTTCTTCATTGTCATCCAAGTTAACCACAATGGGAGGAGGAATGATAATATCCATAGGAGGTATTAGTCCTTGTTGTGTTGGAGACATAGGATCTATTTGTTCTAGTAAGGAAGGAGGCTCATTGTTTATTGCTTCTATCAAGTTCAGAATTTTGATTTTCAATGTTGTTCTCTTCATTTATCTTTCAAGAAATAGCACAACTTCTATGCCTATGCTCTCTAGCATTTATGTTTCTTTTATTACAATTTTCAAGTTGTGTTTGTGTAGGAGTGGGTTTGTCACCCATAGGTTTCTTTTCTCCTTGTGAGGGAACAACAGAAGAAACCATGGAAGGTTGCTCAACCGCCTTATATTAGGCTTTATAAATTTTCTTAGGAGGCAGATTATGACTTTTTTGGTTTTCTCTTTTCCTTTTGTAGGAAATACACAAGGGAATTTTGATGGATGGGTCTTGGTTAGATGAAAGGGCTTTAAGCTCAATATTATTTTCTTTAAGGGGCAAAGGTTCAATCATAGGTGGAGGAAAAGTTTCAAGGGATAACTTGGCTATGTATTTTGCTTTGAAATTTTGGTAGAATAGGAAAAGGAAGTCCTCATTATATCTTATAGGTTCCATGGGCTCAAGCCAAAAATAATCTAAGGAAAAATTTCCATTGGAAGATAGAGGGCTAAAGCCACTATGGTTCACAGTGAATATTCCATTGTTCACTAGAAACTTTAAGCACTTATGGAAAAATAATGAGGCCGCATTCATGGAGCAAAGCCATTTGTAGCCTAACTTCACACAAAATTGGTTTGAATTAGAGATGGTAGAGAATGATACATTTAATTTCTTTAGTACTACTGGTAAAGGGAGTGTGATTAATCCCATTGTAGCACAAGCAAAACCATCATGCGTTTTAATCCATACTTTCGGTTTATCATATCTATCTTGAGTGAGTTCATGTACATATACTGTTAGTGTAATTAATATTTAATTACGCTTGCATAAGTTTACTTAGGCATTATTTATTTCCTAGGTTTTAGGATCTCATATTTATCTTATCGAGCTATCTTGTTGCTCAAGATAAGATTAGGTATTCTCATCTTTGCTTTTATAAAGCAAATAATCTCTTGTAATTAATTGGTCTTTTCGAATATATCAAATTGCATGTTTTTATGCAATCTCTGCTTTTTCGTTTTCTTCTTCTGTGGAAGGAATATTTTGGTTTGCAATCAGATCTTGGCTAATCTAACATGGTATCAGAGCCTCGATTAGCAGCCCCTTCTCAGCATTTTTGGAGGATTTCGTTGCAGAGCTCGTTCGGAGTCCCTCAAGGGTTTCAATCCTTGAGTACATTTATGCAGCATCTTGGATCAGATTGGGGTTTTCCGTTGGATTCAGAGCACTGGAAAAAGTCAGAAATGACTTTCGTTTTATTCATTTTCATCACCGATTGCCAGATCTGCGAGGGTTGTAAGATCGGTGATTTTTCTGTTAGATCTGGGGGTCGCCTGATTTTCGGAGCACTTTGGGCCCAAACGGACCTCGCCGTTGGATTCGCAGCGCCCAAAAACCCCCATTTTCATATAAAGCATGTCCGATTTGGACACTGTCGACCGGAGAAGCAAATTTTTTTTACCCGCGGGCCGTACGGCCCCCAGGGACTGTTCCCGAGGCACAGATTTCGAAAAAAAATCAGAAAAATATTAAAAAAATCAAAAATCGCAGTTTATTTTTGCGCCGCCCGTTTTAATGGTGACCGCCGCTCACCCACCAGCCGGCGGCCACCAGCCACCGGTCCGCCAGCCCTTAAGGGCTTATCCCATAGCAACGGGGTCTTATCGGTGACCAGCGCCCACGCGCCAGCCCCTGGCCGGACCTCCAGCCCCTGCGGTGGTCACGTGGGTGACCAGGGGCCGCGCCTAGCACCCTACACTTCAGCCCCCTGGTCCGCCCATGCGACCAGGGGCCTTATTTTTTTAGCCCCTGAGGGCTCTACATGGCTAAATCGGACCCTTTTGGAGCAGTTTCACGGAAACGCACATAACTTTCACATACGGTGTCTTTTTTTGGCAAACGAGATATCACCGGAAAGCTGTTTCCGAGCTCTACGCATTGGTGTTGGTGAGATTTTCTGTTTTTTCAATTTTGATACATTTTTCTGCCTCGGAAGTCAGATGTTGCTTTTTTCACTCCGGGACCCATATCTTTTGACTCGCCTATCCGATTTTCGCAATTTTTGCGGCGTTTGAAAGCTTGTTTCTGCCTCTATACAGATCTGAGGTTATTTACAGAAAATGTTCAACTTATTTTATGCATGAATTCATTTTTGTTTCGTGCTCTAGGTTTACATTTTCATCTATGTTTCTATTGTTTTGCATTATCTCCTTATGCAATCATTGGGTATTGTAATAAACGAACTGATATAAAGTTCCATTAAGGGGGGTTATTGCATCCATATTTCATTTTGGTGACAAATCGCATGAGTTTTTCTGGTTTCCTGTTGTCTTTTTTTAGCCACATTCTTGTCTTGCTTGACACATATCAGATTCATCGGTTCACACTTCAGATTGAGAGCCTATGGTTAATGATCCACATTGGATCCATCTTAGTTTGAGGGCCATGTTTTTTTATGGTTATTGTTCCAGAGTCTATTTTTGGTACTCCTTCCCATGGAAGAGTTTCAGTCACAGTTTGACATCGGCATCGAGATACACAACTTCCAGATTTGTCATCATTATGGGTCCATTCATCTCTGTTGCTTGATTCCGAGTTGATCAGTTTGGAGTTTGAGTGTTCCGTGGCATCGGGTCTTCTGTTGCTTTAATCATGATTCCTTGAGTCAATCAGTGACTCTCATCGGTTTCAGTAGTATACAGAAGAATATTTCCTTGCTTGCCTATATCAAGTTCAGTGTTACTCTCGAGTTCTTCCAGTGATTCTTAGCCAGTTCATCTCTCTCAGGGGGTTTCTCTCTCTTTACATTTGTACATGAGTACCTCATCAGGCCTTGTTGCCGGGACTCATATTTGCATAATAATCTACTTCTCCCTAAGTTGCACTTATGGGGGTGTTAGTGTAATTAATATTTAATTACGCTTGCATAAGTTTACTTAGGCATTATTTATTTCCTAGGTTTTAGGATCTCATATTTATCTTATCGAGCTATCTTGTTGCTCAAGATAAGATTAGGTATTCTCATCTTTGCTTTTATAAAGAAAATAATCTCTTGTAATTAATTGGTCTTTTCGAATATATCAAATTGCATGTTTTTATGCAATCTCTGCTTTTTCGTTTTCTTCTTCTGTGGAAGGAATATTTTGGTTTGCAATCAGATCTTGGCTAATCTAACATATACGAGTTCCTCTATGATCACATTCTCTCCATAGATGAGATCAATTAAAATCCCAAGAGTGGGCCTGTTATTGATTCTACTAGCTATGTAAAGAGGATAGTCATGTACATTTTTTATTGTTTCTTCTGAAGAGAAAGTAATGTTAGTGGGAATTATGGTTTGTTGTTTATGAGGCTCGATTTCAATCACTCCTATCATTGTATTAATAGGACATTAGTATCCATAGGTGTTTTTTCATCATCATCCATAGCATTTTGTTTGTTATTTCTCATGTTATCATCATTTATTTCAATGCTCATCACATTGGGCTTAGTTTCACTAGACTTAACAAATGAAATATTATGGTTAAGTATGTGATTGGTAAAGATTAGCAAGTTTTGGTTAGGAGGAGCTATAGACTTATTACCTTTGACATACACACCTCCAATTTGGACATGATTAGAATCAATGAGGTCTTGTACAAGATGTTTAAGACACTTGCAATGTTTTGTATCACATCCTTTTTGTTGGTGACAAACACAATAGGTATTATGTCAAAAGCTTAGAGGTAATGAATTGCTTGGGTCAAGAGGTCGAACGAGAGGTAAGGTAAGCATGTTTTTGTTTAATAGCTAAGTAATGATATTGTGAAGTGTGTCAGGTGAGAGAGTAAACTGTCTTTGTGTATCCCCAAAGATACAAGGATTACTCTTCTTTATAGTAGCTACTTGGGTATCAACTAGTTGGGTAGGTTTGAAGGTGGAATTTAGTTGAAGGAAACTTTTATTTTGTCTTCTGAAATGCTGGTAGGTGTTTTGGTTTGAAAATTTAGACTTTTTCAGGATGAGTAGAGGTTGGCATTTGGTTCACAACTAGACCTACAAAATTCTAATAATCTCAAAGGGTGGTGCATAAGTGAGTGAAGGAAGGGAATTTCATCATGATAATCTTGTCTCATGTCTTGCTTTGTAAATTTTCTATGAACATCTTTTGAAGGTGAGAATTGAGAATCTTCACACTAATTTGGGAATAAAGCGATTGGTAACTTGGAATCAAGTCGGTGACTTTCTTGCCCTCATTTTTCTTACATCTCATCAAATAAGCTAATGTCATTTCAGGAACCATATACATTTGGAAATGGTTAATAAAGGCTTCAACAAGTTCATTAAATGAAAGAAATGAGTTATTTGGTAATGTAGAAATCCAATCCAAGGCAACATATTTTATGGATCAATGAAAAAGCTTAGCCAAAAGTTTGTCCTCAAGGATAAAATAACTACACAAAGTAGTAAAGGTATTAACATCATTAGCAGGATCTCCTTTTCCTCCTTATTTCTCAAATCTAGGGATCTATATACCATGTGGCACTGGAGTTCTTAATATCTCCAAAGATAGTGGGTTGCTTTTGACATAGTATGAAGGTTGATCATTTTGATTTTGATTTATGGTGGAAACTTGACATTGAATGGATGAAAGACTTTGCAAAAGGTGGTTAATGATAAGGTCATTGTGCATGTTTTGAGATGGAGATTAATATGGTGGTGGTGTGTATTTGTTGGAAGAACTAGTGAATTTATTGCTTACTATAAATAAGATATAACATTAGATACCACATAGTATAAGGAGCACTAGTGGAAATGTGTGAGGTAAGGACATTGCTAGTTGGTTGCATCATTGTGGTCACTTGAGGATTGAGGTAGGTGGGAATGGAGGTTATAGTTGAAGGGGGATGAGTGGATTTGAGAAGCTTGAGCACCATTGGTGGTGGGAGGAAGATGTTTTCATTTGAGCTATATTACACACAAGTCCTTTGGTTGCATCATTGTGGTCACTTGAGGATTGAGGTAGGTGGGAATGGAGGTTATAGTTGAAGGGGGATGAGTTTTATTTCCTCCTTGGATTTGCAAATTTTTTGAAGCTTGAGCACCATTGGTGGTGGGAGGAAGATGTTTTCAAAAGATTTGAGCTATATTACACACAACTTCCGGTCCTTCATCAGTTTCCATCATGTTGTGAATACTATCTATGGAAGGTACAAGAGTGTTGGAAATGTTTTCAATACTCATGCTATCTTGTAAATGGCCTAGGTCTTCATGCATTTTCATTATTTTTTCTTGAGGGATATGATCAACCATTGTTTGAACACTTGGCATGGCACTTGTGGGTAAGGTAGGAATAGGCAAAGAGGTATCAAAGGTATGGTCCATACCTAGTGAACTAATACCAACACTAGGAGTAAGGGAGCTAGATAATGCAAGGTCCATAATGATTATTTTATCATGGGATGCCATGAGTCTCCCACTTCATCTCACCACAATATTAGTAGTAGGGTATGTGTAGGATCATGATGGGCCAAAAAGTGGTGATCTAATGGGTATGTGTAGGGTATGTGGCTGACAACTTTTTTTTTACCCAAAATTGATGAAACGAAAAGGGTTTTTAAAGGAGATTCTCATTTTTCCACCAGTATAAATTATGCTTTACTTTGAATTTAAAAAATTATTATTATTCATTTTCTATTTGAATTACGATCAAAGTCCCGATTGATAGGCTGATTGAAAAACATCTATAGCTTTCAAATGGTATCACATTTTTTGAATCTGAAACATGCATCACATTCTATACTTCGCATATTATTGGATTAAAAAACTGAATTTCATGAAGTTTTGACCAAGTTAAGGTGGTCAAACATACAAATTTTTTATACTTTTTAAAAGTTGTAATAAAAAATTCATAATTAATTATTTACTTGGAAAACATTAAAAATAAGAATGCATCACATTGAGACATGATTCCTCTACTTATATCTAAAATCTTATAAGAAAAAATATCATTTTATTGTGGTTAGGGTGGTTAGATAGACACCTACTTATTTTTTCTCTGAAATTTAAGTACTACTACATTGAAATTTCAAATTTTCACCAAATAGTTTTTTTCTAAATAAACCTAGTAGTTTAGAAACTACATTCAATTTGCTACAGATTCTATTCTTACATATTTTTTAAATAATATAGATAACTTATTCAAATTTTTACATCAAGTTGCCTAACTCTTATTTTTCTGATTTTTTTGCCACTTAAGGGCCTATTTTTTCCATGATGATCTTACACATACCTAGTAGGACACAAAGTGGTACAACTCATGCAAGGGAGAAACCAAAGAAAGTGCAATGAACACAATATCCTATGCTTACAATTACACTTGAAATGAAAGAAATTAAGATAACTAACAATTTTGCAAATTGTAATAGAAAACTGAAAGCAACAAACAGAAGCACAAAAAAGCAATTTCAAATCCTAAAAATTGGAAAGTCAAAGTCAACAAGGACTTAGACACCAGTAAGGGTGTCTTGGTCCTACTGGTGGAATTTTGAAGTTCCAGAAAGTGAAACAAAAAGCAAACAACATAGACAGGATTCTGAGCCAAAAACCCTGAGAGGGAGTAAGATGCTAGGAAGGGCGGTTTTGTCTGAGTAAAGGTTTTTTATATTAAAAAAAAAAATTGAGTTGTTAACAGTGCTCCTAGGTTTCCTACCTAGCGACCCGATGTTTAGAAATAAAAAAGTGTGCAAATGAATGCAATCTAAAAAGTAACTAATGACAAGCAATTGGATGTAAATTTGAATGCAATGTTTTTAATTTTGAATGCAATAACAATGTTCCTAAATGCAATTAGGAGGACTGACAATACACTTTTCAGTTTTTTCATGAGATACAATGATGCAAGAAAGAAAAAATGCAACCTATGTGCACTTTCACTAATGCAAAAGTGAGAAGTTACCCTAGATGCACTTTCACTAATGCAAGATGCAATGTATGAATGAATTCAACTTAGATCTAGGAATTTAATGGACTCTAAATCACAAGATGAATGCTCTAAAATGTCGGGTTCACCAAAATGAACTGGAAAGAAAATAGTGTGGGGGAAATGCCCACCTTATTCTCCTTCGGTCATTCAATAATGTCCTAGGAATCCAAATTGGATTGACTATCAACCTCAAAGGTGAGTCAACTCACAACAAGGAAGGGCTAGGAGAGGGTTCTTTAATCTTTGAGGGGTTCACCACCAAGCAAAAGCTTAGAAAAGATAACTTAACATTCAACTCACAAAACCTAGTAATGCAAGCTAAATGAAGGTTGAAAATGATGAAATTAAGCAACACAAAGTTATGATGTATGTACTTGGGAAGTCTCAAAATGTGATGAGGATTCTAGAAATGCAAAAATGTTGTCAAAATGTGCAATAGAGGACTAAGACACCCTTACTATTATCTTAATCAAGTTGTTTTTTTAGGGAAAATACAGAATATTTAGATGTAGAACAGGATCTCAAAGAATCTTTGAAAACTACCCTTGGGAGGACTAAGACACCCTTGTTGCCGACTTAGTCCCATTTTGAGTTTCTAAAATATTTGAATGTGGTCCTGAGGCTCAAGGTCTACATTTCCTTCTTCTCAGAACTCGGGTCCTAAAACTTCCAAATCTGGCTTGTAGGTAAGTTTATGTGAATATGACAACTTTGTAATGCAACTTTGCAACTTTTCAATTTCGAATGATTTTCAGGTCTTCAACCTAAATATGAAATCACAAGCATTCAAGATGGAAAAACTTGTTGATTTTTAGTAAATGGGGGTTTTTCTTGGTCAAGCCCCTTGTTGGTAGTTAAACCTTGAAATGAAATAGAATAATGAAGGGAAATGATGAATGAAAAAAGTGTTATGTTGCAACTCACCAAACCCTTGTTGTGAAATCTGCAAACTTGTGTGAGATGTCTAGCTTGAATGCAGATCTTGAATCAAACGAGTACTTGATATATATTGACTTGAATTTCTTGCTTGAATCAAAACCCTACATCACAAATGTTAGCTCAAAAACACACATGATGCAAGAATATCCATGATATGATGCTTGAATCTTGATGACGGCTCCAAATGCTTGATGAATTTCTCTTAAATGCTCTTGATCTCATAAACTTGCCTTGGGAATGAATGCTTGAATGCTATAGTTGATATAAAATGATTGAAAGAACCTTGTATTTATACTTATTTATGTTTAATATCCCAAGATTACACCACAACAATCCAACATATGGATTCATTAATTAAAGGAGGCTAAATCTCACCAAGATTTCAAATTAAATCCTAAAAAAAACCTAAGGGGGACTAAGACTCCCTAGGTGGCATCTTAGTCCTGAGGCATGAAACTCGGGTCACAGACTCTGAAAATGGTCCCATTTAAGACACATTTGAAATTAAGGTCCCAAGACCTTTCGGGGACAAAGATGCCCTAGGTGGAATCTTAGTCCCAACACAAAAATTAGGGACACACAGTTAGAATAATTAAATTATCATTTATCCTTTGATGTTTGTTGGGATTAGCCATCAAAAGATATAATTTACTAGGATTTTGGATGCAAAATAGGACCAATTAAGACATAAATAAGGATAAAAAAAGGAAGGCGATCCCAAAAAAGTGTGAAAATGAAAGGGTATGCATTTTCCTACACTACTTCAAGAAAACCAAACTAGCCATAGAGGGATCCTAGGCTATCATGTTTACAATATAGTCCATAGTTGGCAAGACCTTAGGGGAAACATCTTCATCCAAGAAAGAAAAATAACCCATAGTTAAGTGTTTGGGAAGGGAATTTTTACACTAAATATCCATATGCACCATCAAACAATAGAACCAAAACTAATTAGAAGCAATTGACCAACAACAAAGCATTGTTTACACCAAAAGGGAAGACCCTCATAATCTATCAGTTGAGAGCAAGCCTTATCTTCCATCATTTGAAAAATATCTCCATAAAAATCCTTGGGGATGTTGATGCTATTACAATATAAATATAAATCATATTTTAGTATAGATTTCAATTTTAATTAAGAGAAAAATATAATAAATTTAAAATTTCCAAAAGAAACATGTCAAAGTTACATGGATAGAACTTGACATGTTAGTACAAGGAAGAAGTAAGTGGAAGTACTTAAACATTTATGAACCATGATAATGTGTAGGCATGTAGCTACAACTTATTTATACACACACACACACACACACACACACACACACACACACACACACAGACTCACACACACATACATATGAGAGTAAGAAAATATAATATTTTTGGTATATATCTTTATATTTAAATATAATACAATTTATTACTATGAGCTAATTTAATAGAATATTTTTCATCAAGTTTATATTTATTATGTTAATATTATATAAAGCATTTTAATATGTTGAAAATTGAAAAGCTTAATCACAATGTATAATGGAACCCTACTAAATTGTATGCAAGATAAGGCTTAAAGAAGAACCAAAATAAAATAACAACTTTTCAAAGTTGCTACAATTTATGTGTGGATCTATTTAATATTGTGGACATAGAAAAAGTAACCCTTCTACTTTTTCTAATGTCCAAGCCCTCCTAGTGGATTTTGGCTTGATTTTTCCTAGATTTAATGTTGTAATGTGGGCAACACATTCACATTAGGTCTTGGACCCTTGAGAATCATTAAGAATTCTAGGATGTCTTGTAAAAGCATTGTGAAGTGTTGTAACTCACTTTCACACTTTTCTAGGACCCTTTCATTATAATTCTCTTAAATAACACCTTTTTATCACTTACTAAGTCTTATTTCAAAGTGTTGTAAAGAGTTGTAACAAACTCTCATGCTTTTCTAGACGTTTCATCACTAATTCAACCCTTTCTCATATTTAAATGACCCCTTAATGCACTTTTTGGCCCTACTTAAGTGTATTTTTGAGAATATTCATGTTAAACAACATTAAATGCACTTTAATTCCTAACACCTAGTAAAATTTTCCTGGTGAGACTAAATCACCACCAAGGGAAACTTAGTCCCACTGGGCCCAAAAATCAAAATAATTTTAAAATTTTGGCAAGATTTTATTCTCTTAACCTTAAGGTCGGCCTGTGATGTATTATTTTCATGAAATATTCTAAAATCAAGTATTAATAAAGGTTTTTTCCCTCATTTTTCATCTCCTAATCTCTTACAATCTCCTAATTTCTTTAGTACATTTACTTAATCATTCTCAAGCATTCTAAGCACTTTCAATCATCCATTGGAGAATCTTGTTCATATCTTTAGATCTCAACATCAAGGGTTTGGTGAATTTGTGACATTGCATGTTGTTCATTCATCATTCTCTTTCTCTTTCATTTCACTTTATAGGGTTTGATTACCAAAGAGGGGTTTGACCAAGGCAAACCCTTATGCTCTAACCCTTAACCCTTTTCCCCCTCTTTCCATGTGTGTTTGTAGGTCTTGTATGCAGATTTTTCAAAGAGAAAGGTGTAAAAAAGGTGTTGTAAACTCATCAAAGTCACCTATGTCAACAAAGCCCTAATTGAAGCTTGGAGACCTCTTTTAGCCCATTTTCTATAGAATCTAAACTAGAAACTTATCAAGAAGGGAAGTGCAAACTAAAATATACATATTATTATCCCAAATTTCTTGAGATTCCTAGATGCACTAAGTCACCATTTGTGGTGAATTAGTCCCATGCCAAGACTAAAAAGTGATTTTTACATTTTTGAGTACCCATTTGGTAGAAACATGTTCTAGCAGAATCTCCTCAAAATATGACTAAGTTGCCCAGCTTGGCATAAGTGTCCTAGTTGGCTTTAACAACAGTATTTGTTGGATTCTAGAGCCTCTCTACATAACATTTTTGTAAGGAAACTTGCAACCATCTAATGAAAATTTCCACATAACCCAAATCTGAAAATCAATGCAAATAAGTGCTCAAAATCAGCATGCAAGAGAATAGACAACATACCCATCAAAAATGACACAATATATACCCTAGGAAAGCCCTCAAGAGGGAAAAACCAAAACTCCAAAAGAATCCATACTCCATGTATTATTCAGCAATGAAAACCCATTACAAAACATCTTCAAAGATTCCATGAACACTTCTGAAGCATAAGATATCAATGCATTCAATGTTACCAAGCATGAATCCACACATCCCATTCCATGATTCAAACCATCACACATGCACAAGCTCAACCTACTAACTTGCAATAAACTCTCCAATCTTAAACAACTACCCTTGTGATTTCTTTTATAGAAACAAGCTCCCACAAAACCACCAAGTGGTATTACATAAACCATGTGCCCAAAACCATGAACTTACAATCATGTGACCCCACATTTAATATTGGGTACTTTATTATATTTTATTATTCCCCAATATTAAATAATTACATTTTACAATTAAGTCACAATGTTACATACAACATAAAGTAACCCCAACATTATAACTCCTAGTGATGCACATCCATCTAGGTATCCCTAGGTGCATCACACACATAATAATAAATAAAACATTATAAGCATTATTCAAGGTGTACAACACCTAACTCTAACAACTTCAGTTTCTAGGTGCACCTCTCCAATCTTGTTTAATTCTGTCATTGTTTACTTGCGTTCATTTTATCTTTTTGCATATCACAATGTGTTTTCAAACAACTTGCACTTCTTAGGTTTTAGATTAATAAGTCATTCATTTTATTAGTTTGTTTCATTTAGTACATTATGTTTAGACACATTTCATCCATCCTTGCATTCATTTTGAGTGTATACATTGCCCATTTTGGCCCATCTTTCTCCTTTTAAGTGAAAAACCCTAGAAGTGCTAGAAAGCCCTTGGGTGCCAAAATCTTTGTGTACAAATAGTATAACAATACATTGGATCCAATTCATTAGTACTACTAATTATTCTAGGAGTGTTCAATTCCATCACATAGACAATCAAGGAGAGAAGTTAATGATAAAAAATAAACCATGAGAATTGCAATTCAAAAATATATTATTAGTAATTTTTGATATGAGCTAGTGATGGAAAGAACAACATTGATATTTATTCTTTTCATCAGAGGTGGTTCTATTTTATCACACTATTTTTTCCATAGCGACCATTCATAAAATCACATAATTCAATGGTCAAAGATAAATTTTGGCCAATAAGACTAGGTCATGTATTTAGCATATTTTGGTAGGAATGAGGTTTAAAATTTATATTTTATATTTGATCATTGAAACATGTGATGTTTAAGTAGAGTATGTCATAATAGATAAGTGGTAAAAAATAAAAAAATGATCTAAAAATGGTTCAATTTATCATACACATATGAATTGCATTAAAAATAGAGAAAAGTAAAAATTTCTCTTATTTTAGTTTGTGGGTATCCAATGTATAGCCAACTATGTGTCAACATTGCACTCATCATATTAACTATCCATCAATAGAAATTATATGAAAAACTTTAGATATTAATTAACAACATATTAATTAACATGATTAAGCTAGTTTGAGTGAGTTATTTTTATCATTCACTTTATGTTGATAATTACTTTTTTAATTGTATCTCCTATTACTAGCATCCTTCTTACCTTATCTTGCTAGCATTCCAATTGCCTAGAATTGACCTAGAGAAACTTGTATAAGAATAGGTGCATTTACATTCTATTTAGTGTGATATTTTCTAATTTAGTTAAGTTGAAATCATGACTTTATTGTTAAAACAATAAATAATAGCTTAGATTTTTAACTACTAGAGAAGATCAACTTTGTGATGGAATGGTCATGATTTTTTTGTTGCCTATTTTCTATGGTCCAATAGTACGACAATTAAAACCTATATAAAACTGTAGATAATGTAGGTAATTGCCACTCTTGTTATTTAGTACTATATACTAAGTGGTACTCTCTATTCTTAATATGATTTTGTTTCCTATTTTTCTTCTATGAAGATCTTTCTATCTAAGGGGACCTTTTACATAGTCAAATATTTTTTCATTAATATTTAATCTATAAGGGTGGATGAATTTATTAAATGAAAATGGAATAATGTTATTTGTGAGATGGATTATATGATTCTATTTTTTGTTTTGAACAAGGAAAAATTTGATGATTCTTCTTCGCAATTGGCATCCTTGGTGGCTCAAATTTGTAATATTTTTGTCCACTTTCATTCTATTTCTATTGTTCACATTCCTCGGGAATGGAATACTGTTGTTGATTTTCTTGCTAAGTGGGCCTTTGTTGTTGATCGAGGATGGAATGTTTCTATCTAGGATTCATTGTCTCTTGCACAAGGTGATCAATTTCCCCATCTCCTTCATATTCACAACCTGTGATCATGACTTATTCATTAGTTTTATTGGTTCTCTTAGGTTTTGGTGGGGGTGGATTGGTGGAAATCAACTTTGGTTATTCCTTATTTTACTTACCATGACTACTATTGCTATTTGGACGCCTTTATGTAATTTCACTGGACTTGTTTGATTAATATATTTTTATCCTTTTTACCAAAAAAATTACATGTACAAATAAATTGAGTAATTGAGTAAAAGGATTTGATTACACATGTACTTGAAATTTTCCTTGAGCTTGGCCTTATGGTTAATGCTAGTGATTCAAGAATAATATTTTGGGTAAGAGCTCCTCTTGTGTTCTAACCCTTGTCCATAGATGAAATCCTCTAGCTAAAAAATAAACATATCTAATATTCTCAACACTACATTCAACATGGTAAGCCAGAGGACACTCATAGGTACAACGACTTATGGTCCCCCGTGAAATTATGGGATTCTGCAATTCTCAATGGTATTTCTTCCACTGGCGTTTGAATTATCTACTACACAGTTGCAAACACTAATCCTACTTTGGCTTTCTAGATAACGGTATGCATTGTTCCATGTTCATTATCCATGGTATGATTATGACTAGTAGGAAAAGCTAATCCTAATTTAGCTCTCTAGATAATCATATGCCTTGTTCTATGTTGATTATTCATTGTATGATTGTGACTAGTAGGAAACCATATGCATGTATGACTACAACCATGATGCTTATGATTATTGCATGGCTAGGGTGGAGACAAGTGATGTAATCATTGGTCTCAAATTTTAAATATTTGTTGATAAATTAAATATTATACTTTATACTATTTTTAATGAGTAATGTTTTAACGTAACACATAATTAAGCTAGAAAAAGATCAATTCATAATTTCTTAAAATTTCGTAAAGAAAAATCATTAGAGCTAGTGTCTATGACACATATTTTATTACACATTTTATTTATTATTAATTTTTAATTTAGCTAAATATTTCTCATTACGCATAAATATGTATTCCAAATTATTATTAATTTTTTGAAACAATGAAATCAATATAGGGGTAAGTGCACCAAGATGGTTCCCAAAAAGGGGGCTTAAGTGGCCACTTTTTTTATAAAATCAGAAAATGTTGACCTTGGACGTCAAATTGAGGATAGTTACACTCAAAATTTTGAGATGGAACAAAAACAAGGATCGAAGTACTCCGAGTCTACTTTCTAAACTACTAATTTATTTTGAAAATGGTTGAGATTAAGGGGTTCAAAAGAGGGATTTACAGAAATTGGTGTTGTTTTCGTTAGAAAAACATAACATAGCAACTCTTGTACGACCTGAGCACGGTGAACTTTTTTGTAGTATTTTTAAAATTGCTACAATCAGAAGTTAGCTAATAGCATCTAGTTGGTGCACAATTTTTTTGATAATTTTTTAATGAATATTTGATTTTTTACTAATTTTTTAAGTGGGCGCTTCTTGAAAAGCATATTTTTGTCCGTGCTCCCACTACAAATTTTTGAAAATAATTGATTGTAGAATGGAGTCTAGTTTCTTTTTTTTTGAAATTTTGATGAAGTTAATTTATAAAAAAACACTAAACACTGCTTTTTGGCAAAAAACAGACATACAAACAAAAGAAATTATGGATGAAAGGCTTAACATTGTCAAAATATGAAAAAAAAATTACATCGTTGGATAGCTAAGAGAGAACCTAACATTATCCATGTTTTCAATTTTGTCAATATTGA
This sequence comes from Sequoia sempervirens, assembly GCA_007258455.2. Taxonomy (NCBI): domain Eukaryota; kingdom Viridiplantae; phylum Streptophyta; class Pinopsida; order Cupressales; family Cupressaceae; genus Sequoia; species Sequoia sempervirens. Next base: position 82,545,320 of record VDFB02072274.1, on the reverse strand, counting down.
ACTAGATGCAATCTTGATGGTGAGCATGGACCCGATTATGTGAAAATTGTCGAATTTGCAAAAACACGTCTCTGGCCTTGTTGGGAATGCCCTCCAAGGCTTTGGGTTGGTATTCCAAGGAAAATAATTTCACTTTTTTCTTTGTTTTTAACATGAAATAACACATGCATGTTATAACGCACTCGTGTTATAATGCAAGCACATTTTAAAAAAAAAATTATAAGTGGCCAAAAAATTGGTACCCAACTTCATACACCCGCCCATAGATTTATTGTGTTCAACCTTTTTCTATTTTTCATGTGTATTGAATGACTTTATGTTTGATAGAAAACCTATGTTTATTGAAAAACTAGAAAATAAATATAATAATTCAGTAAAAAAAATAAAAAATATACATTTTGGATAGTTTACTCTAAGGGCTACATGTGTGTTAAATATTGTGCCATGATAAGTCTATTTGATTATGAAAAACATGGTTTGAATCATCACTTTTTTTCTAATTAAAGGTGAACAAGTGTGATGAGTGTCGTAGAAGTGTCATTTCAAAGGCGCTTCATTAGAAGGAGACCTTTGATCAAATGTCCTTTAAAATTTTCACCTTCTAAAAATAGTCCATATATATATTTCAATGTTAAAATGGACCTTCAATCAAAGGTCCTTCATTAGTCACCTTCAAAAAATAGTCCATAAAAATGTTTCATTGTTAAGAAAAAATGGACCGTCAAGCAAAGGTCATTTACCTTTGATTGAAGTCCAATGACATGTGGAATGCTCAAAACCTTTAAATGAAGGAATTTATAACAAAGAAAAACCTTCATTTTAAGGTGTTCAAACTTTTCACCCTTTCCAAACTCATTTTTTAAAAATGGCTCACAAGTGAAACAATCTTTCTGCTTCCACTCAAGGGCTATTCTTGAAGAGAGGTATATGGTTCCAACTTGGACTAGAGTTATACTAAGACCTTGTGGCTCTCTATTTTTGAAATCTATTAATGACTTCCTAAATTTTCTTAACATAATTATTGAGGGTCTATATTAGACATTATATGGCTAATTTTTATACAACATAATACTATCAAGATATTTATGAAATTCAAAATATTTATCTCCATTAGAACATTACTATTTTAATATTACATATATGTTACCTTCGGCATGCCCCACTTGCCCACTATCCCTGCTACCCCCACACAAATATATCTTACACTTATTTTTATTACTCTACTCTAAAGAATTTGAATCTATATCTAATCCCTAAAATTGTTGTGAGTGTAACTTGATTTCCTTTCACCATATTCTTTATCTATTATTTGATACTTTATTTGGATTTATTATCAATTAACATTAATGTTTGGATTAACTTTTATGTTTTAATATTCACAATTCTAAATGTACTCAAGTATTTTCTGTTAAATGGGAACAATTTTATTTTTTTATTAATCAAAAGAAAACAAATAACAGTTTAAAAAAAAGCACAAAAAATAAAAAATCATCCATAAAATTATACGATCATTAGAAAACATATATATTCTTCACATATGCTTTAACATATTTCTTCAGCTTCAAATGCTTTGCAAGAAGAATGTTAAATTATGAAACAGCTTTAACAAATCAATAAACAAGTTTTATAATTTCAACATTACATACCTGACTGAATTGTTTTAATTTTTTTTTTTATAAAATTACTTTGTCCTATATAAAATTCAGGCTGATCAGCCCCAGAAAGTGTGTTGATCATCTACGGCACTTCAAGAAATCTGGCTTGAAATTTTCACGTGTCGTCGTCTGGTTAATGCTATTAGTCGGCGGGGAGTTCAGTTGCAGGTGGGTGTAATCATTATCATTTTTAACCAGGACCGATTCCTTCATTACCATTTTTTTCCCACAAAGGAAAACCACGGCATTCCCTCAAGTTTCTACAATTAAAAAATTGTGGTTTACAAGGATACGATAAACATTATCTTCACACGTGAAATGGTTGAGTAAATCTTATGCGCACGGGGGACAAACGACAACTAATTTACGTTTTAAAAATTTAGATTGAGATAACACAGACATCTATTCACAAATAAAACCTTTTGACTAAGGAAAAACGTCGTGTGAACGTAGTTTCCGTGGCCCAATAGGAATCCAACACATTAATGGTCTTCAACACCGTGACGTGTAAGAAATAAGATTGTAACAATAGTAGTCTCAATTGTTACCGTTGTATGAATTTAGATTATATTTTAATATATATTTCAAATTTAATTTTTATTAGAACACGACATTGAAGCCAATTCATACTATGTTTCAGTTCATGAGTGTACAACATCATAACATGGCGAATCAGAGAGAAGATAATGATTAACAATAATTGCAATCATATAGTGCCACTTTAGTAATGTCATAATAGATAACTGGTAGTGATCAACAGTTCTATCTAAAAATAGTTCAGTGCATGACACAAACACGATTTCCATGAAAAACAGAGCAGAGCCAATTGATATAGACACTTGTTTTCTCTTAGTCTGGTCTTGGAGTGAGTGGTGGATACCAACTTCTCTGCCAACATCACTCATATCAATCAACTATCCAAGCCTACAACTTGCATGTACAACAAGTTTACAGATATGTTTAACAGTGCGAGATGATAAAGCGAGTGATACTTTATCTTCCTAGCATTGCACCTGCCCAACATTGGTAGAGTCTTGTATAAGAATGGGCAATTTCACATACTATTTTCTATGATATTAAATACTCATTTAGTTTAGTTTTTAGTTTTTTAAATTTTTTATAAAAGTGGTAAACACTTTTTGATCAGGAGTTATGAACTGGTGAGATTATAATCGGGGGACCTCATCCCTAGCATAAATACTCAATAACCTCAATGGAGTTTGAACCTTGATGGCAAGAACAACATCACAACTTAACCATCACACCATGTCATTATTGGCAATATTTGCTCATTTAATTGAGATGAATCATGGTTTTGTTTATTTTTAAGAGAATAAAAGGTATAGCTTAGGTTTCCAGCTACTAACGAACAATTTTCTTTATTTTGTTGTTGGCTGTTTGTCTATGGTCCAACAATAATTTGTGGAATGCACTATCATACTTTGGACAACTAAACCCTATATAATTTTTTAGATAATTTGGACAACTGTCATACTTGTCATGTGGCAATCGATATGGAATAGACTTCTATTCTTACTATCACTTTGTTTCCTAGTTTGTTCCTAGCAAGAATTAGATGCTATTAGATACAAGTCATCTATTTTTTTTCTATTTAATGACGGTTTCTCTTCATTCGAAGTAAAAAAATGTAGGGTGGAATATTTTTTTGAAAACAAACAATAAATGGTATGTATAAATAAATTTAATAATAGAGTATAAAGATTTATTTATATATATGTATTTTGATTTTTTTCTTAATGTTGGTGAATTTGAAATAAGATTTTGAGTAAGAGTTCTTTATGCAATCTGACACTAGTTTATATATGAATTTCAACCCTACCAATGTAAACACATCTAATATCTTCAATAATATATTAAGTATGACAAGCCAAAATACACTCATGGGTATCACTTGTGGTTCTTTCATGAGATTGTGGGTTTCTATTTTTCAAGTGCCTCACTTTGACTAGTACCACAATTATTTGTTGCACAATTGTAAACAATATTTATACTCTAGCGCTAGAGAATGGTTTACCTCATTTCACGTCAATTATCCATTCTATGATTGGGAATAGTAGGTAGTCATATACACATGCCACTATAATTACGGAGCTTATGATTATTATGTTGAAATGGGGGTTGAGCCTCCTATCTATTGTGCTTCTCTACCTCACAAATAATGTACATCCTTATGTGAGATTGATTAAGTGATTCAAAGAGCCACACTAGTACAATTCTTGCTGGAAGACTCACTTCTTCTAGTTAATTGCTTGGAAATTCATATTTATACTCAATGCTTTAAACATTCTTGAATACATCAGTGTCTCCCATTCTCTATCTTTTCTAAAGTCATTTTTTTGTGAGTGAACTTTGTGATCTACCTTGGCATGTGAACTTTGTTAGACATGCAGATAATGTGGAATTACATTTTTTTAGGTTTTAGATATGTGGAGGATGTGGAATGAAACAATATAGAAGTCATTATCAAGGGATTATGAAATCTAAAGAATAACACATATGAGGCCATGGAAAAATAAAGGGATCCAACATTGTATGCACCAATGGAACCTTTAAGTGGATGTGACAAGATATAGGAGGTACCAACAAGAAACAACAAAAGTAAGTGACTAGTATCAAGTAGAGCACAATAAGCTCCCTTAAATTACTTGGACAAAAGATCCACTTGAATTGTCTTGCACATATGATTGTTACTAAGATTTTCATTATTGCTTTTAAAGTGATTGTAGCTTCTTATATGTTTTACTAAATATTATCTCCAAAAAGATAATACATTTATATAGGATCCACCACACTAGGATACGTAATTATCAAACATCCCACAACCATCTGTAGAATCTCATCTTTAAATTCTTGATGACACCAATGAGGACCTTGTTCTCCTTTATCATGATACTTCTCATGAATTTTATCACCTTCTCAAGGTGTAATTATGGTACATATAAATCTTAATGTTCTCTCTCCACCTCTAAAACATTCATGATGACACATCCTATAGTTGTACCTAAGTCTACTTATCAAATCTAGAAACAATTCAACATAGGAATGGAGAATTTTGGACATTTTTGAGAGACCTTACTCATGGCTCCTCTATCCATTTCACTCGTAAAATAAGAATTCAAGAAATAAATATGTGATTTCCTTATCACAAAAGGGAGATGGATTGCTCAATGTAGGAGGAGCTACTTCAGCACATGTTATGAGGCCAATTACTAGGTAAAAGCATAATCCTATGTTAAGCTATAAAGAAAATGACCAACAAAAGTAAAAATTTTAACTTCAACTACATACGAAAAAAGTGGTCTTTATGTTTTTAATTTGAATATGACGTAAAATAATGAAATGCAAAACTTTTGATGAAATTTATACTTGTAATTGTTAAAAAAATTAAAAATTGGGTTGACATATTTTTTGTAAATTTAAGAATAGAAATGGAATTGTTGAAAATTTTAGTAAAAGTGAGGTCAATGGGATGTCTCAAGAAAAGATAATTTATTTTCCCTAAATAACTAACTTCAATACCTAGCACATGATAAAAGAAAAAATTGATGAATATATATTTTTTGTATTAATGTTTTAAAGTAAAACTTCACTATAATGTCATAGTTTTCATGGGACATCAACTTTTTTCTAATTTGTTAATCATTTTTTTTTTTTAAAGTGTATGCTTTTGAAGAGGAATCTCTCCTCTAATGCATCATATACTTTTTTAAAATTTTGGAAATGTTTTAATATTTTTTTTTAATTTTTAATCAGTCTCATGTTTGATTATAAAAACCTACTTACACTAAATTTTTAAAAAAAATATAATAAAACTAATCAAAATATCAAAAAGTAAATAAATTTAGATTCTAGACTCCGAGTTTTACAAAAGGCCATATTTAGATTTTCATGAAATTACTTGTAGTTGTAGAAATTTGAAGTTGAAGTTGAAGGTTTTTCTTTTTAATTTTTCTCCAAAAAGAGGGGTTAAGGTGCCACATAGGTAGCTACATACAATTTTGGTTGAAATGGTTTCACCAAAACACTTTCGACCCAAAAAAAATATTTTGAAACCTTACATGTAAATTGAGGTGCATTTCTAATTTTCGGAGGGAAAATTTTTATTTTACAAATTTTGGTGAAAGTGTTTCACTCAAAACTATATGTGCCATGTATAGGCCATGTTATTTTAGGTGAAACTGTTTCATTTGAAACTATCTAATTGACTGAAAATGTGACATAGGTTTGTGTTTTGTACCCTACTTTGACTTCTCTTCTTTCTTCAATGACTTTCATTTGTAAGCATTTGAGACTTCAAGCAACTATTCCTTTTGGAGGGGGTTTTCTAATTCCTCGTCTCTTTGCACTCTCTTATTAGGGGAAATTTTTCTCTCTTTCATTGGGAGAAATAATTTGTACATAGGTGACTAACATGACAATATACTTAAGTGTATGTATATAATTATGCACTTAGTATGTATTTCCTATATTGCAGAGATTAACTCCATATATTGTATAGTCTCTTGTCGGCTATAAAACAAGATTGTAAGGTTCTACTTTGCACAAGTTCTTTTTGTTATTAAATTCAAGTTTTATATATCAATACTTTATTTACTCTCGGGCAACCATTTGTATTTGATTTTTGTTAATGGTGGAGGACTGGTTTGATGGCAATAGAATTATGAATCTATATATACTTATGGCCATATTTAGTTTGAACTTTTGGTGCTGGGCTCTATTTTCAAGACAGTGCTTAGGTTTTTTTAAGACGAATACTTTAAATTAGTTCCTCAAATCTCGTTTGAAGCTTTGGATGTAGGTCTTAATTTCATAACATCGATTTTTGATATGAAGAGAATGTGTTAAGAATTTGTTGTAAGAATGCTATGATGAGGAAAATAATAGTGTTTTTGGTTTTTTTATTGAATTTGTATAATTAAATAATAATATAAACCTAGCGTATATGAATAAAAAAAATATTAAATTAAATGTGAAATTGAAATAAACTAATATAACATTTAGTTGGTTTTTGAGGGCATTTAGAAAAATATTTGATTCACTAAAATTTCAAATTTTACATATTTGATTAATTTTCATTTTGATTCATTTATGTGAGTTTAGATCTAATTTCCCTAAACACATATCTAAATTTATGCACAAGTTTAGACCTTATATATATATTTTCCAAATTTAAAATGAAATTTGTTGATCTAATCTAGTAGAATATATATATATATTGAAATGTAATTTGCTAATCTAATCTAGTAGAACATGCATTGGAATTTAATCATCTTGATTTTTGATGCTTGATGCTTGAGTGTGTATAAAGTAGAACATTGATGGTTGAAATTTTTGATGCTTGATGTTTGAGTGTGTATAAGGTAGAACATTGATGATTCAAATTTATTCACTTCATTTATGATATTTGATGTTTGAGTGTGTATAAGGTAGAACATTGATGTTTGAAATTTATTCACTTGATTTATTTATTACATCTAATATTTTTATTAATGAAAAATAATTTAATTTAATCATTCATTTTAGAATGAAAGTATGATAATGTGGAACACTTTTGGCCTATTTTATGAAAATGCACCCATGATCCACCACATGACAGAAAGATCGAAAGCCAAGCAATTATTAGAGGGCCGGTTAGAGTAACCATGGATTAAAATGTTACATCAAAATTGCAATTTGAATCACATAATGATTCTCAATATTAGTAATATTGGATTGTGTTATTAACATGAGGTTAGTAAATACTATGGTTGAAGTTGGTAGCCTAGGTCATACTTGCATCATATTTGGGTAGGATTGCTAATGTCACATTTGTAATGTGATGTGGTTTTCTTATATAATGTGATGTAATTCAATTTGATCATTGTTCTTTTTTTTTACTATATACTCAACAAATGAGGGGAGATGCTATGTTCTTTTCATGAATGGTATGTAGGGGAGTTAATAGATCTATTATTGAAGGAAAAGTATTTCTATGATATTTTTTCTTTTGGGTTCTTTTAAAAATATTTAAAAATTATATTAATATATTCTTTTTATGATTTGTTATTGAAAGAAAATATTTAGAAAGTATATTGTGATGAATGATGACACACATTTTGTATATATTTTTAGTATAAATAATTATTTAAAATTGAAGTGTGATATATTATATTTTAATAATTGTAGTAATGGAGAAATGCCCCCTATTACATGGCATTGATTTAGTGTTGCAATGTGTCTAACATATTCACATTAGGTCTTGGGCCCTTGTGAACTAAATGAGCTTATTGGTGCCTTATTTGGAGTGTTGTAAATTGTTGTAACACACTTTCACACTTTTCTAGGGTTTTATTTAATAATTGGGCTTATTTATGCTTTAATTGGCCTTATTTTACATCCACAAGCCTCATTTAATGCATCTTTTAAGGATAATCCTGACACAAATCAATATCCAATCATAATTTAGGTGTTTTCAGCTTGTGTGGCCTAGATTTAGTGATCTGGGAATCATTCACTACCTTGGGTGAATGAGTCCCACCTAGGTTTTTGGACCCCAAACCTAGTTTCACCTTTCTAAGCATTTTTTTAAATGGTCCCATAAATAATTCCTAATGGGAATCATTCACCACCTTGGGTGAATGAGTCCCATGTGACCCAAAATCAAAATTAATTCAAATTTTTGTTAAGATTTTATCCTCATAGATTTTATGCCAGCTTGTAGTGTTGAAATTTTAGAAATTCTTGCATAATTAAGTATAAATACAAGTTTCTTTCACTCATTTTACACCTAAGCATTCAAGAGAGCACCTAGCAAGTTGAATGAGCATCCTTATAGCAAGTTTGAGTTCACAAGAGAATTCAAGAATTTACAAGAGCTTTCAAGAGTAGATTATCAAGCATTTTAGGGCATTATTCAAGCATCAAACATCATTTCAAAGTCTTCATGCATCCTGTTTTTTTATTGAGCTAACAATTATGATGTAGGGTTTTATAATTCAAGCTAGCTTTTCATTCAAGATCTATCCTATTCAAGAAAGAGTCAAGATCTACATACATTGGAGTCACCTCATACATGTTTGTAGCACTTCATTGCTAGGTTTTGGTGAGTTGCAACAACATATTTTGTTCATTCATCATTCTCCATTCCTATTTCATTCTATTTCAAGGTTTGATTACCAAAACATGTTTGACCAAGGAAAAACCCTTTCCACTAACAAAACAAAATTTTCCCCTCTCTTTAGTGTGTGATTTGTAAGCTTAGATTGAAGATATATTAAAGAGAAATTTTGGAGAAAGTTGTCAAAGTTGTCACCTTGCATTGGATATACATGGAGAACTTCTACAAGTTACAAATTAGGGTTTTAGATCCGAAAATTAATTTGGGAGAAGAAAAGAGAAGGTGTTGAAGTGCAGATCTGAACTTTGAATTCCCAAAAAAGTGGAATGAGACTGATTCGTGAAAATTGGCAAATGAGTCCCACTTTAGGCTTTTTTTTCAAAAAATTTACAGATTTAAATACCCTTCTTCTAGAAACATGTTCCTATGCAAAAACCCTGTTCTAGGACTGATTTTCCCAGACTAGCATATGAGTCTCAGTAGGTCAAAAAATTAAGTTTTCTAATGTTTCAAAGCTCATTCAAGTCTATTTTGAATTCCTAGGTGCACACATTTCCTCTTGTAGCTTGTTATTCTAAACCACTTGGGAGTTGGTGTAGAAAGATGGGGGGCCAAAAAGTGCCCACACATCTTTCAAATTTCAAAAAAGTCTTAACACAGAATTATGGCTTGGTATGACCAAGCCTTAGGGCCTTAGGCTCAGCCACACCAAGGAAAAACACACTTGCATTATAACATGAGTGTGTTTTGGCTAATATAAACAAAAAAAGAAACTTCATTTCATTTTATATTCTAATATTTCCTATTTCTTCATGGTCTACAAACCCTCAAAAGCATGCTCGCATTATAGGAAGGATCATTCTTTGAAATTTCTTCATCAGATCTTCACTAAATCCTCACCAAAATGTGGCCATGATATTGGGGAGGTCAAAGGAGTAAGTTTTTATTTTTTCTGTGAATTTGTTATTAAATAGCTATATTTCATATGCTTTTTGATGTAAATATATTTAATTTTTAGGAAATGATAATGCAACCTCCAAACCCTCCTAAAATTCCACTTCAAAATCTTGATTCATCTCATGCCCAAATCCTTGCCAAAGAACAACCCCAACAAACACCTCCAACAATTCCTCAGCATGCTCCAAGAACTCAAGAAAATTTAATGGGGAAAATTGAAAGTAATAAAAAACAAATTGAGGATATAGTTGCAAGGTTGAAAGATCCTACAAGCTCAATGTTGCATGGAAACATACTTGCTCAATCACTTGAATCAATAGTATCACATGAAAATTCAATTAGCAAGAAAATAAGTGGTTGGTTAGACAAGATACGAGAGTTTAGAGAATTTTATGCAAATAAATTATCCTATAAACAAGTGAAAGATGAAGAAATTATAAAATTTGACTTTTGTACCCTATTCACAAATTGTAGAATAAATCAACCTTTCCATCCTTCAAGCAATAGGTTCCCTATCCATTGGTGTAACTATGAAGGGATAAAGAACCATTTTTTGGCGAAGGTGGTGGATGGTTTTTGATCATCCTATATGCAACAACAATGAGGTGCCACAATATTTTTTGAGGAAAATCTATTGTGAGTTTTTCCTTAATATAATACCAAACTATTTTGATATGCAAGACTTCTAGCGTAGAGGTGGGTTCTGTACATAGGAAAAAGTAGGGGCATGTCTTGAATCACAACAACTGACAAGACGAGAATTCGCTAGACCATCATATGAGCATGTTGCTATTCCTTCTGTTGTGAAGGAAAGTGCTAAGATAAATACACTATGGTCAATTACTTCCCTAACGTAGAGCCTCATACAAAATGCTAGTCCTCTAACATAGGGTGAGTTAGGCAAGTCTTCAAGGTGTAGAGTTCTACCTCATATTTATCAAGATTGCAGGTCAACCTGTGGTTATAACTTCATGCATAATTAGGAGACAGGTATGTAGGGTACATTTGTAGTTGATCATATAGCGATGAAAAATGCCCTCCTTAATGAGTGATTTAACCTTCATATTTAGGTAAATGATATCAAGATCATTGTGAAATTTCATTTTTGAAATATAAGATTAACTAAATTAGTTCAATTATTATAATGATATTTTAGGGTCATAGTGTTCACTTTGTTTTCAATGGTCCTCCACCTCCCTATTACGTGACCACATGTACTATAAAGGTATGCATCTAGTAAATAATTATAAATATTACATGTGAATAGAATTGTTTTTGAAAAAGAAAAAAAATGGGTTTCACAAGGACCTGAAACCAAAAAGTTTACAATCAAAAGATAGGATCATCAAAGACACCATAAACAAAAAGGTTGTAAAAGCAACAAAAATACAAATCCACAACCACCAAAAAAGCCAGCGAAGGCCACAAAACCAAAAAACTAGACAAAACGCTAGCAACAACTAAATTTGGGCCTTTAATATTTATGTAGTCTCAGCTTCCAAATCGTTCATATCCTAAACCCCCCTCTTTAAAATCTGAACCATCTAGGTAGTAGGAGGCACTTTCCTTTTAAGGTTGGCACGGGTCCTTTTCGATATACCTTGGTCCTTGTTCTTTCTTTTATCCTTGTCCTCTTCTAGGTCAACAACTAGTGAGCCTTGTTGTGATTTTTCCATCTTTTCAAACATTGCATTGATGATGATGGCATTGTGCCTAGCCATTTTATGGTTTTGTTCCACAACATTTTTCATGTTATTTTTTATTTTGACAATTTCAACTTCCAGAGTCTTATACTTTTCCTCAGTGTCACCTTCTCCCATTCCAATACTGTTCCTTTTCTGTTTTCCTTCTCCATCACTAAGAGTGGCCAACTTCAATTCCAGTTCCACCGACTTGCTGTTCAGAACCCTATTTCTTTGATTAAGATCATTAATTTCTTGATAGGCCCATTTCAAAATCCTAAAAATGTCACCAATGCCATTTCTTGTAAAGGCAAGAATATTGCCAGACTGAGCCTAGTCTAAAATAAGGTTAGCATCATCCGATTTGGGGGAGCTAGGAAATCTTGTACCATTTGAAAGAGGCAAGAGGGGAGGGCACAAAATTTCTACTAACTTCAGGGTTCTTAGCTTTGTCCTCCATAGAGTTCGCAGAGTAGGAAACCAACTTATTGGCAAGGGAGCCCTTGAGAACGGGATTCTTTAAGGGGATAGGGTATTCAAGGTAGGTCTCATGGTTAACTTTAGCAAGTTGGGGTTTTCTAGGTTGGGTTTTCTTACCAGATAGCTCAAAGGTCGGGTAGGCTTCAACAATTCTCTCCTAGTAAGGCTGATTGTCTGAATCCCCATTATTTGTGTCATAGTCCTAAGACGCCGTGGATACAATAGGTTTGGATAAAGCTGAAAAGCTTTGATAGTGTTCATATATTAACCTAATAATCCTAGGATGAAGAATAGGGTATCTCCTAGGATTTTTCTTGTGGTCCTCAAGGCTATTACTCAACAAATAGAATAGATAATGAGGCAAAGAAATTTGTACCTTATGGCGAAAGTGGTTAAGAATGGAAAAATGATGACCATAGACTCTGGTGAATATCTTGTCCAAGGTAATATACTCCATTATAACACAAAGCACCTTTCTCCATAGTGCCTTGATGGTGTCAATTTCAAAATAGCTATTTGAAATATTGACCAGTTTCATTTTCTCCTTTTCCTTCTTAGGGAATTTGATTACCACCTCATCAGAAAACCTTCTGTCATGATAAAACTTCACACCTTCAGTGGAAATTCTAGTCACCTCCCCTATAATTTTCTTGTCTAGTTTCACCTTTCTCCCAAAGAGGATTATTTCACCATTGTTCTAGTTCTTCTCAAAATGTTTTGTGGCCATAGTATTAGGCCCATGAAGTTTTTCTAGAAATGGAACAAGCCCACCTCTTACAACCTGCTTCCAGACCTTATCGTTCCTTGTGTGCACCTCATAGCTATTTGGTTCTACTCTTTTCTTGTCCCCCCCATTTTTCGTTTGCACCTTTTTGCTGACTCTACCAATTTTTTAGCACCTGTTGCAAATTTACGTAGCCATTCCAATCAACCCATAAAAGTGTGCCACTTTTTCTTCCCAGCTAAGTAATATGATGCGGCCCCATCAAATCTCTTGATTTTGATGTACTTAGCCCTTTTCCCTTTAATCATTAAATGTATTTGCCTCTTTCCCATGTGTAACATTATAATTTAGTAAGGCCATGACTTCAGCTTTCAAATCCCTAAAATTCTGCCACATGTTCAATCCTTGTCTCCTTACCGCTTCATTCACAAAGTAATCTACCACGCTATTAGATTCCCTACAGACACGTGAAACTTTTATTTTATCAAACTTTTCTAGAATAGACTTAGCTTCATCAATCCAATTCTTTATTGACCAAGAGGGGGGGTCCTACCTAGAGACAGTCAATGATGTTTTTAGAATCCCCTTCAAGCCATAATTTTTTAATATTCAAATTATGAGCTAAATTTAAAACTTGAAAATATCCTATAGCCTCCACCACATGGTTGGTTTGATGACCTAGGGAAATATCCACAATCACCATAAAATTACCATTTGAGTCCCTTAGCACACCTCCACTTCTGGCCATCCCCGAATTTCCCTTTGCAGCAACATCAAAGTTGGCCTTAGACCAGCTAATTCGATGAAAGGTCTAGCACACACCCTCCCTAATTTTCTTAGTTGGCTTGAATGCAAAAGAAACGTCCATTTTCTTTGCTATCATAAGATCATAGGGAGAACACACCACTACTTCAAGGTTTAGAGATTTTTTAGGAATCACATTGAAGTTTTCCTTTATCCCTAAAAAAGTTTGTTATTACGTTCCTTCCACACTCCCCAAACAACAAAAGGGAATCTAAAAGCCCATAACCTTCAAATGAAGGGATTTTGAGTAGGAGCTTTCCATTGTAAATAGAAATATTCAATGGATAGGGGAAACACCCAAGATATATTCTAGAGTGCTAATAATTTTCCCCGGATTATGGAAACAAACGGGTAGTGGAGAAACAAGTGGTTAGTTAACTCCGCCTCGCACTTACAAAGGTAACATCTATTGGGGATTTGAAATCTCTATTTACATAGATTGTCCACCATAAGCACCTTATTCTGAAGCATAATCTAGAAGAAGATATTAACTTTAGGAGTCAAGTGTTTTATCAACGCTTTAGACCAGAAGGGAGGGGGAGCTTGAGAAATGGACAACAAAGAGACAGTTGAAGAAACAAAGTAGTTACCTGAAGGTTTGTCCATCCAAACAAGAATATCATCCTGTTGAAACTAACCCAAACTGACAGCCCTTAAGGAAGATTGAAGCTATGCCTACTCCTGACTAATCACACAGAAATCCACCTAGTCTCCTTCATACCAATAATCTTTGATAAGCTCCCCAAAAGTTGCTTTACATAACTCAGCCCATCTATTCAATCTATCAATTTTGATGAGCGGTTCCTTAAAAATCCATCTATCCTCCCAAAATCTGGCTTGATTGCCACTTCTATTGTGCCATCCTATCCCTGATTCCAAGATTTTTCTACCAGCAATCATATCATTCCAGCAAGTTGATCCATGACGTAGACTAGGAGAGTCCAACAATGTTTTGAGGGACATACAATTGGTCATATACTTACTTCTTAAAATTTCTTTCCATTCTCCACCAGATGAGAAGGATCTCCATATTTGTTTGGCTAGAAGAGTCTTATTAATAATTCTGATTTTTCTAAGACCTAAGCCCCCCAAGGTTTTTGGTCTGCAAACCAAATCCCACCCTATAAGAGGCAATCTTTTTCTTTCCTCCACACCAGACCAAAGGAATTTTTTTTGGATCTTTTCAATGGCCTCAGGATATTTAGCAAGAATTTTGAAAAGGCTTAAAGCATAAACTGGGAGGTTCTGAAGAGAAGCTTTAAGAAGTTGAATTTTTCTAGCTTGGCTCAGAAGAGCTCCTTTCCATCCTACCAACTTCTTTCTGAACCTATCAACCAGCGAATTTCAAAAGGAATCCAGAGGTTTAAGACATAACGAAAGTCCAAGGTAAGAAGAAGGTAAGGATTCCACTCTACAACCAAGGATTCTTGCAATCTTGACCTATCTATGCTCAGGGGTATTGAAGAAAAAAAAGGAAACTCTTCTGTTTGTTGACCATCTGCCCAATCACCTTCTCATACACATCCAAAGTTTTTTCAAAGTCTTAACCTCAATCACTGTAGATCTTCCCATCAGCATAGTGTCATCAACAAATTGTTGGTGAGAACAAATAAAATTAGTAGATAAAGGACTAAGGCTGGCAAGAGACCTCTGTTCAATCAATCTTTTAAGATTCCTTCCTAGGCTCTCGGCCATTATTGTGAACATAATAGGTGAGATAGGATCACCCTATCTTAGGCCTCTTGAGTTTTGAAAGAATCTGGAAGGAGATCCATTCACAACAATAGAGGTGGAGACCGTAGTAACCAACTGATTCACCAATTGAATGACTCTGTGTAGATGGTGAAATCTGCATTTTGCTCAAAACAAACAGCACACATTAGCATGTTAGTTTAAAACAAAGAAAATAACAACATCCACATGAAATAATCCAATCATGTTTTAAAATGCAAACAAATAACAAGATGACTAAAACAAAAGAACATAAAAACATGATGTCCATTATATCTCATATTGGATTGGTGCTTCTATGGAAAGAAGCCCTTTCACAATCCTTGCTTAAGCTCCATGATATGAACATGATATGTTGATGATCAAGATGATGAATGGGAAATATTAGCTCTCAGTTGAAGAGAGTAACCTTGCATGAGATTTGTGGATTTTTGGAGTGGACAAAATCAATTCTCACTTGAAGAGAGTGACTTTGCATAAGCTTTGTGGATGATTTGTTGAAGAATGATGCCTCTATTTAAAGATTTTCTTGATGAGAGATTGGCCAAATGGATGCATGTGGGACAAAGTTCAAGCCAATGAGAAGAGGCCAATTGTCAAGTGGTGATAGGCCAATGGATGTGCAAGATTTGGGAAGTGTGCCCATGAGAGGGAACTTCAAATTCAAATTTGTGTAATAAATTTTGAGAGGGATACAAGAAAATGAGAAATAAATGCAATGTTGGAGGGACAAATCAACTTGTCATATTTTTCAAACTTGAGGGAATATTCCCCATAAATGCTATCATCAACTCTACTGCTAAAACCAAATGCCCTAAGAATTTAAAAAGAAACCTCCCAATCAACATGGTCATAAGCTTTGGATATATCTAGCTTAAGAAGAAACTCTTAAGTTTTATATTCCACAAGTGAATGGATATTCTCATGGACAGTGACCACAAACTCTAAGATTTTCCTACCAGGAACAAAACCATTATGCTGGGGGGAAATCAACAAAGGAAGAATAGAAAGGATCCTTGAAGTCAAAACCTTTGATATAATTTTATAGAAAGAGTTGCAGAGACTAATGGGTCTAAACGCCTCAAACTCCATAGCCCTAGGTTTCTTAGGAATAAGGACCACAAAAGTAGCATTTAGTTCCTTAAGGAGCCTTTTGGATCCAAAGAATTCCTTAACATCATTCAGGACATCATTTTCAACAATATCCCAAAACCATTAAAAAAAGAACATAGGAAATCCATCAGGGCCAGGGGCCTTATTTCCTTCAAAAGAAAAGACAACTTTCATGATTTCCTCCTTAGAGGGGATGGCCGCAATATTTTCATTATCTTCCCTCTCAACAACCTTAGGGATAGCTTCTAATAGAAAATATTGGTCATTTTGATTGATTTCCCAATTTGCTGAAACAAGGTTGTTATAGAAGAGGACAACTTATTTTTTGATGTCTTCCTCTTCCTCAAATCTCATACCATTAACATGTGAATAGAATTGTTATATGAATGTTATTCATATTATATCTTATTTTGGATGTTGAATAGGTTAATTTTTAAGCTTTGATGATAACACCTCCCAATGGAGGTGGACATTGAAGTTTCACTCAGGTAATATAAATTGTAGTGTAGAGAAATATATCCCTTTATATTTTAACTTGTTTGGTCCCTCCCTACTAAAATTTGGCTTCTTTATGCCTTATTTGGTCCTATTTTGCATCCACAAGCCTTATTTAATGCATTTCTTTTAGGATAATCCTGAAACTTAAAAATAATGACCAATCGCAATTCAATGTTTTGGGTCATGTGTTCTAGATCTAGTGATCTTTGGGCATATGAGTCCCACCTAGGTCTTTGGATCTGATTTCAAATTGAACATTGAACAAGACATTCCTAGAGATCTGTGCCCCAGGTTTTAGCCACTGGGACTCATATGCCCCAACTAGCATATGAGTCCTACTTTAACTTGGACCTAATTTAAATCAAATTTTTGGCAAGATTTTATTATCCTAGATTCAATGTCGACTTGTAGTGTTGTAATTTCAGGAAATTTGGTATAAACAAGTATAAATACAAGGCTATTTCACATATTTTCTCCTAGCAATTCAAGTATTCAAGTAGTATAGAAAATTTATGATCAAGAGAGCATTCAAGAGCTAATTATCAAGCATTTTGGAGCATCAATTCAAGAATCAAGAATCATGTCAAATCCATCATGCATCATGTTTTTTTTGAGCTAACATTTGTGATGTATATTTTCATGATTCAAGCAAGCATTCAAGTCAAGATTTATAAAATACAATCAAGAGTCAAGATCTACATTCATGCTAGACATTTCATACAAGATTCTAGCTTTTATTCTAAGGGTTTGGTGAGTTGCAACATAAAATATTTGTTCATTCATATTCCTCTATTCTATTTCATTTCATTTCAAGGTTTTATTACCAAAATAGGGTTTCACTAAGGCAAACCCCTATCCATTAAAAAGTCAACATTTTTCTCCCTCTACATGTGTGATTGTAGATCTAGGGTTTCAAGGCTTGAAGATCCTTTGAAGAAAAAGATGCAAGATCAAAGAAAGTTCTCAAAGTTGTCAAGAAGTTTTCATCTTCACAGAAAGTCACCTACAAGTCAAAATTCAAAGTTTCAAACTTGAAGATCAGATAGGAAAGAAGCTATAGAAGATCACTAGATGATACCATAGTTTTATCCAAACCCTAATACTGGGACTAAATTGCCACCTTGGGAATATGAGTCCCAGTATTACCATTTTTTAGTCATTTCCTGTAGATCTTGGTTTACTAGTTGTAGATTCTAGATTTAGCCTGAAACCCTAAACTAGGAATAAATCACCAAGTCTATTGTGAGTCCCAGTTCACATCAAACTTCATAATTTTGGGATTACAAACCTTGTTTTAGGTATTTCCAATCTTCTAGGAACTTCTCTGTTTATTTACAATTTATCATTTTAGTTTTAAGTTTCATTTCCTAGGTTACATAGTTAGGTTTGCATATCACTTGCATTTGCTTCTGTCTAAGGATTTTCTTAGTGGTGAATCCCCTTTGTTTAATCACACCCAAGGAGACCTTGTAGCAATCTCTTCCCATATTAGGTTGAGATCTCTAGAGTTTCCTTGAATGAACTAAGAGTGAAATAGGAAGGGACCCCCTAGCTTGCATGTTCCATCTCCTAAAAGGTGGAGAACCCTATTTCCTTGTGTCCATTTTGGTGAACATGACCTTTGAACACCTTATTTATGATCTAGAGTGCACCATAGTCCTAGATCTAGTCAACATTAACTTTGCATTAGGTCTTGCATTAGCTAATTTGCATTTAGGGCTTCTAAATCTTGTATTAGTGAAAAGTGCATATAGATTGCATTTTTCCATCTTAAATCATTTAATTTCACTAAAAATCTATAATTGCAATCAGTCAAGACAATATACAAGTTATAAACCTTAACATTCACTTAGAATTTACTATTCATTTAGTTTCAAAACCCTAATCTAGGACTCATTCACCCCTCTAGGCAATTTAGTCATGATACATGTTATTTTACCTAATGTTTGGGAATTCTATGATGACTATCTTTTAGCATTTGAACCCTTCAAGAACCACAAATGGGACTCATACTCCCATCTAGTTGATTTAGTCTCATATCAGACCTAAATCTACATATTACAACATTAAAAACTTCCTTTCTATGTTCCAGTTTGCTGATATCAGATCTCTATTCCAGTTTATTGATTTTTTGTTTCATTCATTTCATTAGATCTAGCTTAAATTGATTTCATTTCAAGTACCTATTTCAATTGTGGATAGAATTATATTACTACACTTTTGTTTCATTTCTATCATTATTTCATAGTTTATTAAGATTACATTACATTTGGAATTCTTTAGAAAACAAAAAAAAACCAAAAATGTCAAAAGAAACAAACAAAAAATGGTCAACCTTGGAGAAAGAATATCATTCAAACCCTTTAGTAGTGATGAATTTGACATGTTAGATGAAGCCCTTGATGAATTCATCTCCCCTAGAGATCATCCACTAAATCTTCGATACAAGAGGATGCAAGCATCGACAATCAAGAAAATCATAATTGTTCTTCTCCCGATACCTCTCTTATTATAATGAAGGTATCTTGGTAAAATAAGATACAATCATTGAGAATCATGAAAGTATTGTTTGTCCTTCTCCTCCTCCCCCTTGAGAAGATATTATGACACAAGAATATGAGATCATTTCCACTACTTTACCTAGTCTCCATTCATCTCCCAACACCTCCCCTACTTGTGAGAATGCTTTAGTGAAAAAGGATACAATCATGAATGATCATGAAAACCAATTTTGTGTGGAGGATATTTTGATAAATTAAGAGATCCCATGATTGAGAGTTATGATAGTCCTACCTCTCGTACTTGGGAAGAAATTATATTACATGGGAATGTAATTGTAGGTATCCATGACAATCAAGCTTGTCCTTGTCCTAATATATCTTCTAGATATGAAGAAGATAGTTTGGTGTTAGAAGATGCACTTATCAAAAGTCATGAAAATATTGTTTCTCCCTTTCCTAATGCCCCTACCATTTAGAAATACCTATTTGAACAAAAAATTATAATCATTGGTAAGCATGAAAATCTTAATTATTCTTCTCTTGATGCCTCCCTTATTTGTGATTAAGCTACTTTACAAAATCTAACCATGGAATGTGATGAACCTCCTGTTTGTCACTTTCCTAATAGCTCTCCTAGTAGGGTAGATATTATGGTACAAGAGAATGAGACTTTACAGAAAAAGGATGAAATTATGGACAACAATCAAATTTGGCCATCTCCTAATATATCTCCTATTGGTGAAGAATATATTGTGGTGTTAGAAGATCTAATCGATGAGAATCATGAGAATCTTAGTGAAATCATTATTGAACAAGAGAATAACATCATTGATAAGCAAGAAAATCCAACCATTTATAACTACCTTACTTGTGATGAAGCTATTTTAGAAGAACTAGCCTTTTAATGTCATGAACATCTAGTTTGTAGCTCTCCTAAAAGATCCCCTACTAGGGAAGGTATCATGGTGCAAGAAAATGGAAACATTGACACTAGTAGTATGGCTTCCTTAGATGAAGATGATGAAGTGAAATTAGACTCCTCTTCACTATCATGAAAATAAGGATAAGTATTTTGAGGTTATGCACATTAGATATTCCTTGACACTAACCACACATGTAGAACCTGTACAAGAAAAAGAAAAAGAAAAGCATATTGAAGAATTCACAAAGTTATTGGAAGATGCTTGCGAAACCTTTGATTTCATACCTAAATTCATGGGAGAATATAATATCATAACAAAATAATGTAAAAAGGGAAAAGAAAAAGTAGTAATGTCAATAAAAAATTCAAAATCACCCACTTCAACCACTTTAGAATCTAAAATAAAACATACACGACAAACCTAATGAAGTTGCTTATGAAAAACCACTAAATCCAAAAGAAGTGAAAAATATTTATGGAAGAGGTTATAAACTTATGCAACAACTTGGGTATAGTGGAAAAGAATGTGGTGCTAGAGAACAAGGTATTTGTGTCCCTATAGAGCCTAAAATGGAATAGACAACTAATGGTATGGGTTATTGTCCCTAGAAAGAAATAAAAAATCCTTCACTCAATGCCAACAATCCTAAAAAATATTATTCCAAGAAAAATTTAAATATAGTGCATTTTAAACTAATAGATATATCATTAGATTTGCATCAAGTTGATACTTTGTTCACTCACCATAATCAATAATAATAGTTTTTGCTTCTTTCCATGCAATAGTTGTAGGATCATAGTACACTCACTATTGCATGTTTTACACTCATTGCAAATAGTTTCCTTTTTGCAAGGAGCAACATATCATGATCCATTCTCGACTCACCCTTGTCTTGCACTAAGTGGGAGAAAAGGGTTAGGTAGCCTTGTCTTTGTATGACACTTTCCATTATCTCTTTAGGCTATTTGACTGCCTTCCATGTATATACAAGAGCAAGCTTGGGATGTTGAAGACATACCTTAAGTTGGATTGCATGTGACGTACCAAGTTATGTTTAGTATTTCATTTTGGGGGAAACCCATTTTCATAATGTTGCTTTATTTAAAAACATATGACTTGGTATAGGGATTTCCAAATAAGCTCTCATGTCTTCTTTATTGTTAGCATATATCATTTTCTACTTTAAAGTAATTTCTCACAACATGGTGTTTAGCACTTTCTCTAAAGTGGGGGCATACATTGGCATTATTCTTTTACAACTCATGTTTCATTGTGTAGTCTTCTTACTTCATACAATGTTTCTTTCTCTTTGTGGTAAAATCGGGTGTAATGTCCTTCAAGAGTGTGATCTGTCTTAGCATATTATATTCCACTTAGTGGCTTGATGTGACACACTGCATGCCCTAAGTTGTGAATCTTCTATTCTTCTATTGGTCCTCTCTTAGAGACATTAGTCATGAGGTTCCCTAAGTTAAGACCTTACATGAACTAAGAAAAACTCCTTTGAACGTACCTTACACTATTTTTCATTTATAATAACTATTATATGGACACCTTGCATAACACACTTTGCTTTCCTGTGGAGCCATCCTATTTGTTCATGGGTGTCAAGCATACAAATTTTTTCTTGCCTCATGAATCATGTTTGTGTTTTGTGGTGCCTTATCAAAGTTATCATGAGGTATAAATTGGGTATGGTTAGCGTATGGGATCCAAACTTAGGCATGACTTTCCCATATCCACTTGCTTGTGTGAGCACATATCAACCATGTATGTATGTGTCTCTAGGAGCTCACCTAGTGGAAAACTTGAGGTTCCACTAGCCCTTGTGAGCGTGCGTTTGTTTTGGATAGTGGAAATTATGTTCCACTTGTAAACATTTTTGGAAAAAAAACTTAGATATTATCTACATCACATTGGACAAATGTTCAAGGCTTGATCCACCTCTTTTCTTTCCTTTTTCTTTCTTTCTTTTTCTTTGGTAGTGTATGCTTGTACCTTATTGTTTCTCCTTATATTATTCACATGTGTGTTATATTGTGCCTATGTTAGTTTTCCATTGGATCAAGATTCTAGGGGATTGGAAAACCCTCCCAATTGTTGTCATCCTATCTCACTAACATTGGTACACTTCGACAAATCTTGATGCGAGTTTTTATACTTTAGTGTGAGTTTGAATCAATTTCATCATCTCACTAAAGTGGGGGCTAAATATAGTGTAGAAAAATGTATCCCTTTATATTTTCACTTGTTTGGGCCCTCCCTGCTAAAATTGGGATTCTTTATGACTTATTTGAAGCATTTCTCTAAGGATAATCCCGACACTTCACTAGTAACCAATCATAATTCAATGTTTTGGGTCATGTGTTTCAGATCTAGTGATTTGGGACTCATACACCACCTTGGGTGTGTGAGTCCCACCTAGGTCTTGGGACTTGATTTCAAATTGCACATTGAACAAGACACTCCTAGAGATTTGTGCCCCAGGTTTTAGCCACTACAACTCATATGCACAACTATCATATGAATCTCGCATTAACTTGGACCTAATTTAAATCAAATTCTTGGCAGGATTTTATTATCCTAGATCTAATGTTGGATTTTACTATTGTAATTTTCCAAAATTTGGTTTAAAAAAGTATAAATATGTTGAAAGGTTATTTCACATTTTTTCTCTTAGCAATTCAAGTATTCAAGCAGTATAGAAAATTTATGATCAAGAGAGAATTCAAGAGCATTCAAGAGCTAATTATCAAGAATTTTGGACCATCAATTCAAGAATCAAGCATCATGTCAAAGTCATCATGCATCATGGTTTTTTTGAGCTAGCATTTGTGATGTAGGTTTTCATGATTAGAGTAAGCATTCAAGTCAATATTCATAACATACAATCAAGATTCAAGATCTACATTCATGCTATCCATTTCATACAAGATTGCAACTTTTATTCCAAGGGTTTGGTGAGTTGCAACATATCATATTTGTTCATTCATTATTCCTTCATTCTATTTCATTTCATTTCAATGTTTGATTACCAAAATAGTGTTTGACTAAGGCAAACCCCTATCCACTAAAAAATCGACACTTTTCACCCTCTACATGTGTGATTGCAGATCTAGGTGTTTTGAGGCTTGAAGATCCTTTGAAGACAAAGTTGAAAGATTGATTTTTTTTTTCAAAGTTGTCAAGAAGTTTCCATCTTCATGCAAAGTCACCTACAGGTCATAATTCAAAGTTTCAAACTCAAATATCGGACAAGAGAGAAGCTACAAAAGATCACTAGAGGATACCAGAGTTTCAACCAAACCCTAATACTGGGACTAAATTGCTACCTTGGGTGTATAAGTCATAGTATACCACTTTTTAGTCATTTTCTATAGATCTTGGTTTACCAATTGCAGATTCCAATTTCAACCTAAAACCCTAAATTGGGACCAAATCACCCAGTCTAGCATATGAGTCCTAGTTCACATCAAAAGTCATAATTTTGGGATTGCAAACCTTGTTTTAGGAATTTCCAAGCTCCCAATACTTCTCTATTTATTCACAGTTTATCATTATGATTTTAAGTTTCATTTCCTAGGTTACATAGTTAGATTTGCATATCACTTGCATCTCCTTCTTTCTAAGCATTTTCTTAGTGGTGAACCCCCTTTATTTAATTACACCCAAGGAGACCTTGTATAAATCTCTTCCGCTAATTAGATCATTAGGTTGAGATCTCTAGGGTTTCCTTAAATGAACTAAGAATGAAATAGGAAGGGATCCCCCTCTCCTTGCTTGTGTGTTCCATCTCCCAAAAGGTGGAGCACCCTATTTCTTTGTGTTCATAAACTATACATTGCATTTCGTACTTGAATAATATTTAATGACTTGAAGGTTCTAGATGGTTTGTAAATATGCTTTGTACTTTTTAATTAATTTTATTTCAATTTTTTATGCACTTCATAATCTATGAATTTCATTTTTTCATGTTGTTGACCTCAAAAAATATAGGCTAGTGGCCTCATTAGTTGTTGGCATAACATTTCACTCTTATCCTCCTAACTATCATCACTATCATACCATTTCAATATTCTATGAATAATCTTACATTTTCTTTTGTATGTTGCAAGCAAAGACTCCTCCCGATGTTTATAGGGAAATGGAGCATGGTGTCTTTATGCAATAGACAACTCGATGCCTTTGATAAGGGTATGAGGCAGATTAGTAAATTTTAAATTACATTCATTGTTATAGTTTTTATTATTTAAAAATCAAATGATTATTGTTTTTTTGTTTAATTTCTATCTGGATAGTTTCTATAGGACTTTGGAATGCTACCGCCTGAGCATGTCATTATTTTGGATGAAGAGAGAGATTGCTTGGATGAAGTAAGTGATTATTTTATTAAATATTTATTTTTTTATAATATAGTTTATATATATTAGTGGACCTATACTTTTTATTTTAATAGGTATGACTCCATGAAGAATTAAATAGGACTTGTTGTAAGAATGGAAAGATTGAAGGTTTTGTGATTGATGTCAATTGTTCAATTGGTTATCAACTGATTGTTGTTGTCATTAGTGTCATGGATACAAGTTATTGGCTATTTATGTTGAGGATATTGAGATAATTGTAATGAAGACATGTTGCAAGTATTCAATGGTTGCTCCAAGATTTTCTATAAATTTACTCCTATATTTGTGTGGTTCAGACATGTTGATCATGGTTGTTGGAACCTGTGTATATCCTATTTTTTGGCTGTTGATTCATTGTACAGTGTGATTTGTGTTCACCAGTTGTGAATTGTGGTTTTCTATGTTTCTGGTTGAGTTCTAAGAGAAATATTATTGGTCTAGATTTCTCTTTGATGAAGTCTTATAACTTGTAGTTCTAGAGTTGAGTTGTTTTGATTGTATTGAAGATAATTTTGGTATCTAGAAAGTTTGTGCTTAATTGTTCTATGTGTTTTACACTAGTTTGGCCGACCTTGTGTGGAATACTAATTTCGAAGTTAGTGAAGAATGTTGGATCTATTTGGGTTTTGATGAAGTGTGTGTTTGGGTTGCCCTCATTCTAATTTCACCCTAGGATGTTTCGACATTGACCTAATTTGAATTTGAATTAGGATGGCTGACTTTGGATATGTTTCAAAGTTGAAGATGGTATAAATGTAAAATGAGTTAGGGAAGAAGAAGCAAATAGAAAAAAGGAAATAGAAACAACCGCACAAAGACAATAGAGATAAATGTGATTCAGTGTGTGTATGATGCGAGTATGGCAGATCAATGCAAAGCCTAAATGTTGAGTTTTTAGAAGCAGTGAGTTGAAGGTGCACACTATCATTTTTGCATGTCTGCAAGTGGATTGAGTAAATTGTCATGGATTTCTCTATTGCATTGAGATTGTCTTCTCTTTATGACAATTTTTCTTTATCTTCTTTGTATCTCTGTGGTAGTGAGCCCTTTAGGTTGTTAGCCCTGTTGGACAATGAGTCCTTGTTTTGACAGTGATCCTTGTTTCTTAGGTAGTAATCCTCTTGTAATTGGTTTTGATATTCACTATAGTGTGAGTTAATCCTCATTGTGGTTTTTCTCTTATTGGGTTTTCCACATAAATCTGGTGTTATTTTGTTTATGTGATGGATTTTAGTTTCGGTACTAGTATTTAATGTTTAATTTGCTAATCAATGTTAAGGATTAGTTCCAATGAAAGAATTAAAGTTTAAATTTGTGACAACTGATTCACCCCCCTCCTCAATTTTCTTGTTCAACAATTGGTATCATAGCTTGGTTCCTTAGTGAAGAGCTTAACCACTTGAGGAAGGTTCAGGATGGCTGGAAATATGACTTATGATTATCTGAGGTTGAATGGAACTAACTATGCTATCTAGAAAATATTGATGGAAGAATATATATAGAATATTCTGGATAAGATGTGGTGAAATCTTACAATAATCCTTACACTCCTCCTGCTAATGGTCCAAGCACAACTTATGAGATCAAAGCACATGAAGCAAATAATAAGGTGAAGTACATTTTGAAGAATAGTCTGGTACATTCTAAGTTGATTAATTTTCAAAATTTTAAGACTACTAAGGAAGTTTGGGATGCTTTGGAAAGGGTGCATGGAGGTGATGAGAGAGTTAAAGAGGAAAAATTAAAAAATTTGGAGACACAATTTGAGCTTCTACATAAGTCTAAAGATGAGAATGTTAAAGCTTATGTATAAAGATTGGATGAGATAGTGGCTGAAATGCGAGGACTTGGTGCTACTATAGATGAAACCAAATTTGTAAAGAAAATTCTTAGAACTCTCCCTGATGCTTACATTGAGAAGGTGTGTGATATTAAACATAGTATAGATTATAAGACCTCCACTAATGATCTATTGTTAGGATTTTTTACATCTTATGAGATGAGGAAATCGAGTCCCAATAATGGATGCAAATTAGAAACTACTTTTAAGGTGACAAAATTCTAAGATCTAGATGAAGAAAATTTTGATGAAATAGAAGCTAACTTTTTGAGAAGGATGAGGAAAGGATCTGTTAAGTATGAAGGTAAGTTACCCTTTAAATGGTTTAGTTGTGGAGAAATAGGTTATTATGCTACAAAGTGTTTGAAAAGAGCTAAGAGGAATAAACAAAGATATGAGAAAGAAAAGAAAGGAAAGAAGATCAACAAAGCATATTATGTGAATGATATTTCTAGCATATCTAATGAAGATTTTGAGTATGAAGATCTTGATGATAATGAATGCTTGTTCTTGGCTATAAAGGATGAACCTACTTGTACTAATTTTGAAAAATAGGTGAAGGAAAGTCCTCTAGAGAAGGAGAAACATGAAGGTGTTGTTATCTCTACCCTACATGGTAAACAAGAAAATAACTACTGGGTTGTTGATATTGGTTGTTCACATCACATGATTGGTGATAAAATTAAGTTTGTTAAACTTGAAAAATATGATGGGGGCTTGGTTATGTTTGGAGATGATACTGATGCTAAAATTTGTGGGATAGGTTTAGTAAGTTCTAATGGCAAGCATAATACTGATGATGTCTGCTAGGTTAAGGGATTAAGGAGTAATTTTTGAGCGTTGGTCAAATGTGCAATAAAGGATATGATCTTTTTTTTAAGGATGAGAGGTGTGAGATCCATAAAGGATCCAAAACATTGATTTTTGTAGGAAAGAAATCTGAAGGAAATATCTATCAACATAAGGGTGTTGATGGATGATGCTTTATGACTTAGATTAATGATAGTTGGTTCTGTCATAGAAGAATGTGTCACATGAATTTTGATGAGTTGGTAAGGATTAGTGAAATTTAGACCATGAGAGATTTACCAAGAATTACAAAGCCTGTTAATGCTATCTACAAGAATTGTTAGTTTGGAAAGCAAGCAAGAAGTCACTACAAATCAAAGGAATGGTCTACTACTAATCTACTAGATTTAATTCATACATATTTATGTGTTAGTGATCCCTTTGGGTTGTTATCACTGTTGGACAGTGAGTCCTTTTTATGGTAGTGAGCCTCTTGTAATAAATTTTGATACTCTCTATAGTGTGAGTTAATCCTCACTGTGGTTTTTCCCTTATTGGGTTTTCCACATAAATTTGGTGTTATTGTGTTTATGTGATGGTTTTCAATTTCTACACTAGTATTTAATGTTTAATCTGCTAAGCCATGTTAAGGATTAGTTCCAATGAATGAATTAAAGTTTAAATTTATGAAAATTGATTCACCCCACCTCTCAATTATCTTGTTCAATAGTACTATCCATTGAGTTTGAAGTAGATCACCATCATATGAATCTCCATCCCTCGATGATCAAAGGCTACTAGTGATCTGTTTTCTTCACCTAGAGGGGAATGCTTACTTATTGGGGTAATTTGTGTATGCCTATATGGCATTTTTTCACATATATTATGTATTACATATACGTGACATTGTATGCCTATATGCATTCTTGTAATCCTATATGGCTATTTTATATTTATGTTATACGTATATTGGTATATATTGATGTATGCCAATATGGCTATTTGGTTAATACATATTTTTTTTATTGATGGTGTCCATATTTGCATTATAAATATAAGCTTAAATGGATATTTGTAGATTGTTTACTTCAACTATTTAAATTTTGAACATTATAAAATAAATATGAATTATTGGGTGAATTATAAACCTAGCCATGTCATCATTGACATCATCAATCATATGAATATAATAATGCATGATGCAATCTAACACCTAGGTCTCTCTACCACTACACATTCAATCCCATACTCTCTAAGATAATTGTAGCATAGTAATGGAATTCATGTAATTATACAATTCACTTTCAAGTATGCAACTAAAAATGGGCAAGACAATATTACAGATGACCTCATACCTCTAGAAGTTTGTGATATAATTTTTGGAAGAAATCTACCATTCAAAACCACGATAGTGGATGCTATGAACCAAAAGATAATATTTTGACCTCAACAAGTCTAAATTATAAGATAAAATATCTTGGTCTCTACTAATAATGTTATAGCATTGATAATATACAAAAAAATATTGCTTCTTATTGTCTAGGCTAGCTCACAAGAAATAACATTGCTCTCTCATGCATCTTATCTATCACAACAATAGATTCTTGAAATTATACTATTATAGCCCTATGAATATTTCTTTATAAATTGTAAAAGTATTCCAAAAACAATTTATGGTTCAAAATCAAACCAATTGATTATTGAATGCCCTTTCTAAAATAGAGCATTGTATCATAGATCTACTTAGGAGAAGGATGAAATCTAGCAAAAAATCCAAGAGCTATTTGATCAAGAAAAGAGTTGACCTAGATATTTTTTATGTGACACCTTAGAAGCATAAACAATGATTTAGGAGAACTTGCAATAAAACTAGAGTTCATGTGGCATAATCTAGAAGCATTATAGTTTAATGAATTATATATTAAGTCACCACATGTATTTATAAGTAAATTTATGTTTTTGTGTGCTACCATGAGGAGGTAGTAGTGATGGCTATATTGGAAACATGTATGTATATCAAAATATTAAGGATATAAATATTTCTTCATAGTGTGTGGTAGAAATTACATATTTAAGGTGATTATTCACCTAGAGACATCATAATTAGTGATATTGGTGGTATGTTGATTTCATATTAACTTCATAACTTATTTCACATTAATTTCACCTATGGTTATGTGTAGGGTATGTGGCTGACGACTTTTTTTAACCCAAAATTGATGAAATGAAAAGGGTTTTTAAAGGAGATCCTCAAATTTCCACTAATATAAATTATGCTTTACTTTGAATTTAATAAATAATTATTATTCATTTTCTATTTGAATCATGACTAAAGTCCTGATTGATAGGTTGATTGAAAAACATCTATAGCTTTCAAATGGTATCACATTTTTTGAATATGAAACATGCATCACATTCTATTCTTCACATACTATAGGATTAAAAGAAAATTAATTTCATGAAGTTTTGACCAAGGTGATCAAACATATGATTTTTTATATTTTTTAAAAGTTGTAATAAAAAATTCATAATGAATTATTTATTTGGAATAAAATTTTTAAAAATGCATCACATTAGGACATGAGTCCTCTACCTATATCTAAAATATTATAAAAAATATTATCATTTTATTGTGATTAGGTGGTTAGACAAACACCTACTTCTTATTTTTCCCTGAAATTTAAGTATACTCCATTGAAATTTCAAATTTTCACCTAATAGATTTTTTAAATAAACCTAGTAGTTTAGAAACTAAATTCAATTTTCTACAGATTCTATTCTTACATATTTTTGAAATAATATAGATAACTTATTCAAATTTTTATGTCATGTTTCCTAACTCTAATTTTTTTGAATTTTTTGCCACTTAAGGGCCTTTTTTTTATGATGATCCTGTACATACCCCTATATTTGTTGGTTAATTATTAAATTTCCTACACTAGTATGTGTTTGTGGTCATTGATGACATATTTTTGCAATAAGGTTATGGAATCAAGTTTTAATCAAGACAAATTACAAACAATTTACACTATGGTTCCAATAATTTTATTCACGTATATTAAAGTACCCATCCTCTAGTTGGATAAAGGTATGCAATTCAAATTTAGAGACATATTATTCATCCCCACACTTTCATTCATCTCAAAAATATGTTTTCCTATATTGACCAAAATATTTATGATTGCATTGAGTTCAAACAATAGGGGAGACTAGTTCTTTAGTGTAGATTATTCAATTATAAGATTATAAAGACACTTGCATTAACCAAAATTCATAAATTGGAATTACTCTATAGCCACCTCAATGTGTTGAAATTATGAGTTTTCCCTCAAGAGATGAAGAATGTAAACAATGCCTCTCGACAACTTTTTACCAAATGCAACTGGCACTTTTTTGGAAAATCTAAAACATTGTTGCCACAGTGGAATGACTTGGATATATGAAAAAATGAGGGAGGTTATTGTACAGAGACCCTATGTGACCTTATACCTTCAAAATGAATGTTTTTAAAACCCATGATTTCTGAGTAATATGTCATCAAAGTTTTCTACCCTTTCATACTTTGGTCTGTTAAGAGAAATTGTCAATCCAATGTAGTTCATAATGTTTCGATATGTTGGGGTGTGAAATAGGAACTTGCCTAGAATAAACCTACCCACCTTGATGTGTTGTAACTATCGATTTGGTCGCAAAATGAACAAAATGAAAATTACACCACCTTGCAACTTTACACTACATGCATTTGACACTTTTTCCATCAACTAAAAACTCATCACCATGGGAAAATGGATTGGAGATATAAAAAATGAAGAGAGGTTATTGTAGAAAGGCCCTACATCATCCTATACCTTTAGAAAAAATGTTTCTAAGTGCCACGATTTTCGAGTAAGAGTTCATAAAATTTTACTGCCCTTTTGCACTTTGGTCTCTTAAGAGATATCATTGGTGCAATGTAGCTAAGACTATTTCCACATGTTTGGGTGTGAAACAGAACCTTCCTTAGCATAAAAATACCAATCTAAATCTGTTGGAACTATCATTTTGGTCGCATGATGAAAAAAAGAAAAATTACACCACCTTGCAACTTTACACTACATGCATTTGATGCTTTTTCCATCAACTAAAAACTCATCACCATGAGAAAATGGATTGGAGATATCAAAAACTAAGAGAGGTTATTGTATAGGGGCACTATATTATCCTATACCTTTAAATGAAATGTTTCTAAGTGCCACTTTTTTCGAGTAATAGATCGTCAAAGTTTGTTTCTCTTTTGCACTTTGGTCTCTTAAGAGATATCACTTTTGCAATGTAGCTCAGACTATTTTGGCATCTTTGGGTGCAAAAAAAGACCTTCCTTAGCATAAACCTACCCGTTTTTATGTGTTGGAATTGTTAGGTTGGTCACACAATGAATAGAACAAAAATTACACCACCTTGAAACTTTACACTACATGTATTTGATGCATTTTCCATCAATCGAAAACTTATCAATACAAGCAAATGGATCTGAGATATCAAAAAGTAAGAGAGTATATTGTATAAGGGCCCTACATGATCTTTTAACTTTAGAAAAAATGTTTGTAAGTGCCATAGTTTCTAAGTATCAACTCCTCAAATTTTGTTTCCCTATCACACTTTGGTCTCTTAAGATATATCGCTAGTGCAATGTAGCTCAGACTATTTTTGTATGTTTGGGTGCCAAAAAGTACCTTCCGTACTATAAACCTACCCACCCAAATGTGTTAGAACTATCGGTTTGGTTGCATGATGAATAGAACAAAAATTACACCACCTTGCAACTTTACACTGCATGCATTTGTCACTTTCTCCATCAACTGATAATTTTCACCATGGAAAAATAGATCAGAGATATGAAAAATTGTCAGAAGTTTGTTGGAAAATGGTCAGCACTCCCCTCAATATTTGTGACATGGACTAACTGCCTCTCATGTATCCATTAACTTTGGTGGTTGTATCAAGCATTAACAGGCCGACCTTTTGGTGCAATGGTAATCATAGGGCCAATAATTGGTATCAGAGCCAAAGTTGTCAAGTTCAAATCCCCTCACCTTGCATTAAGGGGGATATTTTTGGCAAATGGTTAGTTCTCCCCTTAGGATTTGTGACATGGACTAACCACCTCCCATGCATCTGTTAACTCTGTCAATTTTATTGGGAATTAATAAGTCAGCCTTTTGGTGCAACCAAAACCATGGGGCCAACAAGGTTATTATAGAGGGTACATACATGATGTACCTTCAGATAGAATTTTTCTAAGTGCCATGGTTTCTGAGTAATAAATTGTCAAATTTTTCTACCCTTTTACACTTTGGTCTCTTCAGAGATATATCACCGATGCAATGTATGTTGGAAGGTTTTGACATGTTGGAGTGTGAAAAAGGACCTTTCTTAGCATAATATTACCCATCTAGATGTGTTGGAATTCTTATTTTAGCTGCATGAAAAACAAAACAAAAATTACACCACCTTGTAGCTTTACACTGCATGCATCTGATGCTTTTTCCATCGACTAAAAACTTGTCACCATTGGAAAATGGATTGGAGATGTGAAAAACCAAGAGAGGTTATTGTATAGGTTCCCTACATAAAAAAATTTAAGTAATATATCATCAAATTTTGTTTCCCTTTCACACTTCAGTCTCCTAAGAGAAATCACCAGTGCAATGTAGCTTAGAATGTTCAACATGCAGTTGTATGAAAAGTATCTTTGATCCAATCGAAGAGTATGGAGAATGGTGAAGGATTTGGAAGAATTATTAGTCAATAAAATTTCTTTTGTGAACACCAACAAGATGGTTAAATCTATGGTTTACAAATTCTAACTAGTTTTTATAAATGAAAACTTACATGACTTAGTTGTTGAAGATTTTGATTTGATTTACTATTGCTGATCAACTTGTCTAGAACCTAAATAGATGAAATTTACAATTGACACTAAATAAATAGAATCACATGAATACCCTATGTTGGATTATAATCTTAAAAATATCAAGAATAAAATAAAGACAAAAAAAATATGATTAGTGAAAACCTAGAAATAGGTGCCATTTGTAGAGGGCTTAATCATTATGTACCTTGTATATCATTTTTCTTATATGCTTACACATCATCCAAAAAAATCCCATGAATAATCTCCTCACCATTCATGTCCAATCCATATCCCATTACTCATCACATGGTATATTTTGATTGAGCGTTGCACAAATTAGATTTTGTATCCCTATTCCTAATCTTTACCCACGTGTTTTTGTATGGGTCTACAAAATATTAATTGGCATCCTAATCCTCTATTTATTTATCAATTGGGCTATTGTTAGTCCTCATCATTTGTACATAGTCTCCTTTTTGTTGGTCTTTTGTCACCATCTAACATTCATCATTTTATCTTTTATCATTATGTCCTACATTTTCCTTCACCTATTGTCAATATTTTTATTAAAATACATTGCCTCTAAAATTTCATGTAAGCAAGGCCATATTTGATGAGCCCTTAAGGCTTTGGTCCATCTATTTGGGTCTATCATGGTCATATTTTTGTCTCTTCATCCATCATCTTCATCTTTTCATCAAACTATATTGCCTCTACACTTTCATGTAGGCAAGGCCATCTTGGATGAGCCTCAAGGATTAGGTCAGTCCTTTAGGGTGTGTCCATGTGTTCATCATGTTACTAAGAGTCTCTATCCTACTAGAAATAACAACAGAATTCACTAGCCCTTGGAGGTCCCAATCTATTCCAACTATTCCACATCATGTTGATCTTATAATATACCCAATCCATGCTTGGTATTAGCAGGATATATTGTTCCTCACATCAGACCGAATCAATCCATCCACCTGTTGTCCTCATGGAAAAGGATATTTGAAATTTATTGACTTCTTGGTACTTTTGCATTTTCTTTTAATCTTTTGAGCTTCCTATTATACCTACTTAAGGTCACCATGAACCATCATATTATGGTGCACTTTGACTAGTAGAACTAGGGGCATATCTTTTTTTTTTTTGTAATCGTGTTTTCTCAGTAACCCTACGTAGTACCCACCAAGATCCTTGTGGTCTTGTGTTACACTGGGACATCCTTTGTGCTTGTAGTTTTCCAGCATTGGCCCTAGCAAAGCCCCTGTGACTTTGGGATGTTGGATTAAGTACCTCCTTGCTTGTTGTCTTAGTCCCCTACATATGATCCTACATTTCCTTGGTTTTTTATACCCTATTACGTGGTACCCTGTGCTATACACAAATTTAGTGCTCTTTATTTGATAGCATAATGTTAGATTTTATGATTTTGGTCATATTCCATTTTCATTTTCCATCCTACCATTTATCCCTATATCCATTTTCCATCCCCTTTCTTATAATCATTGATCTTTGGTTGTGCAAATTGTTAGAAATTTAAAATAGATTGAATAACCCAAGGAACTTTTTAAGAGAAAATCAAAGTTACATAAAATGGAAAAACATAAGAATGCAAACTAGGACTTCGAGAGATTATGCAATGTCGATGTGACAATATGGCATTAAGAGCTTCCAAGCTTAAAATATAAAATATAAAGATGAATAAAAGATCAATGCATGAACATTGCAAGAAGATACAAGAGTATGCAAATACAAGCTAGGTAGTGATTTTATATAGAACTTAGGAGAGGAGGTAGGTGGAAAATCCAACCAATAGGAATCAACCATAAAAGTGGAGATGGACCAAAAAAAGTGGAAAGTGGCTCCACCCTTTAAGGAAGGGGACACCACATACTTATCTCCTAGTAATAAGCTCAATTTATTAGCCTAAGCAAGCTTAATTAAGTGTAGGAAAACCTATGAATAAGGGAAAATAAATTAGCCCACTAGAAAAATAAAAGCCTACATTGACACCCCCCCTTAAGCACAACTTAGGAGGATGTAAAATATGATGGGTCCTAGCAAATGAGGCTATGTTAGGTACCAATGTACAAATGCAAACAAATCTCTCAAAAATGGAGAAAAGGAGAAAACCCATTGGGACAAAACAATCCAAAAGAAAGATAAAATGCAACAATGCTATCAATGATGTATGAGAAGGAAACAACCCCATATGAGGAAAAAGAAACCCCATAAGAGAGAAGAAGAAGAGAGACAATGTAGTCCCCCTCAATGGTGAGTCTCTTGCAAAGGTAGAAGCTCAAAATTGAATGTTGAAGATGATCGAATTTCACCAAACAACATTCCTC
Organism: Sequoia sempervirens; assembly: GCA_007258455.2. Classification (NCBI taxonomy): domain Eukaryota; kingdom Viridiplantae; phylum Streptophyta; class Pinopsida; order Cupressales; family Cupressaceae; genus Sequoia; species Sequoia sempervirens. The sequence goes on along the minus strand of VDFB02072274.1, from coordinate 82,509,874 downwards.
CCCTTAGGGAGAAATAAAACCAAGAATGTATGTAGGATGTCTTCCCAATCCTGAAAGGAAGATGAGGGAAGATAGATGATATGTGACAAATCTAAAGCATGCTCAAGAGTCTCCATGTCGACGTTGAAATATGATACACTCCAAACATGGAGTCTAGGAAACACTACTGAAGAGGATAATACATAATCTAGTAGAGATGTGTGTAAAACACAATCAAAAGAAAATGATATCTCCTCTAAAGACAAGGAAGCCTCCTCCAAATGTTATCAAAAAGTGTCAACACTCATGTCAAAATACAAAGGATGATCATGTAGACAATAAACAAGAGGGATAGAGTGTTCCCTCACAACAACTGCAAAAGGATCATCTTCATCAAAGATAATATGAATGTAATCAATTATGTCTCCCAAATCTGCAATATGAGACTCCGCAAAAAGTCTAAAATAATTGTCAAGAAGTCAGCACAAGTAACCAAATCTGAAAGAAAATGAAGATCCTACTGTACTGAATTAGAAGAAGCCATATTTTTAATGACCCAAGTATCATCAAATGCAATAGTATATGAAGATGTGATCTCAATTGGAGGAGGATAAGGAAGAAGATAATTCTCTTTGTCAACTAGACATTCAAAACATTTATTATACTCAAGCTCCTCTAAAGTATCATCATCATAGGGTATATTATCAACATCATCAAGGGGAATTAAAAAATCTACAATAGGATCATTTGGGAATGGAGAGATATGATGGTATCCAAAGAGCTCCCAAATCTTGGTCCAAAGTATGGGTGGGCACTTCATATCTGAGATCTCCATAAGAATATCAACACCAATATATGTAGCAATTAATCCTACATTGTGATCATTATTATCACCCCAAGTTGATTGCTTCCAAGGTGTTTCTGGTTCAAGTATGAGCCCATAGAGGTATGGAAATATCTTAAGCCACCTGAGATGTGTTAGGATACCTTTCTTCCAAGACTCATAATTATCCTTTTTCAGAAGTACCACAGAAGGATGAATAGAAAAAACTAGGACACCTCCTTAAATGATCAACACAAATGAATCAACCACAAGATTATAAGGTTGGAAATTTATAATCCTAGTGTGTTTACAAATCCTTTTTCAAGATATAATGCTCAATAGGCTCAAAATAGCCAAAATTACGAATTTTGATACAACAAGAATCTGAGACAAAATTTTGAAAAATTAGCCTTATGGTTGTGTAGTGCTCTCTAAGACCTTTCCAAAACCTACTTGTTTCTAAAAAATGGAGCATTGAGGTGAAATTTATGAACTTTTGAAGAAATTTGCACCAAATATCTTCAACCTACAATATCTAGCAGAAAATGGAAAATTTTATTTTCAATAACTCTATGGAGGGAAATCTCTCATCTCTAACTTTCCCACGATATAACATTTTTAGAAAGCAGACACCGTGGCAAAAATTTATGATTTTTTTTAAATGGCTAAATTTAGCTTGTAGTGATGACTCCCGAGCAGTAAAAGAAAAAAATTCCAAAAAAAATATCATCTAAAATAGACAAATTTTATATAAGAATAGGGTTTTTTGGGCCTTCTAAACACAATGGCAAGGTTTTTTTGGGCCAAAAATCCTTTAATAATTTTTTTTTTCACCAAATCTGAGCTTCAAACGCTCATTTACAACTTTGTCAAATGATCTCCAATTTGGATATAAAAAAAGCTAAATCTAAATTTCTTGAGCCTTCTAAACACATTGGAATAGTTAAAAACGTTGTTAGTATAACCATAAATGTTAGAATCATCCATATCTGACAAAAAAAATATGCAATATGAAGATGTTATTAGATCTTTTAAAACCCTTTTGGATTCTCCAAATTGGTCAAAATGCAAGAGAATCTAGCATACGGGTATTTACAAGATCTTTACAAGAAAACTTAATCTCTCAGTCAAGAATCTATGAACTTAGATTTTTTCAAAAAAAGCTCTAACACCATGTTAGAAATCTGAAATAGATTGAATAACCTAAGGAAATTTTAAAGAGAAAATTAAAGTTACATAAACTAGAAAAAACATAAGAATGCAAACTAGGACTCCAAGAGATTATGCAATGTTGATGTGACAATATTGCATTGAAAACTTCCAAGCTAAAAAGATACAATGCAAAGATGCATAAAATATCAATACATGAAGATTGCAAGAAGATACAAGAGTATGTAAATACAAGCTAGGTAGTGAGTTTATATAGAACTTAGGAGAGGAGGTAGGTGGAAAATCCAACCAATAGGAATCAACCACAAAAAATGGAGATGGAACAACAAAAGTGAAGGATGCCACCAAAAGTGGGAAGCGGTTCCACCCTCTAAGGAAGGGGACAAAAAAGACTTATCTCCTAGTAATAAACTCACTTTATTATCCTAATCAAGCTCAATTAAGTGTAGGAAAACCTAAACTAAGGGAAAATAAATTAACCCACTAGAAAAATAAAAATCTACACCAACATAGATGACATCCCCCACCTATTCTTCCCATTAGGTTGATTCAATTCTTGAAAATTTTAATGTACCCACCATCCATTTCATTATCATTTTGCATTATCCATTTTAATTTTAATTTTCATAATCATTTAAGTTGTTTAAAATAATATGGATTTATTATTCTAAGCATCTTAATCCATTTCATATTACATTTTCATAATCATTTAAGTTTTTTAGGATAATATAGATTTGTTATTCTAAGCATCTTAATCCATTTCATTTTGCATTTTCATAATCATTTAAGTTGTTTAGGATAACATATTTTTTATTCTAAGCATCTCAGTCCATTTCATTTTGCATTTTCATAATCATTTAAGTGTTTTAGTATAATATAGATTTGTTAGTCTAAGCATCTTAATCTATTTCATTTTGAATTTTCATAATCATTTAAGTTGTTTAAGATAATATAGATTTATTATTCTAAGCATCTTAATCTATTCCATTTTTCATTGCCATAATAATTATTGTATAGGATAATATGGATTTGACATTCTAAGCATCTTCATCATCTTACACATTCATTGCATTAGGTTCATTTATTGCATTAGGTACATTAGTTACATTCATTTCATTGTGTATGTATCACATACCATAATAAATATTAATCACATCTTGAGTCATACACATTATTCATCCACATGTATCTATACATACACCATACACATACATGTTTGTCACATCAAATCTTGCATCATAAATCATTTGTAATACATCAACATCATCATCATAAGTATATCAAATCCTACATCACAAATAGTTAGTCACATATCATAATCATCCAATTCATACATATCACATCATGTCATAGTCATACAGATCAAACCCCTTGGATAGAACTCCTAGTATTAAATCATACCCACAATGGACTTCCTTTGCACCCATCAAATGCTAGAAAACCTACTTTTCTTTACCTTTTGAGGGATTAACACTGTAATTTAAAAATTATATTTTTCAAGATTGTAGCCCTTGAAACTAGCTTTCCAACAAGTATAGGATTGATATATTTTCATTTTATCATGTATTTAATTTTTAATTTTTACTAAACATAGGTTTTTCTCTGAACATCAAGCTCTTTGTTGTGTAGAGGTGGAAAATTAGTAAAACATTGTAAGAAAATTTCAAAAAATACCCATTCCCTAGATATTTATTTCCTTGTTTCACCAAAAAAAAGAATTGATTTCACACTACACAACAAGTTAGGTTGTATGACACACACGTATATCCAAATTATAGTTACAGTGACCTCAAAAGTTAATTTAAAAAATATATATATATAACAAAAAATTATGAAAAAATATCCTTTCCCTAGATATTGATGTTGAGAATATATATTTCAAAAAATAGAATTTGATCCTGTATAGAAAAAAAATTATGTTGTATGACACAAATGTTACTTTCTAAAAATGTTGTTCTATGTTTAAAACTAGTTATTAAAGGAGATGTTGAAATATTCATGATCTATTTCAGAAAATTTGAAAAAAAAATATTTAGAATCTACACACAAATTGCCACAAATCACTATTTCATAACATCTTGAAATTCTTAACAGTTTTAGCTTCTATAGGTCTTAGAAGATGAAGATTCAATTAAAAAATATTGATGTAAATTTCCATCTTGGGAAAAAAGTGAGATGCGGTATT